>CM051458.1:25134310-25163069 GCA_028274465.1 Plantago ovata
TTGCTTTTTTTGAATGAATAAAGCATATATTGAAAAAAGTTGAAAAGTACAAAACGTTTATGTAGTAGCAATAACAAAAGCCACACACGGCTTAAGTGAAAAAGATGACAAAGCAAAACTAAAACCCAGGGAAAGTGATCCCTGGTTGCAGCCGCGGGCCTCGTTAAAACCCACCTATAGTAAACCCTGTGGGAAAAACCTACAGGTGGGAAAAAGAGTGCCTGAGCGTTAAAGCTGCGTGATCCTATAGTAAGGCTGCCCGGACATATCTCTGGCAACCTGAGGAGCAATAACATCGAGCTGGTGGAGCCATACACCATGCGAGTGATAGTTAGAAAGAGTGTCCGCCACCCCATCCCTTCACGGTAGATGTGTGAGACTTTGAACTCCAAAGTAAGAAGGAGATCCAGAACTCGTAGCCATCGATTCCTAAACTTCCAAGAACAGTTGTGGAACGAGACTGAAAAAGGCCCTCCACGTAGGTAGAATCCGTCTCAAGCCAAAGACGATACCAACCCTGTTGGCAAGCCAACTCCACGCCAGTCATGGCTGCCACAAACTCAGCCTCATAGGCAAAGGCGCAACCTATATGTGTGACAAAACAGCAAAGGACATGCCCAAAATGATTACGAAAAACTCCCGCGGCTTTAGCATCACCCGGGGACCCCATAGCACTGCCGTCTGTATTGCATTTAATCCAACCCCACATCGGGGAATTCCATTGAACCTCCACTATAGTGGTGCTGCCCCTAGCACGCCCACGTATACCCAATGAATGAAGAGTAAAAAGGTCCTCCTGAGTATTGAACATAGAAACCTTTCAAAGAATGATGTTGCTCCCGTATCAAGGACTTCAGAGAGAGAATAATGGAGTGTCGTGAGAAAGGAACATTATCAAAAATCCTCCTGTTCCGGGTAGACCATATTAGCCAAATCAAGGTGACAAAAGCAAGACGCCAAATGGAGCCAACCTGGGAGCTAAATGTCCGAGACATGGCAAAAAGCACCAGTTCATTCAAGCTATAGATAGAGGGCATCTGGAGATGAAAGATATCCAAAATACGGTGCCAAATATCCTGAATGAAGCAACAATGCACAAAGATATGATCAATATCCTCACCTGAAGACCGACAGAACACGCAAAAAGACGGTCCCATGAAGCCATTGTGACGTAAGTGATCCAGTGTAGGCAATTTACCATGAATAGCCCGCCAAAGTGTGACAGAGCGAAGAGGTGGTATGTAAGGTGCCCAAATCCAATCGCCCCAAGTGACCACAGGAAACTCCGGACGAAAGTGCTGATAGAAAATAGAACTAGAAGCAGATCCATTTGATGAAGGTATCCATATTCGGGTATCAGAGTGAGGAGGAGCTAAGGTGTAATTAGCAATGTCTCTAGCCACATCCGGAAAGCCATACAGAACTCCGGTAGAATATCCCAAACCCCATTGGTGGTGTAATCAGAAATAGAAAACTGAAAGTGATGTCGTAAGTGAGCCGGGATCCCCACCCTATCCGCAATACAGTAACCCAACCAATTATCAGCCAAAAAAGCACATGTGAGTCTGCTCCAACTAGCCATTTGGAATTCTGCATAAGTGCCGGATGAGCAAGTTAAAGATTCCATTGAAACTAACCTATCTATTGTGCTTACTAACTAGATGATTCGTTCATCCACTTTCTATTGCTTTATGTAGATGAAAGATACAATGCCATGTAAAGAATGAATTGTATGTATTTTTTTTGAATAAGCCGAACGTATATTAAATGACAGAAAGTAAAGTACAAGAGTCATGAGCAAAGATCAAGTCCACAACCGGACTGAAAAACAATAAAGTAAACAAGAAAACAAAACCCAGGAAAAGCGATTCCTGGTTGCAACCACGAGCCTCGTTAAAACCCATTCATAGTAAACCCAGTGGGAAAAACCTATGAATGGGAAAAAGAGTGCCTGAGTTGTATGTGTAGAACTACTAGATCACTATATTAGTTAGATTGCTACTTAGAGTGTTCCATTATGATAACCCTTTCCTCCAACATTGGAGAGAACTAACTACAAGTACTATAGCTGAAACTAACCTTTCCATTACCCTTACAAACTAGATTAGTTGTATATTGATTCATTCATTCACTTTCTATTGCTTTAGGTAGATGAAAGATACAATCCCATGTAAAGAATGAGTTGTATGTCTTCCCTTTATCTAGAACAACAACTAGATCACTAGATTAGTTAGATTGCTATTTAGAGTGTTCCATTATGATATCCCTTTCCTCAAACATAGGAGAGAACTAACTACAAGTACTATAGCTGAAACTAACCTTTCCATTACCCTTACAAACTAGATTAGTTGTCTATTGATTCATTCATTCTCTTTATATTGCTTTAGATAGATGAAAGATACAATCCCATGTAAAGAATGAGTTGTATGTCTTCCCTTTATCTAGAACAACAACTAGATCACTAGATTAGTTATATTTCTATTTAGAGTGTTCCATTATGATTTCCCTTTCCTCGAACGTAAGAGAGAACTAACTACAAATACTAGAGTTATATACACAATCAAATAAGAAGTTCCCTTGCTTCCTTAATGAGCAAGTTAAAGATTCCATTGAAACTAACCTATCTATTGTGCTTACTAACTAGATGATTCATTCATCCACTTTCTATTGCTTTATGTAGATGAAAGATACAATGCCATGTAAAGAATGAGTTGTATGTATAGAACAACTACTAGATCACTAGATTAGTTAGATTGCTATTTGGAGTGTTCCATTATGATATCCCTTTCCTCAATCATAGGAGAGAACTAACTACAAGTACTATAGCTGAAACTAACCTTTCCATTACCCTTACAAACTAGATTAGTTGTCTATTGATTCATTCATTCACTTTCTATTGCATTAGGTAGATGCTTATACAATCCCATGTAAAGAATGAGTTGTATGTCTTCCCTTTATCTAGAACAACAACTAGATCACTAGATTAGTTAGATTGCTATTTAGAGTGTTCCTTATGATTTCCCTTTCCTCAAACGTAGGATAGAACTAACTACAAGTACTAGAGTTATATACACAATCAAATAAGAAGTTCCTTGCTTCCTTAATGAGCAAGCTAAAGAGCCCATTGAAACTAACCTATCTATTGTGTTTACTAACTAGATGATTCATTCATCCACTTTCTATTGCTTTATGTTGATGAAAGATACAATGCCATGTAAAGAATGAGTTGTATGTATAGAACAACTACTAGATCACTAGATTAGTTAGATTGCTATTTAGAGTCTTCCATTATGATATCCCTTTCCTCAAACATAGGAGAGAACTAACTACAAGTACTATAGCTGAAACTAACAATTCCATTATCCTTACAAACTAGATTAGTTGTCTATTGATTCATTCATTCACTTTTTATTGCCTTAGGTAGATGAAAGATACAATACCATGTAAAGAATGAGTTGTATGTCTTCCCTTTATCTAGAACAAAAACTAGATCACTAGATTAGTTAGATTGCTATATAGAGTGTTCCGTTATGATATCCCTTTCCGCAAACATAGGAGAGAACCAACTACAAGTACTAGAGTTATATACACAATCAAATAAGAAGTTTCCTTGCTTCCTTAATGAGCAAGTTAAAGAGTCCATTGAAACTAACCTATCTATTGTGCTTAAAAACTAGATGATTCATTCATCCACTTTCTATTGCTTTATGTAGATGAAAGATACAATGCCATGTAAAGAATGAGTTGTATGTATAGAACAACTACTAGATCACTAGATTAGTTAGATTGCTATTTGGAGTGTTCCATTATGATATCCCTTTCCTCAAACATAGGAGAGAACTAACTACAAGTACTATAGCTGAAACTAACCTTTCCATTACCCTTACAAACGAGATTATTTGTCTATTGATTCATTCATTCACTTTCTATTGCATTAGGTAGATGAAAGATACAATCCCATGTAAAGAATGAGTTGTATGTCTTCCCTTTATCTAGAATAACAACTAGATCACTAGATTAGTTAGATTGCTATTTAGAGTGTTCCATTATGATTTCCCTTTCCTCGAACGTAAGAGAGAACTAACTACAAATACTAGAGTTATATACACAATCAAATAAGAAGTTCCCTTGCTTCCTTAATGAGCAAGTTAAAGATTCCATTGAAACTAACCTATCTATTGTGCTTACTAACTAGATGATTCGTTCATCCACTTTCTATTGCTTTATGTAGATGAAAGATACAATGCCATGTAAAGAATGAATTGTATGTATTTTTTTTGAATAAGCCGAACGTATATTAAATGACAGAAAGTAAAGTACAAGAGTCATGAGCAAAGATCAAGTCCACAACCGGACTGAAAAACAATAAAGTAAACAAGAAAACAAAACCCAGGAAAAGCGATTCCTGGTTGCAACCACGAGCCTCGTTAAAACCCATTCATAGTAAACCCAGTGGGAAAAACCTATGAATGGGAAAAAGAGTGCCTGAGTTGTATGTATAGAACTACTAGATCACTATATTAGTTAGATTGCTACTTAGAGTGTTCCATTATGATAACCCTTTCCTCCAACATTGGAGAGAACTAACTACAAGTACTATAGCTGAAACTAACCTTTCCATTACCCTTACAAACTAGATTAGTTGTCTATTGATTCATTCATTCACTTTCTATTGCTTTAGGTAGATGAAAGATACAATCCCATGTAAAGAATGAGTTGTATGTCTTCCCTTTATCTAGAACAACAACTAGATCACTAGATTAGTTAGATTGGTATTTAGAGTGTTCCATTATGATATCCCTTTCCTCAAACATAGGACAGAACTAACTACAAGTACTATAGCTGAAACTAACCTTTCCATTACCCTTACAAACTAGATTAGTTGTCTATTGATTCATTCATTCTCTTTATATTGCTTTAGATAGATGAAAGATACAATCCCATGTAAAGAATGAGTTGTATGTCTTCCCTTTATCTAGAACAACAACTAGATCACTAGATTAGTTAGATTGCTATTTAGAGTGTTCCATTATGATTTCCCTTTCCTCAAACGTAGGATAGAACTAACTACAAGTACTAGAGTTATATACACAATCAAATAAGAAGTTCCCTTGCTTCCTTAATGAGCAAGCTAAAGAGCCCATTGAAACTAACCTATCTATTGTGTTTACTAACTAGATGATTCATTCATCCACTTTCTATTGCTTTATGTTGATGAAAGATACAATGCCATGTAAAGAATGAGTTGTATGTATAGAACAACTACTAGATCACTAGATTAGTTAGATTGCTATTTAGAGTCTTCCATTATGATATCCCTTTCCTCAAACATAGGAGAGAACTAACTACAAGTACTATAGCTGAAACTAACAATTCCATTATCCTTACAAACTAGATTAGTTGTCTATTGATTCATTCATTCACTTTTTATTGCTTTAGGTAGATGAAAGATACAATACCATGTAAAGAATGAGTTGTATGTCTTCCCTTTATCTAGAACAAAAACTAGATCACTAGATTAGTTAGATTGCTATATAGAGTGTTCCGTTATGATATCCCTTTCCGCAAACATAGGAGAGAACCAACTACAAGTACTAGAGTTATATACACAATCAAATAAGAAGTTTCCTTGCTTCCTTAATGAGCAAGTTAAAGAGTCCATTGAAACTAACCTATCTATTGTGCTTAAAAACTAGATGATTCATTCATCCACTTTCTATTGCTTTATGTAGATGAAAGATACAATGCCATGTAAAGAATGAGTTGTATGTATAGAACAACTACTAGATCACTAGATTAGTTAGATTGCTATTTGGAGTGTTCCATTATGATATCCCTTTCCTCAAACATAGGAGAGAACTAACTACAAGTACTATAGCTGAAACTAACCTTTCCATTACCCTTACAAACGAGATTATTTGTCTATTGATTCATTCATTCACTTTCTATTGCATTAGGTAGATGAAAGATACAATCCCATGTAAAGAATGAGTTGTATGTCTTCCCTTTATCTAGAATAACAACTAGATCACTAGATTAGTTAGATTGCTATTTAGAGTGTTCCATTATGATTTCCCTTTCCTCAAACGTAGGAGAGAACTAACTACAAATACTAGAGTTATATACACAATCAAATAAGAAGTTCCCTTGCTTCCTTAATGAGCAAGTTAAAGATTCCATTGAAACTAACCTATCTATTGTGCTTACTAACTAGATGATTCGTTCATCCACTTTCTATTGCTTTATGTAGATGAAAGATACAATGCCATGTAAAGAATGAATTGTATGTATTTTTTTTGAATAAGCCGAACGTATATTAAATGACAGAAAGTAAAGTACAAGAGTCATGAGCAAAGATCAAGTCCACAACCGGACTGAAAAACAATAAAGTAAACAAGAAAACAAAACCCAGGAAAAGCGATTCCTGGTTGCAACCACGAGCCTCGTTAAAACCCATTCATAGTAAACCCAGTGGGAAAAACCTATGAATGGGAAAAAGAGTGCCTGAGTTGTATGTGTAGAACTACTAGATCACTATATTAGTTAGATTGCTACTTAGAGTGTTCCATTATGATAACCCTTTCCTCCAACATTGGAGAGAACTAACTACAAGTACTATAGCTGAAACTAACCTTTCCATTACCCTTACAAACTAGATTAGTTGTCTATTGATTCATTCATTCACTTTCTATTGCTTTAGGTAGATGAAAGATACAATCCCATGTAAAGAATGAGTTGTATGTCTTCCCTTTATCTAGAACAACAACTAGATCACTAGATTAGTTAGATTGCTATTTAGAGTGTTCCATTATGATATCCCTTTCCTCAAACATAGGAGAGAACTAACTACAAGTACTATAGCTGAAACTAACCTTTCCATTACCCTTACAAACTAGATTAGTTGTCTATTGATTCATTCATTCTCTTTATATTGCTTTAGATAGATGAAAGATACAATCCCATGTAAAGAATGAGTTGTATGTCTTCCCTTTATCTAGAACAACAACTAGATCACTAGATTAGTTATATTTCTATTTAGAGTGTTCCATTATGATTTCCCTTTCCTCGAACGTAAGAGAGAACTAACTACAAATACTAGAGTTATATACACAATCAAATAAGAAGTTCCCTTGCTTCCTTAATGAGCAAGTTAAAGATTCCATTGAAACTAACCTATCTATTGTGCTTACTAACTAGATGATTCATTCATCCACTTTCTATTGCTTTATGTAGATGAAAGATACAATGCCATGTAAAGAATGAGTTGTATGTATAGAACAACTACTAGATCACTAGATTAGTTAGATTGCTATTTGGAGTGTTCCATTATGATATCCCTTTCCTCAAACATAGGAGAGAACTAACTACAAGTACTATAGCTGAAACTAACCTTTCCATTACCCTTACAAACTAGATTAGTTGTCTATTGATTCATTCATTCACTTTCTATTGCATTAGGTAGATGCTTATACAATCCCATGTAAAGAATGAGTTGTATGTCTTCCCTTTATCTAGAACAACAACTAGATCACTAGATTAGTTAGATTGCTATTTAGAGTGTTCCATTATGATTTCCCTTTCCTCAAACGTAGGATAGAACTAACTACAAGTACTAGAGTTATATACACAATCAAATAAGAAGTTCCTTTGCTTCCTTAATGAGCAAGCTAAAGAGCCCATTGAAACTAACCTATCTATTGTGTTTACTAACTAGATGATTCATTCATCCACTTTCTATTGCTTTATGTTGATGAAAGATACAATGCCATGTAAAGAATGAGTTGTATGTATAGAACAACTACTAGATCACTAGATTAGTTAGATTGCTATTTAGAGTCTTCCATTATGATATCCCTTTCCTCAAACATAGGAGAGAACTAACTACAAGTACTATAGCTGAAACTAACAATTCCATTATCCTTACAAACTAGATTAGTTGTCTATTGATTCATTCATTCACTTTTTATTGCTTAGGTAGATGAAAGATACAATACCATGTAAAGAATGAGTTGTATGTCTTCCCTTTATCTAGAACAAAAACTAGATCACTAGATTAGTTAGATTGCTATATAGAGTGTTCCGTTATGATATCCCTTTCCGCAAACATAGGAGAGAACCAACTACAAGTACTAGAGTTATATACACAATCAAATAAGAAGTTTCCTTGCTTCCTTAATGAGCAAGTTAAAGAGTCCATTGAAACTAACCTATCTATTGTGCTTAAAAACTAGATGATTCATTCATCCACTTTCTATTGCTTTATGTAGATGAAAGATACAATGCCATGTAAAGAATGAGTTGTATGTATAGAACAACTACTAGATCACTAGATTAGTTAGATTGCTATTTGGAGTGTTCCATTATGATATCCCTTTCCTCAAACATAGGAGAGAACTAACTACAAGTACTATAGCTGAAACTAACCTTTCCATTACCCTTACAAACGAGATTATTTGTCTATTGATTCATTCATTCACTTTCTATTGCATTAGGTAGATGAAAGATACAATCCCATGTAAAGAATGAGTTGTATGTCTTCCCTTTATCTAGAACAACAACTAGATCACTAGATTAGTTATATTTCTATTTAGAGTGTTCCATTATGATTTCCCTTTCCTCGAACGTAAGAGAGAACTAACTACAAATACTAGAGTTATATACACAATCAAATAAGAAGTTCCCTTGCTTCCTTAATGAGCAAGTTAAAGATTCCATTGAAACTAACCTATCTATTGTGCTTACTAACTAGATGATTCGTTCATCCACTTTCTATTGCTTTATGTAGATGAAAGATACAATGCCATGTAAAGAATGAATTGTATGTATTTTTTTGAATAAGCCGAACGTATATTAAATGACAGAAAGTAAAGTACAAGAGTCATGAGCAAAGATCAAGTCCACAACCGGACTGAAAAACAATAAAGTAAACAAGAAAACAAAACCCAGGAAAAGCGATTCCTGGTTGCAACCACGAGCCTCGTTAAAACCCATTCATAGTAAACCCAGTGGGAAAAACCTATGAATGGGAAAAAGAGTGCCTGAGTTGTATGTATAGAACTACTAGATCACTATATTAGTTAGATTGCTACTTAGAGTGTTCCATTATGATAACCCTTTCCTCCAACATTGGAGAGAACTAACTACAAGTACTATAGCTGAAACTAACCTTTCCATTACCCTTACAAACTAGATTAGTTGTCTACTGATTCATTCATTCACTTTATATTGCTTTAGATAGATGAAAGATACAATCTCACGTAAAGAATGAGTTGTATGACTTCCCTTTTTCTAGAATAACAACTAGATCACTAGATTTGTTAGATTGCTATATAGAGTGTTCCGTTATGATATCCCTTTCCACAAACATAGGAGAGAACTAACTACAAGTACTAGAGTTATATACAAAATCAAATAAGAAGTTCCCTTGCTTCCTTAATGAGCAAGTTAAAGAGTCCATTGAAACTAACCTATCTTTTTTTTTGAATAAGCCGAACGTATATTAAATGAAAGAAAGTAAAGTACAAGAGTCATGAGCAAAGCTCAAGTCCACAACCGGACTGAAAAACAATAAAGTAAACAAGAAAACTAAACCCAGGAAAAGCGATTCCTGGTTGCAACCACGAGCCTCGTTAAAACCCATTCATAGTAAACCCAGTGGGAAAAACCTATGAATGGGAAAAAGAGTGCCTGAGTGTTAACGTTGCATAAGATAGTGAGGGTGTCCGGAGACGCCCCAAACCACCGGATCAACAATACAATCAAACTCATTCCTCAGCTTCCATAAGATCAGCCCAAGAGTGCTTAACTGCAATGTCCATGTTGGCTCTGGCCAGCAAGCGGCGTTCTTTTTCCAGGCCAATAGAATCACGGATAGAATCATGCACTACAGAATTATCTCCCGGATCCAGAGAGGCCTCAGAGTCGCAATCAGAAGTGTGACCATCGACCAGAGGAGCTTCAACTTGTGAGACGACGCTATCATTCGTAACTTCCAAACCAGTTAAAGGTGTGAACTGGTTATTTGTTGCAGCAAAAACCTTCGACATGATAGAAGAGGAGGGCCTAGCAGGAGGTAGACCCCTGTCTCTTCTAGGAAAAACAGCCTTAAATCCCGCATTATCAATGATGGAATCATCCCCCCCGGGTTGCATTGGCTGAGAATTAGTTTGAATAGTTGGCGAAGTATCAGTCTGGATTGATAGAATTCCTGGAGCTGTATTGGTTAAGGGTCGAGTCTCAACATGAGCCGAAGGAGATACTGAGGATACATTGTGATGAACATCTGGTAACACTTGTATAGAATTGATAGTAACCTGTTCTGGAGCAGAAGTAGAACGAGGTGTAGAACGTACGACAAGAGGTGGCTAAATGTCCTATGGACATACAATTTTTGCAAAAGTCTGGAACTTTTTTCATTGACATGTCAATACGGATAGCACCCATCGGGGTTTCGAGCATTATAAAAGCGTCCAGCTCTTGGGAGAGATCCACATCTACTAAGACTCGAACGTATGAACCGAAGCAACGATCCAGTGAGCCAGTGTCTAGAGTAATTGGTCGCCCAAAAGCCGATGCCAAGCTTAGAATGATAGATCGATGTAAGAATTCAAATCTCAATCCATGAAGACGAATCCACACCTTAGCATGAGTTGTGGCAGCCTTTGATGGATTGAAATCCGGAACCCATGGTTGCATATAAACCGTTCCAAGCTTAAGTTTAAACATTCCAGAATCTAAAACTTTGTTGCGTAGCTCCTCTGTAGCGAACTGAAAAACAAAGAAACCGTGACCAATGGCAAGCATATGCCATGCCGTATCCTCCCAAATAGCCTGCAATGAGGTCTTGAGATCATGGTATTTCAGGGGCGTATTACCCTTAGCCATTATCAATCGACCGATACAAGCAAAACGAGAACAAGAATCAACTTGCGTATTATAGAAATTCGCATCTAATGTAATAGATACAGAGTTACCTTTTCGAACCGGCGTGAACTTGGGACCTTTCAAGGTCCAAGCAGGCTGGTTTGGACCCATAGGAGTGGGTGTTGAAAGAATCTGAGCCGCCGTGCGTTGAGAGGCTGCCATTGAAGTCGAAAGAAATTGATATAGCCTGGAACGGAAAATCGTACAGGGCGCGTTTTTGGGCCAAAAATAACGATCTTGGTACTGATACGAAGCTCTTGAGAAGAAGCTTTTGATGGATGGGCGCGTGTCAAAGGTGGAGTCACCGCCGGAGAGTGAAAGCCAGAAACAGAGAATGTATAAATTTGCAGAATCTTAAACTTATAAAACTCTGGACGCCGTCGGACGGAAAAGATGTTGTAGGGAGCGTCCAATATCGTATCGGAGTGATTCCGGTGTCCCTGAATTTGTCTCACGATGTGCTAAACAATGACGTGGCGCGTGGCTATAGGTTCTCTGTCACCGGAGACTGGTGGCCAAAAATAGCGGACCGCAGAAACCCTAGAGAATAAAACGCTGTCAAACTGAAAACGTCATACAGGGCGCGTTCGGTGTCGGATTGATACGATTCCGGTGACCCTGAACTCGAATCGAGACGAGGAATCCAGAGACGGAGACGGGTCGACGGTTAAAAACCGGCTAAAAAATAGGGAACATGAGAAAATTTAGGAGAAAAAATACCCTCGAAATTTGTTTGCATAGTTTGTAACGGAATGAAACTAACCTATCTATTGTGCTTACAAACTAGATGATTCATTCATCCACTTTCTATTGCTTTATGTAGATGAAAGATACAATGCCATGTAAAGAATGAGTTGTATGTATAGAACAACTACTAGATCACTAGATTAGTTAGATTGCTATTTAGAGTGTTCCATTATGATATCCCTTTCCTCAAACATAGGAGAGAACTAACTACAAGTACTATAGCTGAAACTACCTTTCCATTACCCTTACAAACTAGATTAGTTGTCTATTGATTCATTCATTCACATTCTATTGCATTAGTAGATGCTTATACAATCCCATGTAAAGAATGAGTTGTATGTCTTCCCTTTATCTAGAACAACAACTAGATCACTAGATTAGTTAGATTGCTATTTAGAGTGTTCCATTATGATTTCCCTTTCCTCAAACGTAGGATAGAACTAACTACAAGTACTAGAGTTATATACACAATCAAATAAGAAGTTCCCTTGCTTCCTTAATGATCAAGCTAAAGAGTCCATTGAAACTAACCTATCTATTGTGCTTACTAACTAGATGATTCATTCATCCACTTTCTATTGCTTTATGTTGATGAAAGATACAATGCCATGTAAAGAATGAGTTGTATGTATAGAATAACTAGTAGATCACTAGATTAGTTAGATTGCTATTTAGAGTCTTCCATTATGATATCCCTTTCCTCAAACATAGGAGAGAACTAACTACAAGTACTATAGCTGAAACTAACAATTCCATTATCCTTACAAACTAGATTAGTTGTCTATTGATTCATTCATTCACTTTTTATTGCTTTAGGTAGATGAAAGATACAATACCATGTAAAGAATGAGTTGTATGTCTTCCCTTTATCTAGAACAAAAACTAGATCACTAGATTAGTTAGATTGCTATTTAGAGTGTTCCATTATGATTTCCCTTTCCTCAAACGTAGGAGAGAACTAACTACAAATACTAGAGTTATATACACAATCAAATAAGAAGTTCCCTTGCTTCCTTAATGAGCAAGTTAAAGATTCCATTGAAACTAACCTATCTATTGTGCTTACTAACTAGATGATTCGTTCATCCACTTTCTATTGCTTTTTGTAGATGAAAGATACAATGCCATGTAAAGAATGAATTGTATGTATTTTTTTTGAATAAGCCGAACGTATATTAAATGACAGAAAGTAAAGTACAAGAGTCATGAGCAAAGATCAAGTCCACAACCGGTCTGAAAAACAATAAAGTAAACAAGAAAACAAAACCCAGGAAAAGCGATTCCTGGTTGCAACCACGAGCCTCGTTAAAACCCATTCATAGTAAACCCAGTGGGAAAAACCTATGAATGGGAAAAAGAGTGCCTGAGTTGTATGTATAGAACTACTAGATCACTATATTAGTTAGATTGCTACTTAGAGTGTTCCATTATGATAACCCTTTCCTCCAACATTGGAGAGAACTAACTACAAGTACTATAGCTGAAACTAACCTTTCCATTACCCTTACAAACTAGATTAGTTGTCTATTGATTCATTCATTCACTTTCTATTGCTTTAGGAAGATGAAAGATACAATCCCATGTAAAGAATGAGTTGTATGTCTTCCCTTTATCTAGAACAACAACTAGATCACTAGATTAGTTAGATTGCTATTTAGAGTGTTCCATTATGATATCCCTTTCCTCAAACATAGGAGAGAACTAACTACAAGTACTATAGCTGAAACTAACCTTTCCATTACCCTTACAAACTAGATTAGTTGTCTATTGATTCATTCATGCTCTTTATATTGCTTTAGATAGATGAAAGATACAATCCCATGTAAAGAATGAGTTGTATGTCTTCCCTTTATCTAGAACAACAACTAGATCACTAGATTAGTTATATTTCTATTTAGAGTGTTCCATTATGATTTCCCTTTCCTCGAACGTAAGAGAGAACTAACTACAAATACTAGAGTTATATACACAATCAAATAAGAAGTTCCCTTGCTTCCTTAATGAGCAAGTTAAAGATTCCATTGAAACTAACCTATCTATTGTGCTTACTAACTAGATGATTCATTCATCCACTTTCTATTGCTTTATGTAGATGAAAGATACAATGCCATGTAAAGAATGAGTTGTATGTATAGAACAACAACTAGATCACTAGATTAGTTAGATTGCTATTTAGAGTGTTCCATTATGATATCCCTTTCCTCAAACATAGGAGAGAACTAACTACAAGTACTATAGCTGAAACTAACCTTTCCATTACCCTTACAAACTAGATTAGTTGTCTATTGATTCATTCATTCTCTTTATATTGCTTTAGATAGATGAAAGATACAATCCCATGTAAAGAATGAGTTGTATGTCTTCCCTTTATCTAGAACAACAACTAGATCACTAGATTAGTTATATTTCTATTTAGAGTGTTCCATTATGATTTCCCTTTCCTCGAACGTAAGAGAGAACTAACTACAAATACTAGAGTTATATACACAATCAAATAAGAAGTTCCCTTG
Source organism: Plantago ovata (assembly GCA_028274465.1). Lineage (NCBI taxonomy): Eukaryota > Viridiplantae > Streptophyta > Magnoliopsida > Lamiales > Plantaginaceae > Plantago > Plantago ovata. The sequence goes on from CM051458.1 coordinate 25,148,491, forward strand.
CTTCCTTAATGAGCAAGTTAAAGATTCCATTGAAACTAACCTATCTATTGTGCTTACTAACTAGATGATTCATTCATCCACTTTCTATTGCTTTATGTAGATGAAAGATACAATGCCATGTAAAGAATGAGTTGTATGTATAGAACAACTACTAGATCACTAGATTAGTTAGATTGCTATTTGGAGTGTTCCATTATGATATCCCTTTCCTCAAACATAGGAGAGAACTAACTACAAGTACTATAGCTGAAACTAACCTTTCCATTACCCATTACAAACTAGATTAGTTGTCTATTGATTCATTCATTCACTTTCTATTGCATTAGGTAGATGCTTATACAATCCCATGTAAAGAATGAGTTGTATGTCTTCCCTTTATCTAGAACAACAACTAGATCACTAGATTAGTTAGATTGCAATTTAGAGTGTTCCATTATGATTTCCCTTTCCTCAAACGTAGGAGAGAACTAACTACAAATACTAGAGTTATATACACAATCAAATAAGAAGTTCCCTTGCTTCCTTACTGAGCAAGTTAAAGATTCCATTGAAACTTACCTATCTATTGTGCTTACTAACTAGATGATTCATTCATCCACTTTCTATTGCTTTATGTAGATGAAAGATACAATGCCATGTAAAGAATGAATTGTATGTATTTTTTTGAATAAGCCGAACGTATATTAAATGAAAGAAAGTAAAGTACAAGAGTCATGAGCAAAGATCAAGTCCACAACCGGACTGAAAAACAATAAAGTAAATAAGAAAACTAAACCCAGGAAAAGCGATTCCTGGTTGCAACCACGAGCCTCGTTAAAACCCATTCATAGTAAACCCAGTGGGAAAAACCTATGAATGGGAAAAAGAGTGCCTGAGTTGTATGTATAGAACTACTAGATCACTATATTAGTTAGATTGCTACTTAGAGTGTTCCATTATGATAACCCTTTCCTCCAACATTGGAGAGAACTAACTACAAGTACTATAGCTGAAACTAACTTTTCCATTACCCTTACAAACTAGATTAGTTGTCTATTGATTCATTCATTCACTTTCTATTGCTTCAGGTAGATGAAAGATACAATCCCATGTAAAGAATGAGTTGTATGTCTTCCCTTTATCTAGAACAACAACTAGATCACTAGATTAGTTAGATTGCTATTTAGAGTGTTCCATTATGATATCCCTTTCCTCAAACATAGGAGAGAACTAACTACAAGTACTATAGCTGAAACTAACCTTTCCATTACCCTTACAAACTAGATTAGTTGTCTATTGATTCATTCATTCTCTTTATATTGCTTTAGATAGATGAAAGATACAATCCCATGTAAAGAATGAGTTGTATGTCTTCCCTTTATCTAGAACAACAACTAGATCACTAGATTAGTTAGATTGCTATTTAGAGTGTTCCATTATGATTTCCCTTTCCTCGAACGTAGGAGAGAACTAACTACAAGTACTATAGCTGAAACTAACCTTTCCATTACCCTTACAAACTAGATTAGTTGTCTATTGATTCATTCATTCACTTTATATTGCTTTAGATAGATGAAAGATACAATCCCACGTAAAGAATGAGTTGTATGACTTCCCTTTTTCTAGAATAACAACTAGATCACTAGATTTGTTAGATTGCTATATAGAGTGTTCCGTTATGATATCCCTTTCCACAAACATAGGAGAGAACTAACTACAAGTACTAGAGTTATATACACAATCAAATAAGATGTTCCCTGGCTTCCTTAATGAGCAAGTTAAAGAGTCCATTGAAACTAACCTATCTATTGTGCTTACAAACTAGATGATTCATTCATCCACTTTCTATTGCTTTATGTAGATGAAAGATACAATGCCATGTAAAGAATGAGTTGTATGTATAGAACAACTACTAGATCACTAGATTAGTTAGATTGCTATTTAGAGTGTTCCATTATGATATCCCTTTCCTCAAACGTAGGAGAGAACTAACTACAAGTACTATAGCTGAAACTAACCTTTCCATTACCCTTACAAACTAGATTAGTTGTCTATTGATTCATTCATTCACTTTCTATTGCTTTAGATAGATGAAAGATACAATCCCACGTAAAGAATGAGTTGTATGTCTTCCCTTTATCTAGAATAACAACTAGATCACTAGATTAGTTAGATTGCTATATAGAGTGTTCCGTTATGATATCCCTTTCCTCAAACATAGGAGAGAGCTAACTACAAGTACTAGAGTTATATACACAATCAAATAAGAAGTTCCCTTGCTTCCTTAATGAGCAAGTTAAAGAGTCCATTGAAACTAACCTATCTATTGTGCTTACTAACTAGATGATTCATTCTTCCACTTTCTATTGCTTTTTGTAGATGAAAGATACAATGTCATGTAAAGAATGAGTTGTATGTATAGAACAACTACTAGATCACTAGATTAGTTAGATTGCTATTTAGAGTGTTCCATTATGATATCCCTTTCCTCAAACATAGGAGAGAACTAACTACAAGTACTATAGCTGAAACTAACCTTTCCATTACCCTTACAAACTAGATTAGTTGTCTGTTGATTCATTCATTCACTTTCTATTGCTTTAGGTAGATGAAAGATACAATCCCATGTAAAGAATTAGTTGTATGTCTTCCCTTTATCTAGAACAACAACTAGATAAATAGATTAGTAAGATTGCTATTTAGAGTCTTCCATTATGATATCCCTTTCCTCAAACATAGGAGAGAACTAACTACAAATACTAGAGTTATATACACAATCAAATAAGAAGTTCCCTTGCTTCCTTAATGAGAAAGTTAAAGATTCCATTGAAACTTACCTATCTATTGTGCTTACTAACTAGATGATTCATTCATCCACTTTCTATTGCTTTTTGTAGATGAAAGATACAATGTCATGTAAAGAATGAGTTGTATGTATAGAACAACTACTAGATCACTAGATTAGTTAGATTGCTATTTAGAGTGTTCCATTATGATATCCCTTTCCTCAAACATGGGAGAGAACTAACTACAAGTACTATAGTTGGAACTAACCTTTCCATTACCCTTACAAACTAGATTAGTTGTCTATTGATTCATTCATTCACTTTCTATTGCATTAGGTAGATGCTTATACAATCCCATGTAAAGAATGAGTTGTATGTCTTCCCTTTATCTAGAACAACAACTAGATCACTAGATTAGTTAGATTGCTATATAGAGTGTTCCGTTATGATATCCCTTTCCACAAACATAGGAGAGAACTAACTACGAGTACTAGAGTTATATACAAAATCAAATAAGAAGTTCCCTTGCTTCCTTAATGAGCAAGTTAAAGAGTCCATTGAAACTAACATATCTATTGTGCTTACAAACTAGATGATTCATTCATCCACTTTCTATTGCTTTATGTAGATGAAAGATACAATGCCATGTAAAGAATGAGTTGTATGTATAGAACAACTACTAGATCACTAGATTAGTTAGATTGCTATTTAGAGTGTTCCATTATGATATCCCTTTCCTCAAACATAGGAGAGAACTAACTACAAGTACTATAGCTGAAACTAACCTTTCCATTACCCTTACAAACTAGATTAGTTGTCTATTGATTCATTCATTCACTTTCTATTGCATTAGGTAGATGCTTATACAATCCCATGTAAAGAATGAGTTGTATGTCTTCCCTTTATCTAGAACAACAACTAGATCACTAGATTCGTTAGATTGCTATTTAGAGTGTTCCATTATGATTTCCCTTTCCTCAAACGTAGGATAGAACTAACTACAAGTACTAGAGTTATATACACAATCAAATAAGAAGTTCCCTTGCTTCCTTAATGAGCAAGCTAAAGAGCCCATTGAAACTAACCTATCTAGTGTGTTTACTAACTAGATGATTCATTCATCCACTTTCTATTGCTTTATGTTGATGAAAGATACAATGCCATGTAAAGAATGAGTTGTATGTATAGAACAACTACTAGATCACTAGATTAGTTAGATTGCTATTTGGAGTGTTCCATTATGATATCCCTTTCCTCAAACATAGGAGAGAACTAACTACAAGTACTATAGCTGAAACTAACCTTTCCATTACCATTACAAATGAGATTATTTGTCTATTGATTCATTCATTCACTTTCTATTGCATTAGGTAGATGAAAGATACAATCCCATGTAAAGAATGAGTTGTATGTCTTCCCTTTATCTAGAATAACAACTAGATCACTAGATTAGTTAGATTGCTATTTAGAGTGTTCCATTATGATTTCCCTTTCCTCAAACGTAGGAGAGAACTAACTACAAATACTAGAGTTATATACACAATCAAATAAGAAGTTCCCTTGCTTCCTTAATGAGCAAGTTAAAGATTCCATTGAAACTAACCTATCTATTGTGCTTACTAACTAGATGATTCGTTCATCCACTTTCTATTGCTTTATGTAGATGAAAGATACAATGCCATGTAAAGAATGAATTGTATGTATTTTTTTTGAATAAGCCGAACGTATATTAAATGAAAGAAAGTAAAGTACAAGAGTCATGAGCAAAGATCAAATCCACAACCGGACTGAAAAACAATAAAGTAAACAAGAAAACTAAACCCAGGAAAAGCGATTCCTGGTTGCAACCACGAGCCTCGTTAAAACCCATTCATAGTAAACCCAGTGGGAAAAACCTATGAATGGGAAAAAGAGTGCCTGAGTTGTATGTATAGAACTACTAGATCACTATATTAGTTAGATTGCTACTTAGAGTGTTCCATTATGATAACCCTTTCCTCCAACATTGGAGAGAACTAACTACAAGTACTATAGCTGAAACTAACCTTTCCATTACCCTTACAAACTAGATTAGTTGTCTATTGATTCATTCATTCACTTTCTATTGCTTTAGGTAGATGAAAGATACAATCCCATGTAAAGAATGAGTTGTATGTCTTCCCTTTATCTAGAACAACAACTAGATCAATAGATTAGTTAGATTGCTATTTAGAGTCTTCCATTATGATATCCCTTTCCTCAAACATAGGAGAGAACTAACTACAAGTACTATAGCTGAAACTAACCTTTCCATTACCGTTACAAACTAGATTAGTTGTCTGTTGATTCATTCATTCACTTTCTATTGCTTTAGGTAGATGAAAGATACAATCCCATGTAAAGAATGAGTTGTATGTCTTCCCTTTATCTAGAACAACAACTAGATCAATAGATTAGTTAGATTGCTATTTAGAGTCTTCCATTATGATAACCCTTTCCTCCAACATTGGAGAGAACTAACTACAAGTACTATAGTTGAAACTAACCTTTCCATTACCCTTACAAACTAGATTAGTTGTCTATTGATTCATTCATTCACTTTCTATTGCTTTAGGTAGATGAAAGATACAATCCCATGTAAAGAATGAGTTGTATGTCTTCCCTTTATCTAGAAAAACAACTAGATCAATAGATTAGTTAGATTGCTATTTAGAGTGTTCCATTATGATATCCCTTTCCTCAAACATAGGAGAGAACTAACTACAAGTACTATAGCTGAAACTAACCTTTCCATTACCCTTACAAACTAGATTAGTCGTCTGTTGATTCATTCATTCACTTTCTATTGCATTAGGTAGATGAAAGATACAATCCCATGTAAAGAATGAGTTGTATGTCTTCCCTTTATCTAGAACAACAACTAGATCACTAGATTAGTTAGATTGCTATTTAGAGTGTTCCATTATGATTTCCCTTTCCTCAAACGTAGGATAGAACTAACTACAATTACTAGAGTTATATACACAATCAAATAAGAAGTTCCCTTGCTTCCTTAATGATCAAGCTAAAGAGTCCATTGAAACTAACCTATCTATTGTGTTTACTAACTAGATGATTCATTCATCCACTTTCTATTGCTTTATGTTGTTGAAAGATACAATGCCATGTAAAGAATGAGTTGTATGTATAGAACAACTACTAGATCACTAGATTAGTTAGATTGCTATTTAGAGTGTTCCATTACGATATCCCTTTCCTCAAACATAGGAGAGAACTAACTACAAGTACTATAGCTGAAACTAACCTTTCCATTACCCTTACAAACTAGATTAGTTGTCTATTGATTCATTCATTCACGTTCTATTGCATTAGGTAGATGAAAGATACAATCCCATGTAAAGAATGAGTTGTATGTCTTCCCTTTATCTAAAACAACAACTAGATCACTAGATTAGTTAGATTGCTATTCAGAGTGTTCCATTATGATTTCCCTTTCCTCAAACGTAGGAGAGAACTAACTACAAGTACTATAGCTTAAACTAACCTTTCCATTACCCTTACAAACTAGATTAGTTGTCTATTGATTCATTCATTCACTTTATATTGCTTTAGATAGATGAAAGATACAATCCCGTGTAAAGAATGAGTTGTATGTCTTCCCTTTATCTAGAACAACAACTAGATCACTAGATTAGTTAGATTGTTATATAGAGTGTTCCGTTATGATATCCCTTTCCACAAACATAGGAGAGAACTAACTACGAGTACTAGAGTTATATACAAAATCAAATAAGAAGTTCCCTTGCTTCCTTAATGAGCAAGGTAAAGAGTCCATTGAAACTAACCTATCTATTGTGCTTACAAACTAGATGATTCATTCATCCACTTTCTATTGCTTTATGTAGATGAAAGATACAATCCCATGTAAAGAATGAGTTGTATGTCTTCCCTTTATCTAGAATAACAACTAGATCACTAGATTAGTTAGATTGCTATTTAGAGTGTTCCATTATGATTTCCCTTTCCTCAAACGTAGGAGAGAACTAACTACAAATACTAGAGTTATATACACAATCAAATAAGAAGTTCCCTTGCTTCCTTAATGAGCAAGTTAAAGATTCCATTGAAACTAACCTATCTATTGTGCTTACTAACTAGATGATTCGTTCATCCACTTTCTATTGCTTTATGTAGATGAAAGATACAATGCCATGTAAAGAATGAATTGTATGTATTTTTTTTGAATAAGCCGAACGTATATTAAATGAAAGAAAGTAAAGTACAAGAGTCATGAGCAAAGATCAAATCCACAACCGGACTGAAAAACAATAAAGTAAACAAGAAAACTAAACCCAGGAAAAGCGATTCCTGGTTGCAACCACGAGCCTCGTTAAAACCCATTCATAGTAAACCCAGTGGGAAAAACCTATGAATGGGAAAAAGAGTGCCTGAGTTGTATGTATAGAACTACTAGATCACTATATTAGTTAGATTGCTACTTAGAGTGTTCCATTATGATAACCCTTTCCTCCAACATTGGAGAGAACTAACTACAAGTACTATAGCTGAAACTAACCTTTCCATTACCCTTACAAACTAGATTAGTTGTCTATTGATTCATTCATTCACTTTCTATTGCTTTAGGTAGATGAAAGATACAATCCCATGTAAAGAATGAGTTGTATGTCTTCCCTTTATCTAGAACAACAACTAGATCAATAGATTAGTTAGATTGCTATTTAGAGTCTTCCATTATGATATCCCTTTCCTCAAACATAGGAGAGAACTAACTACAAGTACTATAGCTGAAACTAACCTTTCCATTACCGTTACAAACTAGATTAGTTGTCTGTTGATTCATTCATTCACTTTCTATTGCTTTAGGTAGATGAAAGATACAATCCCATGTAAAGAATGAGTTGTATGTCTTCCCTTTATCTAGAACAACAACTAGATCAATAGATTAGTTAGATTGCTATTTAGAGTCTTCCATTATGATAACCCTTTCCTCCAACATTGGAGAGAACTAACTACAAGTACTATAGTTGAAACTAACCTTTCCATTACCCTTACAAACTAGATTAGTTGTCTATTGATTCATTCATTCACTTTCTATTGCTTTAGGTAGATGAAAGATACAATCCCATGTAAAGAATGAGTTGTATGTCTTCCCTTTATCTAGAAAAACAACTAGATCAATAGATTAGTTAGATTGCTATTTAGAGTGTTCCATTATGATATCCCTTTCCTCAAACATAGGAGAGAACTAACTACAAGTACTATAGCTGAAACTAACCTTTCCATTACCCTTACAAACTAGATTAGTTGTCTGTTGATTCATTCATTCACTTTCTATTGCATTAGGTAGATGAAAGATACAATCCCATGTAAAGAATGAGTTGTATGTCTTCCCTTTATCTAGAACAACAACTAGATCACTAGATTAGTTAGATTGCTATTTAGAGTGTTCCATTATGATTTCCCTTTCCTCAAACGTAGGATAGAACTAACTACAATTACTAGAGTTATATACACAATCAAATAAGAAGTTCCCTTGCTTCCTTAATGATCAAGCTAAAGAGTCCATTGAAACTAACCTATCTATTGTGTTTACTAACTAGATGATTCATTCATCCACTTTCTATTGCTTTATGTTGTTGAAAGATACAATGCCATGTAAAGAATGAGTTGTATGTATAGAACAACTACTAGATCACTAGATTAGTTAGATTGCTATTTAGAGTGTTCCATTACGATATCCCTTTCCTCAAACATAGGAGAGAACTAACTACAAGTACTATAGCTGAAACTAACCTTTCCATTACCCTTACAAACTAGATTAGTTGTCTATTGATTCATTCATTCACTTTCTATTGCATTAGGTAGATGAAAGATACAATCCCATGTAAAGAATGAGTTGTATGTCTTCCCTTTATCTAAAACAACAACTAGATCACTAGATTAGTTAGATTGCTATTCAGAGTGTTCCATTATGATTTCCCTTTCCTCAAACGTAGGAGAGAACTAACTACAAGTACTATAGCTTAAACTAACCTTTCCATTACCCTTACAAACTAGATTAGTTGTCTATTGATTCATTCATTCACTTTATATTGCTTTAGATAGATGAAAGATACAATCCCGTGTAAAGAATGAGTTGTATGTCTTCCCTTTATCTAGAACAACAACTAGATCACTAGATTAGTTAGATTGTTATATAGAGTGTTACGTTATGATATCCCTTTCCACAAACATAGGAGAGAACTAACTACGAGTACTAGAGTTATATACAAAATCAAATAAGAAGTTCCCTTGCTTCCTTAATGAGCAAGGTAAAGAGTCCATTGAAACTAACCTATCTATTGTGCTTACAAACTAGATGATTCATTCATCCACTTTCTATTGCTTTATGTTGATGAAAGATACAATGCCATGTAAAGAATGAGTTGTATGTATAGAACAACTACTAGATCACTAGATTAGTTAGATTGCTATTTAGAGTGTTCCATTATGATATCCCTTTACTCAAACATAGGAGAGAACTAACTACAAGTACTATAGCTGAAACTAACCTTTCCATTACCCTTACAAACTAGATTAGTTGTCTATTGATTCATTCATTCACTTTCTATTGCATTAGGTAGATGCTTATACAATCCCATGTAAAGAATGAGTTGTATGTCTTCCCTTTATCTAGAACAACAACTAGATCACTAGATTAGTTAGATTGCTATTTAGAGTGTTCCATTATGATTTCCCTTTCCTCAAACGTAGGATAGAACTAACTACAAGTACTAAAGTTATATACACAATCAAATAAGAAGTTCCCTTGCTTCCTTAATGAGCGAGCTAAAGAGCCCATTGAAACTAACCTATCTATTGTGTTTACAAACTAGATGATTCATTCATCCACTTTCTATTGGTTTATGTTGATGAAAGATACAATGCCATGTAAAGAATGAGTTGTATGTATAGAACAACTACTAGATCACTAGATTAGTTAGATTGCTATTTAGAGTCTTCCATTATGATATCCCTTTCCTCAAACATAGGAGAGAACTAACTACAAGTACTATAGCTGAAACTAACAATTCCATTATCCTTACAAACTAGATTAGTTGTCTATTGATTCATTCATTCACTTTTTATTGCTTTAGGTAGATGAAAGATACAATACCATGTAAAGAATGAGTTGTATGTCTTCCCTTTATCTAGAACAACAACTAGATCACTAGATTAGTTAGATTGCTATATAGAGTGTTCCGTTATGATATCCCTTTCCGCAAACATAGGAGAGAACCAACTACAAGTACTAGAGTTATATACACAATCAAATAAGAAGTTCCCTTGCTTCCTTAATGAGCAAGTTAAAGAGTCCATTGAAACTAACCTATCTATTGTGCTTAAAAACTAGATGATTCATTCATCCACTTTCTATTGCTTTATGTAGATGAATGATACAATTCCATGTAAAGAATGAGTTGTATGTATAGAACAACTACTAGATCACTAGATTAGTTAGATTGCTATTTGGAGTGTTCCATTATGATATCCCTTTCCTCAAACATAGGAGAGAACTAACTACAAGTACTATAGCTGAAACTAACTTTCCATTACCCTTACAAACGAGATTATTTGTCTATTGATTCATTCATTCACTTTCTATTGCATTAGGTAGATGAAAGATACAATCCCATGTAAAGAATGAGTTGTATGTCTTCCCTTTATCTAGAATAACAACTAGATCACTAGATTAGTTAGATTGCTATTTAGAGTGTTCCATTATGATTTCCCTTTCCTCAAACGTAGGAGAGAACTAACTACAAATTCTAGAGTTATATACACAATCAAATAAGAAGTTCCCTTGCTTCCTTAATGAGCAAGTTAAAGATTCCATTGAAACTAACCTATCTATTGTGCTTACTAACTAGATGATTCATTCATCCACTTTCTATTGCTTTATGTAGATGAAAGATACAATGCCATGTAAAGAATGAATTATATGTATTTTTTTTGAATAAGCCGAACGTATATTAAATGAAAGAAAGTAAAGTACAAGAGTCATGAGCAAAGATCAAATCCACAACCGGACTGAAAAACAATAAAGTAAACAAGAAAACTAAACCCAGGAAAAGCAATTCCTGGTTGCAACCACGAGCCTCGTTAAAACCCATTCATAGTAAACCCAGTGGGAAAAACCTATGAATGGGAAAAAGAGTGCCTGAGTTGTATATATAGAACTACTAGATCACTATATTAGTTAGATTGCTACTTAGAGTGTTCCATTATGATAACCCTTTCCTCCAACATTGGAGAGAACTAACTACAAGTACTATAGCTGAAACTAACCTTTCCATTACCCTTACAAACTAGATTAGTTGTCGATTGATTCATTCATTCACTTTCTATTGCTTTAGGTAGATGAAAGATACAATCCCATGTAAAGAATGAGTTGTATGTCTTCCCTTTATCTAGAACAACAACTAGATCAATAGATTAGTTAGATTGCTATTTAGAGTGTTCCATTATGATTTCCCTTTCCTCGAACGTAGGAGAGAACTAACTACAAGTACTATAGCTGAAACTAACCTTTCCATTACCCTTACAAACTAGATTAGTTGTCTATTGATTCATTCATTCACTTTTTATTGCTTTAGGTAGATGAAAGATACAATACCATGTAAAGAATGAGTTGTATGTCTTCCCTTTATCTAGAACAACAACTAGATCACTAGATTTGTTAGATTGCTATATAGAGTATTCTGTTATGATATCCCTTTCCACAAACATAGGAGAGAACTAACTACATATACTAGAGTTATATACACAATCAAATAAGAAGTTCCCTTGCTTCCTTAATGAGCAAGTTAAAGAGTCTATTGAAACTAACCTATCTATTGTGCTTACTAACTAGATGATTCATTCATCCAATTTCTATTGCTTTTTGTAGATGAAAGATACAATGCCATGTAAAGAATGAGTTGTATGTATAGAACAACTACTAGATCACTAGATTAGTTAGATTGCTATTTAGAGTGTTCCATTATGATATCCCTTTCCTCAAACATAGGAGAGTACTAACTACAAGTACTATAGTTGGAACTAACCTTTCCATTACCCTTACAAACTAGATTAGTTGTCTATTGATTCATTCATTCACTTTATATTGCTTTAGATAGATGAAAGATACAATCCAATGTAAAGAATGAGTTGTATGACTTCCCTTTTTCTAGAATAACAACTAGATCACTAGATTTGTTAGATTGCTATATAGAGTGTTCCGTTATGATATCCCTTTCCACAAACATAGGAGAGAACTAACTACAAGTACTAGAGTTATATACAAAATCAAATAAGAAGTTCCCTTGCTTCCTTAATGAGCAAGCTAAAGAGCCCATTGAAACTAACCTATCTATTGTGTTTACTAACTAGATGATTCATTCATCCACTTTCTATTGCTTTATGTTGATGAAAGATACAATGCCATGTAAAGAATGAGTTGTATGTATAGAAAAACTACTAGATCACTAGATTAGTTTGATTGCTATTTAGAGTGTTCCATTATGATATCCCTTTCCTCAAACATAGGAGAGAACTAACTACAAGTACTATAGCTGAAACTAACCTTTCCATTACCCTTACAAACTAGATTAGTTGTCTATTGATTCATTCATTCACTTTCTATTGCATTAGGTAGATGCTTATACAATCCCATGTAAAGAATGAGTTGTATGTCTTCCCTTTATCTAGAACAACAACTAGATCACTAGATTAGTTAGATTGCTATTTAGAGTGTTCCATTATGATTTCCCTTTCCTCAAACGTAGGAGAGAACTAACTACAAGTACTATAGCTGAAACTAACCTTTACATTACCCTTACAAACTAGATTAGTTGTCTATTGATTCATTCATTCACTTTATATTGCTTTAGATAGATGAAAGATACAATCCCATGTAAATAATGAGTTGTATGTCTTCCCTTTATTTAGAACAACAACTAGATCACTAGCTTAGTTAGATTGCTATTTAGAGTGTTCCATTATGATTTCCCTTTCCTCGAACGTAGGAGAGAACTAACTACAAGTACTATAGCTGAAACTAACCTTTCCATTACCCTTACAAACTAGATTAGTTGTCTATTGATTCATTCATTCACTTTATATTGCTTTAGATAGATGAAAGATACAATCCCACGTAAAGAATGAGTTGTATGACTTCCCTTTTTCTAGAATAACAACTAGATCACTAGATTTGTTAGATTGCTATATAGAGTGTTCCGTTATGATATCCCTTTCCACAAACAGGAGAGAACTAACTACAAGTACTAGAGTTATATACACAATCAAATAAGAAGTTCCCTTGCTTCCTTAATGAGCAAGTTAAAGAGTCCATTGAAACTAACCTATCTATTGTGCTTACAAACTAGATGATTCATTCATCCACTTTCTATTGCTTTGTGTAGATGAAAGATACAATGCCATGTAAAGAATGAATTGTATGTATTTTTTTTGAATAAGTCGAACATATATTGAATGAAAGAAAGTAAAGTACAAGAGTCATGAGCAAAGATCAAGTCCACAACCGGACTGAAAAACAATAAAGTAAACTAGAAAACTAAACCCGGGAAAAGCGATTCCTGGTTGCAACCACGAGCCTCGTTAAAACCCATTCATAGTAAACCCAGTGGGAAAAACCTATGAATGGGAAAAAGAGTGCCTGAGTTGTATGTATAGAACTACTAGATCACTATATTAGTTAGATTGCTACTTAGAGTGTTCCATTATGATAACCCTTTCCTCCAACATTGGAGAGAACTAACTACAAGTACTATAGTTGAAACTAACCTTTCCATTACCCTTACAAACTAGATTAGTTGTCTATTGATTCATTCATTCACTTTCTATTGCTTTAGGTAGATGAAAGATACAATCCCATGTAAACAATGAGTTGTATGTCTTCCCTTTATCTAGAACAACAACTAGATCAATAGATTAGTTAGATTGCTATTTAGAGTCTTCCATTATGATATCCCTTTCCTCAAACATAGGAGAGAACAACTACAAGTACTATAGCTGAAACTAACCTTTCCATTACCCTTTCAAACTAGATTAGTTGTCTGTTGATTCATTCATTCACTTTCTATTGCTTTAGGTAGATGAAAGATACAATCCCATGTAAAGAATGAGTTGTATGTCTTCCCTTTATCTAGAACAACAACTAGATAAATAGATTAGTAAGATTGCTATTTAGAGTCTTCCATTATGATATCCCTTTCCTCAAACATAGGAGAGAACTAACTACAAATACTAGAGTTATATACACAATCAAATAAGAAGTTCCCTTGCTTCCTTAATGAGCAAGTTAAAGAGTCCATTGAAACTAACCTATCTATTGTGCTTACTAACTAGATGATTCATTCATCCACTTTCTATTGCTTTTTGTAGATGAAAGATACAATGCCATGTAAAGAATGAGTTGTATGTATAGAACAACTACTAGATCACTAGATTAGTTAGATTGCTATTTAGAGTGTTCCATTATGATATCCCTTTCCTCAAACATAGGAGAGAACTAACTACAAGTACTATAGCTGAAACTAACCTTTCCATTACCCTTACAAACTAGATTAGTTGTCTGTTGATTCATTCATTCACTTTCTATTGCATTAGGTAGATGAAAGATACAATCCCATGTAAAGAATGAGTTGTATGTCTTCCCTTTATCTAGAACAACAACTAGATCACTAGATTAAGTCTAGATTGCTAGTTAGAGTGTGTCAATTGTTTCCATTTCTTCATTTCCTTCCTCGAACGTAGGAGAAACTAACTACAAGT
>CM051458.1:25163169-25209534 GCA_028274465.1 Plantago ovata
CCCTTTTCTAGAATAACAACTAGATCACTAGATTTGTTAGATTGCTATATAGAGTGTTCTGTTATGATATCCCTTTCCACAAACATAGGAGAGAACTAACTACAAGTACTAGAGTTATATACACAATCAAATAAGAAGTTCCCTTGCTTCCTTAATGAGCAAGTTAAAGAGTCCATTGAAACTAACCTATCTATTGTGCTTACAAACTAGATGATTCATTCATCTACTTCTATTGCTTTATGTAGATGAAAAATACAATGCAATGTAAAGAACGAGTTGTATGTATAGAACAACTACTAGATCACTAGATTAGTTAGATTGCTATTTAGAGTGTTCCATTATGATATCCCTTTCCTCAAACATAGGAGAGAACTAACTACACGTACTATAGCTGAAACTAAACTTTCCATTAATATCCCTTTCCTCAAACATAGGAGAGAACTAACTACAAATACTAGAGTTATATACACAATCAAA
This sequence comes from Plantago ovata, assembly GCA_028274465.1. NCBI lineage: Eukaryota > Viridiplantae > Streptophyta > Magnoliopsida > Lamiales > Plantaginaceae > Plantago > Plantago ovata. The sequence goes on from CM051458.1 coordinate 25,163,647, forward strand.
TAAGAAGTTCCCTTGCTTCCTTAATGAGCAAGTTAAAGAGTCCATTGAAACTAACCTATCTATTGTGCTTACAAACTAGATGATTCATTCATCCACTTTCTATTGCTTTTTGTAGATGAAAGATACAATGCCATGTAAAGAATGAGTTGTATGTATAGAACAACTACTAGATCACTAGATTAGTTAGATTGCTATTTAGAGTGTTCCATTATGATATCCCTTTCCTCAAACATAGGAGAGAACTAACTACAATTACTATAGCTGAAACTAACCTTTCCATTACCCTTACAAACTAGATTAGTTGTCTATTGATTCATTCATTCACTTTCTATTGCATTAGGTAGATGCTTATACAATCCCATGTAAAGAATGAGTTGTATGTCTTCCCTTTATCTAGAACAACAACTAGATCACTAGATTAGTTAGATTGCTATTTAGAGTGTTCCATTATGATTTCCCTTTCCTCAAACTTAGGATAGAACTAACTACAAGTACTAGAGTTATATACACAATCAAATAAGAAGTTCCCTTGCTTCCTTAATGAGCAAGTTAAAGAGTCCATTGAAACTAACCTATCTATTGTGCTTACAAACTAGATGATTCATTCATCCACTTTCTATTGCTTTATGTAGATGAAAGATACAATGCAATGTAAAGAACGAGTTGTATGTATAGAACAACTACTAGATCACTAGATTAGTTAGATTGCTATTTAGAGTGTTCCATTATGATATCCCTTTCCTCAAACATAGGAGAGAACTAACTACAAGTACTATAGCTCAAACTAACCTTTCCATTACCCTTACAAATTAGATTAGTTGTCTGTTGATTCATTCATTCACTTTCTATTACTTTAGGTAGATGAAAGATACAATCCCATGTAAAGAATGAGTTGTATGTCTTCCCTTTATCTAGAACAACAACTAGATAAATAGATTAGTAAGATTGCTATTTAGAGTCTACCATTATGATATCCCTTTCCTCAAACATAGGAGAGAACTAACTACAAATACTAGAGTTATATACACAATCAAATAAGAAGTTCCCTTTCTTCCTTAATGAGCAACTTAAAGAGTCCATTGAAACTAACCTATCTATTGTGCTTACTAACTAGATGATTCATTCATCCACTTTCTATTGCTTTTTGTAGATGAAAGATACAATGCCATGTAAAGAATGAGTTGTATGTATAGAACAACTACTAGATCACTAGATTAGTTAGATTCCTATTTAGAGTATTCCATTATGATATCCCTTTCCTCAAACATAGGAGAGAACTAACTACAAGTACTATAGCTGAAACTAACCTTTCCATTACCCTTACAAACTAGATTAGTTGTCTGTTGATTCATTCATTCACTTTCTATTGCATTAGGTAGATGAAAGATACAATCCCATGTAAAGAATGAGTTGTATGTCTTCCCTTTATCTAGAACAACAACTAGATCACTAGATTAGTTAGATTGCTATTTAGAGTGTTCCATTATGATTTCCCTTTCCTCAAACGTAGGATAGAACTAACTACAAGTACTAGAGTTATATACACAATCAAATAAGAAGTTCCCTTGCTTCCTTAATGATCAAGCTAAAGAGTCCATTGAAACTAACCTATCTATTGTGTTTACTAACTAGATGATTCATTCATCCACTTTCTATTGCTTTATGTTGATGAAAGATACAATGCCATGTAAAGAATGAGTTGTATGTATAGAACAACTACTAGATCACTAGATTAGTTAGATTGCTATTTAGAGTGTTCCATTACGATATCCCTTTCCTCAAACATAGGAGAGAACTAACTACAAGTACTATAGCTGAAACTAACCTTTCCATTACCCTTACAAACTAGATTAGTTGTCTATTGATTCATTCATTCACTTTCTATTGCATTAGGTAGATAAAAGATACAATCCCATGTAAAGAATGAGTTGTATGTCTTCCCTTTATCTAGAACAACAACTAGATCACTAGATTAGTTAGATTGATATTTAGAGTGTTCCATTATGATTTCCCTTTCCTCAAACGTAGGAGAGAACTAACTACAAGTACTATAGCTGAAACTAACCTTTCCATTACCCTTACAAACTAGATTAGTTGTCTATTGATTCATTCATTCACTTTATATTGCTTTAGATAGATGAAAGATACAATCCCATGTAAAGAATGAGTTGTATGACTTCCCTTTTTCTAGAATAACAACTAGATCACTAGATTTGTTAGATTGCTATATAGAGTGTTCTGTTATGATATCCCTTTCCACAAACATAGGAGAGAACTAACTACACGTACTATAGCTGAAACTAACCTTTCCATTATGATATCCCTTTCCTCAAACATAGGAGAGAACTAACTACAAATACTAGAGTTATATACACAATCAAATAAGAAGTTCCCTTGTTTCCTTAATGAGCAAGTTAAAGAGTCCATTGAAACTAACCTATCTATTGTGCTTACTAACTAGATGATTCATTCATCCACTTTCTATTGCTTTTTGTAGATGAAAGATACAATGCCATGTAAAGAATGAGTTGTATGTATAGAACAACTACTAGATCACTAGATTAGTTAGATTGCTATTTAGAGTGTTCCATTATGATATCCCTTTCCTCAAACATAGGAGAGAACTAACTACAAGTACTATAGCTGAAACTAACCTTTCCATTACCCTTACAAACTAGATTAGTTGTCTGTTGATTCATTCATTCACTTTCAATTGCATTAGGTAGATGAAAGATACAATCCCATGTAAAGAATGAGTTGTATGTCTTCCCTTTATCTAGAACAACAACTAGATCACTAGATTAAATAGATTGCTATTTAGAGTGTTCCATTATGATTTCCCTTTCCTCAAACGTAGGATAGAACTAACTACAAGTACTAGAGTTATATACACAATCAAATAAGAAGTTCCCTTGCTTCCTTAATGATCAAGCTAAAGAGTCCATTGAAACTAACCTATCTATTGTGTTTACTAACTAGATGATTCATTCATCCACTTTCTATTGCTTTATGTTGATGAAAGATACAATGCCATGTAAAGAATGAGTTGTATGTATAGAACAACTACTAGATCACTAGATTAGTTAGATTGCTATTTAGAATGTTCCATTACGATATCCCTTTCCTCAAACATAGAAGAGAACTAACTACAAGTACTATAGCTGAAACTAACCTTTCCATTACCCTTACAAACTAGATTAGTTGTCTACTGATTCATTCATTCACTTTCTATTGCATTAGGTAGATGAAAGATACAATCCCATGTAAAGAATGAGTTGTATGTCTTCCCTTTATCTAGAACAATAACTAGATCACTAGATTAGTTAGATTGCTATTTAGAGTGTTCCATTATGATTTCCCTTTCCTCAAACGTAGGAGAGAACTAACTACAAGTACTATAGCTGAAACTAACGTTTCCATTACCCTTACAAATTAGATTAGTTGTCTATTGATTCATTCATTCACTTTATATTGCTTTAGATAGATGAAAGATACAATCCCATGTAAAGAATGAGTTGTATGACTTCCCTTTTTCTAGAATAACAACTAGATCACTAGATTTGTTAGATTGCTATATAGAGTGCTCCGTTATGATATCCCTTTCCTCAAACATAGGAGAGAACTAACTACAAATACTAGAGTTATATACACAATCAAATAAGAAGTTCCCTTGCTTCCTTAATGAGCAAGTTAAAGAGTCCATTGAAACTAACCTATCTATTGTGCTTACTAACTAGATGATTCATTCATCAACTTTCTATTGCTTTTTGTAGATGAAAGATACAATGCCATGTAAAGAATGAGTTGTATGTATAGAACAACTACTAGATCACTAGATTAGTTAGATTGCTATTTAGAGTGTTCCATTATGATATCCCTTTCCTCAAACATAGGAGAGAACTAACTACAAGTATTATAGCTGAAACTAACCTTTCCATTACCCTTACAAACTAGATTAGTTGTCTGTTGATTCATTCATTCACTTTCTATTGCATTAGGTAGATGAAAGATACAATCCCATGTAAAGAATGAGTTGTATGTCTTCCCTTTATCTAGAACAACAACTAGATCACTAGATTAGTTAGATTGCTATTTAGAGTGTTCCATTATGATTTCCCTTTCCTCAAACGTAGGATAGAACTAACTACAAGTACTAGAGTTATATACACAATCAAATAAGAAGTTCCCTTGCTTCCTTAATGATCAAGCTAAAGAGTCCATTGAAACTAACCTATCTATTGTGTTTACTAACTAGATGATTCATTCATCCACTTTCTATTGCTTTATGTTGATGAAAGATACAATGCCATGTAAAGAATGAGTTGTATGTATAGAACAACTACTAGATCACTAGATTAGTCAGATTGCTATTTAGAGTGTTCCATTACGATATCCCTTTCCTCAAACATAGGAGAGAACTAACTACAAGTACTATAGCTGAAACTAACCTTTCCATTACCCTTACAAACTAGATTAGTTGTCTGTTGATTCATTCATTCACTTTCTATTGCATTAGGTAGATGAAAGATACAATCCCATGTAAAGAATGAGTTGTATGTCTTCCCTTTATCTAGAACAACAACTAGATAAATAGATTAGTAAGATTGCTATTTAGAGTGTTCCATTATGATTTCCCTTTCCTCAAACGTAGGATAGAACTAACTACAAGTACTAGAGTTATATACACAAGCAAATAAGAAGTTCCCTTGCTTCCTTAATGATCAAGCAAAAGAGTCCATTGAAACTAACCTATCTATTGTGTTTACTAACTAGATGATTCATTCATCCACTTTCTATTGCTTTATGTTGATGAAAGATACAATGCCATGTAAAGAATGAGTTGTATGTATAGAACAACGACTAGATCACTAGATTAGTTAGATTGCTATTTAGAATGTTCCATTACGATATCCCTTTCCTCAAACATAGGAGAGAACTAACTACAAGTACTATAGCTGAAACTAACCTTTCCATTACCCTTACAAACTAGATTAGTTGTCTATTGATTCATTCATTCACTTTCTATTGCATTAGGTAGATGAAAGATACAATCCCATGTAAAGAATGAGTTGTATGTCTTCCCTTTATCTAGAACAATAACTAGATCACTAGATTAGTTAGATTGCTATTTAGAGTGTTCCATTATGATTTCCCTTTCCTCAAACGTAGGAGAGAACTAACTACAAGTACTATAGCTGAAACTAACGTTTCCATTACCCTTACAAATTAGATTAGTTGTCTATTGATTCATTCATTCACTTTATATTGCTTTAGATAGATGAAAGATACAATCCCATGTAAAGAATGAGTTGTATGACTTCCCTTTTTCTAGAATAACAACTAGATCACTAGATTTGTTAGATTGCTATATAGAGTGCTCCGTTATGATATCCCTTTCCTCAAACATAGGAGAGAACTAACTACAAATACTAGAGTTATATACACAATCAAATAAGAAGTTCCCTTGCTTCCTTAATGAGCAAGTTAAAGAGTCCATTGAAACTAACCTATCTATTGTGCTTACTAACCAGTTGATTCATTCATCCACTTTCTATTGCTTTTTGTAGATGAAAGATACAATGCCATGTAAAGAATGAGTTGTATGTATAGAACAACTACTAGATCACTAGATTAGTTAGATTGATATTTAGAGTGTTCCATTATGATATCCCTTTCCTCAAACATAGGAGAGAACTAACTACAAGTACTATAGCTGAAACTAACCTTTCCATTACCCTTACAAACTAGATTAGTTGTCTGTTGATTCATTCATTCACTTTCAATTGCATTAGGTAGATGAAAGATACAATCCCATGTAAAGAATGAGTTGTATGTCTTCCCTTTATCTAGAACAACAACTAGATCACTAGATTAGTTAGATTGCTATTTAGAGTGTTCCATTATGATTTCCCTTTCCTCAAACGTAGGATAGAACTAACTACAAGTACTAGAGTTATATACACAATCAAATAAGAAGTTCCCTTGCTTCCTTAATGATCAAGCTAAAGAGTCCATTGAAACTAACCTATCTATTGTGTTTACTAACTAGATGATTCATTCATCCACTTTCTATTGCTTTATGTTGATGAAAGATACAATGCCATGTAAAGAATGAGTTGTATGTATAGAACAACGACTAGATCACTAGATTAGTTAGATTGCTATTTAGAATGTTCCATTACGATATCCCTTTCCTCAAACATAGGAGAGAACTAACTACAAGTACTATAGCTGAAACTAACCTTTCCATTACCCTTACAAACTAGATTAGTTGTCTATTGATTCATTCATTCACTTTCTATTGCATTAGGTAGATGAAAGATACAATCCCATGTAAAGAATGAGTTGTATGTCTTCCCTTTATCTAGAACAATAACTAGATCACTAGATTAGTTAGATTGCTATTTAGAGTGTTCCATTATGATTTCCCTTTCCTCAAACGTAGGAGAGAACTAACTACAAGTACTATAGCTGAAACTAACGTTTCCATTACCCTTACAAATTAGATTAGTTGTCTATTGATTCATTCATTCACTTTATATTGCTTTAGATAGATGAAAGATACAATCCCATGTAAAGAATGAGTTGTATGACTTCCCTTTTTCTAGAATAACAACTAGATCACTAGATTTGTTAGATTGCAATATAGAGTGCTCCGTTATGATATCCCTTTCCTCAAACATAGGAGAGAACTAACTACAAATACTAGAGTTATATACACAATCAAATAAGAAGTTCCCTTGCTTCCTTAATGAGCAAGTTAAAGAGTCCATTGAAACTAACCTATCTATTGTGCTTACTAACTAGATGATTCATTCATCCACTTTCTATTGCTTTTTGTAGATGAAAGATACAATGCCATGTAAAGAATGAGTTGTATGTATAGAACAACTACTAGATCACTAGATTAGTTAGATTGCTATTTAGAGTGTTCCATTATGATATCCCTTTCCTCAAACATAGGAGAGAACTAACTACAAGTACTATAGCTGAAACTAACCTTTCCATTACCCTTACAAACTAGATTAGTTGTCTGTTGATTCATTCATTCACTTTCAATTGCATTAGGTAGATGAAAGATACAATCCCATGTAAAGAATGAGTTGTATGTCTTCCCTTTATCTAGAACAACAACTAGATCACTAGATTAGTTAGATTGCTATTTAGAGTGTTCCATTATGATTTCCCTTTCCTCAAACGTAGGATAGAACTAACTACAAGTACTAGAGTTATATACACAATCAAATAAGAAGTTCCCTTGCTTCCTTAATGATCAAGCTAAAGAGTCCATTGAAACTAACCTATCTATTGTGTTTACTAACTAGATGATTCATTCATCCACTTTCTATTGCTTTATGTTGATGAAAGATACAATGCCATGTAAAGAATGAGTTGTATGTATAGAACAACGACTAGATCACTAGATTAGTTAGATTGCTATTTAGAATGTTCCATTACGATATCCCTTTCCTCAAACATAGGAGAGAACTAACTACAAGTACTATAGCTGAAACTAACCTTTCCATTACCCTTACAAACTAGATTAGTTGTCTGTTGATTCATTCATTCACTTTCAATTGCATTAGGTAGATGAAAGATACAATCCCATGTAAAGAATGAGTTGTATGTCTTCCCTTTATCTAGAACAACAACTAGATCACTAGATTAGTTAGATTGCTATTTAGAGTGTTCCATTATGATTTCCCTTTCCTCAAACGTAGGATAGAACTAACTACAAGTACTAGAGTTATATACACAATCAAATAAGAAGTTCCCTTGCTTCCTTAATGATCAAGCTAAAGAGTCCATTGAAACTAACCTATCTATTGTGTTTACTAACTAGATGATTCATTCATCCACTTTCTATTGCTTTATGTTGATGAAAGATACAATGCCATGTAAAGAATGAGTTGTATGTATAGAACAACGACTAGATCACTAGATTAGTTAGATTGCTATTTAGAATGTTCCATTACGATATCCCTTTCCTCAAACATAGGAGAGAACTAACTACAAGTACTATAGCTGAAACTAACCTTTCCATTACCCTTACAAACTAGATTAGTTGTCTATTGATTCATTCATTCACTTTCTATTGCATTAGGTAGATGAAAGATACAATCCCATGTAAAGAATGAGTTGTATGTCTTCCCTTTATCTAGAACAATAACTAGATCACTAGATTAGTTAGATTGCTATTTAGAGTGTTCCATTATGATTTCCCTTTCCTCAAACGTAGGAGAGAACTAACTACAAGTACTATAGCTGAAACTAACGTTTCCATTACCCTTACAAATTAGATTAGTTGTCTATTGATTCATTCATTCACTTTATATTGCTTTAGATAGATGAAAGATACAATCCCATGTAAAGAATGAGTTGTATGACTTCCCGTTTTCTAGAATAACAACTAGATCACTAGATTTGTTAGATTGCTATATAGAGTGTTCCGTTATGATATCCCTTTCCTCAAACATAGGAGAGAACTAACTACAAGTACTAGAGTTATATACACAATCAAATAAGAAGTTCCCTTGCTTCCTTAATGATCAAGCTAAAGAGTCCATTGAAACTAACCTATCTATTGTGTTTACTAACTAGATGATTCATTCATCCACTTTCTATTGCTTTATGTTGATGAAAGATAAAATGCCATGTAAAGAATGAGTTCTATGTATAGAACAACTACTAGATCACTAGATTAATTAGATTGCTATTTAGAGTGTTCCATTACGATATCCCTTTCCTCAAACATAGGAGAGAACTAACTACAAGTACTATAGCTGAAACTAACCTTTCCATTACCCTTACAAACTAGATTAGTTGTCTATTGATTCATTCATTCACTTTCTATTGCATTAGGTAGATGAAAGATACAATCCCATGTAAATAATGAGTTGTATGTCTTCCCTTTATCTAGAACAACAACTAGATCACTAGATTAGTTAGATTGCTATTTAGAGTGTTCCATTATGATTTCCCTTTCCTCAAACGTAGGATAGAACTAACTACAAGTACTAGAGTTATATACACAATCAAATAAGAAGTTCCCTTGCTTCCTTAATGATCAAGATAAAGAGTCCATTGAAACTAACCTATCTATTGTGTTTACTAACTAGATGATTCATTCATCCACTTTCTATTGCTTTATGTTGATGAAAGATAAAATGCCATGTAAAGAATGAGTTGTATGTATAGAACAACTACTAGATCACTAGATTAGTTAGATTGCTATTTAGAGTGTTCCATTACGATATCCCTTTCCTCAAACATAGGAGAGAACTAACTTCAAGTACTATAGCTGAAACTAACCTTTCCATTACCCTTACAAACTAGATTAGTTGTCTATTGATTCATTCATTCACTTTCTATAGCATTAGGTAGATGAAAGATACAATCCCATGTAAAGAATGAGTTGTATGTCTTCCCTTTATCTAGAACAACAACTAGATCACTAGATTAGTTAGATTGCTATTTAGAGTGTTCCATTATGATTTCCCTTTCCTCAAACGTAGGAGAGAACTAACTACAAGTACTATAGCTGAAACTGTCACGCCCCAAAACCAAAATACGATTTTTTAAAGATTTTCAAAAGACGCGACCGACCGTGTATCGTAAGATGGTCTCACGCCAACACGAAGTCTCAACAAAACATAAGCATAACTTTACGGAAACATAAACTTTGTAAAAAGGAACTGTGTCCAAGAGTAAATATTAGAGCAAACTAAAACCCAAAGCAACAGTCTTCGAAACTAGCTACAAGTCTCTAGCTCAAACAACTAAAAAGCCAGGTCTGAACAAAAATAAATCCTACAAAGAACAATAACTCGAAAACTCCCAAGCAAACTCTAACACTGCTCACCCTGCTGACCGTCTGTAAAAAAAAAGGAGTAAGGGGTGAGCTACAAACTCAGTAAGAGAATATCCTGGCACCTCCACCCGGATCAAGTAATGCTTCAAAATCATATATATATACATACAATAATATCACACGTAACAAAAGGTGCATGGAAAACGTAACGAAACATTTCGGCTCAACAGGCATGTACCTATGGCCACTAGTATAAGTCCGGTGGCACAGAGGTCGGCTTTACATAACAGAACAAAACAAAGTACCCTACCAAAGGGCATAACAGAAAGGCCTAGCACGACAAAATTCCCCGAAGGGTACAGAACGGTTCACAGGCACATCTGGAGCTCAAACATAACATTAGTCCATGCACTAGACAAAAACGATTTACATTCATCACATGCAAAATTTCGAAACATTTAATTTGGGTAACACACTTGATCCTTATTTTCCTACTATATCAAGCCCCATAACTTGATATAATAGTTTTTCTGAAAATCATTCACAAAACTTGAATATACAATAAATCATACTTTTTATAGGTAATAATAGTACTGAAATTATAAGCTTTGGTGTCAGAATATCCCCTTACCTCAACTAAACCGTAAGCTCCAAAACTCACAAGCTTCTAACCTCAGTCTAAGCACCTAACAGAACAAAGTAGTACAATTACTACTAGAAGCTACACCGGATAGCTAAACTAAAACAGAGCAAAACAAATAAATGGGGACAAGGGGACAAGAGATGGTGGAACACTGCAACATGGTGATGTCACACCCAAGAACAAAACAACAAAAGGTGCTGCAGATTACATACGGAAATTGAAAGGAATGAATTGGGTTTGAGGTAAATTGCACCATAGCCCCTCAAAAGACCAATCAAAACTCAACGAGTTGTAATTCTAGGAAACCAACAAATTAAGTACCGTGAATGCTCAAAGGAGAGGATTGGAGAGATGATAAAATTAACAATAAAGAATTACAATTGCAAGATTAATGAAGTTGGTACCAACCTTGCTGAACGAAACAGAACAAAACGGCTAGCTACAGGCTGATGCAATAAAGAGTTTATCTGAACAAATAAAGAACGGGGCAAAATCAATAGGGCACCTCAATAAATCATGAGATTTAAAGGAGCAGAAGAAGCGAAAGCTCTTACCAGAGAATTGATGAGGACGGCGTTGAAGAGAGGAAGAGACGAAACCTAGTTTTCTTCTGTGTTTAACGTAGTATCTGAAAAATATAAATAATAAGTCAGAAAAGTCTAAATAGGAAATTTACTTAATTCCCACTCCTTTTCTTATTTGACTTATTAAACCCACTTCTTTTAATATTCTACTTAATAATACCTTTTTTAATAAATAAAGTATTAAATAAGCAAAATAAATTTCTGGGGTTTTACATCCTTCTCCCCTTAAAATAAGTTTCGTCCTCGAAACTTGAAATAAAATAAAATACATACCTTCATTTTCGAACAGCTGAGGGTATGACTTTCTCATTTCCTCTTCCAACTCCCAAGTAGCTTCTTTAGGTGAGTGATTTGACCACTGAACCTTCACGAAAGGTATCGAACGTCGTCTCAACTCTTGCACCTTACGATCAAGTATACCAATTGGAACCTCCTCGTAGGATAAATCCTCTCGAACTTCTAGAGGTTCATAACTCAAGACATGAGTAGGGTCAGGTACATATTTCCTCAACAATTATACGTGGAAAACATTATGCACACGTGATAGGTCCGGTGGTAATGCCAAACGATAAGCCACTTCACCAACTCTGTCAAGAATTTCAAATGGTCCGATATAACGAGGGCTCAACTTCCCACGTTTTCCAAAACGCATCACACCCTTCCATGGAGAAATTTTCAAATGAACTGAATCACCAACATCAAACTCCAAATGTCTTCTTTTCAAATCCGCCCAACTTTTCTGTCGATTTTGAGCCACTTCGAGCCTTTTCTTTATTATCGGTATCTTTTCTTCGGCAATTCTTGCCAACTCCGGACCCAATAATCTCTTCTCACCAATGTCATCCCAATGTATCAGAGATCTACACTTCCTCCCATATAAAGCTTCATACGGTGCCATGCCGATGCTACTTTGATAGCTATTGTTGTAAGCAAACTCCACTAACTTCAGATTATCACCCCAACTTCCTTTGAAGTCCATAACACAAGCTCTCAACATATCCTCCAAAATCTGAATTGTTCTTTCTGACTGTCCATCTGTCTGCGGATGAAAAGCCGTACTGAACTTCAACTGTGTTTCGAGAGCAGACTGTAAACTCTTCCAAAACTGAGAAGCAAACCTTGGATCACGATCAGAAATTATGCTCACTGGAACTCCATGAAGGCACACTATATGCTTCACATACTTCTTCGCTAGCTTATCCAGTGGTGTCGTTTTCTTTATCGGTAAGAAATGAGCTGATTTGGTAAGTCTATCCACAATCACCCATACAGAATCATGTCTCTTCCTCGGTGTAGGAGGTAAACCAGTAACAAAATCCATGGTTATGTGTTCCCACTTCCACTCAGGAATTTCCAAGTTCTGTAATGTACCAGCAACTCGTTGATGTTCTATCTTGACTTGCTGACAAGTGATGCATCTTGCAACAAAATCTGCTATATCACGCTTCATGCCCTTCCACCAGAAATGTTTTATCATGTCTCGGTACATCTTAGTGCTGCCGGGATGTACTGAAAATCGAGACTTATGAGCATCTGTTAGAATCTCTTCCTTCAGTTCAACATTCGATGGAACACATATTCTGTTTCCGTACCTCAACGATCCGTCTCCATGGATCCCAAACCTGGGGTATAGATCTTTCCCCACACCATCAATAATCTTAACCAACTCCGGATCAGATTTTTGTGCTTCCTTAATGCGATCAATCAACATCGGCTGAGCAATAAGGCTAGCAATCATGTTTCCTTGACCATTCTTAACTACTTCAATTTCAAGGTTCTCCAACTCTTCCAGAATCTTTCGCTGTGTAGTCAACAAGGATGCAAGCACCGGAGCTTTTCTGCTAAGTGCATCAGCGACAACATTAGCTTTACCGGGATGGTAATTAATACCCACATCATAATCTTTGAGTAGCTCTAACCACCTGTGTTGCCTCATGTTCAGCTCTTTTAGCGTAAACAAATACTTGAGGCTCTTATGGTCGGTATATATCTCACATCGCACACCATACAAATAATGTCGCCATATCTTCAAGGCAAAGATCACTGCTGCCAATTCCAAATCATGAGTAGGGTAATTTCGTTCATACGGTTTCAACTGTCGAGAGGCATAAGCTATCACCTTCTCCTTCTGCATCAAGACACACCCTAAACCATTTTTCGAAGCGTCACTGTAGATAACATAATCATCGACTTCGTTAGGTAAAGCTAAAACCGGCGCAGAGATCAAATGATTCTTCAGCTCTTCGAAACTCTTGGCGCACTCATCAGACCACTCAAACTTGACTCCTTTTTGAGTCAACCGAGTCAAGGGAAAGGATAATAAGGAGAATCCTTCAACAAACTTCCTGTAATAACCAGCGAAACCGAGAAAACTCCTTACTTCAGTCACATTGGTTGGACGAGGCCAACTCGTCACGGCTTCCACCTTAGACGGATCAACAGAAATTCCTTCACTAGATACGACATGGCCCAGAAATGCAACACTATCCAACCAGAACTCGCACTTACTGAATTTCGCAAACAGCTGCTCTTCTCTCAGTCTTTCTATTACCAACCTCAAGTGTTCTGCATGTTCTTCCTCACTCTTCGAATAAATCAAAATGTCATCGATAAAGACCACCACAAACTGGTCTAGGTACTGCTTGAAGACCGTATTCATCAAGTCCATAAACGCTGCAGGAGCATTGGTTAGACCAAAAGGCATAACAACGAATTCATAGTGGCCATACCTCGTGCGAAAAGCTGACTTAGGCACATCTCCAGCTTTAATTTTCAATTGATGGTAGCCAGATCTCAAGTCGATCTTTGAGAAGACCTTAGCACCTCGCAGCTGGTCAAACAAATCATCTATCCTCAGAAGTGGATACCCATTCTTTACGGTAACTTTGTTCAGCTCTCGATAGTCGATACAAAGGCGCATACTTCCATCCTTCTTCTTCACAAATAACACCGGGGCTCCCCATGGAGATACGCTCGGTCGAATAAAACCCTTGTCGAGTAACTCCTGAAGTTGAACTTTAAGTTCTCGCAACTCCGCTGGTGCCATTCTATACGGTTCCTTCGAAATCGGTTCCATACCCGGGGCAAGTTTAATCTCAAACTCAATATTTCTGTCCGGGGGTACACCCGGTAAATCTTCGGGAAACACATCAGGATACTCTTGAATGATCGGAATATCATCCAACTCTAAATTTTTCTTCCGGAAATCAATTGCACAAGCTATAAAGCCGGTACAACCCTGTCTCAAAGCCTTTCGAGCTTGCACAGCTGAAATTATCGGCACACAAGAATTTTGAGTAGACACATCTCCCTGGAACATTGCTTCCGACTGTCCTGGAACTTGGAAATAGATCCTCTTCTCGAAACAATCTATCTTAGCATGGTAATTCGATAACCAGTCCATCCCCAGAATTACATCAAAGTCTAACATATCGAGTACTACTAAATCGGCACTAAACTCTTTCTCACCTATGCGAACTATGCACTCTTTACAATAGTCATCACATACGACATTCTTTTTCACAGGGGTAGTTACATGCATAGAATCCACAAGTTTAGAAAGCAAAAAGTTCTTTGACTGGACAAACTTTCTGGAAATAAACGAATGAGAAGCACCAGAATCAAATAACACATAAGCCTCAGCAGAATTAACTGAAAGAGTACCTGTAACAACGTCGGTACTAGCATTAGCATCGCCTTGGGTGATTGTGAAAACCCTCCCATTGCTTTTCCCTTTGTTTGGTGCTCGACCCCCAGGTGCTACTGCAGACTGCTGCCCTTGGTCATTTTTTGGACAGTCCCTAATCTGGTGACGCGTATCACCACAACGAAAGCAACCACGTGTCTTCCAGCGACACTCCCCAGGATGATTCCTCTGACAGTTCTGACAAAACTTCGATACAAAACGAGCCCCATCTCCTTTAGCCACTTTGTTGCCACCTGAGTTGTTGCCTCTGCGAAACTGATCATGCGGCCTCTTCAAATCCCTCTTCGGTGGTAGATTCTTTGGAAGTGCCCTCTCCACAACCTTTTCACGCTCCACAACATCAACCAGAGACTTATCCATGTGAGGGACCACACTCATACGAATATCCTCCCTCAACAATTGCAAAATAAAGTGACTTTGCTGCTTTCGGACGCCATGTAAGCCGGGGAGAAACGTCCCAACTCATGGAACTTATCCACCAAATCCAACACACTCATATCCCCCTGTTTAGGTTAAGAAACTGTAGCTGCAACTCTAACTTCGTGGACTCCGAAAAGTACTGCTGAAGAAAAAGTTCTTTGAATCGCACCCAAGTCATCGGGTTGGCGGCACTCTCCTGGGTAATCTTCGTCGCATCCCACCAGAACTTAGCATTCCCAGCTAAATGAGGGACAGTGACCCTCAACCAAACTTCCTCTGGAAACTCCAATGCCCGAAACCTCTCTTCGATTCCAGTGATCCATTTTTCAGCCTTAAGTGGATCCGAACCACCCTCAAACTCCGGATAGTGAGTCCTCTGAAACCTCTCAAAGCATGAAACTGAGCACTGTCTCGGTGCCAACAACTGTTGCTGCTGCTCCAACAAGTTTGCCACCGCATTCAGTGCCCTAGCAGCATCATCCTGCTGCGGAGGAGGTGATGGAGATCGATACATCGCTTCCGGGTTCTCACGTTCGTCTCCATGGCGACCACCAGTCCGACCTCCGTTGCCTCCACCTCTTCCTCTTTTCTTACGACCAACCATTTTCGCACTGTTGCAGAGTTAACCAAAGGATTAAGAACGAAACGCAAAGGTCCTAACAAAACATAGGCAAACTCCTAAACTAAACTTTCAAGATCAAGTCCTAAGGAGGTCTAGACACCCAAAAGATTCAAACCTGGCTCTGATACCACTTTTGTCACGCCCCAAAACCAAAATACGATTTTAAAGATTTTCAAAAGACGCGACCGACCGTGTTTACTAACTAGATGATTCATTCATCCACTTTCTATTGCTTTATGTTGATGAAAGATAAAATGCCATGTAAAGAATGAGTTGTATGTATAGAACAACTACTAGATCACTAGATTAGTTAGATTGCTATTTAGAGTGTTCCATTACGATATCCCTTTCCTCAAACATAGGAGAGAACTAACTTCAAGTACTATAGCTGAAACTAACCTTTCCATTACCCTTACAAACTAGATTAGTTGTCTATTGATTCATTCATTCACTTTCTATTGCATTAGGTAGATGAAAGATACAATCCCATGTAAAGAATGAGTTGTATGTCTTCCCTTTATCTAGAACAACAACTAGATCACTAGATTAGTTAGATTGCTATTTAGAGTGTTCCATTATGATTTCCCTTTCCTCAAACGTAGGAGAGAACTAACTACAAGTACTATAGCTGAAACTGTCACGCCCCAAAACCAAAATAGATTTTTTAAAGATTTTCAAAAGACGCGACCGACCGTGTATCGTAAGATGGTCTCACGCCAACACGAAGTCTCAACAAAACATAAGCATAACTTTACGGAAACATAAACTTTGTAAAAAGGAACTGTGTCCAAGAGTAAATATCAGAGCAAACTAAAACCCAAAGCAACAGTCTTCGAAACTAGCTACAAGTCTCTAGCTCAAACAACTAAAAAGCCAGGTCTGAACAAAAATAAATCCTACAAAGAACAATAACTCGAAAACTCCCAAGCAAACTCTAACACTGCTCACCCTGCTGACCGTCTGTAAAAAAAAAAGGAGTAAGGGGTGAGCTACAAACTCAGTAAGAGAATATCCTGGCACCTCCACCCGGATCAAGTAATGCTTCAAAATCATATATATATACATACAATAATATCACACGTAACAAAAGGTGCATGGAAAACGTAACGAAACATTTCGGCTCAACAGGCATGTACCTATGGCCACTAGTATAAGTCCGGTGGCACAGAGGTCGGCTTTACATAACAGAACAAAACAAAGTACCCTACCAAAGGGCATAACAGAAAGGCCTAGCACGACAAAATTCCCCGAAGGGTACAGAACGGTTCACAGGCACATCTGGAGCTCAAACATAACATTAGTCCATGCACTAGACAAAAACGATTTACATTCATCACATGCAAAATTTCGAAACATTTAATTTGGGTAACACACTTGATCCTTATTTTCCTACTATATCAAGCCCCATAACTTGATATAATAGTTTTTCTGAAAATCATTCACAAAACTTGAATATACAATAAATCATACTTTTATAGGTAATAATAGTACTGAAATTATAAGCTTTGGTGTCAGAATATCCCCTTACCTCAACTAAACCGTAAGCTCCAAAACTCACAAGCTTCTAACCTCAGTCTAAGCACCTAACAGAACAAAGTAGTACAATTACTACTAGAAGCTACACCGGATAGCTAAACTAAAACAGAGCAAAACAAATAAATGGGGACAAGGGGACAAGAGATGGTGGAACACTGCAACATGGTGATGTCACACCCAAGAACAAAACAACAAAAGGTGCTGCAGATTACATACGGAAATTGAAAGGAATGAATTGGGTTTGAGGTAAATTGCACCATAGCCCCTCAAAAGACCAATCAAAACTCAACGAGTTGTAATTCTAGGAAACCAACAAATTAAGTACCGGGAATGCTCAAAGGAGAGGATTGGAGAGATGATAAAATTAACAATAAAGAATTACAATTGCAAGATTAATGAAGTTGGTACCAACCTTGCTGAACGAAACAGAACAAAACGGCTAGCTACAGGCTGATGCAATAAAGAGTTTATCTGAACAAATAAAGAACGGGGCAAAATCAATAGGGCACCTCAATAAATCATGAGATTTAAAGGAGCAGAAGAAGCGAAAGCTCTTACCAGAGAATTGATGAGGACGGCGTTGAAGAGAGGAAGAGACGAAACCTAGTTTTCTTCTGTGTTTAACGTAGTATCTGAAAAATATAAATAATAAGTCAGAAAAGTCTAAATAGGAAATTTACTTAATTCCCACTCCTTTTCTTATTTGACTTATTAAACCCACTTCTTTTAATATTCTACTTAATAATACCTTTTTTAATAAATAAAGTATTAAATAAGCAAAATAAATTTCTGGGGTTTTACATCCTTCTCCCCTTAAAATAAATTTCGTCCTCGAAACTTGAAATAAAATAAAATACATACCTTCATTTTCGAACAGCTGAGGGTATGACTTTCTCATTTCCTCTTCCAACTCCCAAGTAGCTTCTTTAGGTGAGTGATTTGACCACTGAACCTTCACGAAAGGTATCGAACGTCGTCTCAACTCTTGCACCTTACGATCAAGTATACCAATTGGAACCTCCTCGTAGGATAAATCCTCTCGAACTTCTAGAGGTTCATAACTCAAGACATGAGTAGGGTCAGGTACATATTTCCTCAACAATTATACGTGGAAAACATTATGCACACGTGATAGGTCCGGTGGTAATGCCAAACGATAAGCCACTTCACCAACTCTGTCAAGAATTTCAAATGGTCCGATATAACGAGGGCTCAACTTCCCACGTTTTCCAAAACGCATCACACCCTTCCATGGAGAAATTTTCAAATGAACTGAATCACCAACATCAAACTCCAAATGTCTTCTTTTCAAATCCGCCCAACTTTTCTGTCGATTTTGAGCCACTTCGAGCCTTTTCTTTATTATCGGTATCTTTTCTTCGGCAATTCTTGCCAACTCCGGACCCAATAATCTCTTCTCACCAATGTCATCCCAATGTATCAGAGATCTACACTTCCTCCCATATAAAGCTTCATACGGTGCCATGCCGATGCTACTTTGATAGCTATTGTTGTAAGCAAACTCCACTAACTTCAGATTATCACCCCAACTTCCTTTGAAGTCCATAACACAAGCTCTCAACATATCCTCCAAAATCTGAATTGTTCTTTCTGACTGTCCATCTGTCTGCGGATGAAAAGCCGTACTGAACTTCAACTGTGTTTCGAGAGCAGACTGTAAACTCTTCCAAAACTGAGAAGCAAACCTTGGATCACGATCAGAAATTATGCTCACTGGAACTCCATGAAGGCACACTATATGCTTCACATACTTCTTCGCTAGCTTATCCAGTGGTGTCGTTTTCTTTATCGGTAAGAAATGAGCTGATTTGGTAAGTCTATCCACAATCACCCATACAGAATCATGTCTCTTCCTCGGTGTAGGAGGTAAACCAGTAACAAAATCCATGGTTATGTGTTCCCACTTCCACTCAGGAATTTCCAAGTTCTGTAATGTACCAGCAACTCGTTGATGTTCTATCTTGACTTGCTGACAAGTGATGCATCTTGCAACAAAATCTGCTATATCACGCTTCATGCCCTTCCACCAGAAATGTTTTATCATGTCTCGGTACATCTTAGTGCTGCCGGGATGTACTGAAAATCGAGACTTATGAGCATCTGTTAGAATCTCTTCCTTCAGTTCAACATTCGATGGAACACATATTCTGTTTCCGTACCTCAACGATCCGTCTCCATGGATCCCAAACCTGGGGTATAGATCTTTCCCCACACCATCAATAATCTTAACCAACTCCGGATCAGATTTTTGTGCTTCCTTAATGCGATCAATCAACATCGGCTGAGCAATAAGGCTAGCAATCATGTTTCCTTGACCATTCTTAACTACTTCAATTTCAAGGTTCTCCAACTCTTCCAGAATCTTTCGCTGTGTAGTCAACAAGGATGCAAGCACCGGAGCTTTTCTGCTAAGTGCATCAGCGACAACATTAGCTTTACCGGGATGGTAATTAATACCCACATCATAATCTTTGAGTAGCTCTAACCACCTGTGTTGCCTCATGTTCAGCTCTTTTAGCGTAAACAAATACTTGAGGCTCTTATGGTCGGTATATATCTCACATCGCACACCATACAAATAATGTCGCCATATCTTCAAGGCAAAGATCACTGCTGCCAATTCCAAATCATGAGTAGGGTAATTTCGTTCATACGGTTTCAACTGTCGAGAGGCATAAGCTATCACCTTCTCCTTCTGCATCAAGACACACCCTAAACCATTTTTCGAAGCGTCACTGTAGATAACATAATCATCGACTTCGTTAGGTAAAGCTAAAACCGGCGCAGAGATCAAATGATTCTTCAGCTCTTCGAAACTCTTGGCGCACTCATCAGACCACTCAAACTTGACTCCTTTCTGAGTCAACCGAGTCAAGGGAAAGGATAATAAGGAGAATCCTTCAACAAACTTCCTGTAATAACCAGCGAAACCGAGAAAACTCCTTACTTCAGTCACATTGGTTGGACGAGGCCAACTCGTCACGGCTTCCACCTTAGACGGATCAACAGAAATTCCTTCACTAGATACGACATGGCCCAGAAATGCAACACTATCCAACCAGAACTCGCACTTACTGAATTTCGCAAACAGCTGCTCTTCTCTCAGTCTTTCCATTACCAACCTCAAGTGTTCTGCATGTTCTTCCTCACTCTTCGAATAAATCAAAATGTCATCGATAAAGACCACCACAAACTGGTCTAGGTACTGCTTGAAGACCGTATTCATCAAGTCCATAAACGCTGCAGGAGCATTGGTTAGACCAAAAGGCATAACAACGAATTCATAGTGGCCATACCTCGTGCGAAAAGCTGACTTAGGCACATCTCCAGCTTTAATTTTCAATTGATGGTAGCCAGATCTCAAGTCGATCTTTGAGAAGACCTTAGCACCTCGCAGCTGGTCAAACAAATCATCTATCCTCAGAAGTGGATACCCATTCTTTACGGTAACTTTGTTCAGCTCTCGATAGTCGATACAAAGGCGCATACTTCCATCCTTCTTCTTCACAAATAACACCGGGGCTCCCCATGGAGATACGCTCGGTCGAATAAAACCCTTGTCGAGTAACTCCTGAAGTTGAACTTTAAGTTCTCGCAACTCCGCTGGTGCCATTCTATACGGTTCCTTCGAAATCGGTTCCATACCCGGGGCAAGTTTAATCTCAAACTCAATATTTCTGTCCGGGGGTACACCCGGTAAATCTTCGGGAAACACATCAGGATACTCTTGAATGATCGGAATATCATCCAACTCTAAATTTTTCTTCCGGAAATCAATTGCACAAGCTATAAAGCCGGTACAACCCTGTCTCAAAGCCTTTCGAGCTTGCACAGCTGAAATTATCGGCACACAAGAATTTTGAGTAGACTCAAACGTAGGATAGAACTAACTACAAGTACTAGAGTTATATACACAATCAAATAAGAAGTTCCCTTGCTTCCTTAATGATCAAGCTAAAGAGTCCATTGAAACTAACCTATCTATTGTGTTTAATAACTAGATGATTCATTCATCCACTTTCTATTGCTTTATGTTGATGAAAGACACAATGCCATGTAAAGAATGAGTTGTATGTATAGAACAACTACTAGATCACTAGATTAGTTAGATTTCTATTTAGAGTGTTCCATTACGATATCCCTTTCCTCAAACATAGGAGAGAACTAACTACAAGTACTATAGCTGAAACTAACCTTTCCATTACCCTTACAAACTAGATTAGTTGTCTATTGATTCATTCATTCACTTTCTATTGCATTAGGTTGATGAAAGATACAATCCCATGTAAAGAATGAGTTGTATGTCTTCCCTTTATCTAGAACAACAACTAGATCACTAGATTAGTTAGATTGCTATTTAGAGTGTTCCATTATGATTTCCCTTTCCTCAAACGTAGGAGAGAACTAACTACAAGTACTATAGCTGAAACTAACCTTTCCATTACCCTTACAAACTAGATTAGTTGTCTATTGATTCATTCATTCACTTTATATTGCTTTAGATAGATGAAACATACAATCCCATGTAAAGAATGAGTTGTATGTCTTCCCTTTATCTAGAACAAAACTAGACCACTAGATTAGTTAGATTTCTATTTAGAGTGTTCCATTATGATTTCCCTTTCCTCGAACGTAGGAGAGAACTAACTACAAGTACTATAGCTGAAACTAACCTTTCCATTACCCTTACAAACTAGATTAGTTGTCTATTGATTCATTCATTTACTTTCTATTGCATTAGGTAGATGAAAGATACAATCCCATGTAAAGAATGAGTTGTATGTCTTCCCTTTATCGAGAACAACAACTAGATAAATAGATTAGTAACATTGCTATTTAGAGTCTTCCATTATGATATCCCTTTCCTCAAACATAGGAGAGAACTAACTACAAATACTAGAGTTATATACACAATCAAATAAGAAGTTCCCTTGCTTACTTAATGAGCAAGTTAAAGAGTCCATTGAAACTAACCTATCTATTGTGCTTACTAACTAGATGATTCATTCATCCACTTTCTATTGCTTTTTGTAGATGAAACATACAATGCCATGTAAAGAATGAGTTGTATGTATAGAACAACTACTAGATCACTAGATTAGTTAGATTGCTATTTAGAGTGTTCCATTATGATATCCCTTTCCTCAAACATAGGAGAGAACTAACTACTACAAGTACTATAGCTGAAACTAACCTTTCCATTACCCTTACAAACTAGATTAGTTGTCTGTTGATTCATTCATTCACTTTCTATTGCATTAGGTAGATGAAAGATACAATCCCATGTAAAGAATGAGTTGTATGTCTTCCCTTTATCTAGAACAACAACTAGATCACTAGATTAGTTAGATTGCTATTTAGAGTGTTCCATTATGATTTCCCTTTCCTCAAACGTAGGAGAGAACTAACTACAAGTACTATAGCTGAAACTAACCTTTCCATTACCCTTACAAACTAGATTAGTTGTCTATTGATTCATTCATTCACTTTATATTGCTTTAGATAGATGAAACATACAATCCCATGTAAAGAATGAGTTGTATGTCTTCCCTTTATCTAGAACAACAACTAGACCACTAGATTAGTTAGATTTCTATTTAGAGTGTTCCATTATGATTTCCCTTTCCTCGAACGTAGGAGAGAACTAACTACAAGTACTATAGCTGAAACTAACCTTTCCATTACCCTTACAAACTAGATTAGTTGTCTATTGATTCATTCATTTACTTTCTATTGCATTAGGTAGATGAAAGATACAATCCCATGTAAAGAATGAGTTGTATGTCTTCCCTTTATCGAGAACAACAACTAGATAAATAGATTAGTAACATTGCTATTTAGAGTCTTCCATTATGATATCCCTCTCCTCAAACATAGGAGAGAACTAACTACAAATACTAGAGTTATATACACAATCAAATAAGAAGTTCCCTTGCTTCCTTAATGAGCAAGTTAAAGAGTCCATTGAAACTAACCTATCTATTGTGCTTACTAACTAGATGATTCATTCATCCACTTTCTATTGCTTTTTGTAGATGAAACATACAATGCCATGTAAAGAATGAGTTGTATGTATAGAACAACTACTAGATCACTAGATTAGTTAGATTGCTATTTAGAGTGTTCCATTATGATTTCCCTTTCCTCAAACGTAGGAGAGAACTAACTACAAGTACTATAGCTGAAACTAACCTTTCCATTACCCTTACAAACTAGATTAGTTGTCTATTGATTCATTCATTCACTTTATATTGCTTTAGATAGATGAAACATACAATCCCATGTAAAGAATGAGTTGTATGTCTTCCCTTTATCTAGAACAAAAACTAGACCACTAGATTAGTTAGATTTCTATTTAGAGTGTTCCATTATGATTTCCCTTTCCTCGAACGTAGGAGAGAACTAACTACAAGTACTATAGCTGAAACTAACCTTTCCATTACCCTTACAAACTAGATTAGTTGTCTATTGATTCATTCATTTACTTTCTATTGCATTAGGTAGATGAAAGATACAATCCCATGTAAAGAATGAGTTGTATGTCTTCCCTTTATCGAGAACAACAACTAGATAAATAGATTAGTAACATTGCTATTTAGAGTCTTCCATTATGATATCCCTTTCCTCAAACATAGGAGAGAACTAACTACAAATACTAGAGTTATATACACAATCAAATAAGAAGTTCCCTTGCTTACTTAATGAGCAAGTTAAAGAGTCCATTGAAACTAACCTATCTATTGTGCTTACTAACTAGATGATTCATTCATCCACTTTCTATTGCTTTTTGTAGATGAAACATACAATGCCATGTAAAGAATGAGTTGTATGTATAGAACAACTACTAGATCACTAGATTAGTTAGATTGCTATTTAGAGTGTTCCATTATGATATCCCTTTCCTCAACATAGGAGAGAACTAACTACTACAAGTACTATAGCTGAAACTAACCTTTCCATTACCCTTACAAACTAGATTAGTTGTCTGTTGATTCATTCATTCACTTTCTATTGCATTAGGTAGATGAAAGATACAATCCCATGTAAAGAATGAGTTGTATGTCTTCCCTTTATCTAGAACAACAACTAGATCACTAGATTAGTTAGATTGCTATTTAGAGTGTTCCATTATGATTTCCCTTTCCTCAAACGTAGGAGAGAACTAACTACAAGTACTATAGCTGAAACTAACCTTTCCATTACCCTTACAAACTAGATTAGTTGTCTATTGATTCATTCATTCACTTTATATTGCTTTAGATAGATGAAACATACAATCCCATGTAAAGAATGAGTTGTATGTCTTCCCTTTATCTAGAACAACAACTAGACCACTAGATTAGTTAGATTTCTATTTAGAGTGTTCCATTATGATTTCCCTTTCCTCGAACGTAGGAGAGAACTAACTACAAGTACTATAGCTGAAACTAACCTTTCCATTACCCTTACAAACTAGATTAGTTGTCTATTGATTCATTCATTTACTTTCTATTGCATTAGGTAGATGAAAGATACAATCCCATGTAAAGAATGAGTTGTATGTCTTCCCTTTATCGAGAACAACAACTAGATAAATAGATTAGTAACATTGCTATTTAGAGTCTTCCATTATGATATCCCTCTCCTCAAACATAGGAGAGAACTAACTACAAATACTAGAGTTATATACACAATCAAATAAGAAGTTCCCTTGCTTCCTTAATGAGCAAGTTAAAGAGTCCATTGAAACTAACCTATCTATTGTGCTTACTAACTAGATGATTCATTCATCCACTTTCTATTGCTTTTTGTAGATGAAACATACAATGCCATGTAAAGAATGAGTTGTATGTATAGAACAACTACTAGATCACTAGATTAGTTAGATTGCTATTTAGAGTGTTCCATTATGATATCCCTTTCCTCAAACATAGGAGAGAACTAACTACTACAAGTACTATAGCTGAAACTAACCTTTCCATTACCCTTACAAACTAGATTAGTTGTCTGTTGATTCATTCATTCACTTTCTATTGCATTAGGTAGATGAAAGATACAATCCCATGTAAAGAATGAGTTGTATGTCTTCCCTTTATCTAGAACTACAACTAGATCACTAGATTAGTTATATTGCTATTTAGAGTGTTCCATTATGATTTCCCTTTCCTCAAACGTAGGATAGAACTAACTACAAGTACTAGAGTTATATACACAATCAAATAAGAAGTTCCCTTGCTTCCTTAATGATCAAGCTAAAGAGTCCATTGAAACTAACCTATCTATTGTGCTTACTAACTAGATGATTCATTCATCCACTTTCTATTGCTTTTTGTAGATGAAAGATACAATGCCATGTAAAGAATGAGTTGTATGTAAAGAACAACTAGTAGATCACTAGATTAGTTAGATTGCTATTAGAGTGTTCCATTATGATTTCCCTTTCTTCAAATGTAGGAGTGAACTAACTACAAGTACTATAGCTGAAACTAACCTTTCCATTACCCTTACAAACTAGATTAGTTGTCTATTGATTCATTCATTCTCTTTATATTGCTTTAGATAGATGAAAGATACAATCCCATGTAAAGAATGAGTTGTATGTCTTCCCTTTATCTAGAACAACAACTAGATCACTAGATTAGTTAGATTGCTATTTAGAGTGTTCCATTATGATTTCCCTTTCCTCGAACGTAGGAGAGAACTAACTACAAGTACTATAGCTGAAACTAACCTTTCCATTACCCTTACAAACTAGATTAGTTGTCTATTGATTCATTCATTCACTTTATATTGCTTTAGATAGATGAAAGATACAATCCCACGTAAAGAATGAGTTGTATGACTTCCCTTTTTCTAGAATAACAACTAGATCACTAGACTTGTTAGATTGCTATATAGAGTGTTCCGTTATGATATCCCTTTCCACAAACATAGGAGAGAACTAACTACAAGTACTAGGGTTATATACACAATCAAATAAGAAGTTCCCTTGCTTCCTTAATGAGCAAGCTAAAGAGCCCATTGAAACTAACCTATCTATTGAGTTTACTAACTAGATGATTCATTCATCCACTTTCTATTGCTTTATGTTGATGAAAGATACAATGCCATGTAGAGAATTAGTTGTATGTATAGAACAACTACTAGATCACTAGATTAGTTAGATTGCTATTAGAGTGTTCCATTATGATATCCCTTTCCTCAAACATAGGAGAGAACTAACTACAAGTACTATAGCTGAAACTAACCTTTCCATTACCCTTACAAACTAGATTAGTTGTCTTATGATTCATTCATTCACTTTCTATTGCTTTAGGTAGATGAAAGATACAATCCCATGTAAAGAATGAGTTGTATGTCTTCCCTTTATCAAGAACAACAACTAGATAAATAGATTAGTAAGATTTCTATTTAGAGTCTTCCATTATGATATCCCTTTCCTCAAACATAGGAGAGAACTAACTACAAATACTAGAGTTATATACACAATCAAATAAGAAGTTCCCTTGCTTCCTTAATGAGCAAGTTAAAGAGTCCATTGAAACTAACCTATCTATTGTGCTTACTAACTATATGATTCATTCATCCACTTTCTATTGCCTTTTGTAGATGAAAGATACAATGCCATGTAAAGAATGAGTTGTATGTATAGAACAACTACTCGATCACTAGATTAGTTAGATTGCTATTTAGAGTGTTCCATTATGATATCCCTTTCCTCAAACATAGGAGAGAACTAACTACAAGTACTATAGCTGAAACTAACCTTTCCATTACCCTTACAAACTAGATTAGTTGTCTGTTGATTCATTCATTCACTTTCTATTGCTTTAGGTAGATGAAAGATACAATCCCATGTAAAGAATGAGTTGTATGTCTTCCCTTTATGTAGAACAACAACTAGATCACTAGATTAGTTAGATTGCTATTTAGAGTGTTCCATTATGATTTCCCTTTCCTCAAACGTAGGAGTAGAACTAACTACAAGTACTATAGCTGAAACTAACCTTTCCATTACCCTTACAAACTAGATTAGTTGTCTATTGATTCATTCATTCACTTTATATTGCTTTAGATAGATGAAACATACAATCCCATGTAAAGAATGAGTTGTATGTCTTCCCTTTATCTAGAACAAAAACTAGACCACTAGATTAGTTAGATTTCTATTTAGAGTGTTCCATTATGATTTCCCTTTCCTCGAACGTAGGAGAGAACTAACTACAAGTACTATAGCTGAAACTAACCTTTCCATTACCCTTACAAACTAGATTAGTTGTCTATTGATTCATTCATTTACTTTCTATTGCATTAGGTAGATGAAAGATACAATCCCATGTAAAGAATGAGTTGTATGTCTTCCCTTTATCGAGAACAACAACTAGATAAATAGATTAGTAACATTGCTATTTAGAGTCTTCCATTATGATATCCCTTTCCTCAAACATAGGAGAGAACTAACTACAAATACTAGAGTTATATACACAATCAAATAAGAAGTTCCCTTGCTTCCTTAATGATCAAGCTAAAGAGTCCATTGAAACTAACCTATCTATTGTGTTTACTAACTAGATGATTCATTCATCCACTTTCTATTGCTTTATGTTGATGAAAGATACAATGCCATGTAAAGAATGAGTTGTATGTATAGAACAACTACTAGATCACTAGATTAGTTAGATTGCTATTTAGAGTGTTCCATTACGATATCCCTTTCCTCAAACATAGGAGAGAACTAACTACAAGTACTATAAGCTGAAACTAACCTTTCCATTACCCTTACAAACTAGATTAGTTGTCTATTGATTCATTCATTCACTTTCTATTGCATTAGGTAGATGAAAGATACAATCCCATGTAAAGAATGAGTTGTATGTCTTCCCTTTATCTAGAACAACAACTAGATCACTAGATTAGTTAGATTGCTATTTAGAGTGTTCCATTATGATTTCCCTTTCCTCAAACGTAGGAGAGAACTAACTACAAGTACTATAGCTGAAACTAACCTTTCCATTACCCTTACAAACTAGATTAGTTGTCTATTGATTCATTCATTCACTTTATATTGCTTTAGATAGATGAAACATACAATCCCATGTAAAGAATGAGTTGTATGTCTTCCCTTTATCTAGAACAACAACTAGACCACTAGATTAGTTAGATTTCTATTTAGAGTGTTCCATTATGATTTCCCTTTCCTCGAACGTAGGAGAGAACTAACTACAAGTACTATAGCTGAAACTAACCTTTCCATTACCCTTACAAACTAGATTAGTTGTCTATTGATTCATTCATTTACTTTCTATTGCATTAGGTAGATGAAAGATACAATCCCATGTAAAGAATGAGTTGTATGTCTTCCCTTTATCGAGAACAACAACTAGATAAATAGATTAGTAACATTGCTATTTAGAGTCTTCCATTATGATATCCCTCTCCTCAAACATAGGAGAGAACTAACTACAAATACTAGAGTTATATACACAATCAAATAAGAAGTTCCCTTGCTTCCTTAATGAGCAAGTTAAAGAGTCCATTGAAACTAACCTATCTATTGTGCTTACTAACTAGATGATTCATTCATCCACTTTCTATTGCTTTTTGTAGATGAAAGATACAATGCCATGTAAAGAATGAGTTGTATGTATAGAACAACTACTAGATCACTAGATTAGTTAGATTGCTATTTAGAGTGTTCCATTATGATATCCCTTTCCTCAAACATAGGAGAGAACTAACTACTACAAGTACTATAGCTGAAACTAACCTTTCCATTACCCTTACAAACTAGATTAGTTGTCTGTTGATTCATTCATTCACTTTCTATTGCATTAGGTAGATGAAAGATACAATCCCATGTAAAGAATGAGTTGTATGTCTTCCCTTTATCTAGAACAACAACTAGATCACTAGATTAGTTAGATTGCTATTTAGAGTGTTCCATTATGATTTCCCTTTCCTCAAACGTAGGATAGAACTAACTACAAGTACTAGAGTTATATACACAATCAAATAAGAAGTTCCCTTGCTTCCTTAATGATCAAGCTAAAGAGTCCATTGAAACTAACCTATCTATTGTGCTTACTAACTAGATGATTCATTCATCCACTTTCTATTGCTTTTTGTAGATGAAAGATACAATGCCATGTAAAGAATGAGTTGTATGTATAGAACAACTACTAGATCACTAGATTAGTTAGATTGCTATTTAGAGTGTTCCATTATGATTTCCCTTTCCTCAAATGTAGGAGTGAACTAACTACAAGTACTATAGCTGAAACTAACCTTTCCATTACCCTTACAAACTAGATTAGTTGTCTATTGATTCATTCATTCTCTTTATATTGCTTTAGATAGATGAAAGATACAATCCCATGTAAAGAATGAGTTGTATGTCTTCCCTTTATCTAGAACAACAACTAGATCACTAGATTAGTTAGATTGCTATTTAGAGTGTTCCATTATGATTTCCCTTTCCTCGAACGTAGGAGAGAACTAACTACAAGTACTATAGCTGAAACTAACCTTTCCATTACCCTTACAAACTAGATTAGTTGTCTATTGATTCATTCATTCACTTTATATTGCTTTAGATAGATGAAAGATACAATCCCACGTAAAGAATGAGTTGTATGACTTCCCTTTTTCTAGAATAACAACTAGATCACTAGACTGTTAGATTGCTATATAGAGTGTTCCGTTATGATATCCCTTTCCACAACATAGGAGAGAACTAACTACAAGTACTAGGGTTATATACACAATCAAATAAGAAGTTCCCTTGCTTCCTTAATGAGCAAGCTAAAGAGCCCATTGAAACTAACCTATCTATTGAGTTTACTAACTAGATGATTCATTCATCCACTTTCTATTGCTTTATGTTGATGAAAGATACAATGCCATGTAAAGAATGAGTTGTATGTATAGAACAACTACTAGATCACTAGATTAGTTAGATTGCTATTTAGAGTGTTCCATTATGATATCCCTTTCCTCAAACATAGGAGAGAACTAACTACAAGTACTATAGCTGAAACTAACCTTTCCATTACCCTTACAAACTAGATTAGTTGTCTATGATTCATTCATTCACTTTCTATTGCATTAGGTAGATGAAAGATACAATCCCATGTAAAGAATGAGTTGTATGTCTTCCCTTTATCGAGAACAACAACTAGATAAATAGATTAGTAAGATTGCTATTTAGAGTCTTCCATTATGATATCCCTTTCCTCAAACATAGGAGAGAACTAACTACAAATACTAGAGTTATATACACAATCAAATAAGAAGTTCCCTTGCTTCCTTAATGAGCAAGTTAAAGAGTCCATTGAAACTAACCTATCTATTGTGCTTACTAACTAGATGATTCATTCATCCACTTTCTATTGCCTTTTGTAGATGAAAGATACAATGCCATGTAAAGAATGAGTTGTATGTATAGAACAACTACTAGATCACTAGATTAGTTAGATTGCTATTTAGAGTGTTCCATTATGATATCCCTTTCCTCAAACATAGGAGAGAACTAACTACAAGTACTATAGCTGAAACTAACCTTTCCATTACCCTTACAAACTAGATTAGTTGTCTGTTGATTCATTCATTCACTTTCTATTGCATTAGGTAGATGAAAGATACAATCCCATGTAAAGAATGAGTTGTATGTCTTCCCTTTATCTAGAACAACAACTAGATCACTAGATTAGTTAGATTGCTATTTAGAGTGTTCCATTATGATTTCCCTTTCCTCAAACGTAGGATAGAACTAACTACAAGTACTAGAGTTATATACACAATCAAATAAGAAGTTCCCTTGCTTCCTTAATGATCAAGCTAAAGAGTCATTGAAACTAACCTATCTATTGTGCTTACTAACTAGATGATTCATTCATCCACTTTCTATTGCTTTTTGTAGATGAAAGATACAATGCCATGTAAAGAATGAGTTGTATGTATAGAACAACTACTAGATCACTAGATTAGTTAGATTGCTATTTAGAGTGTTCCATTATGATTTCCCTTTCCTCAAACGTAGGAGAGAACTAACTACAAGTACTATAGCTGAAACTAACCTTTCCATTACCCTTACAAACTAGATTAGTTGTCTATTGATTCATTCATTCACTTTATATTGCTTTAGATAGATGAAAGATACAATCCCATGTAAAGAATGAGTTGTATGTCTTCCCTTTATCTAGAACAACAACTAGATCACTAGATTAGTTAGATTGCTATTTAGAGTGTTCCATTATGTCAAACATAGGAGAGAACTAACTACAAGTACTATAGCTGAAACTAACCTTTCCATTACCCTTACAAACTAGATTAGTTGTCTATTGATTCATTCATTCACTTTATATTGCTTTAGATAGATGAAAGATACAATCCCACGTAAAGAATGAGTTGTATGACTTCCCTTTTTCTAGAACAACAACTAGATCACTAGATTGTTAGATTGCTATATAGAGTGTTCCGTTATGATATCCCTTTCCACAAACATAGGAGAGAACTAACTACAAGTACTAGGGTTATATAAACAATCAAATAAGAAGTTCCCTTGCTTCCTTAATGAGCAAGCTAAAGAGCCCATTGAAACTAACCTATCTATTGAGTTTACTAACTAGATGATTCATTCATCCACTTTCTATTGCTTTATGTTGATGAAAGATACAATGCCATGTAAAGAATGAGTTGTATGTATAGAACAACTACTAGATCACTAGATTAGTTAGATTGCTATTTAGAGTGTTCCATTATGATATCCCTTTCCTCAAACATAGGAGAGAAGTAACTACAAGTACTATAGCTGAAACTAACCTTTCCATTACCCTTACAAACTAGATTAGTTGTCTTATGATTCATTCATTCACTTTCTATTGCTTTAGGTAGATGAAAGATACAATCCCATGTAAAGAATGAGTTGTATGTCTTCCCTTTATCTAGAACAACAACTAGATAAATAGATTAGTTAGATTGCTATTTAGAGTGTTCCATTATGATATCCCTTTCCTCAAACATAGGAGAGAACTAACTACAAGTACTATAGCTGAAACTAACCTTTCCATTACCCTTACAAACTAGATTAGTTGTCTGTTGATTCATTCATTCACTTTCTATTGCATTAGGTAGATGAAAGATACAATCCCATGTAAAGAATGAGTTGTATGTCTTCCCTTTATCTAGAACAACAACTAGATCACTAGATTAGTTAGATTGCTATTTAGAGTGTTCCATTATGATTTCCCTTTCCTCAAACGTAGGATAGAACTAACTACAAGTACTAGAGTTATATACACAATCAAATAAGAAGTTCCCTTGCTTCCTTAATGATCAAGCTAAAGAGTCCATTGAAACTAACCTATCTATTGTGTTTACTAACTAGATGATTCATTCATCCACTTTCTATTGCTTTATGTTGATGAAAGATACAATGCCATGTAAAGAATGAGTTGTATGTATAGAACAACTACTCGATCACTAGATTAGTTAGATTGCTATTTAGAGTGTTCCATTACGATATCCCTTTCCTCAAACATAGGAGAGAACTAACTACAAGTACTATAGCTGAAACTAACCTTTCCATTACCCTTACAAACTAGATTAGTTGTCTATTGATTCATTCATTCACTTTCTATTGCATTAGGTAGATGAAAGATACAATCCCATGTAAAGAATGAGTTGTATGTCTTCCCTTTATCTAGAACAACAACTAGATCACTAGATCAGTTAGATTGCTATTTAGAGTGTTCCATTATGATTTCCCTTTCCTCAAACGTAGGAGAGAACTAACTACAAGTACTATAGCTGAAACTAACCTTTCCATTACCCTTACAAACTAGATTAGTTGTCTATTGATTCATTCATTTACTTTCTATTGCTTTAGGTAGATGAAAGATACAATCCCATGTAAAGAATGAGTTGTATGTCTTCCCTTTATCGAGAACAACAACTAGATAAATAGATTAACGCTCAGGCACTCTTTTTCCCAGGCACGGGTTTTTCCCAATGGGTTTTTCCGTGATTGGGTTTTAACGAGGCCCGCGGTTGCAACCAAGCTACGTTCTCTAGTAGTTTGGGTTAGTTAGCAAAAAAAAAAAAAAAACAACAACTAGATAAATAGATTAGTAACATTGCTATTTAGAGTCTTCCATTATGATATCCCTCTCCTCAAACATAGGAGAGAACTAACTACAAATACTAGAGTTATATACACAATCAAATAAGAAGTTCCCTTGCTTCCTTAATGAGCAAGTTAAAGAGTCCATTGAAACTAACATATCTATTGTGCTTACTAACTAGATGATTCATTCATCCACTTTCTATTGCTTTTTGTAGATGAAAGATACAATGCCATGTAAAGAATGAGTTGTATGTATAGAACAACTACTAGATCACTAGATTAGTTAGATTGCTATTTAGAGTGTTCCATTATGATATCCCTTTCCTCAAACATAGGAGAGAACTAACTACTACAAGTACTATAGCTGAAACTAACCTTTCCATTACCCTTACAAACTAGATTAGTTGTCTGTTGATTCATTCATTCACTTTCTATTGCATTAGGTAGATGAAAGATACAATCCCATGTAAAGAATGAGTTGTATGTCTTCCCTTTATCTAGAACAACAACTAGATCACTAGATTAGTTAGATTGCTATTTAGAGTGTTCCATTATGATTTCCCTTTCCTCAAACGTAGGATAGAACTAACTACAAGTACTAGAGTTATATACACAATCAAATAAGAAGTTCCCTTGCTTCCTTAATGATCAAGCTAAAGAGTCCATTGAAACTAACCTATCTATTGTGTTTACTAACTAGATGATTCATTCATCCACTTTCTATTGCTTTATGTTGATGAAAGATACAATGCCATGTAAAGAATGAGTTGTATGTATAGTACAACTACTAGATCACTAGATTAGTTAGATTGCTATTTAGAGTGTTCCATTACGATATCCCTTTCCTCAAACATAGGAGAGAACTAACTACAAGTACTATAGCTGAAACTAACCTTTCCATTACCCTTACAAACTAGATTAGTTGTCTATTGATTCATTCATTCACTTTCTATTGCATTAGGTAGATGAAAGATACAATCCCATGTAAAGAATGAGTTGTATGTCTTCCCTTTATCTAGAACAACAACTAGATCACTAGATCAGTTAGATTGCTATTTAGAGTGTTCCATTATGATTTCCCTTTCCTCAAACGTAGGAGAGAACTAACTACAAGTACTATAGCTGAAACTAACCTTTCCATTACCCTTACAAACTAGATTAGTTGTCTATTGATTCATTCATTCACTTTATATTGCTTTAGATAGATGAAAGATACAATCCCATGTAAAGAATGAGTTGTATGTCTTCCCATTATCTAGAACAACAACTAGATCACTAGATTAGTTAGATTTCTATTTAGAGTGTTCCATTATGATTTCCCTTTCCTCGAACGTAGGAGAGAACTAACTACAAGTACTATAGCTGAAACTAACCTTTCCATTACCCTTACAAACTAGATTAGTTGTCTATTGATTCATTCATTTACTTTCTATTGCATTAGGTAGATGAAAGATACAATCCCATGTAAAGAATGAGTTGTATGTCTTCCCTTTATCGAGAACAACAACTAGATAAATAGATTAGTAAGATTGCTATTTAGAGTCTTCCATTATGATATCCCTCTCCTCAAACATAGGAGAGAACTAACTACAAATACTAGAGTTATATACACAATCAAATAAGAAGTTCCCTTGCTTCCTTAATGAGCAAGTTAAAGAGTCCATTGAACCTAACCTATCTATTGTGCTTACTAACTAGATGATTCATTCATCCACTTTCTATTGCTTTTTGTAGATGAAAGATACAATGCCATGTAAAGAATGAGTTGTATGTATAGAACAACTACTAGATCACTAGATTAGTTAGATTGCTATTTAGAGTGTTCCATTATGATATCCCTTTCCTCAAACATAGGAGAGAACTAACTACTACAAGTACTATAGCTGA
Source organism: Plantago ovata (assembly GCA_028274465.1). Lineage (NCBI taxonomy): Eukaryota > Viridiplantae > Streptophyta > Magnoliopsida > Lamiales > Plantaginaceae > Plantago > Plantago ovata. Next base: position 25,198,979 of record CM051458.1, read on the forward strand.
AACTAACCTTTCCATTACCCTTACAAACTAGATTAGTTGTCTGTTGATTCATTCATTCACTTTCTATTGCATTAGGTAGATGAAAGATACAATCCCATGTAAAGAATGAGTTGTATGTCTTCCCTTTATCTAGAACAACAACTAGATCACTAGATTAGTTAGATTGCTATTTAGAGTGTTCCATTATGATTTCCCTTTCCTCAAACGTAGGATAGAACTAACTACAAGTACTAGAGTTATATACACAATCAAATAAGAAGGTCCCTTGCTTCCTTAATGATCAAGCTAAAGAGTTCATTGAAACTAACCTATCTATTGTGCTTACTAACTAGATGATTCATTCATCCACTTTCTATTGCTTTTTGTAGATGAAAGATACAATGCCATGTAAAGAATGAGTTGTATGTATAGAACAACTACTAGATTACTAGATTAGTTAGATTGCTATTTAGAGTGTTCCATTATGATTTCCCTTTCCTCAAACGTAGGAGTGAACTAACTACAAGTACTATAGCTGAAACTAACCTTTCCATTACCCTTACAAACTAGATTAGTTGTCTATTGATTCATTCATTCTCTTTATATTGCTTTAGATAGATGAAAGATACAATCCCATGTAAAGAATGAGTTGTATGTCTTCCCTTTATCTAGAACAACAACTAGATCACTAGATTAGTTAGATTGCTATTTAGAGTGTTCCATTATGATTTCCCTTTCCTCGAACGTAGGAGAGAACTAACTACAAGTACTATAGCTGAAACTAACCTTTCCATTACCCTTACAAACTAGATTAGTTGTCTATTGATTCATTCATTCACTTTATATTGCTTTAGATAGATGAAAGATACAATCCCACGTAAAGAATGAGTTGTATGACTTCCCTTTTTCTAGAATAACAACTAGATCACTAGACTTGTTAGATTGCTATAGAGTGTTCCGTTATGATATCCCTTTCCACAAACATAGGAGAGAACTAACTACAAGTACTAGGGTTATATAAACAATCAAATAAGAAGTTCCCTTGCTTCCTTAATGAGCAAGCTAAAGAGCCCATTGAAACTAACCTATCTATTGAGTTTACTAACTAGATGATTCATTCATCCACTTTCTATTGCTTTATGTTGATGAAAGATACAATGCCATGTAAAGAATGAGTTGTATGTATAGAACAACTACTAGATCACTAGATTAGTTAGATTGCTATTTAGAGTGTTCCATTATGATATCCCTTTCCTCAAACATAGGAGAGAAGTAACTACAAGTACTATAGCTGAAACTAACCTTTCCATTACCCTTACAAACTAGATTAGTTGTCTTATGATTCATTCATTCACTTTCTATTGCTTTAGGTAGATGAAAGATACAATCCCATGTAAAGAATGAGTTGTATGTCTTCCCTTTATCTAGAACAACAACTAGATAAATAGATTAGTTAGATTGCTATTTAGAGTGTTCCATTATGATATCCCTTTCCTCAAACATAGGAGAGAACTAACTACAAGTACTATAGCTGAAACTAACCTTTCCATTACCCTTACAAACTAGATTAGTTGTCTGTTGATTCATTCATTCACTTTCTATTGCATTAGGTAGATGAAAGATACAATCCCATGTAAAGAATGAGTTGTATGTCTTCCCTTTATCTAGAACAACAACTAGATCACTAGATTAGTTAGATTGCTATTTAGAGTGTTCCATTATGATTTCCCTTTCCTCAAACGTAGGATAGAACTAACTACAAGTACTAGAGTTATATACACAATCAAATAAGAAGTTCCCTTGCTTCCTTAATGATCAAGCTAAAGAGTCCATTGAAACTAACCTATCTATTGTGTTTACTAACTAGATGATTCATTCATCCACTTTCTATTGCTTTATGTTGATGAAAGATACAATGCCATGTAAAGAATGAGTTGTATGTATAGAACAACTACTCGATCACTAGATTAGTTAGATTGCTATTTAGAGTGTTCCATTACGATATCCCTTTCCTCAAACATAGGAGAGAACTAACTACAAGTACTATAGCTGAAACTAACCTTTCCATTACCCTTACAAACTAGATTAGTTGTCTATTGATTCATTCATTCACTTTCTATTGCATTAGGTAGATGAAAGATACAATCCCATGTAAAGAATGAGTTGTATGTCTTCCCTTTATCTAGAACAACAACTAGATCACTAGATCAGTTAGATTGCTATTTAGAGTGTTCCATTATGATTTCCCTTTCCTCAAACGTAGGAGAGAACTAACTACAAGTACTATAGCTGAAACTAACCTTTCCATTACCCTTACAAACTAGATTAGTTGTCTATTGATTCATTCATTTACTTTCTATTGCTTTAGGTAGATGAAAGATACAATCCCATGTAAAGAATGAGTTGTATGTCTTCCCTTTATCGAGAACAACAACTAGATAAATAGATTAACGCTCAGGCACTCTTTTTCCCAGGCACGGGTTTTTCCCAATGGGTTTTTCCGTGATTGGGTTTTAACGAGGCCCGCGGTTGCAACCAAGCTACGTTCTCTAGTAGTTTGGGTTAGTTAGCAAAAAAAAAAAAAAACAACAACTAGATAAATAGATTAGTAACATTGCTATTTAGAGTCTTCCATTATGATATCCCTCTCCTCAAACATAGGAGAGAACTAACTACAAATACTAGAGTTATATACACAATCAAATAAGAAGTTCCCTTGCTTCCTTAATGAGCAAGTTAAAGAGTCCATTGAAACTAACATATCTATTGTGCTTACTAACTAGATGATTCATTCATCCACTTTCTATTGCTTTTTGTAGAAGAAAGATACAATGCCATGTAAAGAATGAGTTGTATGTATAGAACAACTACTAGATCACTAGATTAGTTAGATTGCTATTTAGAGTGTTCCATTATGATATCCCTTTCCTGAAACATAGGAGAGAACTAACTACTACAAGTACTATAGCTGAAACTAACCTTTCCATTACCCTTACAAACTAGATTAGTTGTCTGTTGATTCATTCATTCACTTTCTATTGCATTAGGTAGATGAAAGATACAATCCCATGTAAAGAATGAGTTGTATGTCTTCCCTTTATCTAGAACAACAACTAGATCACTAGATTAGTTAGATTGCTATTTAGAGTGTTCCATTATGATTTCCCTTTCCTCAAACGTAGGATAGAACTAACTACAAGTACTAGAGTTATATACACAATCAAATAAGAAGTTCCCTTGCTTCCTTAATGATCAAGCTAAAGAGTCCATTGAAACTAACCTATCTATTGTGTTTACTAACTAGATGATTCATTCATCCACTTTCTATTGCTTTATGTTGATGAAAGATACAATGCCATGTAAAGAATGAGTTGTATGTATAGTACAACTACTAGATCACTAGATTAGTTAGATTGCTATTTAGAGTGTTCCATTACGATATCCCTTTCCTCAAACATAGGAGAGAACTAACTACAAGTACTATAGCTGAAACTAACCTTTCCATTACCCTTACAAACTAGATTAGTTGTCTATTGATTCATTCATTCACTTTCTATTGCATTAGGTAGATGAAAGATACAATCCCATGTAAAGAATGAGTTGTATGTCTTCCCTTTATCTAGAACAACAACTAGATCACTAGATCAGTTAGATTGCTATTTAGAGTGTTCCATTATGATTTCCCTTTCCTCAAACGTAGGAGAGAACTAACTACAAGTACTATAGCTGAAACTAACCTTTCCATTACCCTTACAAACTAGATTAGTTGTCTATTGATTCATTCATTCACTTTATATTGCTTTAGATAGATGAAAGATACAATCCCATGTAAAGAATGAGTTGTATGTCTTCCCATTATCTAGAACAACAACTAGATCGCTAGATTAGTTAGATTTCTATTTAGAGTGTTCCATTATGATTTCCCTTTCCTCGAACGTAGGAGAGAACTAACTACATGTACTATAGCTGAAACTAACCTTTCCATTACCCTTACAAACTAGATTAGTTGTCTATTGATTCATTCATTTACTTTCTATTGCATTAGGTAGATGAAAGATACAATCCCATGTAAAGAATGAGTTGTATGTCTTCCCTTTATCGAGAACAACAACTAGATAAATAGATTAGTAAGATTGCTATTTAGAGTCTTCCATTATGATATCCCTCTCCTCAAACATAGGAGAGAACTAACTACAAATACTAGAGTTATATACACAATCAAATAAGAAGTTCCCTTGCTTCCTTAATGAGCAAGTTAAAGAGTCCATTGAACCTAACCTATCTATTGTGCTTACTAACTAGATGATTCATTCATCCACTTTCTATTGCTTTTTGTAGATGAAAGATACAATGCCATGTAAAGAATGAGTTGTATGTATAGAACAACTACTAGATCACTAGATTAGTTAGATTGCTATTTAGAGTGTTCCATTATGATATCCCTTTCCTCAAACATAGGAGAGAACTAACTACTACAAGTACTATAGCTGAAACTAACCTTTCCATTACCCTTACAAACTAGATTAGTTGTCTGTTGATTCATTCATTCACTTTCTATTGCATTAGGTAGATGAAATATACAATCCCATGTAAAGAATGAGTTGTATGTCTTCCCTTTATCTAGAACAACAACTAGATCACTAGATTAGTTAGATTGCTATTTAGAGTGTTCCATTATGATTTCCCTTTCCTCAAACGTAGGATAGAACTAACTACAAGTACTAGAGTTATATACACAATCAAATAAGAAGGTCCCTTGCTTCCTTAATGATCAAGCTAAAGAGTTCATTGAAACTAACCTATCGATTGTGCTTACTAACTAGATGATTCATTCATCCACTTTCTATTGCTTTTTGTAGATGAAAGATACAATGCCATGTAAAGAATGAGTTGTATGTATAGAACAACTACTAGATTACTAGATTAGTTAGATTGCTATTTAGAGTGTTCCATTATGATTTCCCTTTCCTCAAACGTAGGAGTGAACTAACTACAAGTACTATAGCTGAAACTAACCTTTCCATTACCCTTACAAACTAGATTAGTTGTCTATTGATTCATTCATTCTCTTTATATTGCTTTAGATAGATGAAAGATACAATCCCATGTAAAGAATGAGTTGTATGTCTTCCCTTTATCTAGAACAACAACTAGATCACTAGATTAGTTAGATTGCTATTTAGAGTGTTCCATTATGATTTCCCTTTCCTCGAACGTAGGAGAGAACTAACTACAAGTACTATAGCTGAAACTAACCTTTCCATTACCCTTACAAACTAGATTAGTTGTCTATTGATTCATTCATTCACTTTATATTGCTTTAGATAGATGAAAGATACAATCCCACGTAAAGAATGAGTTGTATGACTTCCCTTTTTCTAGAATAACAACTAGATCACTAGACTTGTTAGATTGCTATATAGAGTGTTCCGTTATGATATCCCTTTCCACAAACATAGGAGAGAACTAACTACAAGTACTAGGGTTATATAAACAATCAAATAAGAAGTTCCCTTGCTTCCTTAATGAGCAAGCTAAAGAGCCCATTGAAACTAACCTATCTATTGAGTTTACTAACTAGATGATTCATTCATCCACTTTCTATTGCTTTATGTTGATGAAAGATACAATGCCATGTAAAGAATGAGTTGTATGTATAGAACAACTACTAGATCACTAGATTAGTTAGATTGCTATTTAGAGTGTTCCATTATGATATCCCTTTCCTCAAACATAGGAGAGAAGTAACTACAAGTACTATAGCTGAAACTAACCTTTCCATTACCCTTACAAACTAGATTAGTTGTCTTATGATTCATTCATTCACTTTCTATTGCTTTAGGTAGATGAAAGATACAATCCCATGTAAAGAATGAGTTGTATGTCTTCCCTTTATCTAGAACAACAACTAGATAAATAGATTAGTTAGATTGCTATTTAGAGTGTTCCATTATGATATCCCTTTCCTCAAACATAGGAGAGAACTAACTACAAGTACTATAGCTGAAACTAACCTTTCCATTACCCTTACAAACTAGATTAGTTGTCTGTTGATTCATTCATTCACTTTCTATTGCATTAGGTAGATGAAAGATACAATCCCATGTAAAGAATGAGTTGTATGTCTTCCCTTTATCTAGAACAACAACTAGATCACTAGATTAGTTAGATTGCTATTTAGAGTGTTCCATTATGATTTCCCTTTCCTCAAACGTAGGATAGAACTAACTACAAGTACTAGAGTTATATACACAATCAAATAAGAAGTTCCCTTGCTTCCTTAATGATCAAGCTAAAGAGTCCATTGAAACTAACCTATCTATTGTGTTTACTAACTAGATGATTCATTCATCCACTTTCTATTGCTTTATGTTGATGAAAGATACAATGCCATGTAAAGAATGAGTTGTATGTATAGAACAACTACTCGATCACTAGATTAGTTAGATTGCTATTTAGAGTGTTCCATTACGATATCCCTTTCCTCAAACATAGGAGAGAACTAACTACAAGTACTATAGCTGAAACTAACCTTTCCATTACCCTTACAAACTAGATTAGTTGTCTATTGATTCATTCATTCACTTTCTATTGCATTAGGTAGATGAAAGATACAATCCCATGTAAAGAATGAGTTGTATGTCTTCCCTTTATCTAGAACAACAACTAGATCACTAGATCAGTTAGATTGCTATTTAGAGTGTTCCATTATGATTTCCCTTTCCTCAAACGTAGGAGAGAACTAACTACAAGTACTATAGCTGAAACTAACCTTTCCATTACCCTTACAAACTAGATTAGTTGTCTATTGATTCATTCATTTACTTTCTATTGCTTTAGATAGATGAAAGATACAATCCCATGTAAAGAATGAGTTGTATGTCTTCCCATTATCTAGAACAACAACTAGATCACTAGATTAGTTAGATTTCTATTTAGAGTGTTCCATTATGATTTCCCTTTCCTCGAACGTAGGAGAGAACTAACTACATGTACTATAGCTGAAACTAACCTTTCCATTACCCTTACAAACTAGATTAGTTGTCTATTGATTCATTCATTTACTTTCTATTGCATTAGGTAGATGAAAGATACAATCCCATGTAAAGAATGAGTTGTATGTCTTCCCTTTATCGAGAACAACAACTAGATAAATAGATTAGTAAGATTGCTATTTAGAGTCTTCCATTATGATATCCCTCTCCTCAAACATAGGAGAGAACTACTACAAATACTAGAGTTATATACACAATCAAATAAGAAGTTCCCTTGCTTCCTTAATGAGCAAGTTAAAGAGTCCATTGAACCTAACCTATCTATTGTGCTTACTAACTAGATGATTCATTCATCCACTTTCTATTGCTTTTTGTAGATGAAAGATACAATGCCATGTAAAGAATGAGTTGTATGTATAGAACAACTACTAGATCACTAGATTAGTTAGATTGCTATTTAGAGTGTTCCATTATGATATCCCTTTCCTCAACATAGGAGAGAACTAACTACTACAAGTACTATAGCTGAAACTAACCTTTCCATTACCCTTACAAACTAGATTAGTTGTCTGTTGATTCATTCATTCACTTTCTATTACATTAGGTAGATGAAAGATACAATCCCATGTAAAGAATGAGTTGTATGTCTTCCCTTTATCTAGACAACAACTAGATCACTAGATTAGTTAGATTGCTATTTAGAGTGTTCCATTATGATTTCCCTTTCCTCAACGTAGGATAGAACTAACTACAAGTACTAGAGTTATATACACAATCAAATAAGAAGGTCCCTTGCTTCCTTAATGATCAAGCTAAAGAGTTCATTGAAACTAACCTATCTATTGTGCTTACTAACGAGATGATTCATTCATCCACTTTCTATTGCTTTTTGTAGATGAAAGATACAATGCCATGTAAAGAATGAGTTGTATGTATAGAACAACTACTAGATTACTAGATTAGTTAGATTGCTATTTAGAGTGTTCCATTATGATTTCCCTTCCTCAAACGTAGGAGTGAACTAACTACAAGTACTATAGCTGAAACTAACCTTTCCATTACCCTTACAAACTAGATTAGTTGTCTATTGATTCATTCATTCACTTTATATTGCTTTAGGTAGATGAAAGATACAATCCCATGTAAAGAATGAGTTGTATGTCTTCCCTTTATCTAGAACAACAACTAGATCACTAGATTAGTTAGATTGCTATTTAGAGTGTTCCATTATGATTTCCCTTTCCTCAAACGTAGGAGAGAACTAACTACAAGTACTATAGCTGAAACTAACCTTTCCATTACCCTTACAAACTAGATTAGTTGTCCTTGATTCATTCATTCACTTTATATTGCTTTAGATAGATGAAAGATACAATCCCATGTAAAGAATGAGTTGTATGTCTTCCCTTTTCTAGAACAACAACTAGATCACTAGATTAGTTAGATTGCTATATAGAGTGTTCCGTTATGATATCCCTTTCCTCAAACTAGGAGAGAGAGAACTAACTACAGTACTAGAGTTATATAACAATCAAATAAGAAGTTCCTTGCTTCCTTAATGAGCAAGTAAAGACCCATTGAAACTACCTATCTATGAGTTTACTAACTAGAATTCATTCATCCACTTTCTATTGCTTTATGTGTGATGAAAGATACAATGCCATGTAAAAGAATGAGTTGTATGTATTAGAACAACTACTAGATCACTAGATTAGTTAGATTGCTATTTAGAGTGTTCCATTATGATATCCCCTTCCTCAAACATAGGAGAGAAGTAAACTACAAGTACTATAGCTGAAACTAACCTTTCCATTACCCTTACAAACTAGATTAGTTGTCTTATGATCATTTCATTCACTTTCTATTGCTTAGGTAGATGAAAGATACAATCCCATGTAAAGAATGAGTTGTATGTCTTCCCTTTATCTAGCACAACAACTAGATCATAGATAGTTAGATTGTCTTTAGAGTGTTCCATTATGATATCCTTTCCTCAAACATAGGAGAGAACTAACTACAAGTACTATAGCTGAAACTACCTTTCCATTCCCCTCCCAACTAGATTAGTTGCTGTTGATTCATTCATTACTTCTATTGCATTAGGTAGATGAAAGATACATCCCATGTAAAGAAATGAGTTGTAGTCTTCCTTTATCTAGAACAACAACTAGATCACTAGGACGTGTTAGTTACCTATTTAGAGTGTTCCGTTATGATATCCCTTCCACAAACATAGGAGAGAACTAACTACAAGTAACCGGTTATATTAAACAATCAAATAAGAAGTTCCCTTGCTTCCTTAATTAGCAAGCTAAAGAGCCATTTAAACTAACCTATCTCTTGAGTTTACTAACTAGATGATTCATTCATCACTTTCTATTGCTTTATGTTGATGAAAGATACAATGCCATGTAAAGAATGCGTTTATGTATTAGAACAACTACTAGATCACTAGAATTAGTTAGATTGCTTTTGAGTGTTCATTATGATATCCCTTTCCTCAACCATAGGAGAGAAGTAACTACAAGTACTATAGCTAAACTAACCTTTTCCATGACCTTACAAACTCGATTAGTTGTCTTATGATTTCATTCATTCACTTTCTATTGCTTTTTAGGTAGAGAAAGATACATCCATGTAAAGAATGAGTTGTATGTCTTCTTTATCTAGAACACCACACTAGATAAATAGATTAGTTAGATTGCTATTTAGAGTGTTCCATTATGATATCCCTTTCCTCAAACATAGGAGCAGAAAAACTAACTACAAGTACTATAGCTGAAACTAACCCTTCCATTACCCTTACAAACTAGATAGTTTGTCTGTTGATTCATTCATTCACTTTCTATTGCATTAGGTAGATGAAAGATACATCCCATGTAAAGAATGAGTTGTATGTCTTCCCTTATCGACGAAACAACCACTAGATCACTAGATTAGTTAGATTGCTATTTAGAGTGTTCCATTATGATTTCCATTTCCTCAAACGTAGGATAGAACTAACTACAAATACTAGAGCTCTATACACAATCAAATAAGAAGTCCCTTGCTTCCTTAATGATCAAGCTAAAGAGTCCATTGAAACTAACCTATATATTGTGTTTACTAACTAGAGATTCATTCATCCACTTTCTATTTCTTTAGTTGATGAAAGATACATGCCATGTAAAGAATGAGTTGTATGTATAGAACAATACTCGATCACTCGTATAGTTAGATTGCTATTTAGAGTGTTCCATTACGATATCCCTTTCCTCAAACATAGGAGAGAACTAACTACAAGTACTATAGCTGAAACTACCCTTTCCATTACCTTACAAAACTAGATAGTTGTCTATTGATTCATTCATTCACTTTCTATTGCATTTAGGTAGATGAAAGATACAATCCCATGTAAATGAAGAGTTGTATGTCCTTCCCTTTATTCTAGAACAACACTAGACACTGATCAGTTAGATTGCATTTAGAGTGTTCCATTATGATTTCCCTTTCCTCAAACGTAGGAGAGAACTAACTACAAGTACTATTAGCATCAAAACTACCTTCCATTACCCTTACAAAACAGATTAGTTGTCTAATTGA
>CM051458.1:25209634-25232165 GCA_028274465.1 Plantago ovata
ACCTTTCCATTACCCTTACAAACTAGATTAGTTGTCTTTTGATTCATTCATTCACTTTCTATTGCATTAGGTAGATGAAAGATACAATCCCATGTAAAGAAGGAGTTGTATGTCTTCCCTTTATCTAGAACAACAACTAGATCACTAGATTAGTTAGATTGCTATTTAGAGTGTTCCATTATGATTTCCCTTTCCTCAAACGTAGGAGAGAACTAACTACAAGTACTATAGGTGAAACTAACCTTTCCATTACCCTTACAAACTAGATTAGTTTTCTGTTGATTCATTCATTCACTTTCTATTGCTTTAGGTAGATGAAAGATACAATCCCATGTAAAGAATGAGTTGTATGTCTTCCCTTTATCTAGAACAACAACTAGATAAATAGATTAGTAAGATTGCTATTTAGAGTCTTCCATTATGATATCCCTTTCCTCAAACATAGGAGAGAACTAACTACAAATACTAGAGTTATATACACAATCAAATAAGAAGTTCCCTTGCTTCCTTAATGAGCAAGTTAAAGAGTCCATTGAAACTAACCTATCTATTGTTCTTACTAACTAGATGATTCATTCATCCACTTTCTATTGCTTTTTGTAGATGAAAGATACAATGCCATGTAAAGAATGAGTTGTATGTATAGAACAACTACTAGATCACTAGATTAGTTAGATTGCTATTTTGAGTGTTCCATTATGATTTCCCTTTCCTCAAACGTAGGAGAGAACTAACTACAAGTACTATAGCTGAAACTAACCTTTCCATTACCCTTACAAACTAGATTAGTTGTCTATTGATTCATTCATTCACTTTATATTGCTTTAGATAGATGAAAGATACAATCCCATGTAAAGAATGAGTTGTATGTCTTCCCTTTATCTAGAACAACAACTAGATCACTAGATTAGTTAGATTGCTATTTAGAGTGTTCCATTATGATTTCCCTTTCCTCAAACGTAGGATAGAACTAACTACAAGTACTAGAGTTATATACACAATCAAATAAGAAGTTCCCTTGCTTCCTTAATGAGCAAGTTAAAGAGTCCATTGAAACTAACCTATCTATTGTGCTTACTAACTAGATGATTCATTCATCCACTTTCTATTGCTTTTTGTAGATGAAAGATACAATGCCATGTAAAGAATGAGTTGTATGTATAGAATAACTACTAGATCACTAGATTAGTTAGATTGCTATTTAGAGTGTTCCATTATGATATCCCTTTCCTCAAACATAGGAGAGAACTAACTACAAGTACTATAGCTGAAACTAACCTTTCCATTACCCTTACAAACTAGATTAGTTGTCTGTTGATTCATTCATTCACTTTCTATTGCTTTAGGTAGATGAAAGATACAATCCCATGTAAAGAATGAGTTGTATGTCTTCCCTTTATCTAGAACAACAACTAGATAAATAGATTAGTAAGATTGCTATTTAGAGTCTTCCATTATGTTATCCCTTTCCTCAAACATAGGAGAGAACTAACTACAAGTACTATAGCTGAAACTAACCTTTCCATTACCCTTACAAACTAGATTAGTTGTCTGTTGATTCATTCATTCACTTTCTATTGCTTTAGGTAGATGAAAGATACAATCCCATGTAAAGAATGAGTTGTATGTCTTCCCTTTATCTAGAACAACAACTAGATAAATAGATTAGTAAGATTGCTATTTAGAGTCTTCCATTATGATATCCCTTTCCTCAAACATAGGAGAGAACTAACTACAAATACTAGAGTTATATACACAATCAAATAAGAAGTTCCCTTGCTTCCTTAATGAGCAAGTTAAAGAGTCCATTGAAACTAACCTATCTATTGTGCTTACTAACTAGATGATTCATTCATCAACTTTCTATTGCTTTTTGTAGATGAAAGATACAATGCCATGTAAAGAATGAGTTGTATGTATAGAACAACTACTAGATCACTAGATTAGTTAGATTGCTATTTAGAGTGTTCCATTATGATATCCCATTCCTCAAACATAGGAGAGAACTAACTACAAGTACTATAGCTGAAACTAACCTTTCCATTACACTTACAAACTAGATTAGTTGTCTGTTGATTCATTCATTCACTTTCTATTGCTTTAGGTAGATGAAAGATACAATCCCATGTAAAGAATGAGTTGTATGTCTTCCCTATATCTAGAACAACAACTAGATAAATAGATTAGTAAGATTGCTATTTAGAGTCTTCCATTATGATATCCCTTTCCTCAAACATAGGAGAGAACTAACTACAAGTACTATAGCTGAAACTAACCTTTCCATTACCCTTACAAACTAGATTAGTTGTCTGTTGATTCATTCATTCACTTTCTATTGCTTTAGGTAGATAAAAGATACAATCCGATGTAAAGAATGAGTTGTATGTCTTCCCTTTATCTAGAACAACGACTAGATAAATAGATTAGTAAGATTGCTATTTAGAGTCTTCCATTATGATATCCCTTTCCTCAAACATAGGAGAGAACTAACTACAAATACTAGAGTTATATACACAATCAAATGAGAAGTTCCCTTGCTTCCTTAATGAGCAAGTTAAAGAGTCCATTGAAACTAACCTATCTATTGTGCTTACTAACTAGATGATTCATTCATCAACTTTCTATTGCTTTTTGTAGATGAAAGATACAATGCCATGTAAAGAATGAGTTGTATGTATAGAACAACTACTAGATCACTAGATTAGTTAGATTGGTATTTAGAGTGTTCCATTACGATATCCCTTTCCTCAAACATAGGAGAGAACTAACTACAAGTACAATAGCTGAAACTAACCTTTCCATTACCCTTACAAACTAGATTAGTTGTCTTTTGATTCATTCATTCACTTTCTATTGCATTAGGTAGATGAAAGATACAATCCCATGTAAAGAATGAGTTGTATGTCTTCCCTTTATCTAGAACAACAACTAGATCACTAGATTAGTTAGATTGCTATTTAGAGTGTTCCATTATGATTTCCCTTTCCTCAAACGTAGGAGAGAACTAACTACAAGTACTATAGCTGAAACTAACTTTCCATTACCCTTACAAACTAGATTAGTTTTCTGTTGATTCATTCATTCACTTTCTATTGCTTTAGGTAGATGAAAGATACAATCCCATGTAAAGAATGAGTTGTATGTCTTCCCTTTATCTAGAACAACAACTAGATAAATAGATTAGTAAGATTGCTATTTAGAGTCTTCCATTATGATATCCCTTTCCTCAAACATAGGAGAGAACTAACTACAAATACTAGAGTTATATACCCAATCAAATAAGAAGTCCCCTTCCTTCCTTAATGAGCAAGTTAAAGAGTCCATTGAAACTAACCTATCTATTGTTCTTACTAACTAGATGATTCATTCATCCACTTTCTATTGCTTTTTGTAGATGAAAGATACAATGCCATGTAAAGAATGAGTTGTATGTATAGAACAACTACTAGATCACTAGATTAGTTAGATTGCTATTTTGAGTGTTCCATTATGATTTCCCTTTCCTCAAACGTAGGAGAGAACTAACTACAAGTACTATAGCTGAAACTAACCTTTCCATTACCCTTACAAACTAGATTAGTTGTCTATTGATTAATTCATTCACTTTATATTGCTTTAGATAGATGAAAGATACAATCCCATGTAAAGAATGAGTTGTATGTCTTCCCTTTATCTAGAACAACAACTAGATCACTAGATTAGTTAGATTGCTATTTAGAGTGTTCCATTATGATTTCCCTTTCCTCAAACGTAGGATAGAACTAACTACAAGTACTAGAGTTATATACACAATCAAATAAGAAGTTCCCTTGCTTCCTTAATGAGCAAGTTAAAGAGTCCATTGAAACTAACCTATCTATTGTGCTTACTAACTAGATGATTCATTCATCCACTTTCTATTGCTTTTTGTAGATGAAAGATACAATGCCATGTAAAGAATGAGTTGTATGTATAGAACAACTACTAGATCACTAGATTAGTTAGATTGCTATTTAGAGTGTTCCATTATGATATCCCTTTCCTCAAACATAGGAGAAAACTAACTACAAGTACTATAGCTGAAACTAACCTTTCCATTACCCTTACAAACTAGATTAGTTGTCTGTTGATTCATTCATTCACTTTCTATTGCTTTAGGTAGATGAAAGATACAATCCCATGTAAAGAATGAGTTGTATGTCTTCCCTTTATCTAGAACAACAACTAGATAAATAGATTAGTAAGATTGCTATTTAGAGTCTTCCATTATGATATCCCTTTCCTCAACCATAGGAGAGAACTAACTACAAGTACTATAGCTGAAACTAACCTTTCCATTACCCTTACAAACTAGATTAGTTGTCTGTTGATTCATTCATTCACTTTCTATTGCTTTAGGTAGATGAAAGATACAATCCCATGTAAAGAATGAGTTGTATGTCTTCCCTTTATCTAGAACAACAACTAGATAAATAGATTAGTAAGATTGCTATTTAGAGTCTTCCATTATGATATCCCTTTCCTCAAACATAGGAGAGAACTAACTACAAATACTAGAGTTATATACACAATCAAATAAGAAGTTCCCTTGCTTCGTTAATGAGCAAGTTAAAGAGTCCATTGAAACTAACCTATCTATTGTGCTTACTAACTAGATGATTCATTCATCAACTTTCTATTGCTTTTTGTAGATGAAAGATACAATGCCATGTAAAGAATGAGTTGTATGTATAGAACAACTACTAGATCACTAGATTAGTTAGATTGCTATTTAGAGTGTTCCATTATGATATCCCTTTCCTCAAACATAGGAGAGAACTAACTACAAGTACTATAGCTGAAACTAACCTTTCCATTACCCTTACAAACTAGATTAGTTGTCTGTTGATTCATTCATTCACTTTCTATTGCATTAGGTAGATGAAAGATACAATCCCATGTAAAGAATGAGTTGTATGTCTTCCCTTTATCTAGAACAACAACTAGATCACTAGATTAGTTAGATTGCTATATAGAGTGTTCCATTATGATTTCCCTTTCCTCAAACGTAGGATAGAACTAACTACAAGTACTAGAGTTATATACACAATCAAATAAGAAGTTCCCTTGCTTCCTTAATGATCAAGCTAAAGAGTCCATTGAAACTAACCTATCTATTGTGTTTACTAACTATTTGATTCATTCATCCACTTTCTATTGCTTTATGTTGATGAAAGATACAATGCCATGTAAAGAATGAGTTGTATGTATAGAACAACTACTAGATCACTAGATTAGTTAGATTGCTATTTAGAGTGTTCCATTACGATATCCCTTTCCTCAAACATAGGAGAGAACTAACTACAAGTACAATAGCTGAAACTAACCTTTCCATTACCCTTACAAACTAGATTAGTTGTCTTTTGATTCATTCATTCACTTTCTATTGCATTAGGTAGATGAAAGATACAATCCCATGTAAAGAATGAGTTGTATGTCTTCCCTTTATCTAGAACAACAGCTAGATCACTAGATTAGTTAGATTGCTATTTAGAGTGTTCCATTATGATTTCGCTTTCCTCAAACGTAGGAGAGAACTAACTACAAGTACTATAGCTGAAACTAACCTTTAAATTACCCTTACAAACGAGATTAGTTGTCTATTGATTCATTCATTCACTTTCTATTGCATTAGGTAGATGAAAGATACAATCCCATGTAAAGAATGAGTTGTATGTCTTCCCTTTATCTAGAACAACAACTAGATCACTAGATTAGTTAGATTGCTATTTAGAGTGTTCCATTATGATTTCCCTTTCCTCAAACGTAGGAGAGAACTAACTACAAGTACTATAGCTAAAACTAACCTTTCCATTACCTTTACAAACTAGATTAGTTGTCTATTGATTCATTCATTCACTTTATATTGCTTTAGATAGATGAAAGATACAATCCCATGTAAAGAATGAGTTGTATGTCTTCCCTTTATCTAGAACAACAACTAGATCACTAGATTAGTTAGATTGCTATTTAGAGTGTTCCATTATGATTTCCATTTCCTCGAACGTAGGAGAGAACTAACTACAAGTACTATAGCTGAAACTAACCTTTTTCCATTACCCTTACAAACTAGATTAGTTGTCTATTGATTCATTCATTCACTTTTTATTGCTTTAGGTAGATGAAAGATACAATACCATGTAAAGAATGAGTTGTATGTCTTCCCTTTATCTAGAACAACAACTAGATCACTAGATTTGTTAGATTGCTATATAGAGTGTTCCGTTATGATATCCCTTTCCACAAACATAGGAGAGAACCAACTACAAGTACTAGAGTTATATACACAATCAAATAAGAAGTTCCCTTGCTTCCTTAATGAGCAAGTTAAAGAGTCCATTGAAACTAACCTATCTATTGTGCTTACTAACTAGATGATTCATTCATCCACTTTCTATTGCTTTTTGTAGATGAAAGATACAATGCCATGTAAAGAATGAGTTGTATGTATAGAACAACTACTAGATCACTAGATTAGTTAGATTGCTATTTAGAGTGTTCCATTACGATATCCCTTTCCTCAAACATAGGAGAGAACTAACTACAAGTACAATAGCTGAAACTAACCTTTCCATTACCCTTACAAACTAGATTAGTTGTCTTTTGATTCATTCATTCACTTTCTATTGCATTAGGTAGATGAAAGATACAATCCGATGTAAAGAATGAGTTGTATGTCTTCCCTTTATCTAGAACAACAACTAGATAAATAGATTAGTAAGATTGCTATTTAGAGTCTTCCATTATGATATCCCTTTCCTCAAACATAGGAGAGAACTAACTACAAATACTAGAGTTATATACACAATCAAATAAGAAGTTCCCTTGCTTCGTTAATGAGCAAGTTAAAGAGTCCATTGAAACTAACCTATCTATTGTGCTTACTAACTAGATGATTCATTCATCAACTTTCTATTGCTTTTGTAGATGAAAGATACAATGCCATGTAAAGAATGAGTTTTATGTATAGAACAACTACTAGATCACTAGATTAGTTAGATTGCTATTTAGAGTGTTCCATTATGATATCCCTTTCCTCAAACATAGGAGAGAACTAACTACAAGTACTATAGCTGAAACTAACCTTTCCATTACCCTTACAAACTAGATTAGTTGTCTGTTGATTCATTCATTCACTTTCTATTGCATTAGGTAGATGAAAGATACAATCCCATGTAAAGAATGAGTTGTATGTCATCCCTTTATCTAGAACAACAACTAGATCACTAGATTAGTTAGATTGCTATATAGAGTGTTCCATTATGATTTCCCTTTCCTCAAACGTAGGATAGAACTAACTACAAGTACTAGAGTTATATACACAATCAAATAAGAAGTTCCCTTGCTTCCTTAATGATCAAGCTAAAGAGTCCATTGAAACTAACCTATCTATTGTGTTTACTAACTATTTGATTCATTCATCCACTTTCTATTGCTTTATGTTGATGAAAGATACAATGCCATGTAAAGAATGAGTTGTATGTATAAAACAACTACTAGATCACTAGATTAGTTAGATTGCTATTTAGAGTGTTCCATTACGATATCCCTTTCCTCAAACATAGGAGAGAACTAACTACAAGTACAATAGCTGAAACTAACCTTTCCATTACCCTTACAAACTAGATTAGTTGTCTTTTGATTCATTCATTCACTTTCTATTGCATTAGGTAGATGAAAGATACAATCCCATGTAAAGAATGAGTTGTATGTCTTCCCTTTATCTAGAACAACAACTAGATCACTAGATTAGTTAGATTGCTATTTAGAGTGTTCCATTATGATTTCCCTTTCCTCAAACGTAGGAGAGAACTAACTACAAGTACTATAGCTGAAACTAACCTTTAAATTACCCTTACAAACGAGATTAGTTGTCTATTGATTCATTCATTCACTTTCTATTGCATTAGGTAGATGAAAGATACAATCCCATGTAAAGAATGAGTTGTATGTCTTCCCTTTATCTAGAACAACAACTAGATCACTAGATTAGTTAGATTGCTATTTAGAGTGTTCCATTATGATTTCCCTTTCCTCAAACGTAGGAGAGAACTAACTACAAGTACTATAGCTAAATCTAACCTTTCCATTACCCTTACAAACTAGATTAGTTGTCTATTGATTCATTCATTCACTTTATATTGCTTTAGATAGATGAAAGATACAATCCCATGTAAAGAATGAGTTGTATGTCTTCCCTTTATCTAGAACAACAACTAGATCACTAGATTAGTTAGATTGCTATTTAGAGTGTTCCATTATGATTTCCATTTCCTCGAACGTAGGAGAGAACTAACTACAAGTACTATAGCTGAAACTAACCTTTTTCCATTACCCTTACAAACTAGATTAGTTGTCTATTGATTCATTCATTCACTTTTTATTGCTTTAGGTAGATGAAAGATACAATACCATGTAAAGAATGAGTTGTATGTCTTCCCTTTATCTAGAACAACAACTAGATCACTAGATTTGTTAGATTGCTATATAGAGTGTTCCGTTATGATATCCCTTTCCACAAACATAGGAGAGAACCAACTACAAGTACTAGAGTTATATACACAATCAAATAAGAAGTTCCCTTGCTTCCTTAATGAGCAAGTTAAAGAGTCCATTGAAACTAACCTATCTATTGTGCTTACTAACTAGATGATTCATTCATCCACTTTCTATTGCTTTTGTAGATGAAAGATACAATGCCATGTAAAGAATGAGTTGTATGTATAGAACAACTACTAGATCACTAGATTAGTTAGATTGCTATTTAGAGTGTTCCATTACGATATCCCTTTCCTCAAACATAGGAGAGAACTAACTACAAGTACAATAGCTGAAACTAACCTTTCCATTACCCTTACAAACTAGATTAGTTGTCTTTGATTCATTCATTCACTTTCTATTGCATTAGGTAGATGAAAGATACAATCCCATGTAAAGAATGAGTTGTATGTCTTCCCTTTATCTAGAACAACAACTAGATCACTAGATTAGTTAGATTGCTATTTAGAGTGTTCCATTATGATTTCCCTTTCCTCAAACGTAGGAGAGAACTAACTACAAGTACTATAGCTAAAACTAACCTTTCCATTACCCTTACAAACTAGATTAGTTGTCTATTGATTCATTCATTCACTTAATATTGCTTTAGATAGATGAAAGATACAATCCCATGTAAAGAATGAGTTGTATGTCTTCCCTTTCTCTAGAACAACAACTAGATCACTAGATTAGTTAGATTGCTATTTAGAGTGTTCCATTATGATTTCCCTTTCCTCGAACGTAGGAGAGAACTAACTACAAGTACTATAGCTGAAACTAACCTTTTTCCATTACCCTTACAAACTAGATTAGTTGTCTATTGATTCATTCATTCACTTTTTATTGCTTTAGGTAGATGAAAGATACAATACCATGTAAAGAATGAGTTGTATGTCTTCCCTTTATCTAGAACAACAACTAGATCACTAGATTTGTTAGATTGCTATATAGAGTGTTCCGTTATGATATCCCTTTCCACAAACATAGGAGAGAACCAACTACAAGTACTAGAGTTATATACACAATCAAATAAGAAGTTCCCTTGCTTCCTTAATGAGCAAGTTAAAGAGTCCATTGAAACTAACCTATCTATTGTGCTTACTAAGTAGATGATTCATTCATCCACTTTCTATTGCTTTTTGTAGATGAAAGATACAATGCCATGTAAAGAATGAGTTGTATGTATAGAACAACTACTAGATCCCTAGATTAGTTAGATTGCTATTTAGAGTGTTCGATTATGATATCCCTTTCCTCAAACATAGGAGAGAACTAACTACAAGTACTATAGCTGAAACTAACCTTTCCATTACCCTTACAAACTAGATTAGTTGTATGTTGATTCATTCATTCACTTTCTATTGCATTAGGTAGATGAAAGATACAATCCCATGTAAAGAATGAGTTGTATGTCTTCCCTTTATCTAGAACAACAACTAGATCAATAGATTAGTTAGATTGCTATTTAGAGTCTTCCATTATGATATCCCTTTCCTCAAACATAGGAGAGAACTAACTACAAGTACTATAGCTGACACTAACCTTTCCATTACCCTTACAAACTAGATTAGTTGTCTGTTGATTCATTCATTCACTTTCTATTGCTTTAGGTAGATGAAAGATACAATCCCATGTAAACAATGAGTTGTATGTCTTCCCTTTATCTAGAACAACAACTAGATAAATAGATTAGTAAGATTGCTATTTAGAGTCTTCCATTATGATATCCCTTTCCTCAAACATAGGAGAGAACTAACTACAAATACTAGAGTTATATACACAATCAAATAAGAAGTTCCCTTGCTTCCTTAATGAGCAAGTTAAAGAGTCCATTGAAACTAACCTATCTATTGTGTTTACTAACTAGATGATTCATTCATCCACTTTCTATTGCTTTATGTTGATGAAAGATACAATGCAATGTAAAGAATGAGTTGTATGTATAGAACAACTACTAGATCACTAGATTAATCAGATTGCTATTTAGAGTGTTCCATTACGATATCCCTTTCCTCAAACATAGGAGAGAACTAACTACAAGTACTATAGCTGAAACTAACCTTTCCATTACCCTTACAAACTAGATTAGTTGTCTTTTGATTCATTCATTCACTTTCTATTGCTTTAGGTAGATGAAAGATACAATCCCATGTAAAGAATGAGTTGTATGTCTTCCCTTTATCTAGAACAACAACTAGATAAATAGATTAGTAAGATTGCTATTTAGAGTCTTCCATTATGATATCCCTTTCCTCAAACATAGGAGAGAACTAACTACAAATTCTAGAGTTATATACACAATCAAATAAGAAGTTCCCTTGCTTCCTTAATGAGCAAGTTAAAGAGTCCATTGAAACTAACCTATCTATTGTGCTTACTAACTAGATGATTCATTCATCCACTTTCTATTGCTTTTTGTAGATAAAAGATACAATGCCATGTAAAGAATGAGTTGTATGTATAGAACAACTACTAGATCCCTAGATTAGTTAGATTGCTATTTAGAGTGTTCGATTATGATATCCCTTTCCTCAAACATAGGAGAGAACTAACTACAAGTACTATAGCTGAAACTAACCTTTCCATTACCCTTACAAACTAGATTAGTTGTCTGTTGATTCATTCATTCACTTTCTATTGCATTAGGTAGATGAAAGATACAATCCCATGTAAAGAATGAGTTGTATGTCTTCCCTTTATCTAGAACAACAACTAGATCAATAGATTAGTTAGATTGCTATTTAGAGTCTTCCATTATGATATCTCTTTCCTCAAACATAGGAGAGAACTAACTACAAGTACTATAGCTGAAACTAACCTTTCCATTACCCTTACAAACTAGATTAGTTGTCTGTTGATTCATTCATTCACTTTCTATTACTTTAGGTAGATGAAAGATACAATCCCATGTAAAGAATGAGTTGTATGTCTTCCCTTTATCTAGAACAACAACTAGATAAATAGATTAGTAAGATTGCTATTTAGAGTCTTCCATTATGATATCCCTTTCCTCAAACATAGGAGAGAACTAACTACAAGTACTATAGCTGAAACTAACCTTTACATTACCCTTACAAACTAGATTAGTTGTCTGTTGATTCATTCATTCACTTTCTATTGCTTTAGGTAGATGAAAGATACAATCCCATGTAAAGAATGAGTTGTATGTCTTCCCTTTATCTAGAACAACAACTAGATAAATAGATTAGTAAGATTTCTATTTAGAGTCTTCCATTATGATATCCCTTTCCTCAAACATAGGAGAGAACTAACTACAAATACTAGAGTTATATACACAATCAAATAAGAAGTTCCCTTGCTTCCTTAATGAGCAAGTTAAAGAGTCCATTGAAACTAACCTATCTATTGTGCTTACTAACTAGATGATTCATTCATCAACTTTCTATTGCTTTTTGTAGATGAAAAGATACAATGACATGTAAAGAATGAGTTTTATGTATAGAACAACTACTAGATCACTAGATTAGTTAGATTGCTATTTAGAGTGTTCCATTATGATATCCCTTTCCTCAAACATAGGAGAGAACTAACTACAAGTATTATAGCTGAAACTAACCTTTCCATTACCCTTACAAACTAGATTAGTTGTCTGTTGATTCATTCATTCACTTTCTATTGCATTAGGTAGATGAAAGATACAATCCCATGTAAAGAATGAGTTGTATGTCTTCCCTTTATCTAGAAAAACAACTAGATCACTAGATTAGTTAGATTGCTATTTAGAGTGTTCCATTATGATTTCCCTTTCCTCAAACGTAGGATAGAACTAACTACAAGTACTAGAGTTATATACACAATCAAATAAGAAGTTCCCTTGCTTCCTTAATGATCAAGCTAAAGAGTCCATTGAAACTAACCTATCTATTGTGTTTCCTAACTAGATGATTCATTCATCCACTTTCTATTGCTTTATGTTGATGAAAGATACAATGCCATGTAAAGAATGAGTTGTATGTATAGAACAACTACAAGATCACTAGATTAGTCAGATTGCTATTTAGAGTGTTCCATTACGATATCCCTTTCCTCAAACATAGGAGAGAACTAACTACAAGTACTATAGCTGAAACTAACCTTTCCATTACCCTTACAAACTAGATTAGTTGTCTTTTGATTCATTCATTCACTTTCTATTGCATTAGGTAGATGAAAGATACAATCCCATGTAAAGAATGAGTTGTATGTCTTCCCTTTATCTAGAACAACAACTAGATAAATAGATTAGTAAGATTGCTATTTAGAGTCTTCCATTATGATATCCCTTTCCTCAAACATAGGAGAGAACTAACTACAAGTACTAGAGTTATATACACAATCAAATAAGAAGTTCCCTTGCTTCCTTAATGAGCAAGTTAAAGAGTCCATTGAAACTAACCTATCTATTGTGCTTACTAACTAGATGATTCATTCATCAACTTTCTATTGCTTTTTGTAGATGAAAGATACAATGCCATGTAAAGAATGAGTTGTATGTATAGAACAACTACTAGATCACTAGATTAGTTAGATTGCTATTTAGAGTGTTCCATTATGATATCCCTTTCCTCAAACATAGGAGAGAACTAACTACAAGTACTATAGCTGAAACTAACCTTTCCATTACCCTTACAAACTAGATTAGTTGTCTTTTGATTCATTCATTCACTTTCTATTGCTTTAGGTAGATGAAAGATACAATCCCATGTAAAGAATGAGTTGTATGTCTTCCCTTTATCTAGAACAACAACTAGATAAATAGATTAGTAAGATTGCTATTTAGAGTCTTCCATTATGATATCCCTTTCCTCAAACATAGGAGAGAACTAACTACAAATACTAGAGTTATATACACAATCAAATAAGAAGTTCCCTTGCTTCCTTAATGAGCAAGTTAAAGAGTCCATTGAAACTAACCTATCTATTGTGCTTACTAACTAGATGATTCATTCATCCACTTTCTATTGCTTTTTGTAGATGAAAGATACAATGCCATGTAAAGAATGAGTTGTATGTATAGAACAACTACTAGATCCCTAGATTAGTTAGATTGCTATTTAGAGTGTTCGATTATGATATCCCTTTCCTCAAACATAGGAGAGAACTAACTACAAGTACAATAGCTGAAACTAACCTTTCCATTACCCTTACAAACTAGAGTAGTTGTCTGTTGATTCATTCATTCACTTTCTATTGCATTAGGTAGATGAAAGATACAATCCCATGTAAAGAATGAGTTGTATGTCTTCCCTTTATCTAGAACAACAACTAGATCAATAGATTAGTTAGATTGCTATTTAGAGTCTTCCATTATGATATCTCTTTCCTCAACATAGGAGAGAACTAACTACAAGTACTATAGCTGAAACTAACCTTTCCATTACCCTTACAAACTAGATTAGTTGTCTGTTGATTCATTCATTCACTTTCTATTACTTTAGGTAGATGAAAGATACAATCCCATGTAAAGAATGAGTTGTATGTCTTCCCTTTATCTAGAACAACAACTAGATAAATAGATTAGTAAGATTGCTATTTAGAGTCTTCCATTATGATATCCCTTTCCTCAAACATAGGAGAGAACTAACTACAAGTACTATAGCTGAAACTAACCTTTACATTACCCTTACAAACTAGATTAGTTGTCTGTTGATTCATTCATTCACTTTCTATTGCTTTAGGTAGATGAAAGATACAATCCCATGTAAAGAATGAGTTGTATGTCTTCCCTTTATCTAGAACAACAACTAGATAAATAGATTAGTAAGATTTCTATTTAGAGTCTTCCATTATGATACCCCTTTCCTCAAACATAGGAGAGAACTAACTACAAATACTAGAGTTATATACACAATCAAATAAGAAGTTCCCTTGCTTCCTTAATGAGCAAGTTAAAGAGTCCATTGAAACTAACCTATCTATTGTGCTTACTAAGTAGATGATTCATTCATCCACTTTCTATTGCTTTTTGTAGATGAAAGATACAATGCCATGTAAAGAATGAGTTGTATGTATAGAACAACTACTAGATCCCTAGATTAGTTAGATTGCTATTTAGAGTGTTCGATTATGATATCCCTTTCCTCAAACATAGGAGAGAACTAACTACAAGTACTATAGCTGAAACTAACCTTTCCATTACCCTTACAAACTAGATTAGTTGTATGTTGATTCATTCATTCACTTTCTATTGCATTAGGTAGATGAAAGATACAATCCCATGTAAAGAATGAGTTGTATGTCTTCCCTTTATCTAGAACAACAACTAGATCAATAGATTAGTTAGATTGCTATTTAGAGTCTTCCATTATGATATCCCTTTCCTCAAACATAGGAGAGAACTAACTACAAGTACTATAGCTGACACTAACCTTTCCATTACCCTTACAAACTAGATTAGTTGTCTGTTGATTCATTCATTCACTTTCTATTGCTTTAGGTAGATGAAAGATACAATCCCATGTAAAGAATGAGTTGTATGTCTTCCCTTTATCTAGAACAACAACTAGATAAATGGATTAGTAAGATTGCTATTTAGAGTCTTCCATTATGATATCCCTTTCCTCAAACATAGGAGAGAACTAACTACAAATACTAGAGTTATATACACAATCAAATAAGAAGTTCCCTTGCTTCCTTAATGAGCAAGTTAAAGAGTCCATTGAAACTAACCTATCTATTGTGTTTACTAACTAGATGATTCATTCATCCACTTTCTATTGCTTTATGTTGATGAAAGATACAATGCAATGTAAAGAATGAGTTGTATGTATAGAACAACTACTAGATCACTAGATTAATCAGATTGCTATTTAGAGTGTTCCATTACGATATCCCTTTCCTCAAACATAGGAGAGAACTAACTACAAGTACTATAGCTGAAACTAACCTTTCCATTACCCTTACAAACTAGATTAGTTGTCTTTTGATTCATTCATTCACTTTCTATTGCTTTAGGTAGATGAAAGATACAATCCCATGTAAAGAATGAGTTGTATGTCTTCCCTTTATCTAGAACAACAACTAGATAAATAGATTAGTAAGATTGCTATTTAGAGTCTTCCATTATGATATCCCTTTCCTCAAACATAGGAGAGAACTAACTACAAATTCTAGAGTTATATACACAATCAAATAAGAAGTTCCCTTGCTTCCTTAATGAGCAAGTTAAAGAGTCCATTGAAACTAACCTATCTATTGTGCTTACTAACTAGATGATTCATTCATCCACTTTCTATTGCTTTTTGTAGATAAAAGATACAATGCCATGTAAAGAATGAGTTGTATGTATAGAACAACTACTAGATCCCTAGATTAGTTAGATTGCTATTTAGAGTGTTCGATTATGATATCCCTTTCCTCAAACATAGGAGAGAACTAACTACAAGTACTATAGCTGAAACTAACCTTTCCATTACCCTTACAAACTAGATTAGTTGTCTGTTGATTCATTCATTCACTTTCTATTGCATTAGGTAGATGAAAGATACAATCCCATGTAAAGAATGAGTTGTATGTCTTCCCTTTATCTAGAACAACAACTAGATCAATAGATTAGTTAGATTGCTATTTAGAGTCTTCCATTATGATATCTCTTTCCTCAAACATAGGAGAGAACTAACTACAAGTACTATAGCTGAAACTAACCTTTCCATTACCCTTACAAACTAGATTAGTTGTCTGTTGATTCATTCATTCACTTTCTATTACTTTAGGTAGATGAAAGATACAATCCCATGTAAAGAATGAGTTGTATGTCTTCCCTTTATCTAGAACAACAACTAGATAAATAGATTAGTAAGATTGCTATTTAGAGTCTTCCATTATGATATCCCTTTCCTCAAACATAGGAGAGAACTAACTACAAGTACTATAGCTGAAACTAACCTTTACATTACCCTTACAAACTAGATTAGTTGTCTGTTGATTCATTCATTCACTTTCTATTGCTTTAGGTAGATGAAAGATACAATCCCATGTAAAGAATGAGTTGTATGTCTTCCCTTTATCTAGAACAACAACTAGATAAATAGATTAGTAAGATTTCTATTTAGAGTCTTCCATTATGATATCCCTTTCCTCAAACATAGGAGAGAACTAACTACAAATACTAGAGTTATATACACAATCAAATAAGAAGTTCCCTTGCTTCCTTAATGAGCAAGTTAAAGAGTCCATTGAAACTAACCTATCTATTGTGCTTACTAACTAGATGATTCATTCATCAACTTTCTATTGCTTTTTGTAGATGAAAAGATACAATGAAATGTAAAGAATGAGTTGTATGTATAGAACAACTACTAGATCACTAGATTAGTTAGATTGCTATTTAGAGTGTTCCATTATGATATCCCTTTCCTCAAACATAGGAGAGAACTAACTACAAGTATTATAGCTGAAACTAACCTTTCCATTACCCTTACAAACTAGATTAGTTGTCTGTTGATTCATTCATTCACTTTCTATTGCATTAGGTAGATGAAAGATACAATCCCATGTAAAGAATGAGTTGTATGTCTTCCCTTTATCTAGAAAAACAACTAGATCACTAGATTAGTTAGATTGCTATTTAGAGTGTTCCATTATGATTTCCCTTTCCTCAAACGTAGGATAGAACTAACTACAAGTACTAGAGTTATATACACAATCAAATAAGAAGTTCCCTTGCTTCCTTAATGATCAAGCTAAAGAGTCCATTGAAACTAACCTATCTATTGTGTTTCCTAACTAGATGATTCATTCATCCACTTTCTATTGCTTTATGTTGATGAAAGATACAATGCCATGTAAAGAATGAGTTGTATGTATAGAACAACTACAAGATCACTAGATTAGTCAGATTGCTATTTAGAGTGTTCCATTACGATATCCCTTTCCTCAAACATAGGAGAGAACTAACTACAAGTACTATAGCTGAAACTAACCTTTCCATTACCCTTACAAACTAGATTAGTTGTCTTTTGATTCATTCATTCACTTTCTATTGCATTAGGTAGATGAAAGATACAATCCCATGTAAAGAATGAGTTGTATGTCTTCCCTTTATCTAGAACAACAACTAGATAAATAGATTAGTAAGATTGCTATTTAGAGTCTTCCATTATGATATCCCTTTCCTCAAACATAGGAGAGAACTAACTACAAGTACTAGAGTTATATACACAATCAAATAAGAAGTTCCCTTGCTTCCTTAATGAGCAAGTTAAAGAGTCCATTGAAACTAACCTATCTATTGTGCTTACTAACTAGATGATTCATTCATCAACTTTCTATTGCTTTTTGTAGATGAAATATACAATGCCATGTAAAGAATGAGTTGTATGTATAGAACAACTACTAGATCACTAGATTAGTTAGATTGCTATTTAGAGTGTTCCATTATGATATCCCTTTCCTCAAACATAGGAGAGAACTAACTACAAGTACTATAGCTGAAACTAACCTTTCCATTACCCTTACAAACTAGATTAGTTGTCTTTTGATTCATTCATTCACTTTCTATTGCATTAGGTAGATGAAAGATACAATCCCATGTAAAGAATGAGTTGTATGTCTTCCCTTTATCCAGAACAACAACTAGATAAATAGATTAGTAAGATTGCTATTTAGAGTCTTCCATTATGATATCCCTTTCCTCAAACATAGGAGAGAACTAACTACAAGTACTAGAGTTTATACACAATCAAATACGAAGTTCCCTTGCGTCCTTAATGAGCAAGTTAAAGAGTCCATTGAAACTAACCTATCTATTGTGCTTACAAACTAGATGATTCATTCATCCACTTTCTATTGCTTTATGTAGATGAAAGATACAATGCCATGTAAAGAATGAGTTGTATGTATAGAACAACAACTAGATCACTAGATTAGTCAGATTGCTATTTAGAGTGTTCCATTACGATATCCCTTTCCTCAAACATAGGAGAGAACTAACTACAAGTACTATAGCTGAAACTAACCTTTCCATTACCCTTACAAACTAGATTAGTTGTCTTTTGATTCATTCATTCACTTTCTATGCATTAGGTAGATGGAAGATACAATCCCATGTAAAGAATGAGTTGTATGTCTTCCCTTTATCTAGAACAACAACTAGATAAATAGATTAGTAAGATTGCTATTTAGAGTCTTCCATTATGATATCCCTTTCCTCAAACATAGGAGAGAACTAACTACAAGTACTATAGCTGAAACTAACCTTTCCATTACCCTTACAAACTAGATTAGTTGTCTGTTGATTCATTCATTCACTTTCTATTACTTTAGGTAGATGAAAGATACAATCCCATATAAAGAATGAGTTGTATGTCTTCCCTTTATCTAGAACAACAACTAGATAAATAGATTAGTAAGATTGCTATTTAGAGTCTTCCATTATGATATCCCTTTCCTCAAACATAGGAGAGAACTAACTACAAGTACTATAGCTGAACTAACCTTTACATTACCCTTACAAACTAGATTAGTTGTTTGTTGATTCATTCATTCACTTTCTATTGCTTTAGGTAGATGAAAGATACAATCCCATGTAAAGAATGAGTTGTATGTCTTCCCTTTATCTAGAACAACAACAAGATAAATAGATTAGTAAGATTTCTATTTAGAGTCTTCCATTATGATATCCCTTTCCCCAAACATAGGAGAGAACTAACTACAAATACTAGAGTTATATACACAATCAAATAAGAAGTTCCCTTGCTTCCTTAATGAGCAAGTTAAAGAGTCCATTTAAACTAACCTATCTATTGTGCTTACTAACTAGATGATTCATTCATCAACTTTCTATTGCTTTTTGTAGATGAAAAGATACAATGAAATGTAAAGAATGAGTTGTATGTATAGAACAACTACTAGATCACTAGATTAGTTAGATTGCTATATAGAGTGTTCCATTATGA
This sequence comes from Plantago ovata, assembly GCA_028274465.1. Taxonomy (NCBI): domain Eukaryota; kingdom Viridiplantae; phylum Streptophyta; class Magnoliopsida; order Lamiales; family Plantaginaceae; genus Plantago; species Plantago ovata. Next base: position 25,229,086 of record CM051458.1, read on the forward strand.
TATCCCTTTCCTCAAACATAGGAGAGAACTAACTACAAGTATTATAGCTGAAACTAACCTTTCCATTACCCTTACAAACTAGATTAGTTGTCTGTTGATTCATTCATTCACTTTCTATTGCATTAGGTAGATGAAAGATACAATCCCATGTAAAGAATGAGTTGTATGTCTTCCCTTTATCTAGAAAAACAACTAGATCACTAGATTAGTTAGATTTCTATTTAGAGTGTTCCATTATGATTTCCCTTTCCTCAAACGTAGGATAGAACTAACTACAAGTACTAGAGTTATATACACAATCAAATAAGAAGTTCCCTTGCTTCCTTAATGATCAAGCTAAAGAGTCCATTGAAACTAACCTATCTATTGTGTTTCCTAACTAGATGATTCATTCATCCACTTTCTATTGCTTTATGTTGATGAAAGATACAATGCCATGTAAAGAATGAGTTGTATGTATAGAACAACTACAAGATCACTAGATTAGTCAGATTGCTATTTAGAGTGTTCCATTACGATATCCCTTTCCTCAAACATAGGAGAGAACTAACTACAAGTACTATAGCTGAAACTAACCTTTCCATTACCCTTACAAACTAGATTAGTTGTCTTTTGATTCATTCATTCACTTTCTATTGCATTAGGTAGATGAAAGATACAATCCCATGTAAAGAATGAGTTGTATGTCTTCCCTTTATCTAGAACAACAACTAGATAAATAGATTAGTAAGATTGCTATTTAGAGTCTTCCATTATGATATCCCTTTCCTCAAACATAGGAGAGAACTAACTACAAATACTAGAGTTATATACACAATCAAATAAGAAGTTCCCTTGCTTCCTTAATGAGCAAGTTAAAGAGTCCATTGAAACTAACCTATCTATTGTGCTTACTAACTAGATGATTCATTCATCAACTTTCTATTGCTTTTTGTAGATGAAAGATACAATGCCATGTAAAGAATGAGTTGTATGTATAGAACAACTACTGGATCACTAGATTAGTTAGATTGCTATTTAGAGTGTTCCATTATGATATCCCTTTCCTCAAACATAGGAGAGAACTAACTACAAGTATTATAGCTGAAACTAACCTTTCCATTACCCTTACAAACTAGATTAGTTGTCTGTTGATTCATTCATTCACTTTCTATTGCATTAGGTAGATGAAAGATACAATCCCATGTAAAGAATGAGTTGTATGTCTTCCCTTTATCTAGAACAACAACTAGATCACTAGATTAGTTAGATTGCTATTTAGAGTGTTCCATTATGATTTCCCTTTCCTCAAACGTAGGATAGAACTAACTACAAGTACTAGACTTATATACACAATCAAATAAGAAGTTCCCTTGCTTCCTTAATGATCAAGCTAAAGAGTCCATTGAAACTAACCTATCTATTGTGTTTACTAACTAGATGATTCATTCATCCACTTTCTATTGCTTTATGTTGATGAAAGATACAATGCCATGTAAAGAATGAGTTGTATGTATAGAACAACTACTAGATCACTAGATTAGTCAGATTGCTATTTAGAGTGTTCCATTACGATATCCCTTTCCTCAAACATAGGAGAGAACTAACTACAAGTACTATAGCTGAAACTAACCTTTCCATTACCCTTACAAACTAGATTAGTTGTCTTTTGATTCATTCATTCACTTTCTATTGCATTAGGTAGATGAAAGATACAATCCCATGTAAAGAATGAGTTGTATGTCTTCCCTTTATCTAGAACAACAACTAGATAAATAGATTAGTAAGATTGCTATTTAGAGTCTTCCATTATGATATCCCTTTCCTCAAACATAGGAGAGAACTAACTACAAGTACTATAGCTGAAACTAACCTTTACATTACCCTTACAAACTAGATTAGTTGTCTGTTGATTCATTCATTCACTTTCTATTGCTTTAGGTAGATGAAAGATACAATCCCATGTAAAGAATGAGTTGTATGTCTTCCCTTTATCTAGAACAACAACTAGATAAATAGATTAGTAAGATTTCTATTTAGAGTCTTCCATTATGATATCCCTTACCTCAAACATAGGATAGAACTAACTACAAGTACTAGAGTTATATACACAATCAAATAAGCAGTTCCCTTGCTTCCTTAATGAGCAAGTTAAAGAGTCCATTGAAACTAACCTATCTATTGTGCTTACTAACTAGATGATTCATTCATCCACTTTCTATTGCTTTTTGTAGATGAAAGATACAATGCCATGTAAAGAATGAGTTGTATGTATAGAACAACTACTAGATCCCTAGATTAGTTAGATTGCTATTTAGAGTGTTCGATTATGATATCCCTTTCCTCAAACATAGGAGAGAACTAACTACAAGTACTATAGCTGAAACTAACCTTTCCATTACCCTTACAAACTAGAGTAGTTGTCTGTTGATTCATTCATTCACTTTCTATTGCATTAGGTAGATGAAAGATACAATCCCATGTAAAGAATGAGTTGTATGTCTTCCCTTTATCTAGAACAACAACTAGATCAATAGATTAGTTAGATTGCTATTTAGAGTCTTCCATTATGATATCTCTTTCCTCAAACATAGGAGAGAACTAACTACAAGTACTATAGCTGAAACTAACCTTTCCATTACCCTTACAACTAGATTAGTTGTCTGTTGATTCATTCATTCACTTTCTATTACTTTAGGTAGATGAAAGATACAATCCCATGTAAAGAATGAGTTGTATGTCTTCCCTTTATCTAGAACAACAACTAGATAAATAGATTAGTAAGATTGCTATTTAGAGTCTTCCATTATGATATCCCTTTCCTCAAACATAGGAGAGAACTAACTACAAGTACTATAGCTGAAACTAACCTTTACATTACCCTTACAAACTAGATTAGTTGTCTGTTGATTCATTCATTCACTTTCTATTGCTTTAGGTAGATGAAAGATACAATCCCATGTAAAGAATGAGTTGTATGTCTTCCCTTTATCTAGAACAACAACTAGATAAATAGATTAGTAAGATTTCTATTTAGAGTCTTCCATTATGATATCCCTTTCCTCAAACATAGGAGAGAACTAACTACAAATACTAGAGTT
>CM051458.1:25232265-25251111 GCA_028274465.1 Plantago ovata
GGCCAACACCAGGCCGATCCAACTCGACTTGGACATCAAGAATCCAATCGAGGTTAGGACCCAACAAGGTGCCCCGGATGATTTGAGAGACCTGATTGACAGAAGAATACGGGCATCATTGCAAAATGTGGCGCAACAAGAAAATAGAGTTCAAGTGGTCGCTACACCACCCGCTCTCCCCAATCAAGTTACCCCAACCAGGTAACTCCTCAAAACCAAAAGAAGCAGTGGAAGAGAATCAAGCATTGAGAACAGTAGCTGAGGTACACCCCCCTGGTCGATCCGATCACGGGGAGGAGGCTCACTCTGGAGAACTCAACGCGAGGAAATCCGCACTTGATGCTCAGATAGAGACTCTTCGAGGAACTGTCAAGAGAGAGAGCAAGACCAAGATCCGAGCCCTTTATGCGATGAGATCAGAACCACCAAGCCAAAATTGAAAGAGGCTTCCCCCACTTCGAAAGCTATGATGGAACAAGTTGTCCGAAGGACTACTTGGTAAGATTTGGACTAAATGGATGCCTACGGCCGACTCAAGAACCAAGGCACTCCTCTTTCCGGCTAACCTCTCCGGAGAAGCCATGAAGTGTGGTCGCGCCTCCCTCGATCCATCAATGTTAGAGATCTCTGTAAGGAGTTTTCTAAGCGTTTCGAGAAAGTGATGAACGCCAAGAGACGGGTGAGATACTTGGCTGAAATTGTTCAGAGAAACAATGAAGACTTGAGGGATTTCATCAATCGCTTCCATGAAGCAGCCCTCCAAGTCGAAGATCACTCGATCAATGAGAGGAAGAATACTTGTATGGTAACACTACCAACATCAGATCCAAGATGTGCTCTCAGCATCGTGTGTAGAGAATGAAGCACAACTTGCCAAAGTTTGCAAGGACTTCCTCGAAGCTGAGGAATTCCGAAGAACGGTCACCGTGAGAACCAATCTTCCCAAGGAAAAGGGAAAGAAAGAAAAAGAAAAGAAGGAGTACCCTCCTCGCCCCCAAAATCCCGGGAAGCAGAGGAAAGAGCAAAATTTGGGTTGATCAAGGAGGGCAACTCAAGAAATGATTTCAGAGACAAGAGGTCTCCTCCCAGAAGGTCACCTTCAAGACGATATAGCAACTACACAGACTTGAATAGGCCAAGATCCGACATCTTGAACTATATAGTCTCGAGGAAGCTAGACGTCTCGTGGCCACCCCCGATTAAGGAAAATCAAAGGAACAAGAGCTCGGAAAAATTTTGTAAGTTTCACAAAGGGAAGGGCACACCTCAGATGAGTGTGTCGAGCTCAAGAACGAAATTGAGAGGATGATACGTAACGGTCAATTGGTTAACTACATCCGGAAGGAGGAACCCCTGGCACTATTGCCCCCACCTCCTCAAAGCGGGAGTGAGCACCCTTACCAAGGAAACCCTCAGGACGACGACATTCATAATTACAACAATTATGAGAACCGCCCTGTAAATGGAAGCATCCGCACTCTCACAATTGCGGGAGGACCCGCCGGCGGCAACACTCGTAATCAAAGGGAGATTACGGTGGACAACCTCAGGGTCCGAGATGTGAAGTATGCTCAAGCCGCGCGACCGGGCACCAACGTTATCTCTTTCGATGATAGCGAGATACCTCTGAAGCATGCCGGAGGAGGCAACATCTATGATCCTTGCGTCCCACTTGTAGTTTCCTTGGATGTTCAATCCTACAAGTTGGGTAGAATCCTCGTCGACACTGGGTGCTCGGCAAACTTGATTTTCACTGGAACCTTGAAAAGGATGCAAATGAACCCAAGGGAAGGGCTCAGAGAAGTGAGGAGCGCATTGGTAGGATTCGGAGGACAACCTATCATGCCGCTCGGAATGATCAACCTCACAGTGTCAATGGGTAGCGCTCCTAGACGGGTGACCCAACAGGTTCCTTTTGTGGTCGTCGATATGCCATTTGATTATTTCGCAGTCCTAGGCCGACCCGCTCTCTCTCAATCCCGAGCCGTAGTGTCCACAGTCCACAACAAGCTAAAATTCCCCACTCCTTTGGGAATCGGACAAGAAGTAGGAGACATACGAGAAGCATGGGAGTGCTACACTATGTCAGCCAAGTTCACTTCGAGAGTTGCCATCGGGGAACCTAATCTCGGGCAACCATCCGAGGAGACACCCCTTGTTCACAATGCGCCTTATCGTTTCTACACGGTTCGGCGAGTGAAAAGAAAATCAAAAAAGCCAAGTCCGTCACTTAGGCGAAGAAAAGCAATCATGAAGAAAGACAAGGATACTCTAGTAGGAGCTGTTAAGGAGCTCGAGGAGTATCAAGTGATTCCACCAGTCCCACCCTCTTCCAAAAAGAAGAAATTCTTTGAGGAAAACAAAATTGAAGCAAGAGAAGCCCTAGAAGAAATCCAAATTGTCGAAGGAAGTGCCGACAAGGTCACAAAAATTGGCACAGAGATGGCCACTGAAGTCAGGATGAAACTCATCCAATGTTTGAAGGATAACAACGATATCTTCGCATGGAGTACCGAGGACCTGAAGGGGATCGACCCACGTGTCGCCGTTCACCGTCTGAACGTAGACCCATCGATCACCCACATCAGAGAAAAACGAAGAGACTTCAGTGCGGAAGATAATGCCATCATAGAAGCGGAAGTACAAAGGCTTCTTAAAGCTGGCCACATCAAAGAAGTGAGATACTCAGACTGGGTATGCAATGTGGTCCTCGTGGAGAAGGGTCCGGGGAAATGGCGAATGTGCAACAATTTTACAAGGCTCAACAAGTTTTGCCCGAAGGATCCATACCCTCTCCCACGGATCGACCAACTTGTTGATTCCACCGCTGGATGCGCCCTCCTGAGTTTCATGGATGCATACCAGGGCTTCTACCAGGTCAAAATGGCCAAAGATGACGTGCCTAAAACTGCCTTCTTCGCTAACGGCAATGTGTACTGCTTCAACGTGATGCCATTTGGTCTTAAGAACGCCGGAGCGACTTACCAAAGGTTGGTTAATAAGATGTTCAAGGAAGAGCTAGGTAAAACAATGGAAGTATATGTCGATGACATGCTCGTCAAGAGCAAGACCGAGGAGCAAAATGTAGGTTACCTGGCAAAGTGCTTCTCAATCTTGAGAAAGTATGGCATGAAGCTCAACCCGGCGAAGTGTACCTTTGGAGTCAAAGGGGGGAAGTTCCTCGGCTACATGGTGACAGAGAGAGGAATAGAAGCAAACCCCGAAAAGATAAAGGCCATCCTCGATCTTCCCCAACCTCAGTCCATCAATGAGGTGCAACAATTGGTCGGAAAATCAATTGCATTGAGTAGATTCATCTCAAGGTCTGCCGAGAAAAATCTACCTTTTTTCAAGGTATTGAGAAAGAGCAGCCACTTCGAGTGGACAAAGGAGTGCGAGGAAGCCTTCGAGAAGCTGAAAGAATACCTACTCGCTCCTCCTCTATTGTCAAAACCCGTGGACGGAGAGGTACTCTATTTGTACTTAGCAGCGACCGGGGAAGCTATCAGCTCGGTTCTGGTGAGAATCCAAGGAAACGACCACTTGCCCATCTACTACTTGAGCAAAGTACTTGCCGGGGCTGAAACGCGGTACATGGATATCGAGAGGCTTTCCTTTGCCCTCGTTTATACTGCAAGGAGGCTAAAACCCTATTTTGGTGCTCACAAGGTTGTTGTTTTGACAAAGCAACCTCTCAAGCAAGTCCTCGGAAAACCCGAAAATTCGGGAAGAATGGCAAGATGGGCGATTGAACTAAGTGAGTACGACATCGACTACCAAGCACCCGTGGCCAAAAAAGCACAAGTCATAGCCGACTTCCTCGTGGAGTATCCCTCAAAAGGAGCTTCAGAGGAAAACTCTTCGGAAACAAAGAGTGCTTTGATGATGGTCGAAGGGCAACCCCATCAAAACAACCCGATGCAAGCTCTAGAAGATGCTTTAAAAGAGCTTAAGGCGATGTCCCAAACCAAAAGGAAAAGGCATGAAGTGTTCCTGACAGAGAAAACCGACGAGCCAAAGGGTGCGGAGACCGTCTCTCCAAAACCCAAAGAACTAGTCGACCACGGAGACGTCTGGATTCTTCATGTTGATGGATCCTCATCAGGAAAAAATGGCGGGATAGGAATATACTTCAAGAGTCCCGGAGGGGCTGAACTAGAGTACGCCGTTACTCTTAGTTTCCCGGTCTCCAACAATGAAGCAGAATATGAAGCCATCCTCATCGCTCTACGTATGGCAAAGTCATTGGAAGTGAAGAAGCTACATCTCTTCACTGATTCCCAACTGGCCGAGAAGCAAATCTCGGGGAAATTCAGAACCAAGAAAGACTCACTAGCTGAGTACAAGAGTGCCATCACGGAAGAAATTCAAAACTTTGAAAGTTGTGAGATTGAAAAGTTCTCGAGGGATCTCAATCAAAGGGCAGATGCCCTATCAAAGTATGCTTCAGCCTCCGGAGGAGTTGATACCCGGAACGTGATACTCATGAGAATCAACGCATCATCTTTGTGGTCATCAAAGCCAAACGTCTTGGCAATTGACGATCAACCGAATTGGATGCAAGAGATAACAACATATCTCAAAAATGGAAGCCTTCCTCGTGACAAGGCTGAAGCAAGGAGAATCAAGGGAAAAGCTCCTCGATACGTCATGCAAGGAGACTACTTGTACAAAAGGTCTTTCGAGGGAGTCTACTTGAGATGCGTCGCCGAGCATGAAGTTCAAAAACTTCTTGGAGAAATGCATCGAGGAAGTTGCGGCGACCATGCCGGAGGAAGAACCCTCGCGCAAAAAATCATTCGACAAGGATACTACTGGCCCACTGTTCGCGAAGACGCTGCCCAATTTGTGAGAAAGTGCGAGGAGTGTCAATTGCACGCCAATTTGATCAACGTACCAGCGAAACCTCTTATGCCCATCGCCATCACTTGTCCGTTCGACATATGGGGCATCGACATAGTCGGTCCCTTTCCAAGAGGCACGGGTCAAAAGAAGTTCATCATCGTTGCGGTCGAATACTTTAGCAAGTGGGCGGAAGTTGAGGTAGTATCTACCATCACTGAACAAAGAGTTATGAACTTCGTATGGAGGAACATCGTGTGTCGATTTGGCTTGCCAAGGGTCCTCATCTCGGATAATGGTGCTCAATTTTGCGGCCAAAGATTCAATGAATGGTGCAAGGAAATGAAGATTGAGAGGAGGTATACCTCTGTAGGACATCCTCAATCCAATGGGCAAACAGAAGCCGTCAACAAAATCCTTGTCAACAACTTGCAGAAGAGGTTCGCTACCAACAAGGACTGGGTCGACGAGCTTGATGGAGTGGTGTGGGCATACCGCACTACTTCAAAAACAGCTACAAGAGAGACTCCCTTCTCGCTAGTTTACGGGTCCGAGGCGGTCATACCAGCAGAAGTGGCGGTGGAAACCCTCAGAATCCAAGGGTACCAACCCGAGGACAATCATACAGAGAGACTCTTCGACCTAGAGACAATCAGTGAATCGAGGACCAACGCCTTGGCCAATATCCTCAGATATCAAGCACTCATCGCAAAGACCTACAACAAAGGCGTAAGAGAAAGAGACTTCCAAGTAGGAGACCTAGTACTCCGAAGAGAAGACATTTTGGGCAAAGTTGGGAAGATGCAACCCAATTGGGAAGGCCCCTACAAGATAATTGAAGCAAGGTCCAACGGAAGTTATCGTCTTCAAGACATGGAGGGAAGGGTATTGAAAAATCCATGGAATACTTCTAACCTCCAGAGATTCTACGCTTGAAGTTGTAGAAAGAAAAAGCTTTTTGAAAACCTATGTGGAAGGTCCAGTGATCGAGGAGGATTTCTCATGGATTCGAGTGAGAGGTACCTCTTCCTTTTGTTAAGAAGTCGTTGTAAGCAAGCTGGCCGAGGAGCCCCCATTGTAATTGTATTTCCGACAAATCAATGCAATGTCTACGTTTCAAAAATTGTTCAATTTTAGAACTGTTATGCTGCTATTCAATTATGAAAACCTACTCGATTTGCACATTGGAACCGGCGAGCGGAAGGAGATCGAGGAGAAACCAAAGTCGATTTCGCCCAACACTTAGATTTTCCCTTGATTATTAAAGGAAATCGAGGAGCGCTACAACTATCATACGAGTTTGAGCAGTATTAGCCGAGATATTGTTAACAAAGAGTATCATGCTATTTTATGTCTCGAGGAGCGAGGCTACTCGATCTTGACTTACTTGTATTTGACTACTCTATTCAAGTTATACGTCATAACTACGGAGTAAGTAGAAAAAATGCAAAGTGTGGAAAAGAAATCGAGGAGCGAATTGCATTGAGCCAAGAAAAGAAAACATACATTGCATTACAAGACAACATGGACCGAGTTCAACATTATGTTACAAGACAACATGGATCGAGTATGCCACAAAGGGCCGAATAAGAAATTATGAAGTATGCCACAAGGGGCCGAATAGCAAATTATGCAAGCAAGAAATTGTTCGGAAAAAACTTGGAAAAAATACAAGTACAAAGATTAACCGAGCATACTCGGCCTTGTTTGAGCTCTCTCTCATCTAACGGGTCCGGCTGGCCGAGAACTCGCTCTGGTTGGCAGGGACGCTGCTCGTTGAGGCACCAGCTCGAGAAGGGCTGTTCGGGTTGTGCAAGTTCATGTCGCCACCCTTCTCGCGAGCCTCCCTTATAGCATTAGCATGGGCAGTCAGCTCCGGCTCCACAAAGCCCTCTCCGCGCCCCATCACCGGTTTGTTAAGTTGAATCCAATTTGCGTTTCGGAGAGGAGCCTTCTCGAACGGAAGAAGGAGACCGGCCCGGATACACTCGGGGACCCAGCGGGGGAGATAGGAAGGCTTACTTGGGTAAGGCACATCCGGATCCGTAACAAGCTCCCCGAACTCGCATGCATGATGCATCTCATCGCTCGGAATCTCATCAGGATACCGGGTCATGTCATCGCGCCTCCCGGCATGCATATCATCGCGAGCATCCACATCGAAATCCTCGGGAAGGAGCTTCACCCTTTTTAGCTGCCCGATGCAGGAGAAGAAACCCTCCTCGCGAGCGGTATCCTTTATGTCCTGGGTAGCCAACTTGTAAGTGGCGGACTCCATAAAATCCCGGGCTGTCTCGAGCCGGCTACCGACGAGGAAGGATAGCACACTGTCCTTAAACTTCTGCATGCATTGCGACAGAGTGGAATATCCACCTTTGTAACTCAGAGCCCTCTGCTTCTCCCTAGCCAATTCCTTCTCGAGCTGATCCACTTTTTCGTGAGACTTGCGGACCTCTTCGTTCGCCACCTGGGCCTTTGCCTTTTCCGCCGCCACCGTCTTCTCGAGCTCCTCGATAACTTGGCCTATATCAGAGCGATCAGCTGCGACATTGGCATACGCTTCCTTGATGTGCTCGAGCTGCGACAAATTGTAAAAGTCAGATTTTGCAAAAGCGAGAAGGAAATAAGTTACACTTGTAAAAATTTCTTATAAGTTTTACCTGAAGAGCGCAGAGGCTCAATTCATGAGCGTGGTCCAGCTCGGACATCTGAACAAACCGCTTAATCTCGGCTTCGCGGTCGACATCAAGAGCGGCCGTCCCCTTTTTTCGGGCAGGCTGGTCGCTCGCGCCCAGGTTTAGTTGCCTCTTCACGCCAGCTCTCTTTGTTGGGGGGGCCCGTTCCTTCGGACGCTTCTCCGGGTTTCCCTCACCGGCCTCCCCGGTCTTCTTCGCAGCAGCCGCGTCCTCAGCGGCCTTTCTCTTGACGGCCTCCAAGGGGTCCTCGATCGCCGCAAGCCCCTCCTTGACCAAAGTGTTTCGGTGCTCAGCCGCATTCTTAGGGTGGCTAAGGTCAAGGGACCCGAGGATCTTCGTCGTTTTGCCCGCCAAGCGCTGTTTGCGCCTTTGCTCTTCCTTGGCCTCTAGGGTCTTCGACATGATCCAAGCAAACCAGTACTCTGCACGATCGAAGAGGCAAATGGTTAGCAAGCGCGAATAGCAAGGGTATTCGATACAGGGAAAACAGAGAAAAAAAAATACAAGTAAAAACACAACTAAACACAAGGGTATCCTCGATCTAGTTACCAAAGAGGAGATCGTCGGTATGGCCTGAGTCCTTGTAGCCCGTGTAGACCGGCGAGGACAGACCGGCCAGATAAGGGAGCGGTTGCAACACCAAGCCCCAATAGAAGTACTTCTCAGGGTCCTCGCTAGCATTTTTCTCCTCGAGCGCCTGAACCCAAGGGTCGAACTCAACAGGGTGAGGGTACCGATCAGAAATAGGTCCTCGATAAAAGTGCTTGGGTACTCCCCACTCCACATCAGCGTCGCTCATACCGGGGAGCTTCTTCTTCTTAACATAGATGTACCGGTGGAACCACTTGTAGCCCGAGGAGGACGGAGCGTCCACGATAAACCCAAGCCCGGGCCGAGTGTTGAAATAGTAGAAGAACTTATAGCCGGAGCTCATCGAGACCCGGAAGAGCTGATTGAAGTTGTGGAAATTTACCGGAATCCCTAGCTTCTTGCAGAGTACCCCAAAGCAGATAAGAGTGCCGAATGCACTAGGGAGAAGCTGCCACGGAGCGAGACCCAATTGGTTGATAATGTCCTTAAAGGGGTCACAGAAAGGAAGGATCCATCCTTGATCCAGCGTTAGAAGATGCACAGCCATATAACCTGGCGGAGCATTATAAAACGTCTGGTCGGGACGAGGAACGAGAATGTCTATCTTCCTCTTGCTCAGCCGGTATTTTTGACGAATAGATGGTATCTCGTCCTTCTTGACCGTGGAGGCGGTCGTCGGGATCAAACCATCTTCATTTTTCTCACCTTGGGGATCGGGAAGGTCAACGTCCTTGGGTCCTCGCGTGAACTTCTTCACACTTGCCACGGTCACTTTGGCAGCCTCCTCGGGCTCAACATTTTTCTTCCTAGATCGAGAAGCCTTCTTCTTCGATCTCTTCGGGGCTTTACCCGGTGCGTGAACAACTTCCTCATCATCATCAGGAATCAAGACCTCCTCGCCCCGCTTACGCTTGCGATCGCGCTCGAGTGCAGCTCTGGCACGCTCCCCTTCAGCCTCCTCGATCGGATTGGGAGGTCTTACATTACTTGTCGCGGGGAAGCTAAAGTCGATTTGGGTCGGATCGATGGTCTCATAGGGAATCAAGTCGTCAACAAAATACTGCTCTTGGATTAGCAGTTCTCGCTCCGCGTTCCTGTTCATCTCAGAAAAGGAAGGAGAGGGAAAACTGCGGCTCGGACCAGCTTCATTCCCATGAAGATCACCTATCAGCTCAAGCGAATCATCGTCGCTACTAATCACCGTGCGACGAACTGTTTGCACGGGCAGATCGGACCTGCGTACTCGAGTTGGGGAAGGCCGCTCGGTTTCCTCATGTTGGCCTCCCTGAAAAGAGTGTTCGCCCTCCTCGAACCAAGCAAGCTCCGGAGTAGGCTGCTCGGTATCGTCCATATCTTCGATCCGGATAGGAGCGGGGTCGATACTACCTCGGACACCATAATCGCGTCCGAAAACCTGGGCAGCTTGAGTTATGATGGCGGCCGGGACGCCTGTGTCGGGAGGACCCCCTTGTGCCTCGGTCCTATCATCGATGAATTTCTCGTCGGCACTCCACCGTCTTCGAACCTCCAGGCGGAATTCATCCTCCTCTTCCTCCTCGTCGGAGTCATCTTCTTCTCTAGACTCTTCAGCCTCTCCTCCTTCCTCGACCTCTTCCTTGTCGCTCTCCTCACTCTCAACCTCCTCGGCCTCGGGAGCCGGTTCGTCATGATCGGAGGAGAGCTCCAGCGTCTGATCCAGGAAGGTAGTCGATATTGACGTCTCCTCGGACGTCTCCTGGCCGCTCCCGTAATCAAGGGCGTCATTACGGTTTTGGCTGTCGTCGCTCTCGGACATCCTAAAAGGTTGGCCAGAAAAATAGTAAGGATGGGTGGTGATAGTCCGAGAGGTCCGTTTATGTGTATTGATTATGCTCGACCTCCCGAACGGAGATAAATCTCACAAAAAAATGAAAAATGGCACAAATAGGCAAGAAGTTACTCTACAGCAAAAAAAAAAAAGGGTGATCGAGTAGCATGCGAAGAGCGACCAACCGCGTAAAACTAGCATGCGAAGAGCGACCAACCGCGTAAAACTAGCATGCGAAGAGCGACCAACGGCGTAAAACTGGCATGCAAGGAGCAACCAGCGTAAAACTAGCATGCGAAGAGCGACCAACCGCTCCATACTTGGCATTTTTTCAAATGGGGAGGCAGTAGGGCATGCAGAAAATTAAAAAGGAGAAGCATTCCGAAATCTACAACATTTCAAGCATGCACATTAAAGATTACAGGTCCGTTTACATTTTATTAAGTCCAGGGCCGTTCTAAGGCCGCCGTCCACCGGCAAGAATTTCAGGTGACTATTCCGGCAAGGCAAAACAGAAAAAGAAACAAAATTGAAGGCATACACAGAAAATTCGAGCAAGAAGGAAGAAATTAAAGCAAGTAATTGTAAAGAGAAGAAGAAAACTTACTTGTTACTAAGTGTATAAAGGTTGGAAACCGGGAAGAAGGCCGGAAAAGCTGAAAACCCGCCTGAAACTTGAATTCTGGTTACCGGAAATCCTCCTCGCACACTCTTGGTCTCGACTACGGCACTACTCGATCACGGAACTCTGATCTTCGATTGCTTTTTTACGCTCCTCGCTCCCTCAAGTGATTTTGATAGAAATTTTGGCAGAAACTGAAAAATGAGTTCGGCCCTCACCTATTTATAGAAGGGTATCCGAGGAATCTGAAAGGTCGCTGCCCCTTGCTACATCGGGACCGAACACGTGGCAAAGATCAACGGCCCAGATCGCCGCCGCCGGGCGAAATCTCTATTTTGCCCTCCGCGCTCCCGCTCCGGCTCGAACACGCTCTCAAATCCGGAACGAATTACCTAACCACAGTAGACTACCCGCAGCGCAAGCACCATCCTACTCGAGACACGCAGAGACAGATCGACGACCATGATCTGTCCTCCTCGGGACAACATCGCGAAAAATGTCAGAAAAGCGAAAACTTGACGGACACGTGTCAGGGGACCGAGGAGCTGCTCATGAAGCTACTCTCCTCGAGATTTCTTTTACACAAGTATCTCTCCGCGAGATACTTTGCAAGCAAAAAGCGGCAGGAAGTCATTCCATTCCTTTTTACACAAGTATCTCTCCGCGAGATACTTTGCAAGCAAAAAGCGGCAGGAAGCCATTCCATTCCTTTTTACACAAGTATCTCTCCGCGAGATACTTTGCAAGCAAAAAGCGGCAGGAAGTCATTCCATTCCTTTTACACAAGTATCTCTCCGCGAGATACTTTGCAAGCAAAAAAGCGGCAGGAAGTCATTCCATTCCACCAAGGAATACTTACCCGGATCCGATCTTTTCCCAGCAAAAATACCTCTTTTCATACGGTCCGAGCAACGTCTGCTCGCACCCTATAAAAAGGGGGGGGGGAGGGAGAGATAGGAGGAGGGAAAGATACCAAGGTGCGAATACGGAAATCTTTTTTCGCCCACTACTAGTCGAGGCTCTGCTCGACCTTTACTTCAACATAGTTCCTCAACTATCTTCTACAAAGATACTTGGAAACTAGGGGGACATATGTTAGTGTTGAAATATGTCCAGTCCGCATGTACGAACTGGAGCGGTCTAAGAGCGCGACAAAGCATCATAGGCCGTCCCTCAAAGGGCACGACCACACCCAAGTATGTCACTAAGGTTTCGATTGACCAACGTAAGGTCCGACCATCACTGGGAGGACAACCCTCAAAATAAGCTCCTCACAAGGACAAAGCTGCCAGTGAGCTCGAGGAGCATCTCTCGGGCTCGAGGAGACCTTACGTCAAGGTAACGCTCCTTGACAGAAACTAAGCAGGACACTACTCGCATCACCCACGCACAAGGAAGGCACGAGGACCCCTGAGCGACCAGCCATGGTTGCTCCCTTGGGCCAAGGCCCACGGACCTCCTTAATGGGCCTGGGCCGAGGAAGGCCTCAATCCTAGCCGTACACGTGGCGTGATCCTACGCGACCGGAAGTTGAAAGGCCACAAGTATATAAAGGCCTCATTTACTCCTCAACAGTAAGCATTAATGACACCACACGAGCACCACTTTCACTACTCATACTAGGGAAGCCTCACAACTCCCTACTCGTAAAGTCGTCTCTCCGGTCTGATACCTTACAGACTGGGCAAGAGTCACTAATCCCCCCCTCTAGTCTATTTCAGGTACGAGGAAGCTACAAGAAGGCTCACTTCCTATCTTGGAGGAACACTACAAGAAGAACAACTTGAATGACTTAGATTAGCGACTTATTGCGACCTTAGAAAGAAACACGAATTACCCTTCAACACCTCTAAGGGATTTATGATGAACGTGTATTTTACACTTTCATTCGAGTCTTTTTCACCTATTTAGCTATTATCTATGTTAATTTAGCTATATTTTAGTGCATTTTATTAGAATAGTATCACGTTTCCCTTTTCTTAGCATTTTTCAGGTTTTAGGTGAAAAATGTGATTTTCCGGGCAATTATATTGAAGAGAACGAAGAATCGGTGTTCTGAGGACATTCGTGGAGTATCTAGAAGGTTCCGGATGAGATTTGAGGTCTAGGGGTCGAGTTTCAAGGCTTAAAGGTCACTAGAAGGCAAAATCCGAGTCCGAAAAGGAAAAGAAGACCAAAAATGCATCCTCGCCGACTGGAGCTCCCGGGCGGTTCGCCCAGGATGTGGGGCGGTTCACCCCACACCAGGCGGTTTGCCCGGTGTCTGGGGCGATTCGCCCCACGCCTTCCGAACTCCTATACATAGTTGCATCTGTTTCTACGTTTTTCAGACCTCTTTAGACCTTTTTTCATACTTTTCACGTCAGTTTTAGATAGGAATTCTCCAGAGCATGTTCTGGGAATTCTTAGCATAGGAGACTATTTTTCTTATCAATTTGGAGGATTATCTTGCTTGTGAGTTCGCAATTCTTCGGAGATTGACAACCTTCGTCGGTAACATTGTATCTCACGATTTTTCTATTTATATTTATTTCTTTCAACATGTTTTAATTCAATCTTGCTTTGATTTCTGTTGATTGCATGACATCTATGAGTAGCTAAATTTATCGTTGGTGATAGTATGTGATTTCTTAGCTAGGGTTCTTAATTATGCATGATGGTTGTAACGCGATTCAGACTTGAGTTATTGCTTTATTTCTTTGATCTATCTAAGCCCTCTATCTTCGTAGTGTTGAATTGAACGGAACACATTGGACAATTCATGATCTTAGATTTCTATGCAAAACGATCGGGTACTTCATGATGCTTTGAATGATCATACTATCACTAACTTCCATTATTATTGGTAAGAAAATCTGTGCTAAGTCGTTTGTTGAGTTTATAGTTTAAGTTAAATTAGATAAAGCTAGTTATAGTCCTTAGAGATCGACACTCGAGGTTATTTTACTGCTACACTACGGTTTTCGTTGTAGTTGTGAATTGCCTTTGGCTAAAAACAAATTTATTTGATTAATTGAGTCTGACAAACTTCGGTTCATCAAATTGGCGCCGTTGCCGGGGACTATACTCCTTTTTTCTATTTAGCTTATTTATATTTTCAGCATTCAATTCCTAGTTTTAGTAGTTTAATTTGATCTCTCTGATACTCTCTTCTTAGCTTGTTACAGATAGTGTATGCGAAGTACACGATCTAGAGGGACACCGCTTGCTGAACCAATCGCTGAAATCGACAGAGTCTACCACCAAAGAAGGCGACTACTTCGACGACGTGAACTAGAGGAAATAGAGGATATCGATTTCTCTGAATCTCTACACAGTCTTTTTGAAGAAATCGTCGGAATGGCAGAAGCTAGACCACTGAAATCATGGGTTCAACCCACCAAGGATCGTATGAGGGGACCGGCGATTGTTCTTTCGCCTGCAACTCGAGATCTGGAAATAAAAAACCACGTGTTCCAGCAACTTCCGAGGTTCTATGGCTTGGCAAGGGAAGATGTGATGGGGTACTTGCACGATATCGATGACTTCGTCAACCAACTCCCACGACCCGGAGCTGAAATAACAGCGGATGAGTTGAGAATGAAGGTTTTTGCTATGGGGCTTGGCGACAGGGCCAAGTCATGGTTGAGTTCTCTACCAGCAGGTTCGCTTGACACTTGGGCAAATGTTTTTTCAGCATTCATGGAGAAATACTTTCCCCACACCTTGAATACCACGCTTAAGGCGCAAATCACTGGATTCAAACAAGACTATGATGAGACCATCTACACCGCGTTTGAGAGGTTCCAAAACCTCATGAACAAGTGCCCCCACCATGGTTTTGAGCTTGCGGATCTTGTCCAACACTTCTACAATGGACTAACATTTGAGAATTAGCAAGTGGTGGATTTCCAATGCCGTGGCAATATTTGGGAGGAAACCGTGGAAGCCGTTTGGGCGGTTTTCGGAAGACTTGCTAAGGGTTCGCAATTCAAGGATCCAAGAGCAATGGTTAGGAGACGTGGACCTGAAGCTCCACCTACTCAGGAGGCCCCTAAGTATGGGGGGAATGGGGATCGATTCGAGTGATTTACCAATGAGTTGAAACAAGTCCTCAAGAACTCCGTAGGAACATCTATGTCGAATGAAGTTTGCCGAATATGCAAGAACTATGGGCATGGAGCTCATATGTGTAGATCGGAGCTTGCATATGATGATGGCAATTGGGTTCAAGGAGGCGAAGAGGAAGCTTTTGCTGCGGAATTTGGTACTCAAGAAGCTAGCTATGGACAAGATGGTAGGAATCCTCGAGGTGGATTTTGGAGAAGAGGGTTCCGGAACAATCAAGGATATGCACCGGCTAGCCAAACTTATGGCCCTAACCAAGACCGTAGTAAGCTTAGCTATGGTAATGATCACTGCGAAAATCTCGCTCCCAAAGAGCAACCGAAGTCGAAGACGACTCTTCTCACGGAGAATTTGCAGAAAATGGTTGATCACACCCAAAGTTTTCTTAAGCGTTATGAAGAAGATTCTGAGAAGACTAGGGCGAGGTTGGATCGTTTGGAAGAGAGCACTAGGCTTGCCCATCAAAAGATGCAAGAGTTGATTGACCGTGCACTACAAGAATTCTGGTGTATAGTGACCGAATTTAGCGACGGACTGATCGGTTGCTAATTTTAGCGACCGATCGGTCTTTTAGCGACGGATCAAACACCTTAGCGACGGATAAAATCAGTTCGCTATAAAGCGTACATAGGGCGTGGAGGTTCAGCGACGGATGACTCATTCGTCGCTATTTAGCGACGAATGACTCATCGGTCGCTGTTTTTTGCGACCGATGAAGTCTATCCGTCGCTATTTAGCAACGGATGAGTCATCCGTCGCTAGGCGTTGACCCAGAAAAAAAATTGAAAAAGAATTTTGATATATAGCGACGGATGACGTCATCCGTCGCTAGTTAGCGACCGATCGCTGTTTTAGAGACGGATGATCCATCCGTCGCTAAAGTGCGAATACACATATGTCTGAGACGTGAGTCTCAGACATTAACTCACACACACAGCAGCGAGCTCTCCGTCTCTCCACCGGCGACGCGCGGCTCCTCCCTATCTTCTTCATTTCTTCACCATTTCAAGCAAGGTTATAGGCATTTTGAAGCTCTTTCATCAAGGAACAAGGGTAGCTAGTCAATTGCGTGATTCTTTCACCATTTCTTCCTCAATCAAAGGTATTAACTTCGAACCCTAACTTGTCTAAATTTTGGTATTCTTCATTTTTTTCCTATTTCAATGAATTGTATGCATTCTACTAGTATCTATTATGTTGTGTAGCTCAAATTAGGGGGGATGCACAAGTTTTGGTCGGTGAATTAATAGATTTGGGATGAATTGGGTATTTTGGAAATTGATAATTTGTTTTAGGAATTGGGACTTTCTTTTAGGAATTGATAGTTGAAGTGTTGAGACTTTGTTTCGGATGAATGGAGACCTAGAATTGAGTGTGTAGTATGATTCGGCCATAATTATAATTAGTTGTTAATGAAAATGTATAACTATAATCGAAATATAAGTTGATAAATTCTAGTGGTTAATCGTAGTTGATAATTTCACCATAGTTTCGTATTATAAGTATTTGTAGTCATATTTAAAAAAAATTATAAGTATAAAAATAAAGAACTCATTGATAAATTAAAATGAGTATGTATTATAAGTATTTTTAGTTGTAATTAGAAATATTGTAAGTATAATGCAAATTAAAAAATATGATAAATCATATAATTTTTTACATCTTATATATTATATATTAGGTTGATTATTATTAGATGTCAGTTCCTACATTGGGGGATATGCTACTTGAGGCTTGGAAAGCCAACTGGCTATTGGGAGTTCCGCCTTCGGAATGGATGCCAGCTCCCCTTCATGAGTATTGGCAGGCCTACTGGCGTGACCACCCAAATGTCCAGCGTCGTTCCTTACTTTATCTCTTAATGACTTTACATGTTTTACATTCAATTGTGTATGTACTAAGACGGATCTTTTTATTGCAGATGCCACGACCCAGGAGGCCACGATACATGACCCCGCAGTCCCAGAGGTCAGATACCGACGGAGAGGACACCAGGCAGGGCTCACAACAGGGCTCCCCTACTGTTTTTGGGACTCCACCTGGGTCGAGTAGGGGATCGACTCCTAATTCCTCCCTCCACGACCCGTGGGCCCACGTTCCAGACGACGGTTGTCCCTTTCAAAGGCCGGAAGATGGTCTGATGTGGAATGGTTGCCATGTCCTTTACCCCAACGGAGAGAAGTATTAGGCATTAACTGAATTACGAACTTTTAATATATATATACCGAACTAACCTTCTCACTATTAACTTACATGTTCTTCACAGGTTGTATGGGGAGGGCGCTGCTAAAGTACTCAGTGGGATAATACGGAACAGGATGATCCCACCGCAAGAGGGTGGCAGCCAGTGGCATTGCATCCCGGACCAAATTAAGGGAGAGCTGTTCGAGGGCTGAGGGTGAGTTAATAATCTACATTAGTTACCAATTGTTGTTGTTGTGAGTGGTAATGTTAGCCACCTTTGTGTGAGTTGTATGTTAGCCACTGTACTTGGGTGATATGTTAGGAACATTGCCTTAGTGAAATATAGTTGTGCCAAAACCAAGAGAGGAATGGACTTCTGACGAAGCTAAGAGATTCCGTCTTGATGGCCAAGCAAGAAATATCATCATCAGATCAACTCGGATACCATACAGTGCAAACTGTGGGTGCTAAGACTGCTAAGGAGGCTTGGAAAATGGTTCAAGATCTTTGTGCTGGATCGACAAGACCAAGGAAAAAAAACTTGAAGTACTTAAGCTAAGTTTCAAAACTTTAAGCAAGGTGCTAACGAGTCACTGGAAGACTTGGACTTCAGATTCACAACTCTTGTTAGTGAAATGGCAGCGCTGGGTGTTGGAAATCTTTATTCAGATTCTGAGAAAGTGAAAACTATCATCAGAAGTTTGAATCAAGAATGGATCCATACTCAGAATTTCTATTATAATCAAGGAATGCCTGACATTACACCAACTGAGTTGTTCTCTCATCTTGCTACTGTCATTATGAGACAAAGCAAAGAGAAAATGTGTTTGCTGAAAAATCGCAAAACATTGCTCTTGCTGCAAAGCCGTCATCTTCTGAAAAGAAGAATGATAAAGAGCCTGCTGATGAAAATGCTTTAGTTGTAAACATGAAGAAATTCATCAGTAAGGAACTTGAAAGGCGAAAAGCAAAAGAGAAGCTGAAAAAGCATCTTGGTAACAACTACCATAAGTACAAGAATGATACTAGCTCGCTGAACAAGCAAGCTCAGCAAGCTACATCATCAGAAGAACCAGCAGTTGGAAATGATCTATGTTTTTACTGCAAAAAGCCTGGACACTTCAAAGCTAATTGCCCTTTGCTGAAAGGCAAATCTGCTGAAAGAAGAAGAAGTTCAAAAGAGCTTTCATTGCTGAAGAAAAGAAGAAGCTTCAAGCAAAAATCGATGCATTGTGCATTGAGACAGCTCCGAAGACAGTGAGGATGAAAGTTCAGACACCGACGATGAGAAGCCACTCTAGACGTGGAGATTGGCAAAGAAGTGTGTGGAATAGCTATGGAAGCTTATCCAGATGTGTCGAACTACGAATTCTGCCTCATGGCCGGTCAGGTAATAATTTCTACCTCTGACTCAGATTCAGAAAGTGAAGACGAGATTGACCTTGACAAGATTCAAGGAGAAATCGAAAGATTTGAGAAAACTCTCAGCAAACAGCAAGAGAAACTTCAACTTGCTGAAACTCTGACCAAGCAAACTACTGAAAAGTGTTTTGCTGAAGAAAGAGACAGAAGAAAGGATGCTGAAATAAGGCGTCTTAAGAAGTTGATTGCTGAGGCTGCAGAGAAAAATTCTCAAATGGCATTAGAATTGGAAGAGTATCAGTCCTCAATTCTAAAGTTACTTGCTGAAATCCAAGAAATGAAAAAGATGAAATCAATTTCAAATCCTATGTGGAAGCAAGTAATACGCTGACTGAACTAAACTCTTATTTGAGAGATCCATCTCAGAAGAAGGTTTAGGAGCAATGTGAAGGTGATAACGTAAAATCTTGAGAAAAGATAAATCACCGATCTCCTTTGTACGTGCTACTGATAGTAGTCCACCAGTGATCTATCAGTTTGGTCAAACTAAGGTTGCTGAAACATGCAATCAGTACCTATGACCATAAAGCCCGCTGTTGCTACTCAAAGTAACAAGACTTTAAAAGGAAAACAAA
>CM051458.1:25251211-25288940 GCA_028274465.1 Plantago ovata
TAAAGCAATAGAAAGTGGATGAATGAATCATCTAGTTAGTAAGCACAATAGATAGGTTAGTTTCAATGGACTCTTTAACTTGCTCATTAAGGAAGCAAGGGAACTTCTTATTTGATTGTGTATATAACTCTAGTACTTGTAGTTAGTTCTCTCCTATGTTTGCGGAAAGGGATATCATAACGGAACACTCTATATAGCAATCTAACTAATCTAGTGATCTAGTTGTTGTTCTAGATAAAGGAAGACATACAACTCATTCTTTACATGGGATTGTATCTTTCATCTACCTAAAGCAATAGAAAGTGAATGAATGAATCAATAGACAACTAATCTAGTTTGTAAGGGTAATGGAAAGGTTAGTTTCAGCTATAGTACTTGTAGTTAGTTCTCTCCTATGTTTGAGGAAAGGGATATCATAATGGAACACTCTAAATAGCAATCTAACTAATCTAGTGATCTAGTAGTTGTTCTATACATACAACTCATTCTTTACATGGCATTGTATCTTTCATCTACATAAAGCAATAGAAAGTGGATGAATGAATCATCTAGTTAGTAAGCACAATAGATAGGTTAGTTTCAATGGACTCTTTAACTTGCTCATTAAGGAAGCAAGGGAACTTCTTATTTGATTGTGTATATAACTCTAGTACTTGTAGTTAGTTCTCTCCTATGTTTGCGGAAAGGGATATCATAACGGAACACTCTATATAGCAATCTAACTAATCTAGTGATCTAGTTGTTGTTCTAGATAAAGGGAAGACATACAACTCATTCTTTACATGGGATTGTATCTTTCATCTACCTAAAGCAATAGAAAGTGAATGAATGAATCAATAGACAACTAATCTAGTTTGTAAGGGTAATGGAAAGGTTAGTTTCAGCTATAGTACTTGTAGTTAGTTCTCTCCTATGTTTGAGGAAAGGGATATCATAATGGAACACTCTAAATAGCAATCTAACTAATCTAGTGATCTAGTAGTTGTTCTATACATACAACTCATTCTTTACATGGCATTGTATCTTTCATCTACATAAAGCAATAGAAAGTGGATGAATGAATCATCTAGTTAGTAAGCACAATAGATAGGTTAGTTTCAATGGACTCTTTAACTTGCTCATTAAGGAAGCAAGGGAACTTCTTATTTGATTGTGTATATAACTCTAGTACTTGTAGTTAGTTCTCTCCTATGTTTGCGGAAAGGGATATCATAACGGAACACTCTATATAGCAATCTAACTAATCTAGTGATCTAGTTGTTGTTCTAGATAAAGGGAAGACATACAACTCATTCTTTACATGGGATTGTATCTTTCATCTACCTAAAGCAATAGAAAGTGAATGAATGAATCAATAGACAACTAATCTAGTTTGTAAGGGTAATGGAAAGGTTAGTTTCAGCTATAGTACTTGTAGTTAGTTCTCTCCTATGTTTGAGGAAAGGGATATCATAATGGAACACTCTAAATAGCAATCTAACTAATCTAGTGATCTAGTAGTTGTTCTATACATACAACTCATTCTTTACATGGCATTGTATCTTTCATCTACATAAAGCAATAGAAAGTGGATGAATGAATCATCTAGTTAGTAAGCACAATAGATAGGTTAGTTTCAATGGACTCTTTAACTTGCTCATTAAGGAAGCAAGGGAACTTCTTATTTGATTGTGTATATAACTCTAGTACTTGTAGTTAGTTCTCTCCTATGTTTGCGGAAAGGGATATCATAACGGAACACTCTATATAGCAATCTAACTAATCTAGTGATCTAGTTGTTGTTCTAGATAAAGGGAAGACATACAACTCATTCTTTACATGGGATTGTATCTTTCATCTACCTAAAGCAATAGAAAGTGAATGAATGAATCAATAGACAACTAATCTAGTTTGTAAGGGTAATGGAAAGGTTAGTTTCAGCTATAGTACTTGTAGTTAGTTCTCTCCTATGTTTGAGGAAAGGGATATCATAATGGAACACTCTAAATAGCAATCTAACTAATCTAGTGATCTAGTAGTTGTTCTATACATACAACTCATTCTTTACATGGCATTGTATCTTTCATCTACATAAAGCAATAGAAAGTGGATGAATGAATCATCTAGTTAGTAAGCACAATAGATAGGTTAGTTTCAATGGACTATTTAACTTGCTCATTAAGGAAGCAAGGGAACTTCTTATTTGATTGTGTATATAACTCTAGTACTTGTAGTTAGTTCTCTCCTATGTTTGCGGAAAGGGATATCATAACGGAACACTCTATATAGCAATCTAACTAATCTAGTGATCTAGTTGTTGTTCTAGATAAAGGGAAGACATACAACTCATTCTTTACATGGGATTGTATCTTTCATCTACCTAAAGCAATAGAAAGTGAATGAATGAATCAATAGACAACTAATCTAGTTTGTAAGGGTAATGGAAAGGTTAGTTTCAGCTATAGTACTTGTAGTTAGTTCTCTCCTATGTTTGAGGAAAGGGATATCATAATGGAACACTCTAAATAGCAATCTAACTAATCTAGTGATCTAGTAGTTGTTCTATACATACAACTCATTCTTTACATGGCATTGTATCTTTCATCTACATAAAGCAATAGAAAGTGGATGAATGAATCATCTAGTTAGTAAGCACAATAGATAGGTTAGTTTCAATGGACTCTTTAACTTGCTCATTAAGGAAGCAAGGGAACTTCTTATTTGATTGTGTATATAACTCTAGTACTTGTAGTTAGTTCTCTCCTATGTTTGCGGAAAGGGATATCATAACGGAACACTCTATATAGCAATCTAACTAATCTAGTGATCTAGTTGTTGTTCTAGATAAAGGGAAGACATACAACTCATTCTTTACATGGGATTGTATCTTTCATCTACCTAAAGCAATAGAAAGTGAATGAATGAATCAATAGACAACTAATCTAGTTTGTAAGGGTAATGGAAAGGTTAGTTTCAGCTATAGTACTTGTAGTTAGTTCTCTCCTATGTTTGAGGAAAGGGATATCATAATGGAACACTCTAAATAGCAATCTAACTAATCTAGTGATCTAGTAGTTGTTCTATACATACAACTCATTCTTTACATGGCATTGTATCTTTCATCTACATAAAGCAATAGAAAGTGGATGAATGAATCATCTAGTTAGTAAGCACAATAGATAGGTTAGTTTCAATGGACTATTTAACTTGCTCATTAAGGAAGCAAGGGAACTTCTTATTTGATTGTGTATATAACTCTAGTACTTGTAGTTAGTTCTCTCCTATGTTTGCGGAAAGGGATATCATAACGGAACACTCTATATAGCAATCTAACTAATCTAGTGATCTAGTTGTTGTTCTAGATAAAGGGAAGACATACAACTCATTCTTTACATGGGATTGTATCTTTCATCTACCTAAAGCAATAGAAAGTGAATGAATGAATCAATAGACAACTAATCTAGTTTGTAAGGGTAATGGAAAGGTTAGTTTCAGCTATAGTACTTGTAGTTAGTTCTCTCCTATGTTTGAGGAAAGGGATATCATAATGGAACACTCTAAATAGCAATCTAACTAATCTAGTGATCTAGTAGTTGTTCTATACATACAACTCATTCTTTACATGGCATTGTATCTTTCATCTACATAAAGCAATAGAAAGTGGATGAATGAATCATCTAGTTAGTAAGCACAATAGATAGGTTAGTTTCAATGGACTATTTAACTTGCTCATTAAGGAAGCAAGGGAACTTCTTATTTGATTGTGTATATAACTCTAGTACTTGTAGTTAGTTCTCTCCTATGTTTGCGGAAAGGGATATCATAACGGAACACTCTATATAGCAATCTAACTAATCTAGTGATCTAGTTGTTGTTCTAGATAAAGGGAAGACATACAACTCATTCTTTACATGGGATTGTATCTTTCATCTACCTAAAGCAATAGAAAGTGAATGAATGAATCAATAGACAACTAATCTAGTTTGTAAGGGTAATGGAAAGGTTAGTTTCAGCTATAGTACTTGTAGTTAGTTCTCTCCTATGTTTGAGGAAAGGGATATCATAATGGAACACTCTAAATAGCAATCTAACTAATCTAGTGATCTAGTAGTTGTTCTATACATACAACTCATTCTTTACATGGCATTGTATCTTTCATCTACATAAAGCAATAGAAAGTGGATGAATGAATCATCTAGTTAGTAAGCACAATAGATAGGTTAGTTTCAATGGACTCTTTAACTTGCTCATTAAGGAAGCAAGGGAACTTCTTATTTGATTGTGTATATAACTCTAGTACTTGTAGTTAGTTCTCTCCTATGTTTGCGGAAAGGGATATCATAACGGAACACTCTATATAGCAATCTAACTAATCTAGTGATCTAGTTGTTGTTCTAGATAAAGGGAAGACATACAACTCATTCTTTACATGGGATTGTATCTTTCATCTACCTAAAGCAATAGAAAGTGAATGAATGAATCAATAGACAACTAATCTAGTTTGTAAGGGTAATGGAAAGGTTAGTTTCAGCTATAGTACTTGTAGTTAGTTCTCTCCTATGTTTGAGGAAAGGGATATCATAATGGAACACTCTAAATAGCAATCTAACTAATCTAGTGATCTAGTAGTTGTTCTATACATACAACTCATTCTTTACATGGCATTGTATCTTTCATCTACATAAAGCAATAGAAAGTGGATGAATGAATCATCTAGTTAGTAAGCACAATAGATAGGTTAGTTTCAATGGACTCTTTAACTTGCTCATTAAGGAAGCAAGGGAACTTCTTATTTGATTGTGTATATAACTCTAGTACTTGTAGTTAGTTCTCTCCTATGTTTGCGGAAAGGGATATCATAACGGAACACTCTATATAGCAATCTAACTAATCTAGTGATCTAGTTGTTGTTCTAGATAAAGGGAAGACATACAACTCATTCTTTACATGGGATTGTATCTTTCATCTACCTAAAGCAATAGAAAGTGAATGAATGAATCAATAGACAACTAATCTAGTTTGTAAGGGTAATGGAAAGGTTAGTTTCAGCTATAGTACTTGTAGTTAGTTCTCTCCTATGTTTGAGGAAAGGGATATCATAATGGAACACTCTAAATAGCAATCTAACTAATCTAGTGATCTAGTAGTTGTTCTATACATACAACTCATTCTTTACATGGCATTGTATCTTTCATCTACATAAAGCAATAGAAAGTGGATGAATGAATCATCTAGTTAGTAAGCACAATAGATAGGTTAGTTTCAATGGACTATTTAACTTGCTCATTAAGGAAGCAAGGGAACTTCTTATTTGATTGTGTATATAACTCTAGTACTTGTAGTTAGTTCTCTCCTATGTTTGCGGAAAGGGATATCATAACGGAACACTCTATATAGCAATCTAACTAATCTAGTGATCTAGTTGTTGTTCTAGATAAAGGGAAGACATACAACTCATTCTTTACATGGGATTGTATCTTTCATCTACCTAAAGCAATAGAAAGTGAATGAATGAATCAATAGACAACTAATCTAGTTTGTAAGGGTAATGGAAAGGTTAGTTTCAGCTATAGTACTTGTAGTTAGTTCTCTCCTATGTTTGAGGAAAGGGATATCATAATGGAACACTCTAAATAGCAATCTAACTAATCTAGTGATCTAGTAGTTGTTCTATACATACAACTCATTCTTTACATGGCATTGTATCTTTCATCTACATAAAGCAATAGAAAGTGGATGAATGAATCATCTAGTTAGTAAGCACAATAGATAGGTTAGTTTCAATGGACTCTTTAACTTGCTCATTAAGGAAGCAAGGGAACTTCTTATTTGATTGTGTATATAACTCTAGTACTTGTAGTTAGTTCTCTCCTATGTTTGCGGAAAGGGATATCATAACGGAACACTCTATATAGCAATCTAACTAATCTAGTGATCTAGTTGTTGTTCTAGATAAAGGGAAGACATACAACTCATTCTTTACATGGGATTGTATCTTTCATCTACCTAAAGCAATAGAAAGTGAATGAATGAATCAATAGACAACTAATCTAGTTTGTAAGGGTAATGGAAAGGTTAGTTTCAGCTATAGTACTTGTAGTTAGTTCTCTCCTATGTTTGAGGAAAGGGATATCATAATGGAACACTCTAAATAGCAATCTAACTAATCTAGTGATCTAGTAGTTGTTCTATACATACAACTCATTCTTTACATGGCATTGTATCTTTCATCTACATAAAGCAATAGAAAGTGGATGAATGAATCATCTAGTTAGTAAGCACAATAGATAGGTTAGTTTCAATGGACTATTTAACTTGCTCATTAAGGAAGCAAGGGAACTTCTTATTTGATTGTGTATATAACTCTAGTACTTGTAGTTAGTTCTCTCCTATGTTTGCGGAAAGGGATATCATAACGGAACACTCTATATAGCAATCTAACTAATCTAGTGATCTAGTTGTTGTTCTAGATAAAGGAAAGACATACAACTCATTCTTTACATGGGATTGTATCTTTCATCTACCTAAAGCAATAGAAAGTGAATGAATGAATCAATAGACAACTAATCTAGTTTGTAAGGGTAATGGAAAGGTTAGTTTCAGCTATAGTACTTGTAGTTAGTTCTCTCCTATGTTTGAGGAAAGGGATATCATAATGGAACACTCTAAATAGCAATCTAACTAATCTAGTGATCTAGTAGTTGTTCTATACATACAACTCATTCTTTACATGGCATTGTATCTTTCATCTACATAAAGCAATAGAAAGTGGATGAATGAATCATCTAGTTAGTAAGCACAATAGATAGGTTAGTTTCAATGGACTCTTTAACTTGCTCATTAAGGAAGCAAGGGAACTTCTTATTTGATTGTGTATATAACTCTAGTACTTGTAGTTAGTTCTCTCCTATGTTTGCGGAAAGGGATATCATAACGGAACACTCTATATAGCAATCTAACTAATCTAGTGATCTAGTTGTTGTTCTAGATAAAGGGAAGACATACAACTCATTCTTTACATGGGATTGTATCTTTCATCTACCTAAAGCAATAGAAAGTGAATGAATGAATCAATAGACAACTAATCTAGTTTGTAAGGGTAATGGAAAGGTTAGTTTCAGCTATAGTACTTGTAGTTAGTTCTCTCCTATGTTTGAGGAAAGGGATATCATAATGGAACACTCTAAATAGCAATCTAACTAATCTAGTGATCTAGTAGTTGTTCTATACATACAACTCATTCTTTACATGGCATTGTATCTTTCATCTACATAAAGCAATAGAAAGTGGATGAATGAATCATCTAGTTAGTAAGCACAATAGATAGGTTAGTTTCAATGGACTCTTTAACTTGCTCATTAAGGAAGCAAGGGAACTTCTTATTTGATTGTGTATATAACTCTAGTACTTGTAGTTAGTTCTCTCCTATGTTTGCGGAAAGGGATATCATAACGGAACACTCTATATAGCAATCTAACTAATCTAGTGATCTAGTTGTTGTTCTAGATAAAGGGAAGACATACAACTCATTCTTTACATGGGATTGTATCTTTCATCTACCTAAAGCAATAGAAAGTGAATGAATGAATCAATAGACAACTAATCTAGTTTGTAAGGGTAATGGAAAGGTTAGTTTCAGCTATAGTACTTGTAGTTAGTTCTCTCCTATGTTTGAGGAAAGGGATATCATAATGGAACACTCTAAATAGCAATCTAACTAATCTAGTGATCTAGTAGTTGTTCTATACATACAACTCATTCTTTACATGGCATTGTATCTTTCATCTACATAAAGCAATAGAAAGTGGATGAATGAATCATCTAGTTAGTAAGCACAATAGATAGGTTAGTTTCAATGGACTCTTTAACTTGCTCATTAAGGAAGCAAGGGAACTTCTTATTTGATTGTGTATATAACTCTAGTACTTGTAGTTAGTTCTCTCCTATGTTTGCGGAAAGGGATATCATAACGGAACACTCTATATAGCAATCTAACTAATCTAGTGATCTAGTTGTTGTTCTAGATAAAGGGAAGACATACAACTCATTCTTTACATGGGATTGTATCTTTCATCTACCTAAAGCAATAGAAAGTGAATGAATGAATCAATAGACAACTAATCTAGTTTGTAAGGGTAATGGAAAGGTTAGTTTCAGCTATAGTACTTGTAGTTAGTTCTCTCCTATGTTTGAGGAAAGGGATATCATAATGGAACACTCTAAATAGCAATCTAACTAATCTAGTGATCTAGTAGTTGTTCTATACATACAACTCATTCTTTACATGGCATTGTATCTTTCATCTACATAAAGCAATAGAAAGTGGATGAATGAATCATCTAGTTAGTAAGCACAATAGATAGGTTAGTTTCAATGGACTATTTAACTTGCTCATTAAGGAAGCAAGGGAACTTCTTATTTGATTGTGTATATAACTCTAGTACTTGTAGTTAGTTCTCTCCTATGTTTGCGGAAAGGGATATCATAACGGAACACTCTATATAGCAATCTAACTAATCTAGTGATCTAGTTGTTGTTCTAGATAAAGGGAAGACATACAACTCATTCTTTACATGGGATTGTATCTTTCATCTACCTAAAGCAATAGAAAGTGAATGAATGAATCAATAGACAACTAATCTAGTTTGTAAGGGTAATGGAAAGGTTAGTTTCAGCTATAGTACTTGTAGTTAGTTCTCTCCTATGTTTGAGGAAAGGGATATCATAATGGAACACTCTAAATAGCAATCTAACTAATCTAGTGATCTAGTAGTTGTTCTATACATACAACTCATTCTTTACATGGCATTGTATCTTTCATCTACATAAAGCAATAGAAAGTGGATGAATGAATCATCTAGTTAGTAAGCACAATAGATAGGTTAGTTTCAATGGACTATTTAACTTGCTCATTAAGGAAGCAAGGGAACTTCTTATTTGATTGTGTATATAACTCTAGTACTTGTAGTTAGTTCTCTCCTATGTTTGCGGAAAGGGATATCATAACGGAACACTCTATATAGCAATCTAACTAATCTAGTGATCTAGTTGTTGTTCTAGATAAAGGGAAGACATACAACTCATTCTTTACATGGGATTGTATCTTTCATCTACCTAAAGCAATAGAAAGTGAATGAATGAATCAATAGACAACTAATCTAGTTTGTAAGGGTAATGGAAAGGTTAGTTTCAGCTATAGTACTTGTAGTTAGTTCTCTCCTATGTTTGAGGAAAGGGATATCATAATGGAACACTCTAAATAGCAATCTAACTAATCTAGTGATCTAGTATTTGTTCTATACATACAACTCATTCTTTACATGGCATTGTATCTTTCATCTACATAAAGCAATAGAAAGTGGATGAATGAATCATCTAGTCAGTAAGCACAATAGATAGGTTAGTTTCAATGGACTATTTAACTTTCTCATTTAGGAAGCAAGGGAACTTCTTATTTGATTGTGTATATAACTCTAGTACTTGTAGTTAGTTCTCTCCTATGTTTGCGTAAAGGGATATCATAACGGAAAACTCTATATAGCAATCTAACTAATCTAGTGATCTAGTTGTTGTTCTTGATAAAGGGAAGACATACAACTCATTCTTTACATGGGATTGTATCTTTCATCTACCTAATGCAATAGAAAGTGAATAAATGAATCAATAGACAACTAATCTAGTTTGTAAGGGTAATGGAAAGGTTAGTTTCAGCTATAGTACTTGTAGTTAGTTCTCTCCTATGTTTGAGGAAAGGGATATCATAATGGAACACTCTAAATAGCAATCTAACTAATCTAGTGATCTAGTAGTTGTTCTATACATACAACTCATTCTTTACATGGCATTGTATCTTTCATCTACATAAAGCAATAGAAAGTGGATGAATGAATCATCTAGTCAGTAAGCACAATAGATAGGTTAGTTTCAATGGACTATTTAACTTTCTCATTTAGGAAGCAAGGGAACTTCTTATTTGATTGTGTATATAACTCTAGTACTTGTAGTTAGTTCTCTCCTATGTTTGCGTAAAGGGATATCATAACGGAAAACTCTATATAGCAATCTAACTAATCTAGTGATCTAGTTGTTGTTCTTGATAAAGGGAAGACATACAACTCATTCTTTACATGGGATTGTATCTTTCATCTACCTAATGCAATAGAAAGTGAATAAATGAATCAATAGACAACTAATCTAGTTTGTAAGGGTAATGGAAAGGTTAGTTTCAACTATAGTACTTGTAGTTAGTTCTCTCCTATGTTTGAGGAAAGGGATATCATAATGGAACACTCTAAATAGCAATCTAACTAATCTAGTGATCTAGTAGTTGTTCTATACATACAACTCATTCTTTACATGGCATTGTATCTTTCATCTACATAAAGCAATAGAAAGTGGATGAATGAATCATCTAGTCAGTAAGCACAATAGATAGGTTAGTTTCAATGGACTATTTAACTTTCTCATTTAGGAAGCAAGGGAACTTCTTATTTGATTGTGTATATAACTCTAGTACTTGTAGTTAGTTCTCTCCTATGTTTGCGTAAAGGGATATCATAATGGAACAATCTATATAGCAATCTAACTAATCTAGTGATCTAGTTGTTGTTCTAGATAAAGGAAAGACATACAACTCATTCTTTACATGGGATTGTATCTTTCATCTACCTAATGCAATAGAAAGTGAATGAATGAATCAATAGACAACTAATCAAGTTTGTAAGGGTAATGGAAAGGTTAGTTTCAGCTATAGTACTTGTAGTTAGTTCTCTCCTATGTTTGAGGAAAGGGATATCATAATGGAACACCCTAAATAGCAATCTAACTAATCTAGTGATCTAGTAGTTGTTCTATACACACAACTCATTCTTTACATGGCATTGTATCTTTCATCTACATAAAGCAATAGAAAGTGGATGAATGAATCATCTAGTTAGTAAGCACAATAGATAGGTTAGTTTCAATGGACTATTTAACTTTCTCATTTAGGAAGCAAGGGAACTTCTTATTTGATTGTGTATATAACTCTAGTACTTGTAGTTAGTTCTCTCCTATGTTTGCGTAAAGGGATATCATAACGGAACACTCTATATAGCAATCTAACTAATCTAGTGATCTAGTTGTTGTTCTTGATAAAGGGAAGACATACAACTCATTCTTTACATGGGATTGTATCTTTCATCTACCTAATGCAATAGAAAGTGAATAAATGAATCAAGAGACAACTAATCTAGTTTGTAAGGGTAATGGAAAGGTTAGTTTCAGCTATAGTACTTGTAGTTAGTTCTCTCCTATGTTTGAGGAAACGGATATCATAATGGAACAATCTAAATAGCAATCAAACTAATCTAGTGATCTAGTAGTTGTTCTATACATACAACTCATTCTTTACATGGCATTGTATCTTTCATCTACATAAAGCAATAGAAAGTGGATGAATGAATCATCTAGTTAGTAAGCACAATAGATAGGTTATTTTCAATGGACTATTTTTCTTTCTCATTTAGGAAGCAAGGAAACTTCTTATTTGATTGTGTATATAACTCTAGTACTTGTAGTTAGTTCTCTCCTATGTTTGCGTAAAGGGATATCATAACGGAACACTCTATATAGCAATCTAACTAATCTAGTGATCTAGTTGTTGTTCTAGATAAAGGAAAGACATACAACTCCTTCTTTACATGGGATTGTATCTTTCATCTACCTAAAGCAATAGAAAGTGAATGAATGAATCAATAGACAACTAATCTAGTTTGTAAGGGTAATGTAAAGGTTAGTTTCAGCTATAGTACTTGTAGTTAGTTCTCTCCTATGTTTGAGGAAAGGGATATCATAATGGAACACTCTAAATAGCAATCTAACTAATCTAGTGATCTAGTAATTGTTCTATTCATACAACTCATTCTTTAGATGGCATTGTATCTTTCATCTACATAAAGCAATAGAAAGTGGATGAATGAATCATCTAGTTAGTAAGAAAAATAGATAGGTTAGTTTCAGTGGACTCTTTAACTTGCTCATTAAGGAAGCAAGGGAACTTCTTATTTGATTGTGAATATAACTCTAGTACTTGTAGTTAGTTCTCTCCTATGTTTGCGGAAAGGGATATCATAACGGAACACTCTATATAGCAATCTACCTAATCTAGTGATCTAGTTGTTGTTCTAGATAAAGGGAAGACCTACAACTCATTCTTTACATGGGATTGTATCTTTCATCTACCTAAAGCAATATAAAGTGAATGAATGAATCAATAGACAACTAATCTAGTTTGTAAGGGTAATTGAAAGGTTAGTTTCAGCTATAGTACTTGTAGTTAGTTCTCTCCTATGTTTGAGGAAAGGGATATCATAATGGAACAGTTTAAATAGCAATCTAACTAATCTAGTGATCTAGTAGTTGTTCTATACACACAACTCATTCTTTACATGGCATTGTATCTTTCATCTACATAAAGCAATAGAAAGTGGATGGATGAATCATCTAGTTAGTAAGCACAATAGATAGGTTAGTTTCAATGGACTATTTAACTTGCTCATTAAGGAAGCAAGGGAACTTCTTATTTGATTGTGTATATAACTCTACTACTTGTAGTTAGTTCTCTCCTATGTTTGCGTAAAGGGATATCATAACGGAACACTCTATAGTAATCTAACTAATCTAGTGATCTAGTTGTTGTTCTTAATAAAGGGAAGACATACAACTCATTCTTTACATGGGATTGTATCTTTCATCTACCTAATGCAATAGAAAGTAAATAAATGAATCAATAGACAACTAATCTAGTTTGTAAGGGTAATGGAAAGGTTAGTTTCAGCTATAGTACTTGTAGTTAGTTCTCTCCTATGTTTGAGGAAAGGGATATCATAATGGAACACTCTAAATAGCAATCTAACTAATCTAGTGATCTAGTAGTTGTTCTATACATACAACTCATTCTTTACATGGCATTGTATCTTTCATCTACATAAAGCAATAGAAAGTGGATGAATGAATCATCTAGTCAGTAAGCACAATAGATAGGTTAGTTTCAATGGACTATTTAACTTTCTCATTTAGGAAGCAAGGGAACTTCTTATTTGATTGTGTATATAACTCTAGTACTTGTAGTTAGTTCTCTCCTATGTTTGCGTAAAGGGATATCATAACGGAACACTCTATATAGCAATCTAACTAATCTAGTGATCTAGTTGTTGTTCTAGATAAAGGAAAGACATACAACTCATTCTTTACATGGGATTGTATCTTTCATCTACCTAATGCAATAGAAAGTGAATGAATGAATCAATAGACAACTAATCAAGTTTGTAAGGGTAATGGAAAGGTTAGTTTCAGCTATAGTACTTGTAGTTAGTTCTCTCCTATGTTTGAGGAAAGGGATATCATAATGGAACACCCTAAATAGCAATCTAACTAATCTAGTGATCTAGTAGTTGTTCTATACACACAACTCATTCTTTACATGGCATTGTATCATTCATCTACATAAAGCAATAGAAAGTGGATGAATGATTCATCTAGTTAGTAAGCACAATAGATAGGTTAGTTTCAATGGACTATTTAACTTTCTCATTTAGGAAGCAAGGGAACTTCTTATTTGATTGTGTATATAACTCTAGTACTTGTAGTTAGTTCTCTCCTATGTTTGCGTAAAGGGATATCATAACGGAACACTCTATATAGCAATCTAACTAATCTAGTGATCTAGTTGTTGTTCTTGATAAAGGGAAGACATACAACTCATTCTTTACATGGGATTGTATCTTTCATCTACCTAATGCCATAGAAAGTGAATAAATGAATCAAGAGACAACTAATCTAGTTTGTAAGGGTAATGGAAAGGTTAGTTTCAGCTATAGTACTTGTAGTTAGTTCTCTCCTATGTTTGAGGAAAGGGATATCATAATGGAACACTTTAAATAGCAATCAAACTAATCTAGTGATCTAGTAGTTGTTCTATACATACAACTCATTCTTTACATGGCATTGTATCTTTCATCTACATAAAGCAATAGAAAGTGGATGTACGAACTGGAGCGGTCTAACAGCGCGACAAAGTATCATAGGCCGTCCCTCAAGGGGCACAACCACACCCAAGTATGTCACTAAGGTGTGGATCGACCAACACAGGGTCCGACCATCACTGGGAGGACAACCCTCAAAATAAGCTCCTCACAAGGACAAAGCTGCCAGTGGGCTCGAGGAGCATCTCCCGGGCTCGAGGAGACCTTACGTCAAGGTAACGCTCCTTGACAGAAACTGAGCAGGACACTACTCGCATCATCCACGCACAAGGAAGACACGAGGACCCCAGAGCGACCAGCCATGGTTGCTCTCTTGGGCCAAGGCCCACGGACCTCCTTAATGGGCCTGGGCCGAGGAAGGCCTCAATCCTAGCCATACACGTGGCGTGATCCTACATGACCGGAAGATGAAAGGCCTCAAGTATATAAAGGCCTCATTTACTCCTCAACAGTAAGCATTAATGACACCACACGAGCACCACTTTCACTACTCATACTAGGGAAGCCTCACAACTCCCTACTCGTAAAGTCGCCTCTCCGGTCTGATACCTTACAGACCGGGCAAGAGACACTAACCCCCCCTCTAGTCTATTTCAGGTACGAGGAAGTTACAAGAAGGCTCATTTCCTATCTTAGAGGAACACTACAAGAAGAACTAGAATGACTTAGACTAGCGACTCATTGCGAACTTGGAAAGAAACACGAATTACCCTTCAACATTTGGCGCCGTCTGTGGGAAACGACACAAAAGGTCATTCCTTGCCCTACTGGTCGAGCCACTTTCCTCCTCGTGACACATCACGAATATGCCTCCCAGAAGAAGCAACCGTCTTGCTAATGCACCACCCGGAAACCCTCCTCGACCTAGAGGTTGTCCCATAGTAACGGTCGCGGAGGAGGAACGTATGGTGTTCCGGAGGAACCAAGATACAACAATGTTGCAAGGAATCGGGATTACACGGAGGGGGCATTTACTAATGTCACTCGCTCCCAAAATGAAAGATCGGGGGAAAATAACCCGCAAGGAGTCCCGGTAGGAAATGCCTACGGAGCTTTAAGAGTCCCGCACAACGCCGAGTCTAGGGGGCAGCCTCATCCGGTAGCAATTAACCAACCTCCCGTGACAGTGAACCCTCCTCAACCGGCCGCATTGACCTTCACCCTTCCTGATGGACGTGTCGTCCGACCATCAGATTTCGGGATGGGCGAAGCTCAATACGGTCTATTCCTTCTAACTTTACAAGGATATGTCGGAGGTAATGAGGCTATTAGGGTTAATACCGAGATACAAGCCCAAGGAGAACCACAGGCACCGGTGCAAGAGCAACCTCGGGCCACCTTGGTCGCTCCTCGTCAATCCCAAGGAAGAGCACCTGTTGCACAAGATGAAGCACATTCGAGAGCCAACACCAGGCCGATCCAATCTCGACTTGGACCATCAAGAATCCAATCGAGGTTAGGACCACAAGGTGCCCCGGATGATTTGAGAGACCTGATTGACAGAAGAATACGGGCATCATTGCAAAATGTGGCGCAACAAGAAAATAGAGTTCAGGTGGTCGCTACGCCTCCCGCTCTCCCCAATCAAGTTACCCCCAACCAGGTAACTCCTCAAAACCCACAAGAAGCAGTGGAAGAGAATCAAGCATTGAGAACAGTAGCTGAGGTAACCCCCCTGGTCGATCCGACCACGGGGAGGAGGCTCACTCTGGAGGAACTCAACGCGAGGAAATCCGCACTTGATGCTCAGATAGAGACTCTTCGAGGAACCGTCCAAGAGAGAGAGCAAGACCAAGATCCGAGCCCTTTGTGTGATGAGATCAGGAACCACCAAGCCAAAATTGAAAGAGGCTTCCCCACCTTCGAAAGCTATGATGGAACAAGTTGTCCGAGGGACTACTTGGTAAGATTTGGCACCAAAATGGATGCTTACGGTCATGACTCAAGGACTAAGGCACTCCTCTTCCCGGCTAACCTTTCCGGAGAAGCCATGAAATGGTGGTCGCGCCTCCCTCATCGATCCATCAAATCATACAGAGATCTCTGTAAGGAGTTTTCTAAGCGTTTCGAGAAGGTAATGAACGCCAAGAGACGGGTGAGGTACTTGGCCGAAATTGTCCAGAGAAACAATGAAGACTTGAGCGACTTCATCAATCGCTTTCATGAAGCAGCCCTC
Organism: Plantago ovata; assembly: GCA_028274465.1. Taxonomy (NCBI): domain Eukaryota; kingdom Viridiplantae; phylum Streptophyta; class Magnoliopsida; order Lamiales; family Plantaginaceae; genus Plantago; species Plantago ovata. Next base: position 25,267,391 of record CM051458.1, read on the forward strand.
CAAGTTGAAGATCACTCGATCAATGAGAGGAAAGAATACTTGTATGGTAACACTACCAACATCAGATTCCAAGATGTGCTCTCAGCATCGTGTGTAGAGAATGAAGCACAACTTGCCAAAGTTTGCAAGGACTTCCTCGAAGCTGAGGAATTCCGAAGAACGGTCACCGTGAGAACCAATCTTCCCAAGGAAAAAGGGAAAGAAAAAGAAAAAGAGAAGGAGTACCCTCCTCGCCCCCAAAATCCCGGGAAGCAGAGGAAAGAGCAAAAATTTGGGATGATCAAGGAGGGCAACTCAAGAAATGATTTCAGAGACAAGAGGTCTCCTCCCAGAAGGTCACCTCCAAGACGATATAGCAACTACACAGACTTGAATAGGCCAAGATCCGACATCTTGAACTATATAGTCTCGAGGAAGCTAGACGTCTCGTGGCCACCCCCGATTAAGGAGAACCAGAGGAACAAGAGTTCGGAAAAATTTTGCAAGTTTCACAAGGGGAAAGGGCACACCTCAGATGAGTGTGTCGAGCTCAAGAACGAAATTGAGAGGATGATACGTAACGGTCAATTGGTTAACTACATCCGGAAGGAGGAACCCCTGGCACTACTGCCCCCACCTCCTCAAAGCGGGAGTGAGCACCCTTACCAAGGAAACCCTCAGGACGACGACATTCATAATTACAACAATTATGAGAACCGCCCTGTAAATGGAAGCATCCGCACTCTCACAATTGCGGGAGGACCCGCCGGCGGCGACACTCGTAATCAAAGGGAGATTACTGCGGACAACCTCAGGGTCCGAGATGTGAAGTATGCTCAAGCCGCCCGACCGGGAACCAACGTTATCTCTTTCGATGATAGCGAGATACCTCTGAAGCATGCCGGAGGAGGCAACATCTACGATCCTTGCGTCCCACTTGTAGTTTCCTTGGATGTTCAATCCTACAAGTTGGGTAGAATCCTCGTCGACACCGGGTGCTCGGCAAACTTGATTTTCACCGGAACCTTGAAAAGGATGCACATGAACCCAAGGGAAGGGCTCAGAGAAGTGAGGAGCGCATTGGTAGGATTCGGAGGACAACCTATCATGCCGCTCGGAATGATCAACCTCACAGTGTCAATGGGTAGCGCTCCTAGACGGGTAACCCAACAGGTTCCTTTTGTGGTGGTCGATATGCCATTTGATTATTTCGCAGTCCTAGGCCGACCCGCTCTCTCTCAATTCCGAGCCGTAGTGTCCACGGTCCACAACAAGCTAAAATTCCCCACTCCTTTGGGAATCGGACAAGAAGTAGGAGACATACGAGAAGCATGGGAATGCTACACCTTGTCAGCCAAGTTCACTTCAAGGGTTGCCATTGGAGAACCCAACCTTGGGAAGCCATCCAAGGAGACACCCCTTGTCCACAATGCGCCTTATCGTTTCTACACGGTTCGGCGAGTGAAGAGAAAATCAAAAAAGCCAAGTCCGTCACTTAGGCGAAGAAAAGCAATCATGAAGAAAGACAAAGATACTCTAGTAGGAGCTGTTAAGGAGCTCGAGGAGTATCAAGTGATTCCACCAGTCCCACCCTCTTCCAAAAAGAAGAAATTCTTTGAGGAAAACAAAATCGAAGCAAGAGAAGCCCTAGAAGAAAAAATCCAAATTGTCGAAGGAAGTGCCGACAAGGTCACAAAAATTGGCACAGAGATGGCCACTGAAGTCAGGATGAAACTCATCCAATGTTTGAAGGATAACAACGATATCTTCGCGTGGAGTACCGAGGACCTGAAGGGGATCGACCCACGTGTCGCCGTTCACCGTCTGAACGTAGACCCATCGATCACCCACATCAGAGAAAAGCGAAGAGACTTCAGTGCGGAAGATAATGCCATCATAGAAGCGGAAGTACAAAGGCTTCTTAAAGCTGGCCACATCAAAGAAGTGAGATACTCAGACTGGGTATGCAATGTGGTCCTCGTGGAGAAGGGTCCGGGGAAATGGCGAATGTGCAACAATTTTACAAGGCTCAACAAGTTTTGCCCGAAGGATCCATACCCTCTCCCACGGATCGACCAGCTTGTTGACTCCACCGCTGGATGCGCCGTCCTGAGTTTCATGGATGCATACCAGGGCTTCTACCAGGTCAAAATGGCCAAAGATGATGTGCCTAAAACTGCCTTCTTCGCTAACGGCAATGTGTACTGCTTCAACGTGATGCCATTTGGTCTTAAGAACGCCGGAGCGACTTACCAAAGGTTGGTTAACAAGATGTTCAAGGAAGAGCTAGGTAAAACAATGGAAGTATATGTCGATGACATGCTCGTCAAGAGCAAGACCGAGGAGCAACATGTAGGTTACCTGGCAAAGTGCTTCTCAATCTTGAGAAAGTATGGCATGAAGCTCAACCCGGCGAAGTGTACCTTTGGAGTCAAAGGGGGGAAGTTCCTCGGCTACATGGTGACAGAGAGAGGAATAGAAGCAAACCCCGAAAAGATAAAGGCCATACTCGACCTTCCCCAACCTCAGTCCATCAATGAGGTGCAACAATTGGTCGGAAAATCAATTGCATTGAGTAGATTCATCTCAAGGTCGGCCGAGAAAAATCTACCTTTTTTCAAGGTATTGAGGAAGAGCAGCCACTTCGAGTGGACAAAGGAGTGCGAGGAAGCCTTCGAGAAGCTGAAAGAATACCTACTCGCTCCTCCTCTATTGTCAAAACCCGTGGACGGAGAGGTACTCTATTTGTACTTAGCAGCAACCGGGGAAGCTATCAGCTCGGTTCTGGTACGAATCCAAGGAAACGACCACTTGCCCATCTACTACTTGAGCAAAGTACTTGCCGGGGCTGAAACGCGGTACATGGATATCGAGAGGCTTTCCTTTGCTCTCGTTTACACTGCAAGGAGGTTAAAACCCTACTTCGGCGCTCACAAGGTTGTTGTTTTGACAAAGCAACCTCTCAAGCAAGTCCTCGGAAAGCCCGAAAATTTGGGAAGAATGGCAAGGTGGGCGATCGAACTAAGCGAGTACGACATCGACTACCAAGCGCGAGGGAGTCTACTTGAGATGCGTCCCCGAGCATGAAGTTCAAAAACTTCTTGGAGAAATGCATCGAGGAAGTTGCGGAGACCACGCCGGAGGAAGAACCCTCGCGCAAAAATTCATTCGACAAGGATACTACTGGCCCACTGTTCGCGAAGACGCTGCCCAATTTGTGAGAAAGTGCGAGGAGTGTCAATTGCACGCCAATTTGATCAACGTCCCGGCGAAACCTCTTATGCCCATCGCCATCACTTGTCCATTCGACATATGGGGCATCGACATAGTCGGTCCCTTCCCAAGAGGCACGGGTCAAAAGAAGTTCATCATTGTTGCGGTCGAATACTTTAGCAAGTGGGCGGAAGTCGAGGCAGTATCTACTATCACCGAACAGAGAGTGATGAACTTCGTGTGGAGAAACATCGTGTGTCGATTCGGCCTGCCAAGGGTCCTCATCTCGGATAATGGTGCTCAATTTTGCGGCCAAAGATTCAATGAATGGTGCAAGGAAATGAAGATTGAGAGGAGGTATACCTCTGTAGGACATCCTCAATCCAATGGGCAAACAGAAGCCGTCAACAAAATCCTTGTCAACAACTTGCAGAAGAGGTTCGCTACCAACAAGGACTGGGCCGACGAGCTTGATGGAGTGGTGTGGGCATACCGCACTACTTCAAAAACAGCTACAAGAGAGACTCCCTTCTCGCTAGTTTATGGGTCCGAGGCGGTCATACCAGCAGAAGTGGCAGTGGAAACCCTCAGAATCCAAGGGTATCAACCCGAGGACAATCATACAGAGAGACTCTTCGACTTGGAGACAATCAGTGAAGCGAGGACCAACGCCTTGGCCAATATCCTCAGATATCAAGCACTTATCGCGAAGACCTACAACAAAGGCGTGAGAGAAAGAGACTTCCAAGTAGGAGACCTAGTACTCCGAAGAGCAGACATCTTGGGCAAAGTTGGGAAGATGCAACCCAATTGGGAAGGCCCCTACAAGATAATTGAAGCAAGGTCCAACGGAAGTTATCGTCTTCAAGACATGGAGGGAAGGGTATTGAAAAATCCATGGAATACTTCTAATCTCCAGAGATTCTACGCTTGAAGTTGCTAAGAGAAAAAGCTTTTTGAAAACTAGTGTGGAAGGTCCATTGATCGAGGAGGATTCCTCACTTTTCCAAGTGAGAGGTACCCCTTGCTTTTGTTAAAAAGTTGTTGTAAGCAAGCTGGCCGAAGAGCCCCCATTGTAATTGCATTTCCGACAAATCAATACAATGTCTCTTTCAACAAGAAAATGTTCAAGTATAGAGCTACTATATTCAAAAAATAAGACTACTCGATCGAGAAAGCTTACTTAACCTACATACAAGCTAGTCGATTTCCATGATTAGGGGGAACCCTCCCCGCTCTCCAAACTCTATAAGAGAATCGATCAGGAAACCACTCAAAGAAGAAAAAGCGAGGAGACGGAAGCGATCCAGTCTTTCTAACTCAACACTTGGAAATTTTTCTAAGATTCAACACTTAGAATTTTTCCTCAAGTGATCAATACGATCGAGAAGCATCTATGTTGATAAATCGAATAGCTCGCAGCGAAGAACATTGGTTCTCGATTCTAACTTATACGTGTTTAACTACTCTATCCAAGTTATACGTCATAACGAAAGTTGGAACTAGTAAGAACACAAGTATAAGTAAGAAAGCGAAGAGCATTGCATTTTATTTGAAAGAAGAAAGTAGCGATGAAACAACAACAGTGAAATTTATGTTACAAACATAGATGTTTCGAGGAGTGCCTCAAAGGGCCAAATGGAAGTTGTTTGAAAATAAAAACAAGTACAGAAATGGAAAAGATTACAACATTCCCCGAGCATACTCGGTCTTCAAGCAGCTGGCTCCCCGATCTTAGCGAGTACGGCTGTCGGTAAATTCAGTGACCGGGGTGGTCGCGCTCGTAGCCCCTCCTCGAACCGTGCTCGTTTTAGGGCCTTCGATGTTGTCTTGCTCCAAAGCCCGAGCCTCCTCGATCGCCTTTTGGTACATTGTTAGCTCTGGCTCGACGAAGTCGGCTGCCCTCCCGAGGACCGGATCGCTCAACTTCACCCAAGCAGCGTTCCGAAGAGCTGCCTTCTCGAACGGGTAGATTATCCCGCTTCTCAAGCACTCAGGCACCCAGGCGGGGAGGTAAGCTGGCTTGCTGGGATAAGGAACTTCGGGGTCGGTCACCAGCTCGCCAAACTCGCACGCCTCGTGCATCTCCTCGGTAATCTCCTCATCGGGGTAAGGAGTGAGGTCTTCGCGCCGCCCGGGATGCAAGTCCTCGCGGTCATCGGGATCAAAATCAGCCGGAAGCATGTTGACCCTCTTTAGTTGGCCAACACACGAGAAGAAGCCCTCCTCGCGCGATGCCACTTGTACATCTCTCAGGGCCAACTTGTAGGTGACCGAAGACATGAAGTCTCGAGCAGTAGAGACTCGGCTTCCTTTTAGAAAGGACAGAATGCTTGCCTTAAACTTTTCCATGCAAATGGACAAAGTGGCGTAAGCACACTTGAAGCTCTTGCTCCTCGATTTCTCCCGGGAAAGCTCCTTCTCCAGCTCCTCGACCTTTATCTTCAGCTTTCCGGCCTCAGCCTCCGAGACCTTGGCTTTTGACTCTGAAGCAGCCAGCTTCTTCTCGAGGTCCTCGATAACGACCCCTATGTCGGCCCTGTCCGCAGCAACTTGGCCATAGGCCTCCTTCAAGTTCTCGAGCTGCAAAAAGAAAACAAAGTTAGCGAGGAGAGAAAAATTTATACTTAGAGAAATTTTACAACACAAAGAATGAAGACAAGTACCTGGAGCGAGCACATGCTCAGCTCATGTGCCCTGTCGAGGTCGCTCATTTGAATGAGCCGCTTCACTTCATCCCCAGAAGCGGCTACCTTACCCTTCTTACGGGCAGGCTCGTTGTTACCACCAAGGTTGAGCTTCCTCGCTCCCTTTTTCGCTGCAGGCCTCTCCGGCCTCTTCTCCGCCTCGATTGTATTCAAGGCCTCCTCCTCGGCCTCCTTAGCCTCTTTAGCCCTCTTTGCAGCGGCCTCCTCCTCGGCCCTCTTGATGGCCTCTACGGGGTTCTCTCTCGTATCGAGCCCCTCCTGCACTAAAGCATCTCGATGATGCGCGGCGTTGCGGGGAGGGGTCAAGTTCAGAGAACCGAGGATCTTTGTCTTCTTGTTGGCCAACCTCTGCTTCCTCCTCTGTTCCTCCTTGGCGGCCAGTGTCTTCGACATTATCCACTGGAACCAATAAGCTGCAAGAGAATAAACACAAGTTAGTACAATCGAAGAGCAAGAAAGCGAGGACATACCACAAACAGACAAAGCAAGCAAAGAAAAAATACAAGTACAAAGCGAAGAAAAAGCGCGAAGACTAATTACCGAAGAGGACTTTCCGGGTATATCGATTCCCGATATACCCTGTGTACGCATAAGGCGAAAGACCCGCCAAAAACGGAAGTGGCTGGAGGACCAACCCCCAGTAAAAGTACTTCTCGGGATGGGGTCCCCGATTCTGCTCCTCGAGCTCCATGACCCAGGGATCAGACTCCTCGGGCAACGGATGCTTGTCCGCTATCTTCCCTCTGAACATTAGTTTCGGCACTCCCCACTCCAGCTCCTCCTCGCTCATGTTAGGCAACCTTCTCTTTCTGATGTAGAAGTACCTATGGAACCACTTGTAGCCCGAGGAGCTAGGAGCGTCCATGATGAACCCAAGGCCTGTTCGAGCATTGAAATAGTAAAAGTATTTGTTCCCGGAGCTCATCGAGACTCGGAACAGTTGATTGAAGTTGTGGAAATTCAGCTCGATCCCCCTCTTCATGCAAAAGACTCCAAAACATACTAAAGTGCCGAAGGCACTTGGCACCAGCTGCCAAGGAGCGATCCCCAATGTGTTGAAGATGTCGCGGAAAGCGTCACAAAATGGAAGTATCCATCCTCGATCCAAGCTAAGGCAGTGAACGGCCATATACCCAGGGGGAGCATTGTAAAAAGTTTGATCCTCCTTGGGCACGAGGATGTCAAACTTATTCTCAGGGAGAGAATACTTCCACCTAAGTGTGGGAACCTCGTCGAGCTTGACGGTAGAAGAGGTGGTCGGTATTATCCCATCCTCGCTCTTCTCGCCCTGAGGATCGGGGAGGTCAACCGTGCGAGCACTCTTCGTGAATTTCTTTCAGCGGCCTTGGTTGTTTTAGGCTCAGGCTCCTTGACTACCTTCGCCTTTTTGGACTTGCTCGCTCTACGCTCCGCTTTTTTCTTATCAGCGACCATCTGAGCACGCCGCATCTCACCCTCCTGGTCCTCGAGTGGGTTGGCTGCTCGGGTCCCACTCGGAAAAGTAAAATCAATTGTAGTCGCGTGCGAACCTCTTCGCATCTCTAATTGCACGTCTTTGTCCCTCCGAGAAGGAAGGAGACCTAGTGCTCGGACCAGCTTCACTCCTGTTAGTATCCCCGATCGTCAGAGGAACTTCATCCTCCTCCTCGTCGGTAATCACAGCCCTCCTAGTGGTTTGGGGAGGAAATCTGACCCTCTTCGAAGGGGGACTAGTCCGAGGAGAGGTAGCCTCGTCGTCTTCCACGCTCTCATCATCCGTCTCATCACTATCAATGATTTGAACGGGTATCGGGGCCTTCCCGCGCTTGGCCGAATGCTCACCCTCCTCATACAGCGCCAAGGCCAACTCCGGCCTCTCCGTGTCATCCATCTCCTCGACCCGGATGTCGACAGGAGGGACCACGTTAACTGCCCCATAATTACGCCCGTGGACTTGGGCGGCGCGAGTAATCAACTCCGCAGATACACCAGGGTTGCGGGGACCACCTTCCGCCTCTGTACGGTCGTCGATAAAGTCGTCGTCCTCGGTACGACGCCTCTTCCTGGATACCAACTGATAGAGGTCCTCCTCACTCTCAGTCTCTTCATCCTCTTCGGCAGCCCGTTCGCCACCTCGCTCGAGCCGAGGCTCCTCGACAGCCTCCTCTATCGTATCATCGAGGAAGGTCGCCGACACGTCTGACGTATCGGGCGACGTAGTATGGTCGCTCCCATACTCACCAGCGGCCGAGATGTTTTGGCTGTCGTCGCTCCTCTCGGACATCCTAAAGGTGGGCAAAGAAAGAAGTTAAGATGGTTTGTGATAGTCCGAGAGGTCCTTTTAGGTATGTTCATTAAAGTTCGACCTCCCGAACGGAGAAAAATCTCAAAAAGGAAAAGAGCAAGTAAATCAAGAAGTTACTCTACATCGAAGCAAAAGTAGAGCGAGGAGCATACAAGGAGCGACCAACCGCTCAAAGCATGAGTAAAAAATCGAGCAGCATGACCACATGCATATACAGCAAAACAGGAGCGAGCACATGCATATACAAAAAATCGAAGAGCGACCAACCGCCCGAAAAACTTCCTACAGTTATTTCTACAGCTGTACGCTAATGAGGAGGCAACAAGGGGTATACTGGAAAGAAAACAAAGGCATAATTAACAGGGAGCTACTTCTACGGCCATGCAAACCAAATCGGTCCAAATCGATTCCGTTAAAGTCCGGTTACAAGTCCATTTACTGTTTTTTAAGTCCAATGCCGTTCTCAGGCGTCAATCTACCGGTCATTACTCAGATGACAACATTCCGGGAGGAAGAAATCAGAAACAGAAACGAAAGAGCAAACCGAAAAGCGAAAAAGCAAGAAAGCAGAAAATATAAGGCATTTCAAAGCAAAAAAGAAGCGATTAAAAGCAAGAAAGGGCAGTGTGAGTAAGGAAACTTACTTGTTATTGAGTAGACGAAGGTTTGAAGCCGGAAAGAAGGCCGGAAACGTCAGAAACTCGCCTGAAAATCGGATTCTGCTCACCGAACAAGCTCCTCGCGCGTCACTTGGCTCGATCACTCACACTCGTCGATCACTACAACTCTCCTCGCTCTCTCTTGTTTGCTCTGAATATTCGGATTGCGAAAAGTGTGGAATGACCGAATGTTGACCTATTTATAGAAGGGTATCTCGGGGATACGAAACGACGCATGTCCTCGCGCCATCCGGACCGACCACGTGTCCAAAGATCAACGGTCCAGATTACAGCCGCCTGGCGAATTACCGGTTATGCCCTCCACGCTCCCGCTCCGGCTCGAACACGCTCCCGAATCCGGAACGAATTACCTAACCACGGCAATCAACTCGCGGCGCGAGCACGACCCTACTCGGGACACGCAGAGACAGATCGACGACCATGATCTGTCCTCCTCGGGTCAACATCGCGAAAAATGTCAGAAAAGCGAAAACTTGACGGACACGTGTCAAGGGACCGAGGAGTTTCCCATGAAGCTACTCTCCTCGAGATTCCTTTGACCTTTTACACAAGTATCTCTCCGCGAGATACTTTGCGAGCAAAAAGCGGCAGGAAGTCATTCCATTCCTTTTACACAAGTATCTCTCCACGAGATACTTTGCAAGCAAAAAAGCGGCAGGAAGTCATTCCATTCCACCAAGGAATACTTACCCGGATCCGATCTTTTCCCAGCAAAAATACCTCTTTTCATACGGTCCGAGCAACGTCTGCTCGCACCCTATAAAAAGAGGGGGGGAGGGAGAGATAGGAGGAGGCAAAGATACCAAGGTGCGAATACGGAAATCTTTTTTCGCCCACTACTAGTCGAGGCTCTGCTCGACCTCTACTTCAACATAGTTCCTCAACTATCTTCTACAAAGATACTTGGAAACTAGGGGGACATATGTTAGGGTTGAAATATGTCCAGTCCGCATGTACGAACTGGAGCGGTCTAAGAGCGCGACAAAGCATCATAGGCCGTCCCTCAAGGGGCACAACCACACCCAAGTATGTCACTAAGGTGTGGATCGACCAACACAGGGTCCGACCATCACTGGGAGGACAACCCTCAAAATAAGCTCCTCACAAGGACAAAGCTGCCAGTGGGCTCGAGGAGCATCTCCCGGGCTCGAGGAGACCTTACGTCAAGGTAACGCTCCTTGACAGAAACTGAGCAGGACACTACTCGCATCATCCACGCACAAGGAAGACACGAGGACCCCAGAGCGACCAGCCATGGTTGCTCTCTTGGGCCAAGGCCCACGGACCTCCTTAATGGGCCTGGGCCGAGGAAGGCCTCAATCCTAGCCGTACACGTGGCGTGATCCTACATGACCGGAAGATGAAAGGCCTCAAGTATATAAAGGCCTCATTTACTCCTCAACAGTAAGCATTAATGACACCACACGAGCACCACTTTCACTACTCATACTAGGGAAGCCTCACAACTCCCTACTCGTAAAGTCGCCTCTCCGGTCTGATACCTTACAGACCGGGCAAGAGACACTAACCCCCCCCTCTAGTCTATTTCAGGTACGAGGAAGTTACAAGAAGGCTCATTTCCTATCTTAGAGGAACACTACAAGAAGAACTAGAATGACTTAGACTAGCGACTCATTGCGAACTTGGAAAGAAACAAGAATTACCCTTCAACAGAATCATCTAGTTAGTAAGCACAATAGATAGGTTATTTTCAATGGACTATTTTACTTTCTCATTTAGGAAGCAAGGGAACTTCTTATTTGATTGTGTATATAACTCTAGTACTTGTAGTTAGTTCTCTCCTATGTTTGCGTAAAGGGATATCATAACGGAACACTCTATATAGCAATCTAACTAATCTAGTGATCTAGTTGTTGTTCTAGATAAAGGAAAGACATACAACTCCTTCTTTACATGGGATTGTATCTTTCATCTACCTAAAGCAATAGAAAGTGAATGAATGAATCAGTAGACAACTAATCTAGTTTGTAAGGGTAATGTAAAGGTTAGTTTCAGCTATAGTGCTTGTAGTTAGTTCTCTCCTATGTTTGAGGAAAGGGATATCATAATGGAACACTCTAAATAGCAATCTAACTAATCTAGTGATCTATTAGTTGTTCTATACACACAACTCATTCTTTACATGGCATTGTATCTTTCATCTACATAAAGCAATAGAAAGTGGATGAATGAATCATCTAGTTAGTAAGCAAAATAGATAGGTTACTTTCAATGGACTCTTTAACTTGCTCATTAAGTAAGCAAGGGAACTTCTTATTTGATTGTGTATATAACTCTAGTACTTGTAGTTAGTTCTCTCCTATGTTTGCGGAACGGGATATCATAACGGAACACTCTATATAGCAATCTACCTAATCTAGTGATCTAGTTGTTGTTCTAGATAAAGGAAAGACATACAACTCATTCTTTACATGGGATTGTATCTTTCATCTACCGAAAGCAATAGAAAGTGAATGAATGAATCAATAGACAACTAATCTAGTTTGTAAGGGTAATGTAAAGGTTAGTTTCAGCTATAGTACTTGTAGTTAGTTCTCTCCTATGTTTGAGGAAAGGGATATCATAATGGAACACTCTAAATAGCAATCTAACTAATCTAGTGATCTAGTAGTTGTTCTATACATACAACTCATTCTTTAGATGGCATTGTATCTTTCATCTACATAAAGCAATAGAAAGTGGATGAATGAATCATCTAGTTAGTAAGAAAAATAGATAGGTTAGTTTCAGTGGACTCTTTAACTTGCTCATTAAGGAAGCAAGGGAACTTCTTATTTGATTGTGTATATAACTCTAGTACTTGTAGTTAGTTCTTTCCTATGTTTGCGGAAAGGGATATCATAACGGAACACTCTATATAGCAATCTACCTAATCTAGTGATCTAGTTGTTGTTCTAGATAAAGGAAAGACATACAACTCATTCTTTACGTGGGATTGTATCTTTCATCTACCTAAAGCAGTAGAATGTGAATGAATGAATCAATAGACAACTAATCTAGTTTGTAAGGGTAATGTAAAGGTTAGTTTCAGCTATAGTACTTGTAGTTAGTTCTCTCCTATGTTTGAGGAAAGGGATATCATAATGGAACAATCTAAATAGCAATCAAACTAATCTAGTGATCTAGTAGTTGTTCTATACATACAACTCATTCTTTAGATGGCATTGTATCTTTCATCTACATAAAGCAATAGAAAGTGGATGAATGAATCATCTAGTTAGTAAGCAAAATAGATAGGTTAGTTTCAGTAGACTCTTTAACTTGCTCATTAAGGAAGCAAGGGAACTTCTTATTTGATTGTGTATATAACTCTAGTACTTGTAGTTAGTTCTCTCCTATGTTTGCGTAAAGGGATATCATAACGGAACACTCTATATAGCAATCTACCTAATCTAGTGATCTAGTTGTTGTTCTAGATAAAGGGAAGACCTACAACTCATTCTTTACATGGGGTTGTATCTTTCATCTACCTAAAGCAATATAAAGTGAATGAATGAATCAATAGACAACTAATCTAGTTTGTAAGGGTAATTGAAAGGTTAGTTTCAGCTATAGTACTTGTAGTTAGTTCTCTCCTATGTTTGAGGAAAGGGATATCATAATGGAACAGTCTAAATAGCAATCTAACTAATCTAGTGATCTAGTAGTTGTTCTATACACACAACTCATTCTTTACATGGCATTGTATCTTTCATCTACATAAAGCAATAGAAAGTGGATGAATGAATCATCTAGTTAGTAAGCACAATAGATAGGTTAGTTTCAATGGACTATTTAACTTGCTCATTAAGGAAGCAAGGGAACTTCTTATTTGATTGTGTATACAACTCTAGTACTTGTAGTTAGTTCTCTCCTATGTTTGCGTAAAGGGATATCATAACGGAACACTCTATATAGCAATCTAGCTAATCTAGTGATCTAGTTGTTGTTCTTGATAAAGGGAAGACATACAACTCATTCTTTACATGGGATTGTATCTTTCATCTACCTAATGCAATAGAAAGTGAATAAATGAATCAATAGACAACTAATTTAGTTTGTAAGGGTAATGGAAAGGTTAGTTTCAGCTATAGTACTTGTAGTTAGTTCTCTCCTATGTTTGAGGAAAGGGATATCATAATGGAACACTCTAAATAGCAATCTAACTAATCTAGTGATCTAGTAGTTGTTCTATACATACAACTCATTCTTTACATGGCATTGTATCTTTCATCTACATAAAGCAATAGAAAGTGGATGAATGAATCATCTAGTCAGTAAGCACAATAGATAGGTTAGTTTCAATGGACTATTTAACTTTCTCATTTAGGAAGCAAGGGAACTTCTTATTTGATTGTGTATATAACTCTAGTACTTGTAGTTAGTTCTCTCCTATGTTTGCGTAAAGGGATATCATAACGGAACACTCTATAGCAATCTAACTAATCTAGTGATCTAGTTGTTGTTCTAGATAAAGGAAAGACATACAACTCATTCTTTACTCTGGATTGTATCTTTCATCTACCTAATCCAATAGAAAGTGAATGAATGAATCAATAGACAACTAGTCAAGTTTGTAAGGGTAATGGAAAGGTTAGTTTCAGCTATAGTACTTGTAGTTAGTTCTCTCCTATGTTTGAGGAAAGGGATATCATAATGGAACACCCTAAATAGCAATCTAACTAATCTAGTGATCTAGTAGTTGTTCTATACACACAACTCATTCTTTACATGGCATTGTATCTTTCATCTACATAAAGCAATAGAAAGTGGATGAATGAATCATCTAGTTACTAAGCACAATAGATAGGTTAGTTTCAATGGACTATTTAACTTTCTCATTTAGGAAGCAAGGGAACTTCTTATTTGATTGTGTATATAACTCTAGTACTTGTAGTTAGTTCTCTCCTATGTTTGCGTAAAGGGATATCATAACGGAACACTCTATATAGCAATCTAACTAATCTAGTGATCTAGTTGTTGTTCTTGATAAAGGGAAGACATACAACTCATTCTTTACATGGGATTGTATCTTTCATCTACCTAATGCAATAGAAAGTGAATGAATGAATCAAGAGACAACTAATCTAGTTTGTAAGGGTAATGGAAAGGTTAGTTTCAGCTATAGTACTTGTAGTTAGTTCTCTCCTATGTTTGAGGAAAGGGATATCATAATGGAACACTCTAAATTGCAATCTAACTAATCTAGTGATCTAGTAGTTGTTCTATACATACAACTCATTCTTTACATGGCATTGTATGTTTCATCTACATAAAGCAATAGAAAGTGGATGAATGAATCATCTAGTTAGTAAGCACAATAGATAGGTTAGTTTCAATGGACTATTTAACTTGCTCATTGAGGAAGCAAGGGAACTTCTTATTTGATTGTGTATATAACTCTAGTACTTGTAGTTAGTTCTCTCCTATGTTTGCGTAAAGGGATATCATAACGGAACACTCTATATAGCAATCTAACTAATCTAGTGATCTAGTTGTTGTTCTTGATAAAGGGAAGACATACAACTCATTCTTTACATGGGATTGTATCTTTCATCTACCTAATGCAATAGAAAGTGAATAAATGAATCAAGAAACAACTAATCTAGTTTGTAAGGGTAATGGAAAGGTTAGTTTCAGCTATAGTACTTGTAGTTAGTTCTCTCCTATGTTTGAGGAAAGGGATATCATAATGGAACACTCTAAATAGCAATCTAACTAATCTAGTGATCTAGTAGTTGTTCTATACATACAACTCATTCTTTACATGGCATTGTATCTTTCATCTACATAAAGCAATAGAAAGTGGATGAATGAATCATCTAGTCAGTAAGCACAATAGATAGGTTAGTTTCAATGGACTATTTAACTTTCTCGTTTAGGAAGCAAGGGAACTTCTTATTTGATTGTGTATATAACTCTAGTACTTGTAGTTAGTTCTCTCCTATGTTTGCGTAAAGGGATATCATAACGGAACACTCTATATAGCAATCTAACTAATCTAGTGATCTAGTTGTTGTTCTTGATAAAGGGAAGACATACAACTCATTCTTTACATGGGATTGTATCTTTCATCTACCTAATGCAATAGAAAGTGAATAAATGAATCAATAGACAACTAATCTAGTTTGTAAGGGTAATGAAAGGTTAGTTTCAGCTATAGTATTTGTAGTTAGTTCTCTCCTATGTTTGAGGAAAGGGATATCATAATGGAACACTCTAAATAGCAATCTAACTAATCTAGTGATCTAGTAGTTGTTCTATACATACAACTCATTCTTTACATGGCATTGTATCTTTCATCTACATAAAGCAATAGAAAGTGGATGAATGAATCATCTAGTCAGTAAGCACAATAGATAGGTTAGTTTCAATGGACTATTTAACTTTCTCATTTAGGAAGCAAGGGAACTTCTTATTTGATTGTGTATATAACTCTAGTACTTGTAGTTAGTTCTCTCCTATGTTTGCGTAAAGGGATATCTTAACGGAACACTCTATATAGCAATCTAACTAATCTAGTGATCTAGTTGTTGTTCTAGATAAAGGAAAGACATACAACTCATTCTTTACATGGGATTGTATCTTTCATCTACCTAATGCAATAGAAAGTGAATGAATGAATCAATAGACAACTAATCAAGTTTGTAAGGGTAATGGAAAGGTTAGTTTCAGCTATAGTACTTGTAGTTAGTTCTCTCCTATGTTTGAGGAAAGGGATATCATAATGGAACACTCTAAATAGCAATCTAACTAATCTAGTGATCTAGTAGTTGTTCTATACATACAACTCATTCTTTACATGGCATTGTATCTTTCATCTACATAAAGCAATAGAAAGTGGATGAATGAATCATCTAGTCAGTAAGCACAATAGATAGGTTAGTTTCAATGGACTATTTAACTTTCTAATTTAGGAAGCAAGGGAACTTCTTATTTGATTGTGTATATAACTCTAGTACTTGTAGTTAGTTCTCTCCTATGTTGCGTAAAGGGATATCTTAACGGAACACTCTATATAGCAATCTAACTAATCTAGTGATCTAGTTGTTGTTCTAGATAAAGGAAAGACATACACTCATTCTTTACATGGGATTGTATCTTTCATCTACCTAATGCAATAGAAAGTGAATGAATGAATCAATAGACAACTAATCAAGTTTGTAAGGGTAATGGAAAGATTAGTTTCAGCTATAGTACTTGTAGTTAGTTCTCTCCTATGTTTGAGGAAAGGGATATCATAATGGAACACCCTAAATAGCAATCTAACTAATCTAGTGATCTAGTAGTTGTTCTATACACACAACTCATTCTTTACATGGCATTGTATCTTTCATCTACATAAAGCAATAGAAAGTGGATGAATGAATCATCTAGTTAGTAAGCACAATAGATAGGTTAGTTTCAATGGACTATTTAACTTTCTCATTTAGGAAGCAAGGGAACTTCTTATTTGATTGTGTATATAACTCTAGTACTTGTAGTTAGTTCTCTCCTATGTTTGCGTAAAGGGATATCATAACGGAACACTCTATATAGCAATCTAACTAATCTAGTGATCTAGTTGTTGTTCTTGATAAAGGGAAGACATACAACTCATTCTTTACATGGGATTGTATCTTTCATCTACCTAATGCAATAGAAAGTGAATAAATGAATCAAGAGACAACTAATCTAGTTTGTAAGGGTAATGGAAAGGTTAGTTTCAGCTATAGTACTTGTAGTTAGTTCTCTCCTATGTTTGAGGAAAGGGATATCATAATGGAACAATCTAAATAGCAATCAAACTAATCTAGTGATCTAGTAGTTGTTCTATACATACAACTCATTCTTTACATGGCATTGTATCTTTCATCTACATAAAGCAATAGAAAGTGGATGAATGAATCATCTAGTTAGTAAGCACAATAGATAGGTTAGTTTCAATGGACTATTTAACTTTCTCATTTAGGAAGCAAGGGAACTTCTTATTTGATTGTGTATATAACTCTAGTACTTGTAGTTAGTTCTCTCCTATGTTTGCGGAAAGGGATATCATAACGGAACACTCTATATAGCAATCTACCTAATCTAGTGATCTAGTTGTTGTTCTAGATAAAGGGAAGACCTACAACTCCTTCTTTACATGGGATTGTATCTTTCATCTACCTAAAGCAATAGAAAGTGAATGAATGAATCAATAGACAACTAATCTAGTTTGTAAGGGTAATGGAAAGGTTAGTTTCAGCTATAGTACTTGTAGTTAGTTCTCTCCTATGTTTGAGGAAAGGGATATCATAATGGAACACTCTAAATAGCAATCTAACTAATCTAGTGATCTAGTAGTTGTTCTATACATACAACTCATTCTTTACATGGCATTGTATCTTTCATCTACATAAAGCAATAGAAAGTGGATGAATGAATCATCTAGTTAGTAAGCACAATAGATAGGTTAGTTTCAATGGACTATTTAACTTGCTCATTAAGGAAGCAAGGGAACTTCTTATTTGATTGTGTATATAACTCTAGTACTTGTAGTTAGTTCTCTCCTATGTTTGCGTAAAGGGATATCATAACGGAACACTCTATATAGCAATCTAACTAATCTAGTGATCTAGTTGTTGTTCTAGATAAAGGGAAGACATACAACTCATTCTTTACATGGGATTGTATCTTTCATCTACCTAATGCAATAGAAAGTGAATGAATGAATCAATAGACAACTAATCTAGTTTGTAAGGGTAATGGAAAGGTTAGTTTCAGCTATAGTACTTGTAGTTAGTTCTCTCCTATGTTTGAGGAAAGGGATATCATAATGGAACACTCTAAATAGCAATCTAACTAATCTAGTGATCTAGTAGTTGTTCTATACATACAACTCATTCTTTACATGGCATTGTATCTTTCATCTACATAAAGCAATAGAAAGTGGATGAATGAATCATCTAGTTAGTAAGCACAATAGATAGGTTAGTTTCAATGGACTATTTAACTTTCTCATTTAGGAAGCAAGGGAACTTCTTATTTGATTGTGTATATAACTCTAGTACTTGTAGTTAGTTCTCTCCTATGTTTGCGTAAAGGGATATCATAACGGAACACTCTATATAGCAATCTAACTAATCTAGTGATCTAGTTGTTGTTCTAGATAAAGGGAAGACATACAACTCATTCTTTACATGGGATTGTATCTTTCATCTACCTAATGCAATAGAAAGTGAATGAATGAATCAATAGACAACTAATCTAGTTTGTAAGGGTAATGGAAAGGTTAGTTTCAGCTATAGTACTTGTAGTTAGTTCTCTCCTATGTTTGAGGAAAGGGATATCATAATGGAACACTCTAAATAGCAATCTAACTAATCTAGTGATCTAGTAGTTGTTCTATACATACAACTCATTCTTTACATGGCATTGTATCTTTCATCTACATAAAGCAATAGAAAGTGGATGAATGAATCATCTAGTTAGTAAGCACAATAGATAGGTTAGTTTCAATGGACTATTTAACTTGCTCATTTAGGAAGCAAGGGAACTTCTTATTTGATTGTGTATATAACTCTAGTACTTGTAGTTAGTTCTCTCCTATGTTTGCGGAAAGGGATATCATAACGGAACACTCTATATAGCAATCTAACTAATCTAGTGATCTAGTTGTTGTTCTAGATAAAGGGAAGACATACAACTCATTCTTTACATGGGATTGTATCTTTCATCTACCTAAAGCAATAGAAAGTGAATGAATGAATCAATAGACAACTAATCTAGTTTGTAAGGGTAATGGAAAGGTTAGTTTCAGCTATAGTACTTGTAGTTAGTTCTCTCCTATGTTTGAGGAAAGGGATATCATAATGGAACACTCTAAATAGCAATCTAACTAATCTAGTGATCTAGTAGTTGTTCTATACATACAACTCATTCTTTACATGGCATTGTATCTTTCATCTACATAAAGCAATAGAAAGTGGATGAATGAATCATCTAGTTAGTAAGCACAATAGATAGGTTAGTTTCAATGGACTATTTAACTTGCTCATTAAGGAAGCAAGGGAACTTCTTATTTGATTGTGTATATAACTCTAGTACTTGTAGTTAGTTCTCTCCTATGTTTGCGGAAAGGGATATCATAACGGAACACTCTATATAGCAATCTAACTAATCTAGTGATCTAGTTGTTGTTCTAGATAAAGGGAAGACATACAACTCATTCTTTACATGGGATTGTATCTTTCATCTACCTAAAGCAATAGAAAGTGAATGAATGAATCAATAGACAACTAATCTAGTTTGTAAGGGTAATGGAAAGGTTAGTTTCAGCTATAGTACTTGTAGTTAGTTCTCTCCTATGTTTGAGGAAAGGGATATCATAATGGAACACTCTAAATAGCAATCTAACTAATCTAGTGATCTAGTAGTTGTTCTATACATACAACTCATTCTTTACATGGCATTGTATCTTTCATCTACATAAAGCAATAGAAAGTGGATGAATGAATCATCTAGTTAGTAAGCACAATAGATAGGTTAGTTTCAATGGACTATTTAACTTGCTCATTAGGAAGCAAGGGAACTTCTTATTTGATTGTGTATATAACTCTAGTACTTGTAGTTAGTTCTCTCCTATGTTTGCGTAAAGGGATATCATAACGGAACACTCTATATAGCAATCTAACTAATCTAGTGATCTAGTTGTTGTTCTAGATAAAGGGAAGACATACAACTCATTCTTTACATGGGATTGTATCTTTCATCTACCTAAAGCAATAGAAAGTGAATGAATGAATCAATAGACAACTAATCTAGTTTGTAAGGGTAATGGAAAGGTTAGTTTCAGCTATAGTACTTGTAGTTAGTTCTCTCCTATGTTTGAGGAAAGGGATATCATAATGGAACACTCTAAATAGCAATCTAACTAATCTAGTGATCTAGTAGTTGTTCTATACATACAACTCATTCTTTACATGGCATTGTATCTTTCATCTACATAAAGCAATAGAAAGTGGATGAATGAATCATCTAGTTAGTAAGCACAATAGATAGGTTAGTTTCAATGGACTATTTAACTTCTCATTAAGGAAGCAAGGGAACTTCTTATTTGATTGTGTATATAACTCTAGTACTTGTAGTTAGTTCTCTCCTATGTTTGCGTAAAGGGATATCATAACGGAACACTCTATATAGCAATCTAACTAATCTAGTGATCTAGTTGTTGTTCTAGATAAAGGGAAGACATACAACTCATTCTTTACATGGGATTGTATCTTTCATCTACCTAATGCAATAGAAAGTGAATGAATGAATCAATAGACAACTAATCTAGTTTGTAAGGGTAATGGAAAGGTTAGTTTCAGCTATAGTACTTGTAGTTAGTTCTCTCCTATGTTTGAGGAAAGGGATATCATAATGGAACACTCTAAATAGCAATCTAACTAATCTAGTGATCTAGTAGTTGTTCTATACATACAACTCATTCTTTACATGGCATTGTATCTTTCATCTACATAAAGCAATAGAAAGTGGATGAATGAATCATCTAGTTAGTAAGCACAATAGATAGGTTAGTTTCAATGGACTATTTAACTTGCTCATTAAGGAAGCAAGGGAACTTCTTATTTGATTGTGTATATAACTCTAGTACTTGTAGTTAGTTCTCTCCTATGTTTGCGGAAAGGGATATCATAACGGAACACTCTATATAGCAATCTAACTAATCTAGTGATCTAGTTGTTGTTCTAGATAAAGGGAAGACATACAACTCATTCTTTACATGGGATTGTATCTTTCATCTACCTAAAGCAATAGAAAGTGAATGAATGAATCAATAGACAACTAATCTAGTTTGTAAGGGTAATGGAAAGGTTAGTTTCAGCTATAGTACTTGTAGTTAGTTCTCTCCTATGTTTGAGGAAAGGGATATCATAATGGAACACTCTAAATAGCAATCTAACTAATCTAGTGATCTAGTAGTTGTTCTATACATACAACTCATTCTTTACATGGCATTGTATCTTTCATCTACATAAAGCAATAGAAAGTGGATGAATGAATCATCTAGTTAGTAAGCAAATAGATAGGTTAGTTTCAATGGACTATTTAACTTGCTCATTAAGGAAGCAAGGGAACTTCTTATTTGATTGTGTATATAACTCTAGTACTTGTAGTTAGTTCTCTCCTATGTTTGCGGAAAGGGATATCATAACGGAACACTCTATATAGCAATCTAACTAATCTAGTGATCTAGTTGTTGTTCTAGATAAAGGGAAGACATACAACTCATTCTTTACATGGGATTGTATCTTTCATCTACCTAAAGCAATAGAAAGTGAATGAATGAATCAATAGACAACTAATCTAGTTTGTAAGGGTAATGGAAAGGTTAGTTTCAGCTATAGTACTTGTAGTTAGTTCTCTCCTATGTTTGAGGAAAGGGATATCATAATGGAACACTCTAAATAGCAATCTAACTAATCTAGTGATCTAGTAGTTGTTCTATACATACAACTCATTCTTTACATGGCATTGTATCTTTCATCTACATAAAGCAATAGAAAGTGGATGAATGAATCATCTAGTTAGTAAGCACAATAGATAGGTTAGTTTCAATGGACTCTTTAACTTGCTCATTAGGAAGCAAGGGAACTTCTTATTTGATTGTGTATATAACTCTAGTACTTGTAGTTTAGTTCTCTCCTATGTTTGCGGAA
>CM051458.1:25289040-25308562 GCA_028274465.1 Plantago ovata
TCATTCTTTACAGGCATTATATCTTTCATCTACATAGAAGCAATAGAAAGTGGAATGAATGAATCATCAGTTATAAGGCAACATTTAGATAGGTTGTTTCAATGGACTATTAAACTTGCTCATTTTGGAAGCAAGGGAACTGCTTATTTGATTGTGTAAACTCTAGTACTTGTAGTTAGTTCTCTCCGATGTTGTAGGAAAGGGTATCATAAGGGAACACCTAAATGCAATCTAACTAATCTAGTGATCTAGTGTTTTTCTAGATAAGGGAAACATACAACTCATTCTTTACATGGGATTGTACTTTCATCTACCTAAAGCAATAGAAAGTGAAGAATGAATCAATAGACAACTAATCAGTTTGTAAGGGTAATGGAAAGGTAGTTTTTCACCTATAGTACTTGTAGATAGTTTCTCTCCTATGTTTGAGGAAAGGAATTCATAATGGAACCTCAAATAGCAATCTAACTAATCTAGTGATCTAGTTGTTGTTCTAGATAAAGGGAAGACATACAACTCATTCTTTACATGGGATTTATGTTTCATCTACTAAAGCAATAGAAAGTGAATGAATGAATCAATAGACCAACTAATCTAGTTTTGTAAGGGTAATGGAAAGGTTAGTTTCAGCTATAGTACTGTAGTTAGTTCTCTACTATGTTTGGGGAAAGGGATATCATAATGGAACACGCTAAATAGCAAGATCTAACTAATCTAGTGATCTAGTGGTGTGTCTAGATAAAGGGAAGACTTACAACTCATTCTTTACATGGATTGTATCTTTCATCTACCTAAAGCAATAGAAAGTGAATGAATGATCCCGACACAAATCATAAGTTATGTAAGGGTAATGAAAGGTTAGTTTCAGCTATAGTACTTGTTTTAGTTTCTCTCCTATGTTTGAGGAAAGGGATAGCATAATGGAACACTCTAAATAGCAATCTAACTAATCTAGTGATCTAGTTGTTGTTCTAGATAAAGGGAAGACATACAACTCATTCTTTACATGGGATGTATCTTTCATCTACCTAAAGCAATAGAAAGTGAATGAATGAATCAATATACACTAATCTATTTGTAAGGGTAATGGAAAGGTTAGTTTCGCTATAGTACTTGGAGTTAGTTTCTCGCTATGTTTGAGGAAAGGGATATCATACGAACATCAAATAGCAATCTAACTAATCTAGTGATCTAGTAGTTGTGCTATACATACAACTCATTCTTTACATGGCATTGTATCTTTCATCTACATAAAGCAATAGAAAGTGGATAATGAATCATCTAGTTAGTAAGCACAATAGATAGGTTAGTTTCAATGGACTCTTTAACTTGCTCATTAAGGAGCAAGGGAACTCTATTTTGATTGTGTAAATATAACTCAGTACTTTGTAGTTAGTGCTCTCCTATGTTTGCGAAAGGATATCCTAACGAACACTCTATAGATAGCAATCTAACTAATCTAGTGATCTAGTTGTTTCTAGATAAAGGGAAGACATACAACTCATTCTTTACATGGGATTGTATCTTTCATCTACCTAAAGCAATAGAAAGTGAATGAATGAATCAATAGACAACTAATCTAGTTTGTAAGGGTAATGGAAAGGTTAGTTTCAGCTATAGTACTTGTAGTTAGTTCTCTCCTATGTTTGAGGAAAGGGATATCATAATGGAACACTCTAAATAGCAATCTAACTAATCTAGTGATCTAGTAGTTGTTCTAGATAAAGGGAAGACATACAACTCATTCTTTACATGGGATTGTATCTTTCATCTACCTAAAGCATAGAGTGAATGAATGAATCAATAGACAACTAATCTAGTTTGTAAGGGTAATGGAAAGGTTAGTTTCAGCTATAGTACTTGTAGTTAGTTCTCTCCTATGTTTGAGGAAAGGATATCATAATGGAACACTCTAAATAGCAATCTAACTAATCTAGTGATCTAGTTGTTGTTCTAGATAAAGGGAAGACATACAACTCATTCTTTACATGGGATTGTATCTTCATCTACCTAAAGCAATAGAAAGTGAATGAATGAATCAATAGACAACTAATCTATTTGTAAGGGTAATGAATGGTTAGTTCAGCTATAGTACTTGTAGTTAGTTCTCTCCTATGTTTGAGGAAAGGGATATCATAATGGAACACTCTAATAGCAATCTAACTAATCTAGTGATCTAGTTGTTGTTCTAGATAAAGGGAACATACAACTCATTCTTTACATGGGATTGTATCTTTCATCTACCTAAAGCAATAGAAAGTGAATGAATGAATCATAGACAACTAATCTAGTTTGTAAGGGTAATGAAAGGTTAGTTTCAGCTATAGTACTTGTAGTTAGTTCTCTCCTATGTTTGAGGAAAGGGATATCATAATGGAACACTCTAAATAGCAATCTAACTAATCTAGTGATCTAGTAGTTGTTCTATACATCATACACATTCTTTACATGCATGGTATCTTTCATCTACATAAAGCAATAGAAAGTGGATGAATGAATCATCTAGTTTGTAAGCACAATAGATAGGTTTTTTTGGACTCTTAACTTGCTCATTAAGGAAGCAAGGGAACTTTTATTTGATTGTGTATATAACTCTAGTACTTGTAGTTAGTTCTCTCCTATGTTTGCGGAAAGGGATATCATAACGGACACTCTATATAGCAATCTAACTAATCTAGTGATCTAGTTGTTGTTCTAGATAAAGGGAAGACATACAACTCATTCTTTACATGGGATTGTATCTTTCATCTACCTAAAGCAATAGAAAGTGAATGAATGAATCAATAGAACTATCTAGTTTGGTAAGGGTAATGGAAAGGTTAGTTTCAGCTATAGTAACTGTAGTTAGTCTCTCCTAGGTTTGAGGAAGGGATATCATAATGGAATGTTAGTTTCAACGATATCTTTAGTTAGTTCTTAGAAAAAAAAAAAAACAAAAAATAATTCTTACATCATGTTTTGTAAAAAAAAAAAAAAAAAAAAAAAAAAAAAAAAAAAAAATAAAGGTAGTTCTCCTCCTATGTTTGAGGAAAGGGATATCATAATGGAACACTCTAAATAGCAATCTAACTAATCTAGTGAGCTAGTTGTTGTTCTAGATAAGGGAAGACATACAACTCATTCTTTACATGGATTGTATCTTTCATCTACCTAAAGCAATAGAAAGTGAATGAATGAATCAATAGACAACTAATCTAGTTTGTAAGGGTAATGGAAAGGTTAGTTTCAGCTATAGTACTTGTAGTTAGTTCTCTCCTATGTTTGCGGAAAGGGATATCATAACGGAACACTCTATATAGCAATCTAACTAATCTAGTGATCTAGTTGTTGTTCTAGATAAAGGAAGACATACAACGCATTCTTTACATGGCATTGTATCTTTCATCTACATAAGCAATAGAAAGTGGATGAATGAATCATCTAGTTTGTAAGCACAATAGATAGGTTATTTCAATGGACTATTTAACTTGCTCATTAAGGAAGCAAGGGAACTTCTTATTTGATTGTGTATATAACTCTAGTACTTGTAGTTAGTTCTCTCCTATGTTTGCGGAAAGGGATATCATAATGGAACACTCTAATAGCAATCTAACTAATCTAGTGATCTAGTTGTTGTTCTAGATAAAGGGAAGACATACAACTCATTCTTTACATGGGATTGTATCTTTCATCTACCTAAAGCAATAGAAAGTGAATGAATGAATCAATAGACAACTAATCTAGTTTGTAAGGGTAATGGAAAGGTTAGTTTCAGCTATAGTACTTGTAGTTAGTTCTCTCCTATGTTTGAGGAAAGGGATATCATAATGGAACACTCTAAATAGCAATCTAACTAATCTAGTGATCTAGTTGTTGTTCTAGATAAAGGGAAGACATACAACTCATTCTTTACATGGGATTGTATCTTCATCTACCTAAAGCAATAGAAAGTGAATGAATGAATCAATAGACAACTAATCTAGTTTGTAAGGGTAATGGAAAGGTTAGTTTCAGCTATAGTACTTGTAGTTAGTTCTCTCCTATGTTTGAGGAAAGGATATCATAATGGAACACTCTAAATAGCAATCTAACTAATCTAGTGATCTAGTTGTTGTTCTAGATAAAGGGAAGACATACAACTCATTCTTTACATGGGATTGTATCTTTCATCTACCTAAAGCAATAGAAAGTGAATGAATGAATCAATAGACAACTAATCTAGTTTGTAAGGGTAATGGAAGGTTAGTTTCAGCTATAGTACTTGTAGTTAGTTCTCTCCTATGTTTGAGGAAAGGGATATCATAATGGAACACTCTAAATAGCAATCTAACTAATCTAGTGATCTAGTTGTTGTTCTAGATAAAGGGAAGACATACAACTCATTCTTTACATGGGATTGTATCTTTCATCTACCTAAAGCAATAGAAAGTGAATGAATGAATCAATAGACAACTAATCTAGTTTGTAAGGGTAATGGAAAGGTTAGTTTCAGCTATAGTACTTGTAGTTAGTTCTCTCCTATGTTTGAGGAAAGGGATATCATAATGGAACACTCTAAATAGCAATCTAACTAATCTAGTGATCTAGTAGTTGTTCTATACATACAACTCATTCTTTACATGCATTGTATCTTTCATCTACATAAAGCAATAGAAAGTGGATGAATGAATCATCTAGTTAGTAAGCACAATAGATAGGTTAGTTTCAATGGACTCTTTAACTTGCTCATTAAGGAAGCAAGGGAACTTCTTATTTGATTGTGTATATAACTCTAGTACTTGTAGTTAGTTCTCTCCTATGTTTGCGGAAAGGGATATCATAACGGAACACTCTATATAGCAATCTAACTAATCTAGTGATCTAGTTGTTGTTCTAGATAAAGGGAAGACATACAACTCATTCTTTACATGGGATTGTATCTTTCATCTACCTAAAGCAATAGAAAGTGAATGAATGAATCAATAGACAACTAATCTAGTTTGTAAGGGTAATGGAAAGGTTAGTTTCAGCTATAGTACTTGTAGTTAGTTCTCTCCTATGTTTGAGGAAAGGGATATCATAATGGAACACTCTAAATAGCAATCTAACTAATCTAGTGATCTAGTTGTTGTTCTAGATAAAGGGAAGACATACAACTCATTCTTTACATGGGATTGTATCTTTCATCTACCTAAAGCAATAGAAAGTGAATGAATGAATCAATAGACAACTAATCTAGTTTGTAAGGGTAATGGAAAGGTTAGTTTCAGCTATAGTACTTGTAGTTAGTTCTCTCCTATGTTTGAGGAAAGGGATATCATAATGGAACACTCTAAATAGCAATCTAACTAATCTAGTGATCTAGTTGTTGTTCTAGATAAAGGGAAGACATACAACTCATTCTTTACATGGGATTGTATCTTTCATCTACCTAAAGCAATAGAAAGTGAATGAATGAATCAATAGACAACTAATCTAGTTTGTAAGGGTAATGGAAAGTTAGTTTCAGCTATAGTACTTGTAGTTAGTTCTCTCCTATGTTTGAGGAAAGGGATATCATAATGGAACACTCTAAATAGCAATCTAACTAATCTAGTGATCTAGTTGTTGTTCTAGATAAAGGGAAGACATACAACTCATTCTTTACATGGGATTGTATCTTTCATCTACCTAAAGCAATAGAAAGTGAATGAATGAATCAATAGACAACTAATCTAGTTTGTAAGGGTAATGGAAAGGTTAGTTTCAGCTATAGTACTTGTAGTTAGTTCTCTCCTATGTTTGAGGAAAGGGATATCATAATGGAACACTCTAAATAGCAATCTAACTAATCTAGTGATCTAGTTGTTGTTCTAGATAAAGGGAAGACATACAACTCATTCTTTACATGGGATTGTATCTTTCATCTACCTAAAGCAATAGAAAGTGAATGAATGAATCAATAGACAACTAATCTAGTTTGTAAGGGTAATGGAAAGGTTAGTTTCAGCTATAGTACTTGTAGTTAGTTCTCTCCTATGTTTGCGGAAGGGATATCATAATGGAACACTCTAAATAGCAATCTAACTAATCTAGTGATCTAGTAGTTGTTCTATACATACAAACTCATTCTTTACATGGCATTGTATCTTTCATCTACATAAAGCAATAGAAAGTGGATGAATGAATCATCTAGTTAGTAAGCACAATAGATAGGTTAGTTTCAATGGACTATTTAACTTGTCATTAAGGAAGCAAGGGAACTTCTTATTTGATTGTGTATATAACTCTAGTACTTGTAGTTAGTTCTCTCCTATGTTTGCGGAAAGGGATATCATAACGGACACTCTATATAGCAATCTAACTAATCTAGTGATCTAGTTGTTGTTCTAGATAAACGGAAGACATACAACTCATTCTTTACATGGCATTGTATCTTTCATCTACATAAAGCAATAGAAAGTGAATGAATGAATCATCTAGTTAGTAAGCACAATAGATAGGTTAGTTTCAATGGACTATTTAACTTGCTTTAGGAAGCAAGGGAACTTCTTATTTGATTGTGTATATAACTCTAGTATTTGTAGTTAGTTCTCTCCTATGTTTGCGGAAAGGGATATAAAAACGGAACACTCTATATAGCAATCTAACTAATCTAGTGATCTACTTTTTCTAGATAAAGGGAAGACATACAACTCATTCTTTACATGGCATTGTATCGTTTATCTACCTAAAGCAATAGAAATTGAATTAATGAATCAATAGACAACTGATCTAGTTTGTAAGGGTAATGGAAAGGTTAGTTTCAGCTATAGTACTTGTAGTTAGTTCTCTCCTATGTTTGAGGAAAGGGATATCATAATGGAACACTCTAAATAGCAATCTAACTAATCTAGTGATCTAGTTGTTTTTCTAGATAAAGGGAAGACATACAACTCATTCTTTAAATGGGATTGTATCTTTCATCTACCTAAAGCAATAGAAAGTGAATGAATGAATCAATAGACAACTAATCTAGTTTGTAAGGGTAATGGAAAGGTTAGTTTCAGCTATAGTACTTGTAGTTAGTTCTCTCCTATGTTTGCGGAAAGGGATATCATAACGGAACACTCTAAATAGCAATCTAACTAATCTAGTGATCTAGTAGTTGTTCTATACATACAACTCATTCTTTACATGGCATTGTATCTTTCATCTACATAAAGCAATAGAATGTGGATGAATGAATCTTCTAGTTTGTAAGCACAATAGATAGGTTAGTTTCAATGGACTCTTTAACTTGCTCATTAAGGAAGCAAGGGAACTTCTTATTTGATTGTGTATATAGCTCAAGTACTTGTAGTTAGTTCTCTCCTATGTTTGCGGAAAGGGATATCATAACGGAACACTCTATATAGCAATCCAACTAATCTAGTGATCTAGTTGTTGTTCTAGATAAAGGGAAGACATACAACTCATTCTTTAGATGGGATTGTATGTTTCATCTACCTAAAGCAATAGAAAGTGAATGAATGAATCAATAGACAACTAATCTAGTTTGTAAGGGTAATGGAAAGGTTAGTTTCAGCTATAGTACTTGTAGTTAGTTCTCTCCTATGTTTGAGGAAAGGGATATCATAATGGAACACTCTAAATAGCAATCTAACTAATCTAGTGATCTAGTTGTTGTTCGGGATAAAGGGAAGACATACAACTCATTCTTTACATGGGATTGTATCTTTCATCTACCTAAAGCAATAGAAAGTGAATGAATGAATCAATAGACAACTAATCTAGTTTGTAAGGGTAATGGAAAGGTTAGTTACAGCTATAGTACTTGTAGTTAGTTCTCTCCTATGTTTGAGGAAAGGGATATCATAACGGAACACTCTATATAGCAATCCAACTAATCTAGTGATCTAGTTGTTGTTCTAGATAAAGGGAAGACATACAACTCATTCTTTACATGGGATTGTATGTTTCATCTACCTAAAGCAATAGAAAGTGAATGAATGAATCAATAGACAACTAATCTAGTTTGTAAGGGTAATGGGAATGTTAGTTTCCGCTATAGTACTTGTAGTTAGTTCTCTCCTATGTTTGAGGAAAGGGATATCATAATGGAACACTCTGAATAGCAATCTAACTAATCTAGTGATCTAGTTGTTGTTCTAGATAAAGGGAAGACATACAACTCATTCTTTACATGGGATTGTATCTTTCATCTACCTAAAGCAATAGAAAGTGAATGAATGAATCAATAGACAACTAATCTAGTTTGTAAGGATAATGGAAAGGTTAGTTTCAGCTATAGTACTTGTAGTTAGATCTCTCCTATGTTTGAGGAAAGGGATATCATAATGGAACACTCTAAACAGCAATCTAACTAATCTAGTGATCTAGTTGTTGTTCTAGATAAAGGGAAGACATACAACTCATTCTTTACATGGGATTGTATCTTTCATTTACCTAAAGCAATAGAAAGTGAATGAATGAATCAATAGACAACTAATCTAGTTTGTAAGGGTAATGGAAAGGTTAGTTTCAACTATAGTACTTGTAGATAGTTCTCTCCTATGTTTGAGGAAAGGGATATCATAATGGAACACTCAAAATAGCAATCTAACTAATCTAGTGATCTAGTTGTTGTTCTAGATAAAGGGAAGACATACAACTCATTCTTTACGTGGGATTGTATGTTTCATCTACCTAAAGCAATAGAAAGTAAATGAATGAATCAATAGACAACTAATCTAGTTTGTAAGGGTAATGGAAATGTTAGTTTCGGCTATAGTACTTGTAGTTAGTTCTCTCCTATGTTTGAGGAAAGGGATATCATAATGGAACACTCTAAATAACAATCTAACTAATCTAGTGATCTAGTTGTTGTTCTAGATAAAGGGAAGACATACAACTCATTCTTTACATGGATTGTATCTTTCATCTACCTAAAGCAATAGAAAGTGAATGAATGAATCAATAGACAACTAATCTAGTTTGTAAGGGTAATGGAAAGGTTAGTTTCAGCTATAGTACTTGTAGTTAGTTCTCTCCTATGTTTGAGGAAAGGGATATCATAATGGAACACTCTAAATAGCAATCTAACTAATCTAGTGATCTAGTTGTTTTTCTAGATAAAGGGAAGACATACAACTCATTCTTTACATGGGATTGTATCTTTCATCTACCTAAAGCAATAGAAAGTGAATGAATGAATCAATAGACAACTAATCTAGTTTGTAAGGGTAATGGAAAGGTTAGTTTCAGCTATAGTACTTGTAGTTAGTTCTCTCCTATGTTTGAGGAAAGGGATATCATAATGGAACACTCTAAATAGCAATCTAACTAATCTAGTGATCTAGTTGTTTTTCTAGATAAAGGGAAGACATACAACTCATTCTTTACATGGGATTGTATCTTTCATCTACCTAAAGCAATAGAAAGTGAATGAATGAATCAATAGACAACTAATCTAGTTTGTAAGGGTAATGGAAAGGTTAGTTTCAGCTATAGTACTTGTAGTTAGTTCTCTCCTATGTTTGCGGAAAGGGATATCATAACGGAACACTCTAAATAGCAATCTAACTAATCTAGTGATCTAGTAGTTGTTCTATACATACAACTCATTCTTTACATGGCATTGTATCTTTCATCTACATAAAGCAATAGAATGTGGATGAATGAATCATCTAGTTTGTAAGCACAATAGATAGGTTAGTTTCAATGGACTCTTTAACTTGCTCATTAAGGAAGCAAGGGAACTTCTTATTTGATTGTGTATATAGCTCAAGTACTTGTAGTTAGTTCTCTCCTATGTTTGCGGAAAGGGATATCATAACGGAACACTCTATATAGCAATCCAACTAATCTAGTGATCTAGTTGTTGTTCTAGATAAAGGGAAGACATACAACTCATTCATTAGATGGGATTGTATGTTTCATCTACCTAAAGCAATAGAAAGTGAATGAATGAATCAATAGACAACTAATCTAGTTTGTAAGGGTAATGGAAAGGTTAGTTTCAGCTATAGTACTTGTAGTTAGTTCTCTCCTATGTTTGAGGAAAGGGATATCATAATGGAACACTCTAAATAGCAATCTAACTAATCTAGTGATCTAGTTGTTGTTCGGGATAAAGGGAAGACATACAACTCATTCTTTACATGGGATTGTATCTTTCATCTACCTAAAGCAATAGAAAGTGAATGAATGAATCAATAGACAACTAATCTAGTTTGTAAGGGTAATGGAAAGGTTAGTTACAGCTATAGTACTTGTAGTTAGTTCTCTCCTATGTTTGAGGAAAGG
The DNA here is from genome assembly GCA_028274465.1 of Plantago ovata. Lineage (NCBI taxonomy): Eukaryota > Viridiplantae > Streptophyta > Magnoliopsida > Lamiales > Plantaginaceae > Plantago > Plantago ovata. Next base: position 25,299,265 of record CM051458.1, read on the forward strand.
GATATCATAACGGAACACTCTATATAGCAATCCAACTAATCTAGTGATCTAGTTGTTGTTCTAGATAAAGGGAAGACATACAACTCAATCTTTACATGGGATTGTATGTTTCATCTACCTAAAGCAATAGAAAGTGAATGAATGAATCAATAGACAACTAATCTAGTTTGTAAGGGTAATGGGAATGTTAGTTTCAGCTATAGTACTTGTAGTTAGTTCTCTCCTATGTTTGAGGAAAGGGATATCATAATGGAACACTCTGAATAGCAATCTAACTAATCTAGTGATCTAGTTGTTGTTCTAGACAAAGGGAAGACATACAACTCATTCTTTACATGGGATTGTATCTTTCATCTACCTAAAGCAATAGAAAGTGAATGAATGAATCAATAGACAACTAATCTAGTTTGTAAGGATAATGGAAAGGTTAGTTTCAGCTATAGTACTTGTAGTTAGTTCTCTCCTATGTTTGAGGAAAGGGATATCATAATGGAACACTCTAAATAGCAATCTAACTAATCTAGTGATCTAGTTGTTGTTCTAGATAAAGGGAAGACATACAACTCATTCTTTACATGGGATTGTATCTTTCATTTACCTAAAGCAATAGAAAGTGAATGAATGAATCAATAGACAACTAATCTAGTTTGTAAGGGTAATGGAAAGGTTAGTTTCAACTATAGTACTTGTAGTTAGTTCTCTCCTATGTTTGCGGAAAGGGATATCATAACGGAACACTCTAAATAGCAATCTAACTAATCTAGTGTTCCAGTAGTTGTTCTATACATACAACTCATTATTAACATGGCATTGTATCTTTCATCTACATAAAGCAATAGAAAGTGGATGAATGAATCATCTAGTTAGTAAGCACAATAGATAGGTTAGTTTCAATGGACTATTTAACTTGCTCATTTAAGAAGCAAGGGAACTTCTTATTTGATTGTGTATATAACTCTAGTACTTGTAGTTAGTTCTCTCCTATGTTTGCGTAAAGGGATATCATAACGGAATACTCTATATAGCAATCTAACTAATCTAGTGATCTAGTTGTTGTTCTAGATAAACGGAAGACATACAACTCATTCTTTACATGGCATTGTATCTTTCATCTACATAAAGCAATAGAAAGTGCATGAATGAATCATCTAGTTAGTAAGCACAATAGATAGGTTAGTTTCAATGGACTATTTAACTTGCTCATTTAGGAAGCAAGGGAACTTCTTATTTGATTGTGTATATAACTCTAGTATTTGTAGTTAGTTCTCTCCTATGTTTGCGGAAAGGGATATAAAAACGGAACACTCTATATAGCAATCTAACTAATCTAGTGATCTACTTTTTATAGATAAAGGGAAGACATACAACTCATTCTTTACATGGCATTGTATCGTTTATCTTTTTTTAATATGTCGAACTTATATTAAAAGAAAGTAAATACAAGAGTCATGAGCACAGCTCAAGTCCACAAACGGACTGCAAAAAGAAACGTAGACAAAGTAAACAAAAAACTATACCCAGGAAAAGTAATTCCTGGTTGCAACCACGGGCCTCGTTAAAACCCATTCATAGAAAAACCCAGTGGGAAAAACCTATGAATGGGAAAAAGAGTGCCTGAGTGTTAATGTTGCATAAGTCGATAGTAAGGCTGTCCGGAAGCGTCCCGAACCACCTGATCTGCAATGCAATCAATTTGATGAAGCCAGAATCCTGAAACTGGATGGTTGGAGAGAATATCAGCCACCATATTCCCTTCCCGATAAATATGAGTGACCTGGATGTCCATCGAATTAATGCGTTCTAGAACACTAAGCCATCGATTTCTGTAGTGCCAAGGAACCCGCAGAGATCGAGAGGTAACTACATTCTGAACATAAGTAGAGTCTGTCTCAATCCAAAGCTTGTGCCACCCTTGTTGGTATGCATAGTCAATACTCATAATTGCCGCCACCAATTCAGCCTCAAAAGCATGTGAAGTGCCAATGTGCTGCACAAAACAACCCAAAACCGTGCTGTTTGTGGTCCGGAAAACACCTGCCGCTGTAGCTGCTCCCGGAGCCCCTAAAGCGCTCCCATCCGTATTACATTTAATCCAACCTATGGAAGGTGGAATCCACTGAACTTCAGTAATCAAAGGAGCAGACCGCGGCCTTCCTGTAATGCTAAAAGATCGTAGAGTGAGCAAGTCCTCGATGGTATTATGCATAGTGCCCTTCAAAAGGTTCTGATGCTCATAAACCAGACTAAAAAGAGTGTGCATGATGGAATTAAGAGTGAATCGCTGCCCCTCAAAAATCCATAAATTGCGACTTCTCCAAATCAACCAAGTAAGAGTAACAAAAACTAAACGCCAAAGCCTCGATACTTGTGTGCTGAAATGTCTAGACATCGCTTGCAGAACCAATTCATTGAAGCTGTGGCAATCTATAAAAGACAAATGAAAAAGATCGAAAACACGAGTCCAAAGAGCACGAGTAAAGGAGCAGCTCACCAAGAGATGATCTACATCTTCCGCAGCGGCATAACAAAAAACGCAGACCGATGGTCCCACAAAACCAATTCCTCTAAGATGATCAAGCGTACAGAGCTTGTCATGAATTGCCTTCCAGATAGTAATAGAACGCCGTGGGGGAATGAAATCAGCCCAAATCCAATTACCCCAGGTGACTTCAGGAAATGTGGGACGGGTGTGATGATAAAAGATAGCACTAGAAACAGCTCCATCCATGGATTTAGACCAAATTCGCTTATCCTGTTGGGTTGGCGCGAGATGATACGAAAAAATATCCTGAGCAATGTCAGGGTGAGCCATGATGAAGGCTGGAGTCAAATCCCACGTACCATTCAGGATGTAGTCCGCAATTGTAAATTCATAATGATGCCGAAGATGATCAGGAATGTGGAGTCTATCTGCAATGCAATACCCCAACCAATTATCCAGCCAGAAACGTAGTGAGGAATCTGAACTAGCCATCCAACGAGAGCCAGAAACTAAAGCAGGATAACAATCTCTGAATCCAAACCAAACTGAAGATCGAACAGAGGAGCGCAGCTTGCCTTGCGAGATATACCGATCCAGCAAAATATTCATGTAAGACTCCTTATGTGTCATGACATCCCAAGTAAAACGTGAGAGAAATGACTTATTGGCAGCTACCATTGAACGAAGCCCGATACAACCTTCAGACTTAGGAACACAACAGCGTTTCCAAGATATCTTGACCGCACTCATCTTAAGAATATCACCCGTGAAGATGAAATTTCGCATTTTACCTTCTAGATCCCGGAGCAGAGACTTTGGCCAGCGATAACCCATCATAGAGTGTACGAAGGCTCCCTGAATGACAGATTGAACTAGGCAGATCCGACCTGCCATGGAGAGGGAAGAACCTTTCCAGTGAGCAAACTTAGCAGCAATCCCATCAGCTAAATGCTGTAAATGTCGCATTCTAGGCACCCCAATAAAGAGAGGGACACCAAGGTACACAAACGGCAAAGCACCAGAACTGATAGTCAAGATCCTCCGTAACCTTCTCGTAAACGCCGGTGGCAAGAAGGTACTGAAATAGACCCGTGACTTCTGCGGATTGAAGTGTTGTCCCGACCAACCTTTATACACATTAAGTATCTTCAGAATAGCTCTGCAATTTGCAGAAGTGGCCCTGCAAAAAATAATCACATCATCTGCATATAGTAAATGAGAAGGGAAATCAATATTACGACCAAGAAACAAAGGAGTAATCTCCCCTGATGAGGCCGCAACAGTTAGCAGTCGACTGAAAACCTCTTCTGCCAAACAGAAAAGCAAAGGAGAAAGCGGATCTCCTTGCCGAACCCCTTGGGAACAAGAAAAGAAGCCTTCCGGTGAACCATTAATCAAAACCGAAAGCCTTGCAGAATGCAAGATAAATCGGATCCAATCTATAAAGGTATGAGTAAATCCCATCAGTCTCAACACTTCCAAAAGAAAGTCCCAGTTTAGAGTATCAAATGCTTTTCGAATGTCAATCTTCAAAACCATGTTACCCGGCGTATACCGGTAGCCCAAGCTGTTTACTCCTTCAGAAGCAAGAGCAATACAATCATGGATCCGACGACCAGGAATGAAACCAAACTGATGAAAGGAGAGCAAACCAGATAGAATAATCCCAAGACGATCAGCAATCAGTTTCGTAATGATTTTATAAAGAAAATTCCCCAGAACAATAGGCCGGAAGTCCTCCACTCGATTCGCATCCTTGAGCTTCGGAATCAAAGTGACGAAACTAGCATTCAAGCCTACTGGGAACTCACCATGAATGAAGAAAGTCCGAACAGCACTAGACACATCCTCACCAATAATGTGCCACATTTGTTGGTAAAAGCGGCCTCCAAAACCATCCGGGCCAGGAGCGCTATCCGGGCTCATTCCAAACACCACATGTCGTATTTCTTCCGAAGAAGGAACCCGTATAAGTTCCTGATTTTGAGCCTGTGTAACTCGCATGGGGAGTAAATCATCCATGCCCAAGAAGTTGGGGATGTCGGATGTATCTTGACTGAAGAGCTGCTCATAGTAGCGTACAACATGATCCCGAATCTGATTCTTATCCTCTGTTAGCGCGCCATCGATGAGAAGAGAAGATATCCCACCATTACCTCTAGTAACTTTCAAATTTCGATGAAAGAAAGTCGTATTTCGATCTCCATCTTGCAGCCAAGAAGTACGGTTCTTTTGCCTCCAGAAGGTTGCTTCTTGATCAAGAATTCGGTTGTAGTTGGATAAAGCTTCTTTTTCTGCCAGTTGTAAGATATGACTCGGTCCATGTGTAGAAATTGCTTGTTGAGCGTTCTCAATACACAACTTGGCAGCTTCAATCTTTGTCTTGATATGACCAAAAATTTCAATATTCCAAAGCGTTAGACATTGCTTTAACCGTTTCAATTTCCCCATAACTGCTGCCACTGAGCCAGAGGCCGAGATAGGAGCACTCCAGGAATCTCGTAGCAAATTCTCAAAATTTTCATGTGTTAGCCACATGTTCTGGAATCTGAAAGGTCGTGGGACATTTAAATGTCCGGTAGAACATCGAACAATTAACGGGCTGTGATCAGAACAATTTCGGATCCCCACATGATAAGAGACCGAGTCCCAAAGATCCAAGAAAAGCTGACTAGACAAAACCCTATCGATTCGATTTTCCAAGTAGCCATTAGCGAACCTATTGTTTGACCAAGTGTAGAAGCAGCCCTAACTAGCAGGTTAAATGAAGTTTCCAGAGTTTATGAACGCCGTAAACTCTTGGACCTCAATACGAACAGGAGAGGAACCTTTCCTCAAACATAGGAGAGAACTAACTACAAGTACTATAGCTGAAACTAACCTTTCCATTACCCTTACAAACTAGATTAATTGTCTATTGATTCATTCATTCACTTTCTATTGCTTTAGTTAGATGAAAGATACAATCCCATGTAAACAATGAGTTGTATGTCTTCCCTTTATCTAGAACAACAACTAGATCACTAGATTAGTTAGATTGCTATTTAGAGTGTTCCATTGTGATATCCGTTTCCTCAAACATAGGAGAGAACTAACTACAAGTACTATAGCTGAAACTAACTTTTCCATTACCCTTACAAACTAGATTAGTTGTCTATTGATTCATTCATTCACTTTCTATTGCTTTAGGTAGATGAAAGATACAATCCCATGTAAAGAATGAGTTGTATGTCTTCCCTTTATCTAGAACAACAACTAGATCACTAGATTAGTTAGATTGCTATTTAGAGTGTTCCATTATGATATCCCTTTCCTCAAACATAGGAGAGAACTATCTACAAGTACTATAGCTGAAACTAACATTTCCATTACCCTTACAAACTAGATTAGTTGCCTATTGATTCATTCATTCACTTTCTATTGCATTAGGTAGATGAAAGATACAATCCCATATAAAGAATGAGTTGTATGTCTTCCCTTTATCTAGAACAACAACTAGATCACTAGATTAGTTAGATTGCTATTTAGAGTGTTCCATTATGATATCCCTTTCCTCAAACATAGGAGAGAACTAACTACAAGTACTAGAGTTATATACACAATCAAATAAGAAGTTCCCTTGCTTCCTAAATGAGCAAGTTTAATAGTCCATTGAAACTAATCTATCTATTATGCTTACTAACTAGATGATTCATTCATCCACTTTCTATTGCTTTATGTAGATGAAATATACAATGCCATGTAAAGAATGAGTTGTATTTATTCCCTTTATCTCGAACAACAACTAGATCACTAGATTAGTTAGATTTCTATATAGAGTGTTCCGTTATGATATCCCTTTACGCAAACATAGGAGAGAACTAACTACAAGTACTAGAGTTATATACACAATCAAATAAGAAGTTCCCTTGCTTCTTAAATGAGCAAGTTAAATAGTCCATTGAAACTAACCTATCTATTTTGCTTACTAACTAGATGATTCATTCATCCACTTTCTATTGCTTTATGTAGATGAAAGATACAATGCCATGTAAAGAATGAGCTGTATGTATAGAACAACAACTAGATCACTAGATTAGTTAGATTGCTATATAGAGTGTTCCGTTATGATATCCCTTTACGTAAACATTGGAGAGAACTAACTACAAGTACTATAGCTGAAACTAACCTTTCCATTACCCTTACAAATTAGATTAGTTGTCTATTGATTCATTCATTCACTTTCTATTGCTTTAGGTAGATGAAAGATACAATCCCATGTAAAGAATGAGTTGTATGTCTTCCCTTTATCTAGAACAACAACTAGATCACTAGATTAGTTAGATTGCTATTTAGAATGTTCCATTATGATATCCCTTTCCTCAAACATAGGAGAGAACTAACTACAAGTACTATAGCTGAAACTAACCTTTCCATTACCCTTACAAACTAGATTAGTTGTCTATTGATTCATTCATTCACTTTCTATTGCTTTAGGTAGATGAAAGATACAATCCCATGTAAAGAATGAGTTGTATGTCTTCCGTTTATCTAGAACAATAACTGGATCACTAGATTAGTTAGATTGCTATATAGAGTGTTCCGTTATGATATCCCTTTCCGCAAACATAGGAGAGAACTCACTACAAGTACTAGAGTTATATACACAATAAAATAAGAAGTTCCCTTGATTCCTTAATGAGCAAGTTAAAGAGTCCATTGAAACTAACCTATCTATTTTGCTTACTAACTAGATGATTCATTCATCCACTTTCTATTGCTTTATGTAGATGAAAGATACAATGCCATGTAAATAATGAGTTGTATGTATAGAACAACTACTAGAACACTAGATTAGTTAGATTGCTATTTAGAGTGTTCCATTATGATATCCCTTTCCTCAAACATAGGAGAGAACTAACTACAAGTACTATAGCTGAAACTAACCTTTCCATTACCCTTACAAACTAGATTAGTTGTCTATTGATTCATTCATTCACTTTCTATTGCTTTAGGTAGATGAAAGATATAATCCCATGTAAAGAATGAGTTGTATGTCTTCCCTTTATCTAGAACAACAACTAGATCACTAGATTAGTTAGATTGCTATTTAGAGTGTTCCATTATGATATCCCTTTCCTCAAACATAGGAGAGAACTAACTACAAGTACTATAGCTGAAACTAACCTTTCCATTACCCTTACAAACTAGATTAATTGTCTATTGATTCATTCATTCACTTTCTATTGCTTTAGTTAGATGAAAGATACAATCCCATGTAAACAATGAGTTGTATGTCTTCCCTTTATCTAGAACAACAACTAGATCACTAGATTAGTTAGATTGCTATTTAGAGTGTTCCATTATGATATCCGTTTCCTCAAACATATGAGAGAACTAACTACAAGTACTATAGCTGAAACTAACCTTTCCATTACCCTTACAAACTAGATTAGTTGTCTATTGATTCATTCATTCACTTTCTATTGCTTTAGTTAGATGAAAGATACAATCCCATGTAAAGAATGAGTTGTATGTCTTCCCTTTATCTAGAACAACAACTAGATCACTAGATTAGTTAGATTGCTATTTAGAGTGTTCCATTATGATATCCCTTTCCTCAAACATAGGAGAGAACTATCTACAAGTACTATAGCTGAAACTAACATTTCCATTACCCTTACAAACTAGATTAGTTGCCTATTGATTCATTCATTCACTTTTTATTGCATAGGTAGATGAAAGATACAATCCCATATAAAGAATGAGTTGTATGTCTTCCCTTTATCTAGAACAACAACTAGATCACTAGATTAGTTAGATTGCTATTTAGAGTGTTCCATTATGATATCCCTTTCCTCAAACATAGGAGAGAACTATCTACAAGTACTATCGCTGAAACTAACATTTCCATTACCCTTACAAACTAGATTAGTTGCCTATTGATTCATTCATTCACTTTCTATTGCATTAGGTAGATGAAAGATACAATCCCATATAAAGAATGAGTTGTATGTCTTCCCTTTATCTAGAACAACAACTAGATCACTAGATTAGTTAGATTGCTATTTAGAGTGTTCCATTATGATATCCCTTTCCTCAAACATAGGAGAGAACTAACTACAAGTACTATAGCTGAAACTAACCTTTCCATTACCCTTACAAACTAGATTAATTGTCTATTGATTCATTCATTCACTTTCTATTGCTTTAGTTAGATGAAAGATACAATCCCATGTAAACAATGAGTTGTATGTCTTCCCTTTATCTAGAACAACAACTAGATCACTAGATTAGTTAGATTGCTATTTAGAGTGTTCCATTATGATATCCCTTTCCTCAAACATAGGAGAGAACTATCTACAAGTACTATAGCTGAAACTAACATTTCCATTACCCTTACAAACTAGATTAGTTGCCTATTGATTCATTCATTCACTTTCTATTGCATTAGGTAGATGAAAGATACAATCCCATATAAAGAATGAGTTGTATGTCTTCCCTTTATCTAGAACAACAACTAGATCACTAGATTAGTTAGATTGCTATTTAGAGTGTTCCATTATGATATCCCTTTCCTCAAACATAGGAGAGAACTAACTACAAGTACTATAGCTGAAACTAACCTTTCCATTACCCTTACAAACTAGATTAATTGTCTATTGATTCATTCATTCACTTTCTATTGCTTTAGTTAGATGAAAGATACAATCCCATGTAAACAATGAGTTGTATGTCTTCCCTTTATCTAGAACAACAACTAGATCACTAGATTAGTTAGATTGCTATTTAGAGTGTTCCATTATGATATCCCTTTCCTCAAACATAGGAGAGAAC
>CM051458.1:25308662-25333961 GCA_028274465.1 Plantago ovata
AAGCTACAATGCCATGTAAAGAATGAGTTGTATGTATAGAACAACTACTAGATCACTAGATAGTTAGATTGCTATTTAGAGTGTTCCATTATGATATCCCTTTCCTCAAACATAGGAGAGAACTAACTACAAGTACTATAGCTGAAACTAACCTTTCCATTACCCTTACAAACTAGATTAGTTGTCTATTGATTCATTCATTCACTTTCTATTGCTTTAGGTAGATGAAAGATACAATCCCATGTAAAGAATGAGTTGTATGTTTTCCTTTATCTAGAACAACAACTAGATCACTAGATTAGTTAGATTGCTATATAGAGTGTTCCGTTATGATATCCCTTTCCGCAAACATAGGAGAGAACTAACTACAAGTACTAGAGTTATATACACAATCAAATAAGAAGTTCCCTTGCTTCCTTAATGAGCAAGTTAAAGAGTCCATTGAAACTAACCTATCTTTTGCTTACTAACTAGATGATTCATTCATCCACTTTCTATTGCTTTATGTAGATGAAAGATACAATGCCATGTAAAGAATGAGTTGTATGTATAGAACAACTACTAGATCACTAGATTAGTTAGATTGCTATTTAGAGTGTTCCATTATGATATCCCTTTCCTCAAACATAGGAGAGAACTAACTACAAGTACTATAGCTGAAACTAACCTTTCCATTACCCTTACAAACTAGATTAGTTGTCTATTGATTCATTCATTCACTTTCTATTGCTTTAGGTAGATGAAAGATACAATCCCATGTAAAGAATGAGTTGTATGTCTTCCCTTTATCTAGAACAACAACTAGATCACTAGATTAGTTAGATTGCTATATAGAGTGTTCCGTTATGATATCCCTTTCCGCAAACATAGGAGAGAACTAACTACAAGTACTAGAGTTATATACACAATCAAATAAGAATCCCTTGCTTCTTAATGAGCAAGTTAAATAGTCCATTGAAACTAACCTATCTATTGTGCTTACTAACTAGATGATTCATTCATCCACTTTCTATTGCTTTATGTAGATGAAAGATACAATGCCATGTAAAGAATGAGTTGTGTGTATAGAACAACTACTAGATCACTAGATTAGTTAGATTGCTATTTAGAGTGTTCCATTATGATATCCCTTTCCTCAAACATAGGAGAGAACTAACTACAAGTACTATAGCTGAAACTAACCTTTCCATTACCCTTACAAACTAGATTAGTTGTCTATTGATTCATTCATTCACTTTCTATTGCTTAGGTAGATGAAAGATACAATCCCATGTAAGAATGAGTTGTATGTCTTCCCTTTATCTAGAACAACAACTAGATCACTAGATTAGTTAGATTGCTATTTAGAGTGTTCCATTATGATATCCCTTTCCTCAAACATAGGAGAGAACTAACTACAAGTACTATAGCTGAAACTAACCTTTCCATTACCCTACAAACTAGATTAGTTGTCTATTGATTCATTCATTCACTTTCTATTGCTTTAGGTAGATGAAAGATACAATCCCATGTAAAGAATGAGTTGTATGTCTTCCCTTTATCTAGAACAACAACTAGATCACTAGATTAGTTAGATTGCTATATAGAGTGTTCCGTTATGATATCCCTTTACGCAAACATAGGAGAGAACTAACTACAAGTACTAGAGTTATATACACAATCAAATAAGAAGTTCCCTTGCTTCCTTAATGAGCAAGTTAAATAGTCCATTGAAACTAACCTATCTATTGTGCTTACTAACTAGATGATTCATTCATCCACTTTCTATTGCTTTATGTAGATGAAAGATACAATGCCATGTAAAGAATGAGTTGTGTGTATAGAACAACTACTAGATCACTAGATTAGTTAGATTGCTATTTAGAGTGTTCCATTATGATATCCCTTTCCTCAAACATAGGAGAGAACTAACTACAAGTACTATAGCTGAAACTAACCTTTCCATTACCCTTACAAACTAGATTAGTTGTCTATTGATTCATTCATTCACTTTCTATTGCTTTAGGTAGATGAAAGATACAATCCCATGTAAAGAATGAGTTGTATGTCTTCCCTTTATCTAGAACAACAACTAGATCACTAGATTAGTTAGATTGCTATATAGAGTGTTCCGTTATGATATCCCTTTCCGCAAACATAGGAGAGAACTAACTACAAGTACTAGAGTTATATACACAATCAAATAAGAAGTTCCTTGCTTCCTTAATGAGCAAGTTAAAGAGTCCATTGAAACTAACCTATCTATTTTGCTTACTAACTAGATGATTCATTCATCCACTTTCTATTGCTTTATGTAGATGAAAGATACAATGCCATGTAAAGAATGAGTTGTGTGTATAGAACAACTACTAGATCACTAGATTAGTTAGATTGCTATTTAGAGTGTTCCATTATGATATCCCTTTCCTCAAACATAGGAGAGAACTAACTACAAGTACTATAGCTGAAACTAACCTTTCCATTACCCTTACAAACTAGATTAGTTGTCTATTGATTCATTCATTCACTTTCTATTGCTTTAGGTAGATGAAAGATACAATCCCATGTAAAGAATGAGTTGTATGTCTTCCCTTTATCTAGAACAACAACTAGATCACTAGATTAGTTAGATTGCTATATAGAGTGTTCCGTTATGATATCCCTTTCCGCAAACATAGGAGAGAACTAACTACAAGTACTATAGCTGAAAAATACCTTTCCATTACCCTTACAAACTAGATTAGTTGTCTTGATTATTCATTTCACTTTCTATTGCTTTATGTAGATGAAAGATACAATGCCATGTAAAGAATGAGTTGTATGTTTATAGAACAACTACTAGATCACTAGATTAGTTAGATTGCTATTTAGAGTGTTCCATTATGATATCCCTTTGCAAACATAGGAGAGAACTAACTACAAGTACTAGAGTTATACACAATCAAATAAGACTTTCCCTTGCTTCCTTAATACAAGTTAGTCCATTGAAACTAACCTATCTATGTGCTTACTACTAGATGATTCATTCATCCACTTTCTATTGCTTTATGTAGATGAAAGATACAATGCCATGTAAAGAATGAGTTGTGTTTATAGAACAAACTAGATCACTAGATTAGTTAGATTGCTATTTAGAGTGTTCCATTATGATATCCCTTTCCTCAACATAGGAGAGAACTAACTACAAGTACTATAGCTGAAACTAACCTTTCATTACCCTTACAATAGATAGTTGTCCTATTGATTCATCATCACTTTCTATTTGCTTTAGGTAGATGAAAGATACAATGCCATGTAAAGAATGAGTTGTAGTCTTCCCTTTTATAGAACAAACCTAGATCACTAGATTAGTTAGATTGCTATTTAGAGTGTTCCATTATGATATCCCTTTCCTCAAACATAGGAGAGAACTAACTACAAGTACTATAGCTGAAACTAACCTTTCCATTACCCTTACAAACTAGATTAGTTGTCTATTGATTCATTCATTCACTTTCTATTGCATTAGGTAGATGAAAGATACAATCCCATGTAAAGAATGAGTTGTATGTCTTTCCTTTATCAAGAACAACAACTAGATCACTAGATTAGTTAGATTGCTATATAGAGTGTTCCGTTATGATATCCCTTTACGCAAACATAGGAGAGAACTAACTACAAGTACTAGAGTTATATACACAATCAAATATGAAGTTCCCTTGCTTCCTAAATGAGAAAGTTAAATAGTCCATTGAAACTAACCTATCTATTGTGCTTACTAACTAGATGATTCATTCATCCACTTTCTATTGCTTTATGTAGATGAAAGATACAATGCCATGTAAAGAATGAGTTGTATGTATAGAACAACTACTAGATCACTAGATTAGTTAGATTGCTATTTAGACGTGTTCCATTATGATATCCCTTTCCTCAAACATAGGAGAGAACTAACTACAAGTACTATAGCTGAAACTAACCTTTCAATTACCCTTACAAACTAGATTAGTTGTCTATTGATTCATTCATTCACTTTATATTGCATTAGGTAGATGAAGATACAATCCCATGTAAAGAATGAGTTGTATGTCTTCCCTTTATCTAGAACAACAACTAGATCACTAGATTATTAGGTAGATTGCTACTATAGAGTGTTCGTTATGATATCCCTTTCCGCAAACATAGGAGAGAACTAACTAACAGTATAGAGTTATATACACAATCAAATAGAAGTTCCCTTTGCTCCTTAATGAGCAAGTTAAAGAGTCCACTGAAACTAACCTATCTATTTTGCTTACTAACTAGATGATTCATTCATCCACTTTCTATTGCTTTAGGTAGATGAAAGATACAATCCCATGTAAAGAATGAGTTGTATTTATAGAACAACAACTAGATCACTAGATTAGTTAGATTGCTATTTAGAGTGTTCCGTTATGATATCCCTTTCCGCAAACATAGGAGAGAACTAACTACAAGTACTATAGCTGAAACTAACCTTCTAATTACCCTTACCAACTAGAAGTTGTCTATTGATTCATCATCACTCGATCACTAGATAGTTAGATTGCTATTTAGAAGTGTTCCATTATGAGTATCCCTTTCCTCAAACATAGGAGAGAACTAACTACAGCACTATAGCTGAAACTAACCTTTACATTACCCTTACAAACTAGATTAGTTGTCTATTGATTCATTCATTCACTTTCTATTGCTTTAGGTAGATGAAAGATACAATCCCATGTAAAGAAGGAGTTGTAGGTCTTTCCTTTATCTAGACAACAACTAGATCACTAGATTAGTTAGATTGCTATATAGAGTGTTCCGTTATGATATCCCTTACGCAAACATAGGAGAGAACTAACTACAAGTACTAGAGTTATATACACAATCAAATAAGAAGTTCCCTTGCTTCCTAAATGAGAAAGTAAAATAGTCCATTGAAAATAACCTATCTATTGTGCTTACTAACTAGATGATTCATTCATCCACTTTCTATTGCTTTATGTAGATGAAAGATACAATGCCATGTAAAGAATGAGTTGTATGTATAGAACAACTACTAGATCACTAGATTAGTTTGATTGCTATTTAGATTGTTCCATTATGATATCCCTTTCCTCAAACATAGGAGAGAACTAACTACAAGTACTATAGCTGAAACTAACCTTTCCATTACCCTTACAAACTAGATTAGTTGTCTCTTGATTCATTTATTCACTTTCTATTGCATTAGGTAGATGAAAGATACAATCCCATGTAAAGAATGAGTTGTATGTCTTCCCTTTATCAAGAACAACAACTAGATCACTAGATTAGTTAGATTGCTATATAGAGTGTTCCGTTATGATATCCCTTTACGCAAACATAGGAGAGAACTAACTACAAGTACTAGAGTTATATACACAATCAAATAAGAAGTTCCCTTGCTTCCTAAATGAGAAAGTTAAATAGTCCATTGAAACTAACCTATCTATTGTGCTTACTAACTAGATGATTCATTCATCTACTTTCTATTGCTTTATGTAGATGAAAGATACAATGCCATGTAAAGAATGAGTTGTATGTATAGAACAACTACTAGATCACTAGATTAGTTTAGATTGCTATTTAGAGTGTTCCATTATGATATCCCTTTCCTCAAACATAGGAGAGAACTAACTACAAGTACTATAGCTGAAACTAACCTTTCCATTACCCTTAAAAACTAGATTAGTTGTCTATTGATTCATTTATTCACTTTCTATTGCATTAGGTAGATGAAAGATACAATCCCATGTAAAGAATGAGTTGTATGTCTTCCCTTTATCAAGAACAACAACTAGATCACTAGATTAGTTAGATTGCTATATAGAGTGTTCCGTTATGATATCCCTTTACGCAAACATAGGAGAGAACTAACTACAAGTACTAGAGTTATATACACAATCAAATAAGAAGTTCCCTTGCTTCCTTAATGAGCAAGTTAAATAGTCCATTGAAACTAACCTATCTATTGTGCTTACTAACTAGATGATTCATTCATCCACTTTCTATTGATTTATGTAGATGAAAGATACAATGTCATGTTAAGAATGAGTTGTGTGTATAGAACAACTACTAGATCACTAGATTAGTTAGATTGCTATTTAGACTGTTCCATTATGGTATCCCTTTCCTCAAACATAGGAGAGAACTAACTACAAGTACTAGAGCTGAAACTAACCTTTCAATTACCCTTACAAACTAGATTAGTTGTCTATTGATTCATTCATTCACTTTATATTGCTTTAGGTAGATGAAAGATACAATCCCATGTAAAGAATGAGTTGTAGGTCTTCCCTTTATCTAGAACAACAACTAGATCACTAGATTAGGTAGATTGCTATATAGAGTGTTCCGTTATGATATCCCTTTCCACAAACATAGGAGAGAACTAACTACAAGTACTAGAGTTATATACACAATCAAATAACAAGTTCCCTTGCTTCCTTAATGAGCAAGTTAAAGAGTCCACTGAAACTAACCTATCTATTTTTCTTACTAACTAGATGATTCATTCATCCACTTTCTATTGCTTTATGTAGATGAAAGATACAATGTCATCTAAAGAATGAGTTGTATGAATAGAACAACTACTAGATCACTAGATTAGTTAGATTGCTATTTAGAGTGTTCCATTATAATATCCCTTTCCTCAAACATAGGAGAGAACTAACTACAAGTACTATAGCTGAAACTAACCTTTACATTACCCTTACAAACTAGATTAGTTGTCTATTGATTCATTAATTCACTTTCTATTGCTTTCGGTAGATGAAAGATACAATCCCATGTAAAGAATGAGTTGTATGTCTTTCCTTTATCTAGAACAACAACTAGATCACTAGATTAGGTAGATTGCTATATAGAGTGTTCCGTTATGATATCCCGTTCCGCAAACATAGGAGAGAACTAACTACAAGTACTAGAGTTATATACACAATCAAATAAGAAGTTTCCTTGCTTACTTAATGAGCATGTTAAAGAGTCCATTGAAAGTAACCTATCTATTTTGCTTACTAACTAGATGATTCATTCATCCACTTTCTATTGCTTTATGTAGATGAAAGATACAATGCCATGTAAAGAATGAGTTGTGTGTATAGAACAACTACTAGATCACTAGATTAGTTAGATTGCTATTTAGACTGTTCCATTATGGTATCCCTTTCCTCAAACATAGGAGAGAACTAACTACAAGTACTAGAGCTGAAACTAACCTTTCAATTACCCTTACAAACTAGATTAGTTGTCTATTGATTCATTCATTCACTTTATATTGCTTTAGGTAGATGAAAGATACAATCCCATGTAAAGAAGGAGTTGTATGTCTTTCCTTTATCTAGAACAACAACTAGATCACTAGATTAGTTAGATTGCTATATAGAGTGTTCCGTTATGATATCCCTTTACGCAAACATAGGAGAGAACTAACTACAAGTACTAGAGTTATATACACAATCAAATAAGAAGTTCCCTTGCTTCCTAAATGAGAAAGTAAAATAGTCCATTGAAAATAACCTATCTATTGTGCTTACTAACTAGATGATTCATTCATCCACTTTCTATTGCTTTATGTAGATGAAAGATACAATGCCATGTAAAGAATGAGTTGTATGTATAGAACAACTACTAGATCACCAGATTAGTTAGATTGCTATTTAGAGTGTTCCATTATGATATCCCTTTCCTCAAACATAGGAGAGAACTAACTACAAGTACTATAGCTGAAACTAACCTTTCCATTACCCTTACAAACTAGATTAGTTGTCTCTTGATTCATTTATTCACTTTCTATTGCATTAGGTAGATGAAAGATACAATCCCATGTAAAGAATGAGTTGTATGTCTTCCCTTTATCAAGAACAACAACTAGATCACTAGATTAGTTAGATTGCTATATAGAGTGTTCCGTTATGATATCCCTTTACGCAAACATAGGAGAGAACTAACTACAAGTACTAGAGTTATATACACAATCAAATAAGAAGTTCCCTTGCTTCCTAAATGAGAAAGTAAAATAGTCCATTGAAAATAACCTATCTATTGTGCTTACTAACTAGATGATTCATTCATCCACTTTCTATTGCTTTATGTAGATGAAAGATACAATGCCATGTAAAGAATGAGTTGTGTGTATAGAACAACTACTAGATCACTAGATTAGTTAGATTGCTATTTAGGGTGTTCCATTATGATATCCCTTTCCTCAAACATAGGAGAGAACTAACTACAAGTACTATAGCTGAAACTAACCTTTCCATTACCCTTACAAACTTGATTAGTTGTCTATTGATTCATTCATTCACTTTCTATTGCATTAGGTAGATGAAAGATACAATCCCATGTAAAGAATGAGTTGTATGTCTTTCCTTTATCTAGAACAACAACTAGATCACTAGATTAGTTAGATTGCTATATAGAGTGTTCCGTTAAGATATCCCTTTACGCAAACATAGGACAGAACTAACTACAAGTACTAGAGTTATATACACAATCAAATAAGAAGTTCCCTTGCTTCCTTAATGAGCAAGTTAAAGAGTCCATTGAAACTAACCTATCTATTTTGCTTACTAACTAGATGATTCATTCATCCACTTTCTATTGCTTTATGTAGATGAAAGATACAATGCCATCTAAAGAATGAGTTGTATGTATAGAACAACTACTAGATCACTAGATTAGTTAGATTGCTACTTAGACTGTTCCATTATGATATCCCTTTCCTCAAACATAGGAGAGAACTAACTACAAGTACTATAGCTGAAACTAACCTTTCAATTACCCTTACAAACTAGATTAGTTGTCTATTGATTCATTCATTCACTTTATATTGCTTTAGGTAGATGAAAGATACAATCCCATGTAAAGAATGAGTTGTAGGTCTTCCCTTTATCTAGAACAACAACTAGATCACTAGATTAGGTAGATTGCTATATAGAGTGTTCCGTTATGATATCCCTTTCCGCAAACATAGGAGAGAACTAACTACAAGTACTAGAGTTATATACACAATCAAATAAGAAGTTCCCTTGCTTCCTTAATGAGCAAGTTAAAGAGTCCACTGAAACTAACCTATCTATTTTTCTTACTAACTAGATGATTCATTCATCCACTTTCTATTGCTTTATGTAGATGAAAGATACAATGCCATCTAAAGAATGAGTTGTATGAATAGAACAACTAATAGATCACTAGATTAGTTAGATTGCTATTTAGAGTGTTCCATTATGATATCCCTTTCCTCAAACATAGGAGAGAACTAACTACAAGTACTATAGCTGAAACTAACCTTTACATTACCCTTACAAACTAGATTAGTTGTCTATTGATTCATTAATTCACTTTCTATTGCTTTCGGTAGATGAAAGATACAATCCCATGTAAAGAATGAGCTCAAGGGGTTCGTCAAGGAGATCCTCTATCACCGTTACTTTTCTGTTTGGCCGAAGAGATCTTCAGTCGATTACTCACTCATTCGGCCTCTATAGGGGAGTTGTCTCCTTTATTTCTCGGTCGTAACATTACTTTCCCCTCACATTTACTTTACGCCGATGATGTAATTGTTTTTTGCAGAGCTTCAACGTCGAACTGCAGGACTTTATTGAAGATACTTAGATGCTATAAGGATTGGTCCGGACAAAGCTACAACCCTGCCAAATCTCGGGTTTACTTTAGTTCTTGTATTACGCCAGCTCGCACTCGCCGTTTGGGTCGCATTCTTGGCATTGGAACAGGTTCCTTACCTTTCTCGTACCTTGGTGTTCCGCTTTTTGTGGGTGTTCCAAGAAGGCGCCATTTACAGGGTATTGCGGATGGGATTATAGCCAAATTTGCTAGATGGAAAGGTTCTTCTTTGTCTATGGCAGGCCGTATATGTCTTGTGCACTCTGTTATTCAAGGTGCGTTTGTTCATTCAATGATGGTTTATAGATGGCCAAAGTATCTTCTTCGCTTTGTAGAAAGTAGAATGCGGAACTTTGTCTTCACGGGTGATATTCTCAAGATTGGCACCATTCGGGTCTCTTGGAAGCGTTGTTGTGCGCCTAAGGGTGAAGGGGGTTTGGGTCTTCGCTCAATGGTCGCTGCCAATAATTCATTCCTCTCTCGGTTTACCTGGGATGTTTTGAATCAAAAGGCGCCGTATATGAGTATTTTGCTTGATCGCTTTTTCTCCCATGGTCAATTACGGAGTTATGTTCGTTCTTCGATTTGGTTTGGTTTTAAGGATAGCTATCCTGCTCTTATCAATGGGTCTCGCTGGTTGGTTGGGAGCAACTCACAGATTCGCTTTTGGCTTGATAATTGGCTGGGTTACTGCATTGCGGATAGAATTGAGATCCCTACTCATCTTAGGCATCATTTTGATTTCGCCATCTCTGACTATGTGACGAATGATAGCTGGGATCTCATTCCAGAATTTGTTGCGGCATATCCGGAGGTTGCTTATGATATCTTCAATTACCAGTTAGCTCCTGCTGGGGAGGACACAAGAATCTGGACTTCTTCTAGAGATGGCACTACTTCTAGTGCAATTTTCTATCAGCATCTACGCCCATCCTTCCCTACGGTTAATTGGGGAGACTGGATTTGGTCCTCTTACATTCCTCCTCGACGTTCTATCACTACTTGGAAAGCTATCCACAACAAGCTCCCTACCCTTGATAATCTTCGCACTATTGGGTTTATGGGACCTTCGATTTGTATTTTCTGCATGTCTAATGAAGAGGATATGGACCACATGTTGGTGAGATGTACATTTACCCATACTATTTGGTTGCGTATATTTGATATTTTTCATTTGACTATGCCAGATTTTAATGGGTTCCACGAGTTGGTGTTATTTGCGATGGCCAGACGATTCAGTACACAGGTTTCTGCTCTATGGAGACTAGTGTTTGTTACCTTGGTGTGGATTTTATGGTCTACTCGCAACCGCTGGATTTTTGAGAACAAGCAGTTCTCTATTTCCTCCGTTCTCCATAGGCTATTGCGCACGGTTCATGAGCAAGGCAACCTTCTAAAAGGTACGATGTATAATTCTGTGGATGATCTTATGACTTTGCATACTTTTGGCATTACAGGTTGCTCTAGACCTCCTCCCGTGATTAAAGAGGTTCACTGGATTCCGCCTTCAAGTGGATGGATTAAATGCAACACCGATGGTAGTGCTAAAGGTGCTCCGGGCGACGCTATTGCAGCTGGGGTTTTTAGGGATGCCTTTGGTGTGGTGAAGGGTTGTTTTGTGCAACATTTGGGTCGTCTTTTTGCTTTTGAAGCCGAGTTGGCAGCCGTGATGTATGCCATTGAGATTGCGGTTTTACACGGCTGGAATAAGCTTTGGCTTGAGACGGATTCAGCCTATGTCGAAGGCCTTTTGCTCACTCGCTCCAACAATGTTCCCTGGCAGTTTCGAAATCGTTGGTTTAGGGTTCTCGCGCTGTTGGGACTTTTTGATTTCAAGATCACGCATATCTATAGGGAAGGCAATGCAGTAGCAGATACTCTTTCTAATCACCATACCGATGGTTATTGGCCTTATCAAATTGATTGTATTGTGGATCAGGTGCTCAAAGATGCTTCGGGGCAGCCTTATTTTCGTTTCATGCAGCACTAACACTCAGGCACTCTTTCCCATCTGTAGGTTTTTCCCACTGGGTTTTTCTATGGATGGGTTTTAACGAGGCCCGTGGTTGCAACCAGGAATTTCTTTTCCTGGGTTAGTTTTCTGTGTACATTAGATTTGTCTTTGTATTCTTGTTTGCATCTACGTCCGCATGTGGGCTGTAGATTGGTCTCTGACATTCTGTTATTTTTAATACAAGCGCGGTTTATTTAAAAAAAATAAACCTATCTATTGTGCTTACTAACTAGATGATTCATTCATCGACTTTCTATTGCTTTATGTAGATGAAAGATATAATGCCATGTAAAGAATGAGTTGTATTTCTTCCCTTTATGTAGAACAACAACTAGATCACTAGATTAGTTAGATTGCTATATAAAGTGTTCCGTTATGATATCCCTTTACGCAAACATAGGAGAGAACTAACTACAAGTACTATAGCTGAAACTAACCTTTCCATTACCTTACAAACTAGATTAGTTGTCTATTGATTCATTCATTCACTTTCTATTGCTTTAGGTAGATGAAAGATACAATCCCATGTAAAGAATGAGTTGTATGTCTTCCCTTTATCTAGAACAACAACTAGATCACTAGATTAGTTAGATTGCTATTTAGAGTGTTCCATTATGATATCCCTTTCCTCAAACATAGGAGAGAACTAACTACAAGTACTATAGCTGAAACTAACCTTTCCATTACCCTTACAAACTAGATTAGTTGTCTATTCATTCATTCATTCACTTTCTATTGCTTTAGGTAGATGAAAGATATAATGCCATGTAAAGAATGAGTTGTATTTCTTCCCTTTATGTAGAACAACAACTAGATCACTAGATTAGTTAGATTGCTATTTAGAGTGTTCCATTATGATATCCCTTTCCTCAAACATAGGAGAGAACTAACTACAAGTACTATAGCTGAAACTAACCTTTCCATTACCTTACAAACTAGATTAGTTGTCTATTGATTCATTCATTCACTTTCTATTGCTTTAGGTAGATGAAAGATACAATCTCATGTAAAGAATGAGTTGTATGTCTTCCCTTTATCTAGAACAACAACTAGATCACTAGATTAGTTAGATTGCTATTTAGAGTGTTCCATTATGATATCCCTTTCCTCAAACATAGGAGAGAACTAACTACAAGTACTATAGCTCAAACTAACCTTTCCATTACCCTTAAAAACTAGATTAGTTGTCTATTCATTCATTCATCCACTTTCTATTGCTTTATGTAGATGAAAGATATAATGCCATGTAAAGAATGAGTTGTATTTCTTCCCTTTATCTAGAACAACAACTAGATCACTAGATTAGTTAGATTGCTATATAGAGTGTTCCGTTATGATATCCCTTTACGCAAACATAGGAGAGAACTAACTACAAGTACTATAGCTGAAACTAACCTTTCCATTACCTTACAAACTAGATTAGTTGTCTATTGATTCATTCATTCACTTTCTATTGCTTTAGGTAGATGAAAGATACAATCCCATGTAAAGAATGAGTTGTATGTCTTCCCTTTATCTAGAACAACAACTAGATCACTAGATTAGTTAGATTGCTATTTAGAGTGTTCCATTATGATATCCCTTTCCTCAAACATAGGAGAGAACTAACTACAAGTACTATAGCTGAAACTAACCTTTCCATTACCCTTACAAACTAGATTAGTTGTCTATTCATTCATTCATTCACTTTCTATTGCTTTAGGTAGATGAAAGATATAATCCCATGGAAAGAATGAGTTGTATGTCTTCCCTTTATCTAGAACAACAACTAGATCACTAGATTAGTTAGATTGCTATTTAGAGTGTTCCATTATGATATCCTCTTCCTCAAACATAGGTGAGAACTAACTACAAGTACTATAGCTGAAACTAACCTTTCCATTACCCTTACAAACTAGATTAGTTTTCTATTAATTCATTCATTCACTTTCTATTGCTTTAGGTAAATGAAAGATACAATCCCATGTAAAGAATGAGTTGTATGTCTTCCCTTTATCTAGAACAACAACTAGATCACTAGATTAGTTAGATTGCTATTTGGAGTGTTCCATTATGATATCCCTTTCCTCAAACATAGGAGAGAACTAACTACAAGTACTATAGCTGAAACTAACCTTTCCATTACCCTTACAAACTAGATTAGTTGTCTATTGATTCATTCATTCACTTTCTATTGCTTTAGGTAGATGAAAGATACAATCCCATGTAAAGAATGAGTTGTATGTCTTCCCTTTATCTAGAACAACGACTAGATCACTAGATCAGTTAGATTTCTATTTAGAGTGTTCCATTATGATATCCGTTTCCGCAAACATAGGAGAGAACTAACTACAAGTAGTAGAGTTATATACACAATAAAATAAGAAGTTCCCTTGCTTCCTAAATTAGCAAGTTTAATAGTCCATTGAAACTAACCTATCTATTGTGCTTACTAACTAGATGATTCATTCATCCACTTTCTATTGCTTTATGTAGATGAAAGATACAATGCCATGTAAAGAATGAGTTGTATGTCTTCCCTTTATCTAGAAAAACAACTAGATCACTAGATTAGTTAGATTTCTATATAAAATGTTCCGTTATGATATCCCTTTACGCAAACATAGGAGAGAACTAACTACAAGTACTATAGCTGAAACTAACCTTTCCATTACCTTACAAACTAGATTAGTTGTCTATTGATTCATTCATTCAGTTTCTATTGCTTTAGGTAGATGAAAGATACAATCCCATGTAAAGAATGAGTTGTATGTCTTCCCTTTATCTAGAACAACTAGATCACTAGATTATTTAGATTGCTATTTAGAGTGTTCCATTATAATATCCCTTTCCTCAAACATAGGAGAGAACTAACTACAAGTACTATAGCTGAAACTAACCTTTCCATAACCCTTACAAACTAGATTAGTTGTCTATTCATTCATTCATTCACTTTCTATTGCTTTAGGTAGATGAAAGATATAATGCCATGTAAAGAATGAGTTGTATTTCTTCCCTTTATGTAGAACAACAACTAGATCACTAGATTAGTTAGATTGCTATTTAGAGTGTTCCATTATGATATCCCTTTCCTCAAACATAGGAGAGAACTAACTACAAGTACTATAGCTGAAACTAACCTTTCCATTACCTTACAAACTAGATTAGTTGTCTATTGATTCATTCATTCACTTTCTATTGCTTTAGGTAGATGAAAGATACAATCTCATGTAAAGAATGAGTTGTATGTCTTCCCTTTATCTAGAACAACAACTAGATCACTAGATTAGTTAGATTGCTATTTAGAGTGTTCCATTACGATATCCCTTTCCTCAAACATAGGAGAGAACTAACTACAAGTACTATAGCTCAAACTAACCTTTCCATTACCCTTAAAAACTAGATTAGTTGTCTATTCATTCATTCATCCACTTTCTATTGCTTTATGTAGATGAAAGATATAATGCCATGTAAAGAATGAGTTGTATTTCTTCCCTTTATCTAGAACAACAACTAGATCACTAGATTAGTTAGATTGCTATATAGAGTGTTCCGTTATGATATCCCTTTACGCAAACATAGGAGAGAACTAACTACAAGTACTATAGCTGAAACTAACCTTTCCATTACCTTACAAACTAGATTAGTTGTCTATTGATTCATTCATTCACTTTCTATTGCTTTAGGTAGATGAAAGATACAATCCCATGTAAAGAATGAGTTGTATGTCTTCCCTTTATCTAGAACAACAACTAGATCACTAGATTAGTTAGATTGCTATTTAGAGTGTTCCATTATGATATCCCTTTCCTCAAACATAGGAGAGAACTAACTACAAGTACTATAGCTGAAACTAACCTTTCCATTACCCTTACAAACTAGATTAGTTGTCTATTCATTCATTCATTCACTTTCTATTGCTTTAGGTAGATGAAAGATATAATCCCATGGAAAGAATGAGTTGTATGTCTTCCCTTTATCTAGAACAACAACTAGATCACTAGATTAGTTAGATTGCTATTTAGAGTGTTCCATTATGATATCCTCTTCCTCAAACATAGGTGAGAACTAACTACAAGTACTATAGCTGAAACTAACCTTTCCATTACCCTTACAAACTAGATTAGTTGTCTATTCATTCATTCATTCACTTTCTATTGCTTTAGGTAGATGAAAGATATAATGCCATGTAAAGAATGAGTTGTATTTCTTCCCTTTATGTAGAACAACAACTAGATCACTAGATTAGTTAGATTGCTATTTAGAGTGTTCCATTATGATATCCCTTTCCTCAAACATAGGAGAGAACTAACTACAAGTACTATAGCTGAAACTAACCTTTCCATTACCTTACAAACTAGATTAGTTGTCTATTGATTCATTCATTCACTTTCTATTGCTTTAGGTAGATGAAAGATACAATCTCATGTAAAGAATGAGTTGTATGTCTTCCCTTTATCTAGAACAACAACTAGATCACTAGATTAGTTAGATTGCTATTTAGAGTGTTCCATTATGATATCCCTTTCCTCAAACATAGGAGAGAACTAACTACAAGTACTATAGCTCAAACTAACCTTTCCATTACCCTTAAAACTAGATTAGTTGTCTATTCATTCATTCATCCACTTTCTATTGCTTTATGTAGATGAAAGATATAATGCCATGTAAAGAATGAGTTGTATTTCTTCCCTTTATCTAGAACAACAACTAGATCACTAGATTAGTTAGATTGCTATATAGAGTGTTCCGTTATGATATCCCTTTACGCAAACATAGGAGAGAACTAACTACAAGTACTATAGCTGAAACTAACCTTTCCATTACCTTACAAACTAGATTAGTTGTCTATTGATTCATTCATTCACTTTCTATTGCTTTAGATAGATGAAAGATACAATCCCATGTAAAGAATGAGTTGTATGTCTTCCCTTTATCTAGAACAACAACTAGATCACTAGATTAGTTAGATTGCTATTTAGAGTGTTCCATTATGATATCCCTTTCCTCAAACATAGGAGAGAACTAACTACAAGTACTATAGCTGAAACTAACCTTTCCATTACCCTTACAAACTAGATTAGTTGTCTATTCATTCATTCATTCATTCACTTTCTATTGCTTTAGGTAGATGAAAGATATAATCCCATGGAAAGAATGAGTTGTATGTCTTCCCTTTATCTAGAACAACAACTAGATCACTAGATTAGTTAGAATGCTATTTAGAGTGTTCCATTATGATATCCTCTTCCTCAAACATAGGTGAGAACTAACTACAAGTACTAAAGCTGAAACTAACCTTTCCATTACCCTTACAAACTAGATTAGTTTTCTATTAATTCATTCATTCACTTTCTATTGCTTTAGGTAAATGAAAGATACAATCCCATGTAAAGAATGAGTTGTATGTCTTCCCTTTATCTAGAACAACAACTAGATCACTAGATTAGTTAGATTGCTATTTGGAGTGTTCCATTATGATATCCCTTTCCTCAAACATAGGAGAGAACTAACTACAAGTACTATAGCTGAAACTAACCTTTCCATTACCCTTACAAACTAGATTAGTTGTCTATTGATTCATTCATTCACTTTCTATTGCTTTAGGTAGATGAAAGATACAATCCCATGTAAAGAATGAGTTGTATGTCTTCCCTTTATCTAGAACAACGACTAGATCACTAGATCAGTTAGATTTCTATTTAGAGTGTTCCATTATGATATCCGTTTCCGCAAACATAGGAGAGAACTAACTACAAGTAGTAGAGTTATATACACAATAAAATAAGAAGTTCCCTTGCTTCCTAAATTAGCAAGTTTAATAGTCCATTGAAACTAACCTATCTATTGTGCTTACTAACTAGATGATTCATTCATCCACTTTCTATTGCTTTATGTAGATGAAAGATACAATGCCATGTAAAGAATGAGTTGTATGTCTTCCCTTTATCTAGAAAAACAACTAGATCACTAGATTACTTAGATTTCTATATAAAATGTTCCGTTATGATATCCCTTTACGCAAACATAGGAGAGAACTAACTACAAGTACTATAGCTGAAACTAACCTTTCCATTACCTTACAAACTAGATTAGTTGTCTATTGATTCATTCATTCAGTTTCTATTGCTTTAGGTAGATGAAAGATACAATCCCATGTAAAGAATGAGTTGTATGTCTTCCCTTTATCTAGAACAACTAGATCACTAGATTATTTAGATTGCTATTTAGAGTGTTCCATTATAATATCCCTTTCCTCAAACATAGGAGAGAACTAACTACAAGTACTATAGCTGAAACTAACCTTTCCATAACCCTTACAAACTAGATTAGTTGTCTATTCATTCATTCATTCACTTTCTATTGCTTTAGGTAGATGAAAGATACATTCCCATGTAAAGAATGAGTTGTATGTCTTCCCTTTATCTAGAACAACAACTAGATCACTAGATTAGTTAGATTTCTATTTAGAGTGTTCCATTATGATATCCCTTTCCTCAAACATAGGAGAGAACTAACTACAAGTACTATAGCTGAAACAAACCTTTCCATTACCCTTACAAACAAGATCAGTTGTCTATTAATTCATTCATTCACTTTCTATTGCTTTAGGTAGATGAAAGATACAATCCCATGTAAAGAATGAGTTGTATGTCTTCCCTTTATCTAGAACAACAACTAGATCACTAGATTAGTTAGATTGCTATTTAGAGTGTTCCATTATGATATCCTTTCCTCAAACATAGGAGAGAACTAACTACAAGTACTATAGCTGAAACTAACCTTTCCATTACCTTACAAACTAGATTAGTTGTCTATTGATTCATTCATTCACTTTCTATTGCTTTAGGTAGATGAAAGATACAATCTCATGTAAAGAATGAGTTGTATGTCTTCCCTTTATCTAGAACAACAACTAGATCACTAGATTAGTTAGATTGCTATTTAGAGTGTTCCATTATGATATCCCTTTCCTCAAACATAGGACAGAACTAACTACAAGTACTATAGCTCAAACTAACCTTTCCATTACCCTTACAAACTAGATTAGTTGTCTATTCATTCATTCATCCACTTTCTATTGCTTTATGTAGATGAAAGATATAATGCCATGTAAAGAATGAGTTGTATTTCTTCCCTTTATCTAGAACAACAACTAGATCACTAGATTAGTTAGATTGCTATATAGAGTGTTCCGTTATGATATCCCTTTACGCAAACATAGGAGAGAACTAACTACAAGTACTATAGCTGAAACTAACCTTTCCATTACCTTACAAAGTAGATTAGTTGTCTATTGATTCCTTCATTCACTTTCTATTGCTTTAGGTAGATGAAAGATACAATCCCATGTAAAGAATGAGTTGTATGTCTTCCCTTTATCTAGAACAACAACTAGATCACTAGATTAGTTAGATTGCTATTTAGAGTGTTCCATTATGATATCCCTTTCCTCAAACATAGGACAGAACTAACTACAAGTACTATAGCTGAAACTAACCTTTCCATTACCCTTACAAACTAGATTAGTTTTCTATTAATTCATTCATTCACTTTCTATTGCTTTAGGTAAATGAAAGATACAATCCCATGTAAAGAATGAGTTGTATGTCTTCCCTTTATCTAGAACAACAACTAGATCACTAGATTAGTTAGATTACTATTTGGAGTGTTCCATTATGATATCCCTTTCCTCAAACATAGGAGAGAACTAACTACAAGTACAATAGCTGAAACTAACCTTTCCATTATCCTTACAAACTAGATTAGTTGTCTATTGATTCATTCATTCACTTTCTATTGCTTTAGGTAGATGAAAGATACAATCCCATGTAAAGAATGAGTTGTATGTCTTCCCTTTATCTAGAACAACAACTAGATCACTAGATCAGTTCTATTTAGAGTGTTCCATTATGATATCCCTTTCCGCAAGCATAGGAGAGAACTAACTACAAGTAGTAGAGTTATATACACAATAAAATAAGAAGTTCCCTTGCTTCCTAAATTAGCAAGTTTAATAGTCCATTGAAACTAACCTATCTATTGTGCTTACTAACTAGATGATTCATTCATCCACTTTCTATTGCTTTATGTAGATGAAAGATACAATGCCATGTAAAGAATGAGTTGTATGTCTTCCCTTTATCTAGAACAACAACTAGATCACTAGATTAGTTAGATTTCTATATAAAATGTTCCGTTATGATATCCCTTTACGCAAACATAGAAGAGAACTAACTACAAGTACTATAGCTGAAACTAACCTTTCCATTACCTTACAAACTAGATTAGTTGTCTATTGATTCATTCATTCAGTTTCTATTGCTTTAGGTAGATGAAAGATACAATCCCATGTAAAGAATGAGTTGTATGTCTTCCCTTTATCTAGAACAACTAGATCACTAGATTATTTAGATTGCTATTTAGAGTGTTCCATTATAATATCCCTTTCCTCAAACATAGGAGTGAACTAACTACAAGTACTATAGCTGAAACTAACCTTTCCATTACCCTTACAAACTAGATTAGTTGTCTATTGATTCATTCATTCACTTTCTATTGCTTTAGGTAGATGAAAGATACATTCCCATGTAAAGAATGAGTTGTATGTCTTCCCTTTATCTAGAACAACAACTAGATCACTAGATTAGTTAGATTGCTATTTGGAGTGTTCCATTATGATATCCCTTTCCTCAAACATAGGAGAGAACTAACTACAAGTACTATAGCTGAAACTAACCTTTCCATTACCCTTACAAACTAGATTAGTTGTCTATTAATTCATTCATTCACTTTCTATTGCTTTAGGTAGATGAAAGATACAATCCCATGTAAAGAATGAGTTGTATGTCTTCCCTTTATCTAGAACAACGACTAGATCACTAGATCAGTTAGATTTCTATTTAGAGTGTTCCATTATGATATCCCTTTCCGCAAACATAGGAGAGAACTAACTACAAGTAGTAGAGTTATATACACAATAAAATAAGAAGTTCCCTTGCTTCCTAAATGAGAAAGTTTAATAGTCCATTGAAACTAACCTATCTATTGTGCTTACTAACTAGATGATTCATTCATCCACTTTCTATTGCTTTATGTAGATGAAAGATACAATGCCATGTAAAGAATGAGTTGTATGTCTTCCCTTTATCTAGAACAACAACTAGATCACTAGATTAGTTAGATTTCTATATAAAATGTTCCGTTATGATATCCCTTTACGCAAACATAGGAGAGAACTAACTACAAGTACTATAGCTGAAACTAACCTTTCCATTACCTTACAAACTAGATTAGTTGTCTATTGATTCATTCATTCACTTTCTATTGCTTTAGGTAGATGAAAGATACAATCCCATGTAAAGAATGAGTTGTATGTTTTCCCTTTATCTAGAACAACAACTAGATCACTAGATTAGTTAGATTGCTATTTAGAGTGTTCCATTATGATATCCCTTTCCTCAAACATAGGAGAGAACTAACTACAAGTACTATAGCTGAAACTAACCTTTCCATTACCCTTACAAACTAGATTAGTTGTCTATTAATTC
The DNA here is from genome assembly GCA_028274465.1 of Plantago ovata. Classification (NCBI taxonomy): domain Eukaryota; kingdom Viridiplantae; phylum Streptophyta; class Magnoliopsida; order Lamiales; family Plantaginaceae; genus Plantago; species Plantago ovata. The sequence continues at coordinate 25,329,813 of CM051458.1, forward strand.
ATTCATTCACTTTCTATTGCTTTAGGTAGATGAAAGATACAATCCCATGTAAAGAATGAGTTGTATGTCTTCCCTTTATCTAGAACAACAACTAGATCACTAGATCAGTTAGATTTCTATTTAGAGTGTTCCATTATGATATCCCTTTCCTCAAACATAGGAGAGAACTAACTACAAGTACTATAGCTGAAACTAACCTTTCCATTACCTTACAAACTAGATTAGTTGTCTATTGATTCATTCATTCACTTTCTATTGCTTTAGGTAGATGAAAGATACAATCTCATGTAAAGAATGAGTTGTATGTCTTCCCTTTATCTAGAACAACAACTAGATCACTAGATTAGTTAGATTGCTATTTAGAGTGTTCCATTATGATATCCCTTTCCTCAAACATAGGAGAGAACTAACTACAAGTACTATAGCTCAAACTAACCTTTCCATTACCCTTAAAAACTAGATTAGTTGTCTATTCATTCATTCATCCACTTTCTATTGCTTTATGTAGATGAAAGATATAATGCCATGTAAAGAATGAGTTGTATTTCTTCCCTTTATCTAGAACAACAACTAGATCACTAGATTAGTTAGATTGCTATATAGAGTGTTCCGTTATGATATCCCTTTACGCAAACATAGGAGAGAACTAACTACAAGTACTATAGCTGAAACTAACCTTTCCATTACCTTACAAACTAGATTAGTTGTCTATTGATTCATTCATTCACTTTCTATTGCTTTAGGTAGATGAAAGATACAATCCCATGTAAAGAATGAGTTGTATGTCTTCCCTTTATCTAGAACAACAACTAGATCACTAGATTAGTTAGATTGCTATTTAGAGTGTTCCATTATGATATCCCTTTCCTCAAACATAGGAGAGAACTAACTACAAGTACTATAGCTGAAACTAACCTTTCCATTACCCTTACAAACTAGATTAGTTGTCTATTCATTCATTCATTCACTTTCTATTGCTTTAGGTAGATGAAAGATATAATCCCATGGAAAGAATGAGTTGTATGTCTTCCCTTTATCTAGAACAACAACTAGATCACTAGATTAGTTAGATTGCTATTTAGAGTGTTCCATTATGATATCCTCTTCCTCAAACATAGGTGAGAACTAACTACAAGTACTATAGCTGAAACTAACCTTTCCATTACCCTTACAAACTAGATTAGTTTTCTATTAATTCATTCATTCACTTTCTATTGCTTTAGGTAAATGAAAGATACAATCCCATGTAAAGAATGAGTTGTATGTCTTCCCTTTATCTAGAACAACAACTAGATCACTAGATTAGTTAGATTGCTATTTGGAGTGTTCCATTATGATATCCCTTTCCTCAAACATAGGAGAGAACTAACTACAAGTACTATAGCTGAAACTAACCTTTCCATTACCCTTACAAACTAGATTAGTTGTCTATTGATTCATTCATTCACTTTCTATTGCTTTAGGTAGATGAAAGATACAATCCCATGTAAAGAATGAGTTGTATGTCTTCCCTTTATCTAGAACAACGACTAGATCACTAGATCAGTTAGATTTCTATTTAGAGTGTTCCATTATGATATCCGTTTCCGCAAACATAGGAGAGAACTAACTACAAGTAGTAGAGTTATATACACAATAAAATAAGAAGTTCCCTTGCTTCCTAAATTAGCAAGTTTAATAGTCCATTGAAACTAACCTATCTATTGTGCTTACTAACTAGATGATTCATTCATCCACTTTCTATTGCTTTATGTAGATGAAAGATACAATGCCATGTAAAGAATGAGTTGTATGTCTTCCCTTTATCTAGAAAAACAACTAGATCACTAGATTAGTTAGATTTCTATATAAAATGTTCCGTTATGATATCCCTTTACGCAAACATAGGAGAGAACTAACTACAAGTACTATAGCTGAAACTAACCTTTCCATTACCTTACAAACTAGATTAGTTGTCTATTGATTCATTCATTCAGTTTCTATTGCTTTAGGTAGATGAAAGATACAATCCCATGTAAAGAATGAGTTGTATGTCTTCCCTTTATCTAGAACAACTAGATCACTAGATTATTTAGATTGCTATTTAGAGTGTTCCATTATAATATCCCTTTCCTCAAACATAGGAGAGAACTAACTACAAGTACTATAGCTGAAACTAACCTTTCCATTACCCTTACAAACTAGATTAGTTGTCTATTGATTCATTCATTCACTTTCTATTGCTTTAGGTAGATGAAAGATACATTCCCATGTAAAGAATGAGTTGTATGTCTTCCCTTTATCTAGAACAACAACTAGATCACTAGATTAGTTAGATTGCTATTTGGAGTGTTCCATTATGATATCCCTTTCCTCAAACATAGGAGAGAACTAACTACAAGTACTATAGCTGAAAGTAACCTTTCCATTACCCTTACAAACTAGATTAGTTGTCTATTAATTCATTCATTCACTTTCTATTGCTTTAGGTAGATGAAAGATACAATCCCATGTAAAGAATGAGTTGTATGTCTTCCCTTTATCTAGAACAACGACTAGATCACTAGATCAGTTAGATTTCTATTTAGAGTGTTCCATTATGATATCCCTTTCCGCAAACATAGGAGAGAACTAACTACAAGTAGTAGAGTTATATACACAATAAAATAAGAAGTTCCCTTGCTTCCTAAATGAGAAAGTTTAATAGTCCATTGAAACTAACCTATCTATTGTGCTTACTAACTAGATGATTCATTCATCCACTTTCTATTGCTTTATGTAGATGAAAGATACAATGCCATGTAAAGAATGAGTTGTATGTCTTCCCTTTATCTAGAACAACAACTAGATCACTAGATTAGTTAGATTTCTATATAAAGTGTTCCGTTATGATATCCCTTTACGCAAACATAGGAGAGAACTAACTACAAGTACTATAGCTGAAACTAACCTTTCCATTACCTTACAAACTAGATTAGTTGTCTATTGATTCATTCATTCACTTTCTATTGCTTTAGGTAGATGAAAGATACAATCCCATGTAAAGAATGAGTTGTATGTCTTCCCTTTATCTAGAACAACAACTAGATCACTAGATTAGTTAGATTGCTATTTAGAGTGTTCCATTATGATATCCCTTTCCTCAAACATAGGAGAGAACTAACTACAAGTACTATAGCTGAAACTAACCTTTCCATTACCCTTACAAACTAGATTAGTTGTCTATTAATTCATTCATTCACTTTCTATTGCTTTAGGTAGATGAAAGATACAATCCCATGTAAAGAATGAGTTGTATGTCTTCCCTTTATCTAGAACAACAACTAGATCACTAGATTAGTTAGATTGCTATTTAGAGTGTTCCATTATGATATCCCTTTCCTCAAACATAGGAGAGAACTAACTACAAGTACTATAGCTGAAACTAACCTTTCCATTACCCTTACAAACTAGATTAGTTGTCTATTCATTCATTCATTCACTTTCTATTGCTTTAGGTAGATGAAAGATATAATCCCATGTAAAGAATGAGTTGTATGTCTTCCCTTTATCTAGAACAACAACTAGATCACTAGATTAGTTAGATTGCTATTTAGAGTGTTCCATTATGATATCCTCTTCCTCAAACATAGGTGAGAACTAACTACAAGTACTATAGCTGAAACTAACCTTTCCATTACCCTTACAAACTAGATTAGTTTTCTATTAATTCATTCATTCACTTTCTATTGCTTTAGGTAAATGAAAGATACAATCCCATGTAAAGAATGAGTTGTATGTCTTCCCTTTATCTAGAACAACAACTAGATCACTAGATTAGTTAGATTGCTATTTGGAGTGTTCCATTATGATATCCCTTTCCTCAAACATAGGAGAGAACTAACTACAAGTACTATAGCTGAAACTAACCTTTCCATTACCCTTACAAACTAGATTAGTTGTCTATTGATTCATTCATTCACTTTCTATTGCTTTAGGTAGATGAAAGATACAATCCCATGTAAAGAATGAGTTGTATGTCTTCCCTTTATCTAGAACAACGACTAGATCACTAGATCAGTTAGATTTCTATTTAGAGTGTTCCATTATGATATCCGTTTCCGCAAACATAGGAGAGAACTAACTACAAGTAGTAGAGTTATATACACAATAAAATAAGAAGTTCCCTTG
>CM051458.1:25334061-25352293 GCA_028274465.1 Plantago ovata
ACTAACTACAAGTACTAGAGCTGAAACTAAGCTTTCCATTACCTTACAAACTAGATAGTTGTCTATTGATTCATTCATTCACTTTCTATGGCTTTAGGTAGATGAAAGAAACAATCCCATGTAAGAATGGTGTTATGTCGTCCGTTATCTAGAACAACAACTAGATAACTAGATAGTTAGATTGGCTAATATAGAGTGTGCGTTATAGACCTTTCCGCAGACATGGGAGAGAACTACTACAAGTACTAGAGTTATATAAACAATCAAATAATAAGTTCCGTGCTTCGTTAATGAGCAAGTTAAAGAGTCCATTAAAACTAACTATCTATTGTCTTACTAATGATATTCATTAATCCACTTTCTATTTGCTTATGTAGGGAATGCAGATACAATGCCATGTAAAGAATGAGTTGTATGTATAGAACAACACTAGATCACTAGATTAGTTAGATTGCTATTTAGAGTGTTTCCATTAGATATCCCTTTCCTCAACATAGGAGAGAACTAACTACAAGTACTATAGCTGAAACGAACCTTTCCATTACCCTTACAAACTAGATTAGTTGTCTATTGATTCATTCATTCACTTTCTATTGCTTTAGGTAGATGAAAGATACAATCCCATGTAAAGAATGAGTTGTATGTCTTCCTTTATCTAGAACAACAACTAGATCACTAGATTAGTTAGATTGCTATTTAGAGTGTTCCATTATGATATCCCTTTCCTCAAACATAGGAGAGAACTAACTACAAGTACTATAGCTGAAACTAACCTTCCATTACCCTTACAAACTAGATTAGTTGTCTATTGATTCATTCATTCACTTTCTATTGCTTTAGGTAGATGAAGATACAATCCCATGTAAAGAATGAGTTGTATGTCTTCCCTTTATCTAGAACAACAACTAGATCACTAGATTAGTTAGATTGCTATTTAGAGTGTTCCATTATGATATCCCTTTCTCAAACATAGGAGAGAACTAACTACAAGTACTATAGCTGAAACTAACCTTTCCATTACCCTTACAAACTAGATTAGTTGTCTATTGATTCATTCATTCACTTTCTATTGCTTTAGGTAGATGAAAGATACAATCCCATGTAAAGAATGAGTTGTATGTCTTCCCTTTATCTAGAACAACAACTAGATCACTAGATTAGTTAGATTGCTATTTAGAGTGTTCCATTATGATATCCCTTTCCTCAAACATAGGAGAGAACTAACTACAAGTACTATAGCTGAAACTAACCTTTCCATTACCCTTACAAACTAGATTAGTTGTCTATTGATTCATTCATTCACTTTCTATTGCTTTAGGTAGATGAAAGATACAATCCCATGTAAAGAATGAGTTGTATGTCTTCCCTTTATCTAGAACAACAACTAGATCACTAGATTAGTTAGATTGCTATTTAGAGTGTTCCATTATGATATCCCTTTCCTCAAACATAGGAGAGAACTAACTACAAGTACTATAGCTGAAACTAACCTTTCCATTACCCTTACAAACTAGATTAGTTGTCTATTGATTCATTCATTCACTTTCTATTGCTTTAGGTAGATGAAAGATACAATCCCATGTAAAGAATGAGTTGTATGTCTTCCCTTTATCTAGAACAACAACTAGATCACTAGATTAGTTAGATTGCTATTTAGAGTGTTCCATTATGATATCCCTTTCCTCAAACATAGGAGAGAACTAACTACAAGTACTATAGCTGAAACTAACCTTTCCATTACCCTTACAAACTAGATTAGTTGTCTATTGATTCATTCATTCACTTTCTATTGCTTTAGGTAGATGAAAGATACAATCCCATGTAAAGAATGAGTTGTATGTCTTCCCTTTATCTAGAACAACAACTAGATCACTAGATTAGTTAGATTGCTATTTAGAGTGTTCCATTATGATATCCCTTTCCTCAAACATAGGAGAGAACTAACTACAAGTACTATAGCTGAAACTAACCTTTCCATTACCCTTACAAACTAGATTAGTTGTCTATTGATTCATTCATTCACTTTCTATTGCTTTAGGTAGATGAAAGATACAATCCCATGTAAAGAATGAGTTGTATGTCTTCCCTTTATCTAGAACAACAACTAGATCACTAGATTAGTTAGATTGCTATTTAGAGTGTTCCATTATGATATCCCTTTCCTCAAACATAGGAGAGAACTAACTACAAGTACTATAGCTGAAACTAACCTTTCCATTACCCTTACAAACTAGATTAGTTGTCTATTGATTCATTCATTCACTTTCTATTGCTTTAGGTAGATGAAAGATACAATCCCATGTAAAGAATGAGTTGTATGTCTTCCCTTTATCTAGAACAACAACTAGATCACTAGATTAGTTAGATTGCTATTTAGAGTGTTCCATTATGATATCCCTTTCCTCAAACATAGGAGAGAACTAACTACAAGTACTATAGCTGAAACTAACCTTTCCATTACCCTTACAAACTAGATTAGTTGTCTATTGATTCATTCATTCACTTTCTATTGCTTTAGGTAGATGAAAGATACAATCCCATGTAAAGAATGAGTTGTATGTCTTCCCTTTATCTAGAACAACAACTAGATCACTAGATTAGTTAGATTGCTATTTAGAGTGTTCCATTATGATATCCCTTTCCTCAAACATAGGAGAGAACTAACTACAAGTACTATAGCTGAAACTAACCTTTCCATTACCCTTACAAACTAGATTAGTTGTCTATTGATTCATTCATTCACTTTCTATTGCTTTAGGTAGATGAAAGATACAATCCCATGTAAAGAATGAGTTGTATGTCTTCCCTTTATCTAGAACAACAACTAGATCACTAGATTAGTTAGATTGCTATTTAGAGTGTTCCATTATGATATCCCTTTCCTCAAACATAGGAGAGAACTAACTACAAGTACTATATATACACAATCTAACCTTTCCCTTACTTCCTTACAAACTAGATTACTAACCTATCTATTGATAGATGATTCATCCACTTTCTATTGCTTTATGTAGATGAAAGATACAATCCCATGTAAAGAATGAGTTGTATGTATCTAGAACAACAACTAGATCACTAGATTAGTTAGATTGCTATTTAGAGTGTTCCATTATGATATCCCTTTCCTCAAACATAGGAGAGAACTAACTACAAGTACTATAGCTGAAACTAACCTTTCCATTACCCTTACAAACTAGATTAGTTGTCTATTGATTCATTCATTCACTTTCTATTGCTTTAGGTAGATGAAAGATACAATCCCATGTAAAGAATGAGTTGTATGTCTTCCCTTTATCTAGAACAACAACTAGATCACTAGATTAGTTAGATTGCTATTTAGAGTGTTCCATTATGATATCCCTTTCCTCAAACATAGGAGAGAACTAACTACAAGTACTATATGAAACTAACCTTTCCATTACCCTTACAAACTAGATTATTTGCTTCTACTTGATTCATTCATTCACTTTCTATTGCTTTAGGTAGATGAAAGATACAATCCCATGTAAAGAATGAGTTGTATGTCTTCCCTTTATCTAGAACAACAACTAGATCACTAGATTAGTTAGATTGCTATTTAGAGTGTTCCATTATGATATCCCTTTCCTCAAACATAGGAGAGAACTAACTACAAGTACTATAGCTGAAACTAACCTTTCCATTACCCTTACAAACTAGATTAGTTGTCTATTGATTCATTCATCACTTTCTATTGCTTTAGAGTAGATGAAAGATACAATTCCCATGTAAAGAATGAGTTGTATGTCTTCCTTTATCTAGAACCAACTAGATCACTAGATTAGTTAGATTGCTATTTAGAGTGGTTCCATTATGATATCCCTTTCCTCAAACATAGGAGAGAGAACTAACTACAAGTACTATAGCTGAAACTAACCTTTCCCTTACCCTTACAACTAGATTAGTTGTCTATTCATTCATTCATCCACTTTCTATTGCTTTATGTAGATGAAAGTATAATGCCATGTAAAGAATGAGTTGTATTTCTTCCCTTTATCTAGACAACAACTAGATCACTAGATTAGTTAGATTGCTATATCGAGTGTTCCGTTCTGATATCCCTTACGCAAACATAGGAGAGAACTAACTACAAGTACTATAGCTGAAACTAACCTTTCCATTACCTTACAAACTAGATTAGTTGTCTATTGATTCATTCATCACTTTCTATTGCTTTAGGTAGATTAAAGATACAATCCCATTTAAAGAATGAGTTGTATGTCTTCCCTTTATCTAGAACAACAACTAGATCACTAGATTAGTTAGATTGCTATTTAGAGTGTTCCATTATGATATCCCTTTCCTAAACATAGGAGAGAACTAACTACAAGTACTATAGCTGAAACTAACCTTTCCATTACCCTTACAAACTAGATTAGTTGTCTATTAATTCATTCATCACTTTCTATTGCTTTAGGTAGATGAAAGATACAATCCCATGTAAAGAATGAGTTGTATGTCTTCCCTTTATCTAGAACAACAACTAGATCACTAGATCAGTTAGATTGCTATTTAGAGTGTTCCATTATGATATCCCTTTCCTCAAACATAGGAGAGAACTAACTACAAGTACTATAGCTGAAACTAACCTTTCCATTACCCTTACAAACTAGATTAGTTGTCTATTGATTCATTCATTCACTTTCTATTGCTTTAGGTAGATGAAAGATACAATCCCATGTAAGAATGAGTTGTATGTCTTTCCCTTTATCTAGAACACAACTAGATCACTAGATTAGTTAGATTGCTATTAGAGTGTTCCATTACGATATCCCTTTCCTCAAACTAGGAGAGAACTAACTACAAGTACTATAGCTGAAAACTAACCTTTCCATTACCCTTACAAACTAGATTAGTTGTCTATTCATTCATTCATCCACTTTCTATTGCTTTAGTAGATGAAAGATATAATGCCATGTAAAGAATGAGTTGTATTTCTTCCCTTTATCTAGAACAACAACTAGATCACTAATTAGTTAGATTGCTATTTAGAGTGTTCCATTATGATATCCCTTTCCTCAAACATAGGAGAGAACTAACTACAAGTACTATAGCTGAAACTAACCTTTCCATTACCCTTACAAACTAGATTAGTTGTCTATTGATTCATTCATTCAGTTTCTATTGCTTTAGGGTAGATGAAAGATACAATCCCATGTAAAGAATGAGTTGTATGTCTTCCCTTTATCTAGAACAACAACTAGATCACTAGATTAGTTAGATTGCTATTTAGAGTGTTCCATTATAATATCCCTTTCCTCAAACATAGGAGAGAACTAACTACAAGTACTATAGCTGAAACTAACCTTTCCATTACCCTTACAAACTAGATTAGTTGTCTATTGATTCATTCATTCACTTTCTATTGCTTTAGGTAGATGAAAGATACAATCCCATGTAAAGAATGAGTTGTATGTCTTCCCTTTATCTAGAACAACAACTAGATCACTAGATTAGTTAGATTGCTATTTAGAGTGTTCCATTATGATATCCCTTTCCTCAAACATAGGAGAGAACTAACTACAAGTACTATAGCTGAAACTAACCTTTCCATTACCCTTACAAACTAGATTAGTTGTCTATTGATTCATTCATCACTTTCTATTGCTTTAGGTAGATGAAAGATACAATCCATGTAAGAATGAGTTGTATGTCTTCCCTTTATCTAGAACAACAACAGATCACTAGATTAGTTAGATTGCTATATAGAGTGTTCCGTTATGATATCCCTTTACGCAAACATAGGAGAGAACTAACTACAAGTACTATAGCTGAAAACTAACCTTTCCTTACCTTACAAACTAGATTTGTTGGTCTATTGATTCATTCATTCACTTTCTATTGCTTTAGGTAGATGAAAGATACAATCCCATGTAAAGAATGAGTTGTATGTCTTCCCTTTCTCTAGAACAACAACTAGATCACTAGATTAGTTAGATTGCTATTTAGAGTGTTCCATTATGATATCCCTTTCCTCAAACATAGGAGAGAACTAACTACAAGTACTATAGCTGAAACTAACCTTTCCATTACCCTTACAAACTAGATTAGTTGTCTATTGATTCATTCATCACTTTCTATTGCTTTAGGTAGATGAAAGATACAATTCCCATGTAAAGAATGAGTTGTATGTCTTCCCTTTATCCAGAACAACGACTAGATCACTAGATCAGTTAGATTGCTATTTAGACTGTTCCATTATGATATCCCTTTCCTCAAACATAGGAGAGAACTAACTACAAGTACTATAGCTGAAACTAACATTTCCATTACCCTTACAAACTAGATTAGTTGTCTATTAATTCATTCATTCACTTTCTATTGCTTTAGGTAGATGAAAGATACAATCCCATGTAAAGAATGAGTTGTGTGTCTTCCCTTTATCTAGAACAACAACTAGATCACTAGATCAGTTAGATTTCTATTTAGAGTGTTCCATTATGATATCCCTTTCCTCAAACATAGGAGAGAACTAACTACAAGTACTAGAGTTATATACACAATAAAATAAGAAGTTCCCTTGCTTCCTAAATGAGCAAGTTTAATAGTCCATTGAAACTAACCTATCTATTGTGCTTACTAACTAGATGATTCATTCATCCACTTTCTATTGCTTTATGTAGATGAAAGATATAATGCCATGTAAAGAATGAGTTGTATGTCTTCCCTTTATCTAGAACAACAACTAGATCACTAGATTAGTTAGATTTCTATATAAAATGTTCCGTTATGATATCCCTTTACGCAAACATAGGAGAGAACTAACTACAAGTACTATAGCTGAAACTAACCTTTCCATTATCTTACAAACTAGATTAGTTGTCTATTGATTCATTCATTCACTTTCTATTGCTTTAGGTAGATGAAAAGATACATCCCATGTAAAGAATGAGTTGTATGTCTTCCCTTTATCTAGAACAACAACTAGATCACTAGATTAGTTAGATTGCTATTTAGAGTGTTCCATTATGATATCCCTTTCCTCAAAGATAGGAGAGAACTAACTACAAGTACTATAGCTGAAACTAACCTTTCCATTACCCTTACAAACTAGATTAGTTGTCTATTAATTCATTCATCATTTTCTATTGCTTTAGGTAGATGAAAGATACAATCCCATGTAAAGAATGAGTTGTATGTCTTCCCTTTATCTAGAACAACAACTAGATCACTAGATCAGTTAGATTTCTATTTAGAGTGTTCCATATGATATCTGTTAGGGTTGAAATATGTCCAGTCCGCATGTACGAACTGGAGCGGTCTAAGAGCGCGACAAAGCATCATAGGCCGTCCCTCAAGGGGCACAACCACACCCAAGTATGTCACTAAGGTGTGGATCGACCAACATAGGGTCCGACCATCACTGGGAGGACAACCCTCAAAATAAGCTCCTCTCAAGGACAAAGCTGCCAGTGGGCTCGAGGAGCATCTCTCTCGGGCTCGAGGAGGCCTTACGTCAAGGTAACGCTCCTTGACAGAAACTGAGCAGGACACTACTCGCATCACCCACGCACAAGGAAGGCACGAGGACCCCAGAGCGACCAGCCATGGTTGCTCTCTTGGGCCAAGGCCCACGGACCTCCTTAATGGGCCTGGGCCGAGGAAGGCCTCAATCCTGGCCGTACACGTGGCGTGATCCTACATGACCTGAAGATGAAGGTCTCAACTATAAAAGGGCCTCATTTACTCTCAACAGTAAGCATTAACTACGTCACCCGAGCACCACTCTCACTACTCTTACTAGGGAAGCCTCACAACTCCCTACTCGTAAAGTCGCCTCTCCGGTCTGATACCTTACAGACCGGGCAAGAGACACTAACCCCCCCCCCTCTAGTCTATTTCAGGTACGAGGAAGCTACAAGAAGGCTCATTTCATACCTTAGAGGGACACTACAAGAAGAAGAACTAGAAAGACTTAGAATAGCGACTCATTGCGAACTTAGAAAGAACACGAATTACCCTTCAACATTTGGCGCCGTCTGTGGGAATCGACACAAAAGGTCATTCCTTGCCCTACTGGTCGAGCCACTTTCCTCCTCGTGACACTTCACGAATATGCCTCCCAGAAGAAGCAACCGTCTTGCTAATGCACCACCCGTAAATCCTCCTCGACCTAGAGGCCGTCCCTCTAATAACGGTCGCGGAGGAGGAACGGAGGGTGTTCCGAGGGAGCCAAGAAATAACAATGTTGCAAGGAACCGGGATTACACGGAGGGGGCATTTACTAATGTCACTCACTCCCAAAATGAGACATCTGGGGAAAACAACCCGCAAGGAGTCCCGGTAGGAAACGCCTATGGAGCTTTGAGAGTCGCAAACAACGCCGAGTCTAGGGGGCAGCCTCATCCGGTAGCAATCAACCAACCTCCCGTGGCAGTGAATCCTCCTCAACCGGCCGCATTGACCTTCACCCTTCCTGATGGACGTGTCGTCCGACCATCAGATTTCGGGATGGGCGAAGCTCAATACGGTCTATTCCTTCTTACTTTACAAGGATATGTCGGAGGTAATGAGGCTATTAGGGTTAATACCGAGATACAAGCTCCAGTAGAGCCACAAGCACCGGTGCAAGAGCAACCTCGGGCCACATTGGTCGCTCCTCGTCAATCTCAAGGAAGAGCACCTGTTGCCCAAGATGAAGCACATTCAAGAGCCAACACCAGGCCGATCCAATCTCGACTTGGACCATCAAGAATCCAATCGAGGTTAGGACCACAAGGTGCCCCGGATGATTTGAGAGACCTGATTGATAGAAGAATAAGGGCATCATTGCAAAATGTAGCGCAACAAGAAAATAGAGCTCAGGTGGTCGCTACACCACCCGCTCTCCCCAATCAAGTTACTCCCAACCAGGTAACTCCTCAAAACCAACAAGAAGGCAGTGGAAGAGAATCAAGCATTGAGAACAGTAGCTGAGGTAACCCCTCTGGTCGATCCGATCACGGGGAGGAGGCTCACTCTGGAGGAACTCAACGCGAGGAAATCCGCACTTGACTGCTCAGATAGAGACTCTTCGAGGAACCTGTCCAAGAGAGAGAGCAAGACCAAGATCCGAGCCCTTTGTGCGATGAGATCAGGAACCACCAAGCCAAAATTGAAAGAGGCTTTCCCACCTTCGAAAGCTATGATGGAACAAGTTGTCCAAAGGACTACTTGGTAAGATTTGGCACCAAAATGGATGCTTACGGTCATGACTCAAGGACTAAGGCACTCCTCTTCCCGGCTAACCTTATCCGGAGAAGCCATGAAATGGTGGTCGCGCCTCCCTCACCGATCCATCAAATCATATAGAGATCTCTGTAAGGAGTTTCTAAGCGTTTCGAGAAAGTGATGAACGCCAAGAGACGGGTGAGGTACTTGGCCGAAATTGTCCAGAGAAACAACGAAGACTTGAGGGACTTCATCAACCGCTTTCATGAAGCAGCCCTCCAAGTCGAGGATCACTCGATCAATGAGAGGAAGGAATACTTGTATGGTAACACTACCAACATCAGATTCCAAGATGTACTCTCAGCATCGTGTATAGAGAATGAAGCACAACTTGCCAAAGTTTGCAAGGACTTCCTCGAAGCCGAGGAATTCCGAAGAACGGTCACCGTGAGAACCAATCTTCCCAAGGAAAAAGGGAAAGAAAAAGAAAAAGAAAAGGAGTACCCTCCTCGACCCCAAAATCCCGGGAAGCAGAGGAAAGAGCAAAAGTTTGGGTTGATCAAGGAGGGCAACTCAAGAAATGATTTCAGAGACAGGAGGTCTCCTCCCAGAAGGTCGCCTCCAAGACGATATAGCAACTACACAGACTTGAATAGGCCAAGATCCGACATCTTGAACTATATAGTCTCGAGGAAGCTAGACGTCTCGTGGCCACCCCCGATTAAGGAAAACCAAAGGAACAAGAACTCGGAAAAATTTTGCAAGTTTCACAAGGGGAAAGGGCACACCTCAGATGAGTGTGTCGAGCTCAAGAACGAGATTGAGAGAATGATACGTAACGGCCAACTGGTTAACTACATCCGAAGGAGGAACCCCTGGCACTCCTGCCCCCACCTCCTCAAACTGAGAGCGAGCACCCTACCAAGGAAACCCTCAGGACGACGACATCCATAATTACAACAATTATGAGAACCGCCCTGTAAATGGAAGCATCCGCACTCTCACAATTGCGGGAGGACCCGCCGGCGGCGACACTCGTAATCAAAGGGAGATTACCGCGGACAACCTTAGGGTCCGAGATGTGAAGTACGCTCAAGCTGCGCGACCGGGAACCAACGTTATCTCTTTCGATGATAGCGAGATACCTCTGAAGCATGCAGGAGGAGGCAACATCTATGATCCTTGCGTCCCAGCTTGTAGTGTCCTTGGATGTTCAATCCTACAAGTTGGGTAGAATCCTCGTCGATACTGGATGCTCGGCAAACTTGATCTTCACCGGAACCTTGAAAGGATGCACATGAACCCAAGGGAAGGGCTCAGAGAAGTGAGGAGCGCATTGGTAGGATTCGGAGGACAACCTGTCATGCCGCTCGGAATGATCAACCTCACAGTGTCAATGGGTAGCGCTCCTAGAAGGGTAACCCAACAAGTTCCTTTCGTGGTGGTCGATATGCCATTTGATTATTTCGCAGGTCCTAGGCCGACCTGCTCTCTCTCAATTCCGAGCCGTAGTGTCCACGGTCCACAACAAGCTGAAATTCCCCACTCCTTTGGAATCGGACAGGAAGTAGGAGACATACGAGAAGCATGGGAATGCTACACTCTGTCAGCCAAGTTCACTTCAAGGGTAGCCATTGGAGAACCCAACCCCGGACAATCATCCGAGGAGACACCCCTTGTTCACAATGCGCCTTATCGTTTCTACACGGTTCGGCGAGTGAAGAAAAATCAAAAAGCCAAGTCCGTCACTTAGGCGAAGAAAAGCAACCATGAAGAAAGATGAAGATACTCTAGTAGGAGCTGTTAAGGAGCTCGAGGAGTATCAAGTGATTCCACCAGTCCCACCCTCTTCCAAAAAGAAGAAGTTCTTTGAGGAAAACAAAATCGAAGCAAGAGAAGCCCTAGAAGAAATCCAAATTGTCGAAGGAAGTGCCGACAAGGTCACAAAAATTGGCACAGAGATGGCCACTGAAGTCAGGATGAAGCTCATCCAATGTTTGAAAGATAACAATGATGTCTTCGCGTGGAGCACCGAGGACCTGAAGGGGATCGACCCACGTGTCGCCGTTCACCGTCTGAACGTAGATCCATCGATCACCCACATCAGAGAAAAGCGAAGAGACTTCAGTGCGGAAGATAACGCCATCATAGAAGCGGAAGTACAAAGGCTTCTTAAAGCTGGCCACATCAAAGAAGTGAGATACTCAGACTGGGTATGCAACGTGGTCCTCGTGGAGAAGGGTCCGGGAAAATGGCGAATGTGCAACAATTTCACAAGGCTCAACAAGTTTTGCCCGAAGGATCCATACCCTCTCCCTAGGATCGACCAGCTCGTTGATTCCACCGCTGGATGCGCCCTCCTGAGTTTCATGGATGCGTACCAGGGCTTCTACCAGGTCAAAATGGCCAAAGATGATGTGCCTAAAACCGCCTTCTTCGCTAACGGCAATGTGTATTGCTTCAACGTGATGCCATTTGGCCTTAAGAACGCCGGAGCGACCTACCAAAGGCTGGTCAACAAGATGTTCAAGGATGAGCTTGGTAAAACCATGGAAGTATACGTCGATGACATGCTCGTCAAGAGCAAGACCGAGGAGCAACATGTAGGTTACCTGGCAAAGTGCTTCTCAATCTTGAGAAAGTATGGCATGAAGCTCAACCCGGCGAAGTGTACCTTCGGTGTCAAAGGGGGGAAGTTCCTCGGTTACATGGTGACCGAAAGAGGAATAGAAGCGAACCCCGAAAAGATAAAGGCCATCCTCGATCTTCCCCAACCTCAGTCCATCAACGAGGTGCAACAATTGGTTGGAAAATCAATTGCATTGAGTAGGTTCATCTCAAGGTCGGCCGAGAAAAATCTACCTTTTTTCAAGGTATTGAGAAAGAGCAGCCACTTCGAGTGGACAAAGGAGTGCGAGGAAGCCTTCGAGAAGCTGAAAGAGTACCTACTCGCTCCTCCTCTATTGTCAAAGCCCGTGGACGGAGAGGTACTCTATCTGTACTTAGCAGCAACCGGGGAAGCCATCAGCTCAGTTTTGGTACGAATCCAAGGGAACGACCACTTGCCCATCTACTACTTGAGCAAAGTACTTGCCGGGGCTGAAACGCGGTACATGGATATCGAGAGGCTTTCCTTTGCCCTCGTTTATACGGCAAGGAGGCTAAAACCCTACTTTGGGGCTCACAAGGTTGTTGTTTTGACAAAGCAACCTCTCAAGCAAGTCCTCGGAAAGCCCGAAAATTCGGGAAGAATGGCAAGGTGGGCGATTGAGCTAAGCGAGTACGACATCGACTACCAAGCACCCGTAGCCAAGAAAGCACAAGTCATAGCCGACTTCCTCGTGGAGTATCCCTCAAAAGGAACTTCAGAGGAAAACTCTTCAGCAACAAAGAGTGCTATGATGATGGTCGAAGAGCACCCCATCAAAACAACCCGATGCAAGCTCTAGAGGATGCTTTAAAAGAGCTTAAGGCAATGTCCCAAACCAAAAGGAAGAGGCATGAAGTGTTCCTGACAGAGAAAACCGACGAGCCAAAGGTGCGGAGACCGTCTCTCCAAAACCCAAAGAGCTAGTCGACCACGGAGACGTCTGGATTCTTCATGTTGATGGATCCTCGTCAGGAAAAAATGGCGGGATAGGAATATACTTCAAGAGTCCCGGAGGGGCTGAACTAGAGTACGCCGTTACTCTTAGTTTCCCGGTCTCCAACAATGAAGCAGAATATGAGGCCATCCTCATCGCTCTACGTATGGCAAAATCATTGGAAGTGAAGAAGCTACATCTCTTCACCGATTCTCAACTGGCCGAGAAGCAAATCTCGGGGAAATTCAGAACCAAGAAAGACTCACTTGCTGAGTACAAGAGCGCCATCACGGAAGAAATTCAAAAGTTTGAAAGCTGTGAGATTGAAAAGTTCTCAAGAGATCTCAATCAAAGGGCAGATGCCCTATCAAAGTATGCTTCAGCCTCCGGAGGAGTTGATACCCGGAATGTGATACTCATGAGGATCAATGCATCATCTCTGTGGTCATCAAAGCCAAACGTCTTGGCAATTGACGATCAACCGAATTGGATGCAAGAGATAACAACATATCTCAAAAATGGAAGCCTTCCTCGTGACAAGGCTGAAGCAAGAAGAGTCAAGGGGAAAGCTCCTCGATACATCATGCAGGAGACTACTTGTACAAAAGATCTTTCGAGGGAGTCTACTTGAGATGCGTCGCCGAGCATGAAGTTCAAAAACTTCTCGGAGAGATGCATCGAGGAAGTTGCGGCGACCACGCCGGAGGAAGAACCCTCGCGCAAAAGTCATTCGACAAGGATACTACTGGCCCACTGTTCGCGAAGACGCTGCCCAATTTGTGAGAAAGTGCGAGGAGTGTCAATTGCACGCCAATTTGATCAACGTCCCGGCGAAACCTCTCATGCCCATCGCCATCACTTGTCCGTTCGACATATGGGGCATCGACATAGTCGGTCCCTTTCCAAGAGGCACGGGCAAAAGAAGTTCATCATCGTTGCGGTCGAATACTTTAGCAAGTGGGCGGAAGTTGAAGCAGTATCTACCATCACCGAACAAAGAGTGATGAACTTCGTGCTGGAGGAACATCGTGTGTCGATTTGGCTTGCCAAGGGTCCTCATCTCGGATAATGGTGCTCAATTTTGCGGCCAAAGATTCAATGAATGGTGCAAGGAAATGAAGATTGAGAGGAGGTATACCTCTGTAGGACATCCTCAATCCAATGGGCAAACAGAAGCCGTCAACAAAATCCTCGTCAACAACTTGCAGAAGAGGTTCGCTACCAATAGGGACTGGGTCGACGAGCTTGATGGAGTGGTGTGGGCATACCGCACTACTTCAAAAACAGCTACGAGAGAGACTCCCTTCTCGCTAGTTTATGGGTCCGAGGCGGTCATACCAGCAGAAGTGGCGGTGGAAACCCTCAGAATCCAAGGGTACCAACCCGAGGACAATCATACAGAGAGACTCTTCGACTCGAGACAATCAGTGAATCGAGGACCAACGCCTTGGCCAATATCCTCAGATATCAAGCACTCATCGCGAAGACCTACAACAAAGGCGTAAGAGAAAGAGACTTCCAAGTTGGAGACCTAGTACTCCGAAGAGCAGACATCTTGGGCAAAGTTGGGAAGATGCAACCCAATTGGGAAGGCCCCTACAAGATAATTGAAGCAAGGTCCAACGGAAGTTATCGTCTTCAAGACATGGAGGGAAGGGTATTGAAAAATCCTTGGAATACTTCTAACCTCCAGAGATTCTACGCTTGAAGTTGTCAAGAGAAAAAGCTTTTTGGAAACTTATGTGGAAGGTCCATTGATCGAGGAGGATTCCTCACTGATCCAAGTGAGAGGCACCCCTTGCTTTTGTTAAAAAGTTGTTGTAAGCAAGCTGGCCGAAGAGCCCCCATTGTAATTGCATTTCCGACAAATCAATACAATGTCTCTTTCAACAAGAAATATGCAAGTATAGAGCTACTATACTCAAAAAATAAGACTACTCGAGCGAGAAAGCTTACTTTAAGAAAAGCTATTCGATTTCAATGATTAAGGGGAACCCTCCCCGCGCTCTAAACTCTATAAGAGGATCGATCAGGAAACCACTCAAAGAAGAAAAAGCGAGTAGATGGAAGTGATCGAGGAGAGAGACTTCCAGTCTTTCTAACTCAACACTTAGAAATTTTTCTTGGTTTAAACACTTAGAATTTTTTCTCAAATCACCCAGATGATCGAGAAGCGTCAGTAGATCGAGGAGCTCGCAGTGAAGAACATTGGTTCTCGATTCTGTCCTTATACTTGTTCAATTACTTTATCCAAGTTATACGTCATAACAAAATTGGATTTAGAAAAACACAAGTGTGGAAATCGAAGAGCAGTGCATTCTTATTGAAAGGGAAAGAGTAGCAAGGAAAGAACAACAGTGACATATAAGTTACAAGCATAATGTTGCGAGGAGTGCCACAAAGGGCCGAATAAAGATTGTTTGAAAATAAAAACAAGTACAGAAAATGAGAAAGGCTACAACATGATCCGAGCATACTCGGTCTTCAAGGAGGCTCCCCGATCCTAGCGTGTGCGGCTATCAGTAATTCGTGACCGGGGTCGTCGCGCTCCCTGCTCCTCCTCGAACCGTGCTCGCTTCGGGCCTTCAGCGTCGCCGCGCTCCAGAGCTTGAGCCTCCTCGATGCCTTTTGATACATGTTAGCTCCGGCTCGACAAGTCAGCAGCCCTCCCGAGGACCGGATGCTCAGCTTTATCCAGGCCGCGTTGCGAAGAGCCGCCTTCTCGAACGGGTAGATGATCCCGCTCTTAGCATTCAGGGCACCCAGGCTGGGAGATAGCTGGCTTGCTGGGGTAGGGTACCTCTGGTCGGTCACCAGCTCGCCGAACTCGCACGCCTCATGCATCTCTCATGTAATCTCCTCATCGGGTAAGGAGTCAAGTCCTCGCGCCGCCCAGGGATGAAGGTCCTCGCGGTACATCAGCATCAAAGTCCGCCGGAAGCAGGTTGAACCCTCTTTAAGTGGCCAACACACGAGAAGAAGCCCTCCTCGCGCGATGCCACTTGCACATCTCTTAGGGCCACTTGTAGGTGACCGACGACATGAAGTCGCGAGCAGCAGAAGGCGGCTCCCTTTGAGGAAGGAGAGGACGCTTGCCTTGAACTTTTCCATGCAAATGGACAAAGTAGCGTAGGCGCCCTTGAAGCTCTTGCTCCTCGACTTTCGCGGGAGAGCTCCTTCTCAAGCTCCTCGACTTTCATCTTCAGCTTCCCGGCCTCCGTCTCCGACACCTTGGCCTTTTTCTCCGAGGCCGCCAGCTTCTTCTCGAGGTCCTCGATGACGACCCCTATGTCGGCGCGATCAGCGGCCACGTGCCCATAGGCCTCCTTCAAGTTCTCGAGCTGCAAAAGAGAACAATGTTAGCGAGGAGAGAAAATTCTATACTTAGAGAAATTTCACAAAAAAGTATAAGGATAGTTACCTGGAGCGAGCACAGGCTGAGCTCGTGCGCCCGATCAAGGTCGCTCATTTGTATGAGCCGCTTCACTTCATCCTCTCCGGAAGCGGCCACCTTACCCTTCTTACGGGCAGGCTCGTTGTTACCCCCTAAAATGAGCTTCCTCGCTCCTCTCTTCGCGGCAGGCCTCTCCGGCCTCTTCTCTGCCTCGATCGTGTTCAAGGCCTCCTCCTCGGCCTCCTTCGCCTCCTTCGCCCTCTTCGCGGCGGCCTCCTCCTCGGCCCTTTTGATGGCCTCAACAGGGTTCTCTCTTGTCGCGAGCCCCTCCTGCACTAAGGCATCCCGATGATGCGCGGCGTTGCGAGGAGGGGTCAAATTCAAAGACCCGAGAATCTTCGTCTGCTTGTTTGCCAGCCTTTGTTTCCTCTTTGTTCCTCCTTGGCAGCCAGGGTCTTCGACATGATCCACTGGAACCAGTAAGCTGCAAGAGAATAAACACAAGTTAGTAAACTCGAGGAGTAGTAAAAAGCGAAGAGAAAAGCAAGAGAGCGAGGACACATCACAACAGAAAGTAAGCAAGGAAAAATTACAAGTACAAAAGCAAAAGAAAAGCGCGAAGAGCTAGTTACCGAAGAGGACTTTTCGGGTATATCGGTTCCCGATATACCCTGTGTATGCGTAAGGTGAAAGTCCCGCCAAGTAAGGAAGCGGCTGAAGGACCAACCCCAATAAAAATACTTCTCGGGATGGGGTCCCCGATTTTGCTCCTCGAGCTCAGCAACCCAGGGATCGGACTCCTCGGGCAATGGATGCTTGTCCGCTATCTTTCCTCGAAACATCAGTTTCGGCACTCCCCACTCCAGCTCCTCCTCGGTCATGTTAGGCAACCTTCTCTTCCTAATGTAGAAGTACCTGTGGAACCACTTGTAGCCCGAGGAGCTAGGAGCGTCCATGATGAACCCAAGGCCTGGTCGAGCGTTGAAGTAGTAAAAATACTTGTTCCCGGAGCTCATCGATACTCGGAACAGTTGATTGAAATTGTGGAAATTGAGCTCGATCCCCCTCTTCATGCAAAAGACTCCAAAGCATACGAGGGTTCCAAAGGCACTTGGCACCAATTGCCAAGGAGCGATCCCCAACGTATTGAATATATCGCGGAAAGCATCACAGAAGGGGAGGATCCATCCTCGATCCAAGCTAAGGCAGTGAACGGCCATGTACCCCGGAGGAGCATTATAAAAAGTCTGATCCTCTTTGGGCACGAGGATGTCAAACTTATTCTCGGGGAGAGAATACTTCCACCTAAGTGTGGGAACCTCGTCGAGCTTGACGGTAGAGGAGGTGGTCGGTATAATCCCGTCCTCGTTCTTCTCCCCATTAGGATCGGGGAGGTCGACCGTGCGAGCACTCTTGGTGAACTTCTTCTCAGCAGCCTTAGTAGTTTTTGGCTCTGGCTCTACGGTAACCTTGGCCCTCTTCGATTTGGCAGCCCGGGAGCGAGAAGGCCTGCTCGCTTTGCGCTCAGCCTTTTTCTTATCGGCGGCCATCTGAGCGAGGCGCATCTCATACTCCTGCTCCTCGAGTGGGTTGGGTCCTCGAGTCCCACTCGGATATGTAAAGTCTATGGCAGTCGGGTCTATGTGTGGTAACTAGTCTCCTCCTCGCGCGCAACCTCTTCGCGTCCCTGATCGCGCGCCTTTGCCCTCCGAGAAGGAAGGAGACCTAGTACTCGGACCAGCTTCACTCCTATGAGTGTCTCCAATTGTCAGAGGAACTTCATCCTCCTCCTCCGTCTGATTACAGCTCTCCTAGCTGTTTGCGGAGGGAATCTAACCCTCTTTACTGGGGAACTAGTCCGAGGAGACGTCGCCTCATCGTCCTCCTCGCTCTCATCTCCGTATCATCACTATCGATGATTTGAACGGGTATCGAAGCCTTCCCGCGCTTCGCCGAGTGCTCGCCCTCTTCATACAATGCTAAGGCCAACTTTCCGGCCTCTCCGTGTCATCCATCTCCTCGACACGGATCTCAGGCAACGACCACGTTCACGGCCTCCCGTAATTTCGCCCGTGGACTTGGGCAG
>CM051458.1:25352393-25371237 GCA_028274465.1 Plantago ovata
TAGATGAAGATACAATCCCATAAAGAAGATTTTTATGTCCTTCCTTTATCTAGAACAACAACTAGATCACTAGATTATTTGTAGATTGCTATTTAGAGTGTTCCCATTATGATATCCCTTTCCTCAAACATAGGAGAGAACTAACTACAAGTACTATACTGAAACTAACCTTTCCATAACCCTTACAAACTAGATTAGTTGTCTATTGATTCATTCATTCACTTTCTACATTGCTTTCTATTGCTTAGGTAGATAGAAAGATACAATCCAATGTATGAATGAGTTGTATGTCTTCCCTTTATCTAGAACAACATAGATCACTAGATTAGTTAATTTCTATTAGGAGTGTCCATTATGATATCTCTTTACTCAAACATAGGAGAGAACTAACTACAAGTACTATAGTTGAAACTAACCTTTCCATTACCCTTACAAACTAGATTAGTTGTCTATTGATTCATTCATTCACTTTCTATTGCTTTAGGTAGATGAAAGATACAATCCCATGTAAAGAATGAGTTGTATGTCTTCCCTTTATCTAGAACAACAACTAGATCACTAGATTAGTTAGATTTCTATTTAGAGTGTTCCGTTATGATATCGCTTTACGCAAACATAGGAGAGAACTAACTACAAGTACTATAGCTGAAACTAACCTTTCCATTACCCTTACAAACTAGATTAGTTGTCTATTGATTCATTCATTCACTTTCTATTGCTTTAGGTAGATGAAAGATACAATCCCATGTAAAGAATGAGTTGTATGTCTTCCCTTTATCTAGAACAACAACTAGATCACTAGATTAGTTAGATTGCTATTTGAGTGTTCCATTATGATATCCCTTTCCTCAAACATAGGAGAGAACTAAATACAAGTACTATAGCTGAAACTAACCTTTCCATTACCCTTACAAACTAGATTACTTGTCTATTGATTCATTCATTCACTTTCTATTGCTTTAGGTAGATGAAAGATACAATCCCATGTAAAGAATGAGTTGTATGTCTTCCCTTTATCTAGAACAACAACTAGATCACTAGATTAGTTAGATTGCTATTTGGAGTGTTCCATTATGATATCCCTTTCCTCAAACATAGGAGAGAACTAACTACAAGTACTATAGCTGAAACTAACCTTTCCATTACCCTTACAAACTAGATTAGTTGTCTATTGATTCATTCATTCACTTTCTATTGCTTTAGGTAGATGAAAGATACAATCCAATGTAAAGAATGAGTTGTATGTCTTCCCTTTATCTAGATCAACAACTAGATCACTAGATTAGTTAGATTGCTATTTAGAGTGTTCCATTATGATATCCCTTTGCTCAAACATTGGAGAGAACTAACTACAAGTACTATAGCTGAAACTAACCTTTCCATTACCCTTACAAACTAGATTAGTTGTCTATTGATTCATTCATTCACTCTCTATTGCTTTAGGTAGATGAAAGATACAATCCCATGTAAGAATGAGTTGTATGTCTTCCCTTTATCTAGAACAACAACTAGATCACTAGATTAGTTAGATTGCTATTTGGAGTGTTCCATTATGATATCCCTTTCCTCAAACATAGGAGAGAACTAAATACAAGTACTATAGCTGAAACTAACCTTTCCATTACCCTTACAAACTAGATTAGTTGTCTATTGATTCATTCATTCACTTTCTATTGCTTTAGGTAGATGAAAGATACAATCCAATGTAAAGAATGAGTTGTATGTCTTCCCTTTATCTAGAACAACAACTAGATCACTAGATTAGTTAGATTGCTATTTGGAGTGTTCCATTATGATATCCCTTTCCTCAAACATAGGAGAGAACTAAATACAAGTACTATAGCTGAAACTAACCATTCCATTACCCTTACAAACTAGATTACTTGTCTATTGATTCATTCATTCACTTTCTATTGCTTTAGGTAGATGAAAGATACAATCCCATGTAAGGAATGAGTTGTATGTCTTCCCTTTATCTAGAACAACAACTAGATCACTAGATTAGTTAGATTTCTATTTAGAGTGTTCCGTTATGATATCGCTTTACGCAAATATAGGAGAGAACTAACTACAAGTACTAGAGTTATATACACAATCAAATAAGAAGTTCCCTTGCTTCTTAAATGAGCAAGTTAAATAGTCAATTGAAACTAACCTATCTATTGTGCTTACTAACTAGATGATTCATTCATCAATTTCTATTGCTTTATGTAGATGAAAGATACAATTCCATATAAATAATGAATTGTATGTATAGAACAACTACTAGAACACTAGATTAGTTAGATTGCTATTTAGAGTGTTCCGTTATGATATCCCTTTCCTCAAACATAGGAGAGAACTAACTACAAGTACTATAGCTGAAACTAACCTTTCCATTACCCTTACAAACTAGATTAATTGTCTATTGATTCATTCATTCATTTTCTATTGCTTTAGGTAGATGAAAGATACAATCCCATGTAAAGAATGAGTTGTATAAATTCCCTTTATCTAGAACAACAACTAGATCACTAGATTAGTTAGATTGCTATTTAGAGTGTTCCATTATGATATCCCTTTCCTCAAACATAGGAGAGAACTAACTACAAGTACTATAGCTGAAACTAACCTTTCCATAACCCTTACAAACTAGATTAGTTGTCTATTCATTCATTCATTCACTTTCTATTGCTTTAGATAGATGAAAGATATAATCCCATGTAAAGAATGAGTTGTAAGTCTTCCCTTTATGTAGAACAACAACTAGATCACTAGATTAGTTAGATTGCTATTTAGAGTGTGCCATTATGATATCCCTTTCCACAAACATAGGTGAGAACTAACTACAAGTACTATAGCTGAAACTAACCTTTCCATTACCCTTACAAACTAGATTAGTTGTCTATTGATTCATTCATTCACTTTCTATTGCTTTAGGTAGATGAAAGATACAATCCCATGTAAAGAATGAGTTGTATGTCTTCCCTTTATCTAGAACAACAACTAGATCACAAGATTAGTTAGATTGCTATTTGGAGTGTTCCATTATGATATCCCTTTCCTCAAACATAGGAGAGAACTAAATACAAGTACTATAGCTGAAACTAACCTTTCCATTACCCTTACAAACTAGATTACTTGTCTATTGATTCATTCATTCACTTTCTATTGCTTTAGGTAGATGAAAGATACAATCCCATGTAAAGAATGAGTTGTATGTCTTCCCTTTATCTAGAACAACAACTAGATCACTAGATTAGTTAGATTTCTATATAGAGTGTTCCGTTATGATATCGCTTTACGCAAACATAGGAGAGAACTAACTACAAGTACTAGAGTTATATACACAATCAAATAAGAAGTTCCCTTGCTTCTTAAATGAGCAAGTTAAATAGTCCATTGAAACTAACCTATCTATTGTGCTTACTAACTAGATGATTCATTCATCAATTTCTATTGTTTTATGTAGATGAAAGATACAATTCCATGTAAATAATGAATTGTATGTATAGAACAACTACTA
The DNA here is from genome assembly GCA_028274465.1 of Plantago ovata. Classification (NCBI taxonomy): domain Eukaryota; kingdom Viridiplantae; phylum Streptophyta; class Magnoliopsida; order Lamiales; family Plantaginaceae; genus Plantago; species Plantago ovata. The sequence goes on from CM051458.1 coordinate 25,355,899, forward strand.
GAACACTAGATTAGTTAGATTGCTATTTAGAGTGTTCCGTTATGATATCCCTTTCCTCAAACATAGGAGAGAACTAACTACAAGTACTATAGGTGAAACTAACCTTTCCATTACCCTTACAAACTAGATTAATTGTCTATTGATTCATTCATTCACTTTCTATTGCTTTAAGTAGATGAAAGATACAGTCCCATGTAAAGAATGAGTTGTATAAATTCCCTTTATCTAGAACAACAACTAGATCACTAGATTAGTTAGATTGCTATTTAGAGTGTTCCATTATGATATCCCTTTGCTCAAACATTGGAGAGAACTAACTACAAGTACTATAGCTGAAACTAACCTTTCCATTACCCTTACAAACTAGATTAGTTGTCTATTGATTCATTCATTCACTTTCTATTGCTTTAGGTAGATGAAAGATACAATCCCATGTAAAGAATGAGTTGTATGTCTTCCCTTTATCTAGAACAACAACTAGATCACTAGATTAGTTAGATTGCTATTTGAGTGTTCCATTATGATATCCCTTTCCTCAAACATAGGAGAGAACTAACTACAAGTACTATAGCTGAAACTAACCTTTCCATTACCCTTACAAACTAGATTAGTTGTCTATTGATTCATTCATTCACTTTCTATTGCTTTAGGTAGATGAAAGATACAATCCCATGTAAAGAATGAGTTGTATGTCTTCCCTTTATCTAGAACAACAACTAGATCACTAGATTAGTTAGATTGCTATTTGAGTGTTCCATTATGATATCCCTTTCCTCAAACATAGGAGAGAACTAACTACAAGTACTATAGCTGAAACTAACCTTTCCATTACCCTTACAAACTAGATTAGTTGTCTATTGATTCATTCATTCACTTTCTATTGCTTTAGGTAGATGAAAGATACAATCCAATGTAAAGAATGAGTTGTATGTCTTCCCTTTATCTAGATCAACAACTAGATCACTAGATTAGTTAGATTGCTATTTAGAGTGTTCCATTATGATATCCCTTTGCTCAAACATTGGAGAGAACTAACTACAAGTACTATAGCTGAAACTAACATTTCCATTACCCTTACAAACTAGATTAGTTGTCTATTGATTCATTCATTCACTTTCTATTGCTTTAGGTAGATGAAAGATACAATCCCATGTAAAGAATGAGTTGTATGTCTTCCCTTTATCTAGATCAACAACTAGATCACTAGATTAGTTAGATTGCTATTTAGAGTGTTCCATTATGATATCCCTTTGCTCAAACATTGGAGAGAACTAACTACAAGTACTATAGCTGAAACTAACCTTTCCATTACCCTTACAAACTAGATTAGTTGTCTATTGATTCATTCATTCACTTTCTATTGCTTTAGGTAGATGAAAGATACAATCCCATGTAAAGAATGAGTTGTATGTCTTCCCTTTATCTAGAACAACAACTAGATCACTAGATTAGTTAGATTGCTATTTAGAGTGTTCCATTATGATATCCCTTTCCTCAAACATAGGAGAGAACTAAATACAAGTACTATAGCTGAAACTAACCTTTCCATTACCCTTACAAACTAGATTAGTTGTCTATTGATTCATTCATTCACTTTCTATTGCTTTAGGTAGATGAAAGATACAATCCATGTAAAGAATGAGTTGTATGTCTTCCCTTTATCTAGATCAACAACTAGATCACTAGATTAGTTAGATTGCTATTTGGAGTGTTCCATTATGATATCCCTTTCCTCAAACATAGGAGAGAACTAACTACAAGTACTATAGCTGAAACTAACCTTTCCATTACCCTTACAAACTAGATTAGTTGTCTATTGATTCATTCATTCACTTTCTATTGCTTTAGGTAGATGAAAGATACAATCCCATGTAAAGAATGAGTTGTATGTCTTCCCTTTATCTAGAACAACAACTAGATCACTAGATTAGTTAGATTGCTATTTGGAGTGTTCCATTATGATATCTCTTTCCTCAAACATAGGAGAGAACTAACTACAAGTACTATAGTTGAAACTAACCTTTCCATTACCCTTACAAACTAGATTAGTTGTCTATTGATTCATTCATTCACTTTCTATTGCTTTAGGTAGATGAAAGATACAATCCAATGTAAAGAATGAGTTGTATGTCTTCCCTTTATCTAGATCAACAACTAGATCACTAGATTAGTTAGATTGCTATTTAGAGTGTTCCATTATGATATCCCTTTGCTCAAACATTGGAGAGAACTAACTACAAGTACTATAGCTGAAACTAACCTTTCCATTACCCTTACAAACTAGATTAGTTGTCTATTGATTCATTCATTCACTTTCTATTGCTTTAGGTAGATGAAAGATACAATCCCATGTAAAGAATGAGTTGTATGTCTTCCCTTTATCTAGAACAACAACTAGATCACTAGATTAGTTAGATTGCTATTTGGAGTGTTCCATTATGATATCCCTTTCCTCAAACATAGGAGAGAACTAACTACAAGTACTATAGCTGAAACTAACCTTTCCATTACCCTTACAAACTAGATTAGTTGTCTATTGATTCATTCATTCACTTTCTATTGCTTTAGGTAGATGAAAGATACAATCCAATGTAAAGAATGAGTTGTATGTCTTCCCTTTATCTAGATCAACAACTAGATCACTAGATTAGTTAGATTGCTATTTGGAGTGTTCCATTATGATATCCCTTTCCTCAAACATAGGAGAGAACTAAATACAAGTACTATAGCTGAAACTAACCTTTCCATTACCCTTACAAACTAGATTAGTTGTCTATTGATTCATTCATTCACTTTCTATTGCTTTAGGTAGATGAAAGATACAATCCCATGTAAAGAATGAGTTGTATGTCTTCCCTTTATCTAGAACAACAACTAGATCACTAGATTAGTTAGATTGCTATTTGGAGTGTTCCATTATGATATCTCTTTCCTCAAACATAGGAGAGAACTAACTACAAGTACTATAGTTGAAACTAACCTTTCCATTACCCTTACAAACTAGATTAGTTGTCTATTGATTCATTCATTCACTTTCTATTGCTTTAGGTAGATGAAAGATACAATCCAATGTAAAGAATGAGTTGTATGTCTTCCCTTTATCTAGATCAACAACTAGATCACTAGATTAGTTAGATTGCTATTTAGAGTGTTCCATTATGATATCCCTTTGCTCAAACATTGGAGAGAACTAACTACAAGTACTATAGCTGAAACTAACCTTTCCATTACCCTTACAAACTAGATTAGTTGTCTATTGATTCATTCATTCACTTTCTATTGCTTTAGGTAGATGAAAGATACAATCCCATGTAAAGAATGAGTTGTATGTCTTCCCTTTATCTAGAACAACAACTAGATCACTAGATTAGTTAGATTGCTATTTGGAGTGTTCCATTATGATATCCCTTTCCTCAAACATAGGAGAGAACTAAATACAAGTACTATAGCTGAAACTATCCTTTCCATTACCCTTACAAACTAGATTACTTGTCTATTGATTCATTCATTCACTTTCTATTGCTTTAGGTAGATGAAAGATACAATCCCATGTAAAGAATGAGTTGTATGTCTTCCCTTTATCTAGAACAACAACTAGATCACTAGATTAGTTAGATTTCTATTTAGAGTGTTCCGTTATGATATCGCTTTACGCAAACATAGGAGAGAACTAACTACAAGTACTAGAGTTATATACACAATCAAATAAGAAGTTGCTTCTTAAATGAGCAAGTTAAATAGTCCATTGAAACTAACCTATCTATTGTGCTTACTAACTAGATGATTCATTCATCAATTTCTATTGCTTTATGTAGATGAAAGATACAATTCCATGTAAATAATGAATTGTATGTATAGAACAACTACTAGAACACTAGATTAGTTAGATTGCTATTTAGAGTGTTCCGTTATGATATCCCTTTCCTCAAACATAGGAGAGAACTAACTACAAGTACTATAGGTGAAACTAACCTTTCCATTACCCTTACAAACTAGATTAATTGTCTATTGATTCATTCATTCACTTTCTATTGCTTTAAGTAGATGTAAGATACAGTCCCATGTAAAGAATGAGTTGTATAAATTCCCTTTATCTAGAACAACAACTAGATCACTAGATTAGATAGATTGCTATTTAGAGTGTTCCATTATGATATCCCTTTCCTCAAACATAGGAGAGAACTAACTACAAGTACTATAGCTGAAACTAACCTTTCCATTACCCTTACAAACTAGATTAGTTGTCTATTGATTCATTCATTCACTTTCTATTGCTTTAGGTAGATGAAAGATACAATCCCATGTAAAGAATGAGTTGTATGTCTTCCCTTTATCTAGAACAACAACTAGATCACTAGATTAGTTAGATTGCTATTTAGAGTGTTCCATTATGATATCCCTTTCCTCAAACATAGGAGAGAACTATCTACAAGTACTATAGCTGAAACTAACATTTCCATTACCCTTACAAACTAGATTAGTTGTCTATTGATTCATTCATTCACTTTCTATTGCTTTAGGTAGATGAAAGATACAATCCCATGTAAAGAATGAGTTGTATGTCTTCCCTTTATCTAGAACAACAACTAGATCACTAGATTAGTTAGATTGCTATTTGGAGTGTTCCATTATGATATCCCTTTCCTCAAACATAGGAGAGAACTAACTACAAGTACTATAGCTGAAACTAACCTTTCCATTACCCTTACAAACTAGATTACTTGTCTATTGATTCATTCATTCACTTTCTATTGCTTTAGGTAGATGAAAGATACAATCCCATGTAAAGAATGAGTTGTATGTCTTCCCTTTATCTAGAACAACAACTAGATCACTAGATTAGTTAGATTGCTATTTGGAGTGTTCCATTATGATATCTCTTTCCTCAAACATAGGAGAGAACTAAATACAAGTACTATAGCTGAAACTAACCTTTCCATTACCCTTACAAACTAGATTAGTTGTCTATTGATTCATTCATTCACTTTCTATTGCTTTAGGTAGATGAAAGATACAATCCAATGTAAAGAATGAGTTGTATGTCTTCCCTTTATCTAGATCAACAACTAGATCACTAGATTAGTTAGATTGCTATTTGGAGTGTTCCATTATGATATCCCTTTCCTCAAACATAGGAGAGAACTAAATACAAGTACTATAGCTGAAACTAACCTTTCCATTACCCTTACAAACTAGATTAGTTGTCTATTGATTCATTCATTCACTTTCTATTGCTTTAGGTAGATGAAAGATACAATCCCATGTAAAGAATGAGTTGTATGTCTTCCCTTTATCTAGAACAACAACTAGATCACTAGATTAGTTAGATTGCTATTTAGAGTGTTCCATTATGATATCTCTTTCCTCAAACATAGGAGAGAACTAACTACAAGTACTATAGCTGAAACTAACCTTTCCATTACCCTTACAAACTAGATTAGTTGTCTATTGATTATTCATTCACTTTCTATTGCTTTAGGTAGATGAAAGATACAATCCAATGTAAAGAATGAGTTGTATGTCTTCCCTTTATCTAGAACAACAACTAGATCACTAGATTAGTTAGATTGCTATTTGGAGTGTTCCATTATGATATCCCTTTCCTCAAACATAGGAGAGAACTAAATACAAGTACTATAGGTGAAACTAACCTTTCCATTACCCTTACAAACTAGATTAGTTGTCTATTGATTCATTCATTCACTTTCTATTGCTTTAGGTAGATGAAAGATACAATCCAATGTAAAGAATGAGTTGTATGTCTTCCCTTTATCTAGATCAACAACTAGATCACTAGATTAGTTAGATTGCTATTTGGAGTGTTCCATTATGATATCCCTTTCCTCAAACATAGGAGAGAACTAAATACAAGTACTATAGCTGAAACTAACCTTTCCATTACCCTTACAAACTAGATTACTTGTCTATTGATTCATTCATTCACTTTCTATTGCTTTAGGTAGATGAAAGATACAATCCCATGTAAAGAATGAGTTTTATGTCTTCCCTTTATCTAGAACAACAACTAGATCACTAGATTAGTTAGATTGCTATTTGGAGTGTTCCATTATGATATCTCTTTCCTCAAACATAGGAGAGAACTAACTACAAGTACTATAGTTGAAACTAACCTTTCCATTACCCTTACAAACTAGATTAGTTGTCTATTGATTCATTCATTCACTTTCTATTGCTTTAGGTAGATGAAAGATACAATCCAATGTAAAGAATGAGTTGTATGTCTTCCCTTTATCTAGATCAACAACTAGATCACTAGATTAGTTAGATTGCTATTTAGAGTGTTCCATTATGATATCCCTTTGCTCAAACATTGGAGAGAACTAACTACAAGTACTATAGCTGAAACTAACCTTTCCATTACCCTTACAAACTAGATTAGTTGTCTATGGATACATTCATTCACTTTCTATTGCTTTAGGTAGATGAAAGATACAATCCCATGTAAAGAATGAGTTGTATGTCTTCCCTTTATCTAGAACAACAACTAGATCACAAGATTAGTTAGATTGCTATTTGGAGTGTTCCATTATGATATCCCTTTCCTCAAACATAGGAGAGAACTAAATACAAGTACTATAGCTGAAACTAACCTTTCCATTACCCTTACAAACTAGATTACTTGTCTATTGATTCATTCATTCACTTTCTATTGCTTTAGGTAGATGAAAGATACAATCCCATGTAAAGAATGAGTTGTATGTCTTCCCTTTATCTAGAACAACAACTAGATCACTAGATTAGTTAGATTTCTATTTAGAGTGTTCCGTTATGATATCGCTTTACGCAAACATAGGAGAGAACTAACTACAAGTACTAGAGTTATATACACAATCAAATAAGAAGTTGCTTCTTAAATGAGCAAGTTAAATAGTCCATTGAAACTAACCTATCTATTGTGCTTACTAACTAGATGATTCATTCATCAATTTCTATTGCTTTATGTAGATGAAAGATACAATTCCATGTAAATAATGAATTGCATGTATAGAACAACTACTAGAACACTGGATTAGTTAGATTGCTATTTAGAGTGTTCCGTTATGATATCCCTTTCCTCAAACATAGGAGAGAACTAACTACAAGTACTATAGGTGAAACTAACCTTTCCATTCCCCTTACAAACTAGATTAATTGTCTATTGATTCATTCATTCACTTTCTATTGCTTTAAGTAGATGTAAGATACAGTCCCATGTAAAGAATGAGTTGTATAAATTCCCTTTATCTAGAACAACAACTAGATCACTAGATTAGATAGATTGCTATTTAGAGTGTTCCATTATGATATCCCTTTCCTCAAACATAGGAGAGAACTAACTACAAGTACTATAGCTGAAACTAACCTTTCCATTACCCTTACAAACTAGATTAGTTGTCTATTGATTCATTCATTCACTTTCTATTGCTTTAGGTAGATGAAAGATACAATCCCATGTAAAGAATGAGTTGTATGTCTTCCCTTTATCTAGAACAACAACTAGATCACTAGATTAGTTAGATTGCTATTTAGAGTGTTCCATTATGATATCCCTTTCCTCAAACATAGGAGAGAACTATCTACAAGTACTATAGCTGAAACTAACATTTCCATTATCCTTACAAACTAGATTAGTTGCCTATTGAGTCATTCATTCACTTTCTATTGCATTAGGTAGATGAAAGATATAATCCCATATAAAGAATGAGTTGTATTCCTGTCAAAAGTGACGATGGCGTTGAAATACTGGGAGGAGATCAGCAAGAAGGTTAGCTTTCTTGAGGCAGATTTCTCATACTGTTAGGAAACTTGTAAATTTTGATGAGCAATTAACCATGCTAAATTAAGAAAAGTCCAGTAACCAGTACTCTTAAGGTCCATAGGAATTTAGAACTTTAAGGACATTGTAAAAGAGAAACGTTTGCTGAAGACTTAGTGTAGGTACTAGTTAGGTGCATTAGTTTGCTGATGATGTACTTTGTTTTTACAAACGAACTATTGAAGCACTAGAACCGTTCAGAAACTTGAACAATTCGAAGACTGAAGACTTAAGAAGATTTCTGAAGATGGTATCTACAAAGGCACATGTTGCTCATAAAGTGGAAATTTCAGCAACATCTTGCATAAGTGAAAATGTATATGACAGAGTAGGTTGTGCTTGCTGAAACTAAGACTGACCGCTTGCTGAAATACATATGTGACCTCCTTGCTGAAAGTACTTGTATTTGCGCTCCAACGTTCATATTTGAATTTCATTCAAATGAACATTAAATGCAAAAGTAAGCATGCGAAGAACATGAAGACTAGAAGACAAATGAATGACGCTGTTGAAAGTACAAAAGCAAGATAGTGACATCTTAAGAACAAAGCCTTAGAATTTGAAATTCAAACGGCTCCCTTGATTCACTATAAATAGAGGTCATCCGGCAAAGAGTTGAAGTGTGTAAATAACGTGATCAAACTCTCACTTGTGCTTAAACACTCATCTTCCTTACTCTTTACTGCCTATTGATCCGTTCATAGACTTAAAGCTTGAAACAAAAGCTACTTGTGAAGAAGTAGAACATTCACGGCTAAGAAATTAGTTAAGTGTTCTTTCTTTCGAACAAGAACAAGTCTTGACACCAGAAACAACTTAACTTGTTTACTGCAAAGTATTCAAAGTTTTGTTTCTTAGATTACTTGATATAGCTGAATAAGTTATACTCAAGTCATCTCATCCCAAACCTCTCTAACTGATAAACACCATTTTTCAGGCGTGAAATTCAGGGGGAATTAATCAAGCATAGTGTTGCTGATTATAAGTCCCAAGTTTGGTGGAAAACAAGGTTTCGTTCTCTAGTTAGGTTGGAAACGAAGCAAGTGTGCTTTAGTTTCTGAAGAATCGCTCTAGATAGGTGTTGTAAGGAATCTCAAACTTATCTTAGTGGATTCAGTCCTAGAATGGACAAAGTGGATTAGTTGAGAGATTACGCCACTCTCAGATACCACTATAAAGTGTTTGTGTGATTTATTTTACTGCATTTAGTTTTCAACAAGCTTATCTATCTGTACACTGTCACTCTGCTCACTTGCTGAAACTATCACTTACTGAAAAGCACTTATTGTATAAAGACTTTCGCACTCTGTTTTTAAAGTACCAGTAAAACTCGTAACTGAAAAGTAACTAGTACTTGCTGAGAAAGTTAAATATCAGCAAACTCATTACTGAAAAGTAATAAGCTCTTGCTGAGAAAGTTTTAAAACGACGAAAGTTTGAAAAGACTATTCACCCATCCCCTCTAGTCTTTTCTTGTTGTTTAAATGGACCAACAAGTGGTATCAGAGCTGGAGGTTCTTTAACCTTCAACACTGAACCTAGATTCCTTTAGGTGCTTTCCGTAAATCACTCTCACTTGATCAGTTTGGTAGTCTTTTGCTGACAGGATGTCTTTAGGAGACGCTCCCTTGCTGAAGCTGGAAAACTATGAAAAATGGCGAAACAACATGATGCTACATCTTGAGGCCATTAATGATGAAATGGTCACTGTCATAAATGATGGACCTATCAAGATCACTAAACTTGAGAGAAGCTTTCCTCACAAGACCACGGATCCCGTTGGTAAGGAAACTATCTTAGGAGAACCGGTTGACACCGCCGTTCCAAAACCAAGAGAGGAATGGACTTCCGACGAAGCCAAAAGATTCCGTCTTGATGGCCAAGCAAGAAACATCATCATTCGATCAACTCCGGATACTATACAGTGCAAACTGTGGGGTGCCAAAACTGCTAAGGAAGCTTGGAATATGGTTCAATATCTTTGCGCTGGATCTGATAAAACCAAGGAAAACAAACTCGATGTGCTGATGTTAAAGTGCCAAAACTTTAAACAAGGTACAAATGAGTCACTGGAAGACTTGGACTTCAGATTAACAACTCTAGTAAGTGAGATGGTTGCCTTAGGAGGTGAAAACCATTATCAGAAGTCTGAACCAAGAATGGATCCATACTCAGAATTTCTACTATAATCAAGGAATGTCAAACATCACACCTATAGAGTTGTTCTCTCATCTTGCTACTGTCAACTACGAGACAAAGCAAAGAGAAAATATGTTTGCTGAAAAATCGCAAAACAATGCTCTTGCTGCATAGCCGTCATCTTCTGAAAAGAAGAATGATAAAGAGCATGCTGATGAAAATGCTTTAGTTGTTAAAAACATGAAGAAATTCATCAGTAAGGAACTTGAAAGGCGAAAAGCAAAAGAGAAGCTGAAAAAGCATCTTGGTAAGAACTACCATAAATACAAGAATGAGGCTAGCTCGCTGAACAAGCAGGCTCAGCAAGCAAATTCCTCTGAAGAACCAGCAGTTGGAAATGATCTTTGATTTTACTGCAAAAAGCATGGACACTTCAACGCAAACTGTCCTTTGCTGAAAGGTAAATCTGCTGAAAAGAAGAAGTTCAAAAGGGCTTTTATTGCTGAAGAAAAGAAGAAGCTTCAGGCAAAATCGATGCGTTGTGCATTGATACCAGCTCCGAAGACAGTGAGGTAGAAATCTCAGACACTGGAGAAGAAGAAGCCACTCTTGACGTAGAGATTGGCAAGGAAGTTTGTGGAATAGCTATGGAAGCTTATCCAGATGTGTCAAACTATGAATTCTGCCTAATGGCCGGTCAGGTAAACAGTCCTACCTCTGACTTTGACTCAGAAAGTGAAGATGATATTGACCTTGATATAATTCAAGGAGAAATCGAAAGGTTTGAGAAAACTCTGAGCAAACAGCAAGAGAAACTACAAAATGCTGAAACTCTGACCAAGCAAACTACTGAAAAGTACGTCTTGCTGAAAGAAGAGTCAGAAAAGAAGGATGTTGAAATATTGCATCTCAAGAAGTTGATTGCTGAAGCTACAGAGAAGAATTCTCAAATGGCAATAGAATTGGAAGAGTATCAGTCCTCAATTCTAAAGTTACTTGCTGAAATACAAGAAATGAAAAAGATGAAAATCAATTTCAAATCTTATGCTGATGCAAGTAATACGCTTACTGAACTAAACTCTTATCTGAGAGATCCATCTCAGAAAGAAGGTTTAGGTGCAACGTATGAAGGTGATGACGTAATAATCTTGAGTAAAGACAAATCACCAATTACCTTTGTACGCGCAACTCATAGTGGTCAACCAGAACTCTATTAGATTGGTCAATCTAAGGTTGCTGAAATATGCAATCAAGTACCTACGACCATAAAGCCCGCTGTTGCTACTCAAAGTAACAAGACTTTAAAAGGAAAACAGGTTGCTGAAAAGCAAACTGTTAAGAAAAAGGATGTTGTAAAGCATTCCGCCAAACAAGTTGCTGAAAAGCAATTTGCTAAGTCAAAAGGCAAGATTACTAAAAGTAATCAGAAGACCTTTGCTGACAAACCGGAATCAAGTAAGGTTGTTGAGACAAAAGCTCAGCATTCTCCGAAAAGTAGACTCGGTTTCAAAACCAAGCAAAGTCAACTTTTTCATGAGTATAAGCGAAGTCAGCAAAGATACTTGAAAGAGATGAATAAAACCAAGCCTAAGAGTTCTGACAAAACTCAAAACGCTAGGGCTAGAAGGAACCTTGTCAGAAAAGAACTTACTGAAAAGTATGTTCAGCAAAAAGTTCAACCGAGCAAGACACCACATCAGAAAGTGGATTTGATCAGCACGAATCAAAAGTCTTTCGGCTCAAAACCTCCTAGTTCCTCAGCAAGTAGAAAACAAGTCAATGTTGAAAAACTTAAGACTTGGGTTTCCACTGGACGCATTCTTGAACATGTTAATGGACATCCAATATTGGATAATTAACTTGTTTGCTCTTGATTGTGCAGACTTCAGCCACGGAGACAAACAATGCAATCTGGCACTTTGACAGTGGTTGTGGAAAGCACATGACGGCCAACAAGAATAACCTTATAAACTATATACGGTGGTCTAAAGGTCCAACAATAAGGTTTGCTGGTGGAGGCTTTGGTTCTACAAAAGGTTATAGTGACGTTAAGTTAGGATGCATTACCATTTCGGGAGTTCTTTATGTCAAAAATCTTAAGTTTAACCTTTTCAGCATGAGTCAATTCGCTGATAAAGGATACTTCATCAAAATCAAAAGTGATGAATGTAAACTTATAGACTTTGAGACGAAGAAGGTTATTATGGTTGCTAGAAGATCAGGAGGTTTGTACACTGTAGATTGGTCTTCAACAATCGTTGAAAAATGCCTTGTCTCAGACCATGATTGTCTTGCTGAAAAAGCATGGTTATGGCATAAACGAACAAGTCACCTAAACTTCAAGACGCTGAATAAGCTGTCTATAAAGGCACTTGTAGTTGGATTACCTAAGGTTACTTTCAAGAAGGATGGTGTTTGTAATGCATGTCAACAAGGAAAGCAAACCAAATCTTCTTTTAAGAACAAGGCAGTACCGTCAACTACAAAACCTTTACAACTCTTGCACATGAACTTGTTTGAATCTTCTTCAACAAGCTATGCTGGTAAGAAGTATGGTCTGGTGGTGGTAGATGACTATTCAAGATTCACTTGGGTAGTATTTATCAAGCACAAGTCTGAAACAAGGACTGGAATACCTAACTTGCTGACTAAGCTTGAAGTCATGAAAACTGACAAGGTAAAAGTCATAAGAACAGACCATGGTACTGAGTTTGTGAACCAGTACATAACTGAGTATTGCACTTCAAAAGGCATATAACATCAGTTATCCTCAGTAAGGACACCAAAACAAAATGGTGTTGCTGAAAGGAAGAATCGCACCCTAAAGGAAGCTGCAAGAACAATGCTTGATGACACTGAAATAAGTGAAGCTTACTGGATTGAAGCGATTAATACCGCCTGCTATACTCAAAACAGATGTCTGATTACTAAGGAATACAACAAAACTACATATGAGTTATTCGTTGGAAGACCTCCTAACATCACCCATCTAAGAGTATTTGGTTGTAAGTGTTTTGTTCTTAACAATGGTAGAGAATACCTAAGAACATTTCAACCAAAGGCAGACGAAGCGATATTTCTTGGTTACTCCTTGCATAGTAAAGCTTATAGAGTTTACAACAAAAAGGCACAAAAGATTGAAGAATCAGTGCACGTTGTATTCTATGAAAAGTCACAAGGAGTGCCTGCTGAAGAAGAAATATCAGATTGTATGAAGAAGCTACTCATACACGAGCAAAGAACTGAATATGATGCTAAGCAAGCAAGTCAATTGAACTAAATGATGATTCTGACAATGACTCTCCTCCCCCGAGTCATGACAAGATAAATATAGTTCATGACAAAGAATTTCCAGCAAAAGACGCAGTTGCTCCGGATGTTGCTGAAACAATGCAACTTCCTGTGCCTGCTGACGAGTTACCACAAACTAGCAATGCTGAACAAGCAGTTGCTGATGAACCTATCTCAGCAGAGACACAATAAAATACCAGGAGTACTGAGCAAGTACACACTGAAGAGTCACATGCTGATGAGCAAACTTATCCAGATCCAAAGAGCAGAAAACCTGTTAATAAATGGATTAGAGATCATCCCTCTACGGATATGATTGGTGATATTGACAAACGCCAAGTGACTAGATCCAAAGTATCTACTACTCATGAACTTGCTGAAGAAGCAAATGTCGTAGAAGTAGAAGCTTTGTTCTCTTGCTTTGTTTCAGAAATTGAACCCAAGACCATAGAAGAAGCTTTAAAGCATTCTGAATGGATCAAGGCAATGCAAGAAGAACTGGATCAATTTGAAAGGAACAAAGTCTGGAAACTTGTACCCCTTGCTGAAGGCAAGAAAGCAATTGGTACAAAGTGGGTGTTCAGAAACAAGATGAGTGAGTCTGGTGAAGTAACAAGGAACAAAGCACGTTTAGTTTCTCAAGGTTACTGTCAGACTGAAGGATTGGACTATGATGAGTCTTATGCACCAGTTGCAAGATTGGATGCAATTTGACTTTTCTTGGCCTTTGATGCTCACAATGACTTCATTGTTTATCAAATGGATGTTCAAAGTGCATTCTTAAATGGTGAACTTGCTGAAGAAGTCTACTTGGAACAACCCCCTGGCTTGAACTTCCCTCAGAAACCAAGATGGTATACAAGCTTCAGAAAGCTGTATATGGTCTAAAGAAAGCACCAAGAGCTTGGTATGATACCTTGATGAACGTGTATTTTACACTTTCATTTGAGTCTTTTTCACCTATTTTAGCAATCCTCTATGTTAATTTAGCTATATTTTAGTGCATTTTATTAGAATAGTGTCCCGTTTCCCTTTAGTTTGTATTTTACAGGTTTTGGGTGAAAAATGAGGTTTTTCGGGCAATTACATTGAAGTAGACAAGGAATTGGTGTTCCGAAGACCTAGTTGGAGTATCTAAAAGATTCCGGATAGGATTTGAAGTCTAGGGGTCGAGTCTGAAGGCTAAAACGTCACTAGAAGGCAAAAACCGAGTCCGAAAAGGAGAAGAAATCCAAAAACGCGTCGAAAACGCGTATATGGCCGAAAAAACCTTCCGGGCAAGTCGCCCGGGACGTGGGGCGAATCGCCCCACACCAGGCGAATCGCCCGGTTTGTGGGGCCCTTCGCCCCACACCTCCCGAATGCCTATATATAGTTGCTCAGTTTTCTTCGTTTTTCATACTTTTCCAGACCTTTTCTCTCACCTTTCTCATTAGTTTTAGGTAGGAATTCTCCAGAGCTTGTTCTGGGGATTCTTAGCTTAGGAGATACTTTTTCTTAGCGTTTTGGAGCTTGTAAGATCGCGATTCTTCAGAGATTGACAACCTTCGGTAACATTGTATCTTACAGTTTTTCTATTTATATTTATATATCTTTCATCATGTTTTCATTCATTCGTGGTATGATTTCTGTTGATTGCATGACATCTATGAGTAGCTAAACTTCTCGTTGGTGATAGTATGTGATTTCTTAGTGAAGGGTTAGTAATTATGCTAATGGCTATATCGCGCATTATACTTTGAGTTATTGATTTATTTCTTTGATCTATCTAAATCTCTATCTTCGTAGTGTTGAATAATTACGGAACACAACTGGACAATTCATTGATCAAAGATCTCTATGCAAAACCGGGAAATTTATGCATGATTATTAACCTGCTATGCTTTGAATGACCATACTGTTGGTCCCTTTAAACAACAAGAAAAGACTAGAGGGGGGGGGGGTGAATAGTCTTTTCAAACTTTCGTCGTTTAAAACTTTCTCAGCAAGTACTTATTACTTTTCAGTAATGAGTTTGCTGATACTTAACTTTCTCAGCAAGCGTAAGTTACTTTAAAGTATCTTGGTTTGCTGATACTTAAAAACAGAGAGTG
>CM051458.1:25371337-25398974 GCA_028274465.1 Plantago ovata
GCAATTGTATTGCTTCAACGTGATGCCATTGGCCTTAAGACCGCCAGCGCAACCTACCACAGGCTAAGCTTCAAAAGCTGTTCAAGGAGAGCTAGGTAACACAATGGCAGTATATGTCGCTGACATGCTCGTCAAGACAAGACCGAGGGCATACTTGGTTACCTGGCAGTGCTCCAAATCTTGAGAAAGTATGGCATGAAGCACAACCCGCGAAGTGTACCTTGGAGTCAAAGGGGGGAAGTTCCTCGGTTACATGGTGACAGAGAGCGGAATAGAAGCAAATCCCGAAAAGATAAATGCCATCCTCGACCTTCCCCAACCTCAGTCCATCAATGAGTGCAACAATTGGTCGAAAATCAATTGCATTGAGTAGGTTATCTCAAGGTCGGCCGAGAAAAATCTACCTTTTTTCAAGGTATTGAAAGAGCAGCCACTTCGAGTGGACAAAGGAGTGCGAGGAAGCCTTCGAGAAGCTGAAAGAATACCTACTCGCTCCCCCTCTATTGTCAAAGCCGTGGCCGGAGAGGTACTCTATCTTACTTAGCAGCAACCGGGGAAGCTATCAGCTCGGTTTTGGTGCGAATCCAAGGGAATGACCACTTGCCCATCTACTACTTGAGCAAGGTACTTGCCGGGGCTGAAACGCGGTACATGGATATCGAGAGGCTTTCCTTTGCCCTCGTTTATACAGCAAGGAGGCTAAAACCCTACTTGTGGGCTCACAAGGTTGTTGTTTTGACAAAGCAACCTCTCAAGCAAGTCTCGGAAAGCCCGAAAATTCGGGAAGAATGGCAAGGTGGGCGATTGAGCTAAGCGAGTACGACATCGACTACCAAGCACCCGTAGCCAAGAAAGCACAAGTCATAGCCGACTTCCTCGTGGAGTATCCGTCAAAAGGACTTCAGAGGAAAACTCTTCGGCAACAAAGAGCGCGTTGATGTGGTCGAAGAGCAACCCCATCAAACACACCCGATGCAAGCTCTAGGATGCTTTAAAAGAGCTTAAGGCAATGTCCCAAACCAAAAGAAAGAGGCATGAAGTGTTCCTGACAGAGAAAACCGACGAGCCAAAGGGTGCGGAGACCGTCTCTCCAAAACCCAAAGAGCTAGTCGACCACGGAGACGTCTGGATTCTTCATGTTGATGGATCCTCGTCAGGAAAAAATGGCGGGATAGGAATATACTTCAAGAGTCCCGGAGGGGCTGAACTAGAGTACGCCGTTACTCTTAGTTTCCCGGTCTCCAACAATGAAGCAGAATATGAAGCCATCCTCATCGCTCTACGTATGGCAAAGTCATTGGAAGTGAAGAAGCTACATCTCTTCACCGATTCCCAACTGGCCGAGAAGCAAATCTCGGGGAAATTCAGAACCAAGAAAGACTCACTTGCTGAGTACAAGAGCGCCATCACGGAAGAAATTCAAAAGTTTGAAAGCGTGAGATTGAAAAGTTCTCAAGAGATCTCAATCAAAGGGCAGATGCCCTATCAAAGTATGCTTCAGCCTCCGGAGGAGTTGATACCCGGAATGTGATACTCATGAGGATCAATGCATCATCTCTGTGGTCATCAAAGCCAACGTCTTGGCAATTGACGATCAACCGAATTGGATGCAAGAGATAACAACATATCTCAAAAATGGAAGCCTTCCTCGTGACAAGGCTGAAGCAGAAGAGTCAAAGGGAAAGCTCCTCGATACATCATGCAAGGAGACTACTTGTACAAAAGATCTTTCGAGGGAGTCTACTTGAGATGCGTCGCCGAGCAGAAGTTCAAAAACTTCTTGGAGAAATGCATCGAGGAGTTGCGGCGACCATGCCGGAGGAAGAACCCTCGCGCAAAAAGTCATTCGACAAGGATACTACTGGCCCACTGTTCGCGAAGACGCTGCCCAATTTGTGAGAAAAGTGCGAGGAGTGTCAATTGCACGCCCATTTGATCAACGTCCCGGCGAAACCTCTCATGCCCATCGCCATCACTTGCCCGTTCGACATATGGGGCATCGACATAGTCGGTCCCTTTCCAAGAGGCACGGGTCAAAAGAAGTTCATCATCGTTGCGGTCGAATACTTTAGCAAGTGGGCGGAAGTTGAAGCAGTATCTACCATCACCGAACAGAGAGTGATGAACTTCGTGTGGAGGAACATCGTGTGTCGATTTGGCTTGCCAAGGGTCCTCATCTCGGATAATGGTGCTCAATTTTGCGGCCAAAGATTCAATGAATGGTGCAAGGAAATGAAGATTGAGAGGAGGTATACCTCTGTAGGACATCCTCAATCCAATGGGCAAACAGAAGCCGTCAACAAAATCCTGTCAACAACTTGCAGAAGAGGTTCGCTACCAATAGGGACTGGGTCGACGAGCTTGATGGAGTGGTGTGGGCATACCGCACTACTTCAAAGACAGCTACAAGAGAGACTCCCTTCTCGCTAGTTTATGGGTCCGAGGCGGTCATACCAGCAGAAGTGGCGGTGGAAACCCTCAGAATCCAAGGGTATCCAACCCGAGGACAATCATACAGAGAGACTCTTCGATCTCGAAACAATCAGTGAATCGAGGACCAACGCCTTGGCCAATATCCTCAGATATCAAGCACTTATCGCGAAGACCTACAACAAAGGCGTAAGAGAAAGAGACTTCCAAGTTGGAGACCTAGTACTCCGAAGAGCAGACATCTTGGGCAAAGTGGGGAAGATGCAACCCAATTGGGAAGGCCCCTACAAGATAATTGAAGCAAGGTCCAACGGAAGTTATCGTCTTCAAGACATGGAGGGAAGGGTATTGAAAAATCCTGGAATACTTCTAACCTCCAGAGATTCTACGCTTGAAGTTGCCAAGAGAAAAAGCCTTTTGAAAACTTATGTGGAAGGTCCATGATCGAGGAGGTTTCCTCACTGGTCCAAGTGAGAGGCACCCCTTGCTTTTGTTAAAAAGTTGTTGTAAGCAAGCTGGCCGAAGAGCCCCCATTGTAATTGCATTTCCGACAAATCAATACAATGTCTCTTTCAACAAGAAAATGTCCAAGTATAGAGCTACTATACTCAAAAAATAAGACTACTCGATCGAGAAAGCTTACTTAAATAAAAGCTATTCGATTTCCATGATTAAGGGGAACCCTCCCCGCGCTCTAAACTCTACAAGAGGATCGATCAGGAAACCACTCAAAGAAGAAAAGCGAGTAGATGGAAGTGTTCGAGGAGAGAGACTTCCAGTCTTTCTAACTCAACACTTAGAAATTTTTCTAAGTTCAAACACTTAGAATTTTTCTCAAATGATCCAAATGATCGAGAAGCATTGGTGGATCGAGGAGCTCGCAGCGAAGAACATTGGTTCTCGATTCTATTTTATACTTGTTCAACTACCCTATCCAAGTTATACGTCATAACAAAAATTGGATTTGGAAAAGACACAAGTATTGAAATCGAAGAGCAGTACATTTTATTGAAAGAGAAGAATAGCAAACAAACAACAACAGTGAAGTTTAAGTTACAAGCATAATGTTGCGAGGAGTGCCACACAGGGCCAATAGAAATTGTTTGAAATAAAAACAAGTACTGAAAAGGGAAAAATTACAACATGACCCGAGCATACTCGGTCTTCAAGGAGGCTTCCCGATCCTAGCGTGTACGGCTGTCTGTGAATTCTGTGACCGGGGTGGTCGCGCTGGCATCTCCTCCTCGAACTGTGCTCGCTTCGGGGCCTTCAGGGTCTTCGCGCTCCTGAGCTCGAGCCTCCTCGATTGCCTTTTGATACATGGTCAGCTCTGGCTCGACGAAGTCAGCTGCTCTCCCGAGAACCGGCTCGCTCAACTTCACCCAAGCAGCATTCCGGAGAGCTGCCTTCTCGAATGGGTAAATGATCCCGCTCCTTAGACACTCGGGCACCCAGGCTGGAAGATAGGCTGGCTTGCTGGGATAAGGTACCTCTGGGTCGGTCACCAGCTCACCGAACTCGCACGCCTCGTGCATCTCCTCGGTAATCTCCTCATCTGGGTAAGGAGTCAGGTCCTCGCGTCGCCCGGGATGCAGGTCCTCGCGGTCGTCGGGATCGAAGTCCGCCGGAAGCATGTTGACCCTCTTTAGTTGGCCAACACACGAGAAGAAGCCCTCCTCGCGCGAGGCCACTTGTACGTCTCGTAGGGCCAACTTGTATGTAACCGACGACATGAAGTCGCGAGCAGCAGAAAGGCGACTCCCTTTGAGGAAGGAGAGGACGCTTGCCTTGAACTTTTCCATGCAAATGGACAAAGTAGCATAGGCGCCCTTGAAGCTCTTGCTCCTCGACTTCTCTCGGGAGAGCTCCTTCTCAAGCTCCTCGACCTTCAGCTTCAGCTTCCCGGCCTCAGTCTCCGAGACCTTGGCCTTTTTCTCCGAGGCCGCCAGCTTCTTCTCGAGGTCCTCGATGACGACCCCAATATCGGCCCGATCAGCAGCCACATGGCCATACGCCTCCTTCAAGTTCTCGAGCTGCAAAAAGACAACAATGTTAGCGGGGAGAGAAAATTCTATACTTAGAATTTTTTCACAACGAAAAGCATAAAGATAAGTACCTGGAGCGAGCACAGGCTGAGCTCGTGCGCCCGATCAAGGTCGCTCATCTGGATGAGCCGCTTCACTTCATCCCCCGAAGCGGCCACCTTACCCTTCTTGCGGGCAGGCTCGTTGTTACCCCCTAAGTTGAGCTTCCTCGCTCCTCTCTTCGCGGCGGGCCTCTCCGGCCTCTTCTCCGCCTCGATCGTGTTCAAGGCCTCCTCCTCGGCCTCCTTTGCTTCCTTCGCCCTCTTCGCGGCGGCTTCCTCCTCGGCCCTTTTAATGGCCTCAACAGGGTTCTCTCTTGTCGCGAGTCCCTCCTGCACCAAGGCATCCCGATGATGCGCGGCGTTGCGGGGAGGGGTCAAATTCAAAGACCCGAGAATCTTAGTCTGTTTGTTGGCGAGCCTTTGCTTCCTTCTTTGTTCCTCCTTCGCGGCCAGGGTCTTCGACATGATCCACTGGAACCAATAAGCTGCAAAAGAATAAACACAAGTTAGTAAACTCGAGGAGTAGTAAAAAGCGAAGAGAAAAGCAAGAGAACGAGGACACATTACAAACAGAAAGCAAGCAAAGAAAAAAATTACAAGTACAAAAGCAAAGAAAAGCGCGAAGAGCTAGTTACCGAAGAGGACTTTTCGGGTATATCGGTTCCCGATATACCCTGTGTAAGCATAGGGTGAAAGACCCGCCAAGTAAGGAAGCGGCTGAAGGACCAGTCCCCAATAGAAGTACTTCTCGGGATGGGGTCCCCGATTTTGCTCCTCGAGCTCAGCGACCCAGGGATCAGACTCCTCGGGCAACGGATGCTTGTCCGCGATCTTCCCTCTGAACATCAGCTTGGGCACTCCCCACTCCAGCTCCTCCTCGCTCATGTTAGGCAACTTCCTCTTTCTGATGTAGAAGTACCTGTGGAACCACTTGTAGCCCGAGGAGCTAGGAGCGTCCATAATGAACCCAAGGCCTGGCCGAGCGTTGAAGTAGTAGAAGTACTTGTTCCCGGAGCTCATCGAGACTCGGAACAGTTGGTTAAAATTATGGAAATTGAGCTCGATCCCCCTCTTCATGCAAAAGACTCCAAAGCATACGAGGGTTCCAAAGGCACTCGGCACCAATTGCCAAGGAGCGATCCCCAACGTGTTGAAGATATCGCGGAAAGCATCACAGAAGGGGAGGATCCATCCTCGATCCAAGCTCAGGCAGTGAACGGCCATGTACCCAGGTGGAGCATTATAAAAAGTCTGATCCTCTTTAGGCACGAGGATGTCAAACTTATTCTCGGGGAGAGAATACTTCCACCTAAGTGTGGGAACCTCGTCGATTTTTACGGTGGAAGAGGTGGTCGGTATAATCCCGTCCTCGTTCTTCTCCCCATTAGGATCGGGGAGGTCAACCGTGCGAGCACTCTTGGTAAACTTCTTCTCAGCAGCCTTAGTAGTTTTCGGCTCTGGCTCCACGGCAACCTTGGCCCTCTTCGATTTAGCAGCCCTGGAGCGAGAAGGCCTGCTCGCTCTACGCTCCGCCTTTTTCTTGTCAGCGGCCATCTGAGCAAGGCGCATCTCATACTCCTGCTCCTCGAGTGGGTTGGGTCCTCGGGTCCCACTCGGATATGTAAAGTCAATGGTGGTCGGGTCTATGGTGTGGTAACTAGTCTCCTCCTCGCGCGCAAACCTCTTTGCGTCCTTGATCGCGCGCCTTTGTCCCTCCGAGAAGGAAGGAGACCTAGTACTCGGACCAGCTTCACTCCTATGAGTGTCTCCAATTGTCAGAGGAACTTCATCCTCCTCCTCGTCCGTGATTACAGCTCTCCTAGATGTTTGCGGAGGGAATCTAACCCTCTTTGCAGGGGAACTAGTCCTAGGAGACGTCGCATCATCGTCCTCCTCGCTCTCATCATCCGTATCATCACTATCGATGATTTGAACGGGTATCGAAGCCTTCCCGCGCTTCGCCGAGTGCTCACCCTCTTCATACAATGCTAAGGCCAACTCCGGCCTCTCGGTGTCGTCCATCTCCTCGACCCGGATCTCAGGAGCGACCACGTTAACGGCTGTCCCGTAATTTCGCCCGTGGACTTGGGCAGCGCGAGTTATCAACTCCGCAGATACACCGGTGTTGCGGGGACCACCTTCCGCCTCGGTACGGTCGTCGATAAAATCTTCGTCCTCGGTACGACGCCTCTTTCTACTCACCAACTCGTAGAGGTCCTCCTCACTCTCGGTCTCCTCATCTTCTTCGGCACCCTGCTCGCCACCCTGCTCGAGCTGAGGCTCCTCGACAGCCTCCTCTATCGTCTCATCCAGGAAGGTCGCCGATACGTCTGACGTATCGGGCGACGTAGTATGGTCGCTCCCATACTCACCGACGGCCGAGATGTTTTGGCTATCGTCGCTCCTCTCGGACATCCTAAAGGTCGGCAAAGAAAGAAGTTAGGATGGTTTGTTATAGTCCGAGAGGTCCTTTTAGGTATGTTCATTAAGGATTCGACCTCCCGAACGGAGAAAAATCTCAAAAAGAAAAGAACGCAATAAATCAAGAAGTTACTCTACTTACAGCAAAAGTAGTGCGAGGAGCATACATAAGGAGCGACCAACCGCTCTAAACATGAGTAGAAAGCCGGGCAGCATAACGACATACGTACACAGCAAAATCAGAGCGAGCACATGCATATGTATCAAACTCGAAGAGCAGGCATAGAGCGACCAACCGCCAAAAAGACTTCCTACAGTTACTTCTACAGCCTTACGCTAATGAGGAGGCTACAAGGGGCATACAGTAAATTAAGGGGATCTACTTCTACGGCTACTCAAGCCAAATCGGTCCGAAAGACTTCCGGTCAATTCCGTTTAAAGGTCCGTTTACTGATTTTTAGGTCCATTGCCGTTCTCAGGCGTCATCTACCGTTCATTACTCAGATTACAACGTTTCCGGGAGGCAAAACTCAAAGAAAAGGGATAACATGCAAAAGCCAAAGCGAGAAAGCAAGGAAGCAGAAACTTCAAGGCGAAAATGAGCAAAAAACGAGCGATTAAAAGCATGAAAGAGCAATGCAAGGCCGGAAACTTACTAGGTATTGACTGGATTGAGGTTTGAAATCGGAATAGAAGCCGGAAAAGCTGAAAACTTCGCCTGAAAACGAGATTCTGGACGTCGGATGTGCTCCTCGATCACTACTGGGCTCGAACAACTCACACTCGTCGATCTCACAAATGTTCCTCGCTCTCTCGTATTTGCTCTGAAAGTTCGGATTGCAAAAAGTGTGGAATGACCGAGTGTTGACCTATTTATAGAAGGGTATCCCGGGGATACGAAACGACGCATGTCCTCGCGCCATCCGGACCGACCACGTGTCCCAGATCGACGGTCCAGATTGCGGCCGCCTGGCGAATTACCATTTTTGCCCTCCACGCTCCCGCTCCGGCTCGAAGACGCTCCCAACTCCGGAACAAATTACCTAACCACGGCAATAAATCCGCGGCGCGAGCATCAGGCTACTCGAGACAAACGGAGACAGATCGACGACCATGATCTGTCCTCCTCGGATCAACATCGTGAAAAATCTCTGAACCACGGAAACTCGACGGCCACGTGTCAGGGGACCGAGGAGCTGCTCATGCAGCTACCCTCCTCGACATTCCTCTTACTTTTTACACAAGTATCTCTCCGCGAGATTCTTTGCTAGCAAAAAAGCGGCAGGAAGTCATTCCATTCCTTTTACACAAGTATCTCTCCGCGAGATACTTTGCTAGCAAAACATGAATACATCTCTCCTCGAGATTCCTTTTACACAAGTATCTCTCCGCGAGATTCTTTGCTAGCAAAAAAGCTGCAGGAAGTCATTCCATTCCTTTTACACAAGTATCTCTCCGCGAGATACTTTGCTAGCAAAAACATGAATACATCTCTCCTCGAGATTCCTTTTACACAAGTATCTCTCCGCGAGATTCTTTGCTAGCAAAAAAGCGGCAGGAAGTCATTCCATTCCTTTTACACAAGTATCTCTCCGCGAGATACTTTGCTAGCAAAAACATGAATATATCTCTCCTCGAGATTCCTCTTACACCAGTATCTCTCCGCGAGATACTTTGCAAGCAAAAAAGCGGCAGGAAGTCATTCCATTCCTTTTACACAAGTATCTCTCCGCGAGATACTTTGTTAGCAAAAAAGCGGCAGGAAGTCATTCCATTCCACTAAGGAATACTTACCCGGATCCGATCTTTTCCCAGCAAAAATACCTCTTTTAATACGGTCCGAGCAACGTCTGCTCGCACCCTATAAAAAGGGGGGGAGGGAGAGATAGGAGGAGGGAAAGATACCAAGGTGCGAATACGGAAATCTTTTTTCGCCCACTACTAGTCGAGGCTCTGCTCGACCTCTACTTCAACATAGTTCCTCAACTATCTTCTACAAAGATACTTGGAAACTAGGGGGACATATGTTAGGGTTGAAATATGTCCAGTCCGCATGTACGAACTGGAGCGGTCTAAGAGCGCAACAAGGCATCATAGGCCGTCCCTCAAGGGGCACGACCACACCCAAGTATGTCACTAAGGTGTGGATCGACCATCATAGGGTCCGACCATCACTGGGAGGACAACCCTCAAAATAAGCTCCTCTCAAGGACAAAGCTGCCAGTGGGCTCGAGGAGCATCTCTCTCGGGCTCGAGGAGGCCTTACGTCAAGGTAACGCTCCTTGACAGAAACTGAGCAGGACACTACTCGCACCACCCACGCACGAGGAAGGCACGAGGACCCCAGAGCGACCAGCCATGGTTGCTCTCTTGGGCCAAGGCCCACGGACCTCCTTAATGGGCCTGGGCCGAGGAAGGCCTCGATCCTGGCCGTACACGTGGCGTGATCCTACATGACCTGAACATGAAGGGTCTCAAGTATAAAAGGCCCTCATTTACTCTCCAACAGTAAGCATTAACTACGTCACCCGAGCACCACTCTCACTACTCTTACTAGAGAAGCCTCACAACTCCCTACTCGTAAAGTCGCCTCTCCGGTCTGATACCTTACAGACCGGGCAAGAGACACTAACCCCCCCCCCCCTAGTCTATTTCAGGTACGAGGAAGCTACAAGAAGGCTCATTTCCTACCTTAGAGGGACACTACAAGAAGAAGAACTAGAAAGACTTAGAATAGCGACTCATTGTGAACTTAGAAAGAAACACGAATTACCCTTCAACATAATAGAAAGTGAATGAATGAATCAATAGACAACTAATCTAGTTTGTAAGGGTAATGGAAAGGTTAGTTTCAGCTATAGTACTTGTAGTTAGTTCTCTCCTATGTTTGAGGAAAGCGATATCATAATGGAACACTCTAAATAGCAATCTAACTAATCTAGTGATCTAGTTGTTGTTCTAGATAAAGGGAAGACATACAACTCATTCTTTACATTGGATTGTATCTTTCATCTACCTAAAGCAATAGAAAGTGAATGAATGAATCAATAGACAACTAATCTAGTTTGTAAGGTAATGGAAAGGTTAGTTTCAGCTATAGTACTTGTAGTTAATTCTCTCCTATGTTTGCGTAAAGGGATATCATAACGGAACACTCTATATAGCAATCTAACTAATCTAGTGATCTAGTTGTTGTTCTAGATAAAGGGAAGACATACAACTCATTCTTTACATGGCATTGTATCTTTCATCTACATAAAGCAATAGAAAGTGAATGAATGAATTAATAGACAACTAAACTAGTTTCTAAGGGTAATGGAAAGGTTAGTTTCAGCTATAGTACTTGTAGTTAGTTCTCTCCTATGTTTG
Source organism: Plantago ovata (assembly GCA_028274465.1). NCBI lineage: Eukaryota > Viridiplantae > Streptophyta > Magnoliopsida > Lamiales > Plantaginaceae > Plantago > Plantago ovata. Next base: position 25,381,644 of record CM051458.1, read on the forward strand.
AGGAAAGGGATATCATAATGGAACACTCTAAATAGCAATCTAAATAATCTAGTGATCTAGTTGTTGTTCAAGATAAAGGGAAGACATACAACTCATTCTTTACATGGCATTGTATCTTTCATCTACATAAAGCAATAGAAAGTGGATGAATGAATAATCTAGTTAGTAAGCACAATAGATAGGTTAGTTTCAATGGACTATTAAACTTGCTCATTTAGGAAGCAAGGGAACTTCTTATTTGATTGTGTATATAACTCTACTACTTGTAGTTAGTTCTCTCCTATGTTTGCGAAAAGGGATATCATAATGGAACACTCTAAATAGAAATCTAACTGATCTAGTGATCTAGTTGTTGTTCAAGATAAAGGGAAGACATACAACTCATTCTTTACATGGGATTGTATCTTTCATCTACCTAAAGCAATAGAAAGTGAATGAATGAATCAATAGACAAGTAATCTAGTTTCTAAGGGTAATGGAAAGGTTAGTTTCAGCTATAGTACTTGTAGTTAGTTCTCTCCTATGTTTGAGGAAAGGGATATCATAACGGAACACTGTAAATAGCAATCTAACTAATCTAGTGTTCTAGTAGTTGTTCTATACATACAACTCATTATTTACATGGAATTGTATCTTTCATCTACATAAAGCAATAGAAATTGATGAATGAATCATCTAGTTAGTAAGCACAATAGATAGGTTAGTTTCAATGGACTATTTAACTTGCTCATTTAAGAAGCAAGGGAACTTCTTATTTGATTGTGTATATAACTCTAGTACTTGTAGTTATTTCTCTCCTATGTTTGAGGAAAGGGATATCATAATGGAACACTCTAAATAGCAATCTAAATAATCTAGTGATCTAGTTGTTGTTCTAGATAAAGGGAAGACATACAACTCATTCTTTACATGGCATTGTATCTTTCATCTACATAAAGCAATAGAAAGTGGATGAATGAATAATCTAGTTAGTAAGCACAATAGATAGGTTAGTTTCAATGGACTATTAAACTTACTCATTTAGGAAGCAAGGGAACTTCTTATTTGATTGTGTATATAACTCTACTACTTGTAGTTAGTTCTCTCCTATGTTTGCGGAAAGGGATATCATAATGGAACACTCTAAATAGAAATCTAACTGATCTAGTGATCTAGTTGTTGTTCTAGATAAAGGGAAGACATACAACTCATTCTTTACATGGGATTGTATCTTTCATCTACCTAAAGCAATAGAAAGTGAATGAATGAATCAATAGACAAGTAATCTAGTTTGTAAGGGTAATGGAAAGGTTAGTTTCAGCTATAGTACTTGTAGTTAGTTCTCTCCTATGTTTGAGGAAAGGGATATCATAACGGAACACTCTAAATAGCAATCTAACTAATCTAGTGTTCTAGTAGTTGTTCTATACATACAACTCATTATTTACATGGAATTGTATCTTTCATCTACATAAAGCAATAGAAATTGATGAATGAATCATCTAGTTAGTAAGCACAATAGATAGGTTAGTTTCAATGGACTATTTAACTTGCTCATTTAAGAAGCAAGGGAACTTCTTATTTGATTGTGTATATAACTCTAGTACTTGTAGTTAGTTCTCTCCTATGTTTGCGTAAAGGGATATCATAACGGAACACTCTATATAGAAATCTAACTAATCTAGTTATCTAGTTGTTGTTCTAGATAAAGGGAAGACATACAACTCATTCTTTACATGGCATTGTATCTTTCATCTACATAAAGCAATAGAAAGTGGATGAATGAATAATCTAGTTAGTAAGCACAATAGATAGGTTAGTTTCAATGGACTATTTAACTTGCTCATTTAAGAAGCAAGGGAACTTCTTATTTGATTGTGTATATAACTCTAGTACTTGTAGTTAGTTCTCTCCTATGTTTGAGGAAAGCGATATCATAATGGAACACTCTAAATAGCAATCTAACTAATCTAGTGATCTAGTTGTTGTTCTAGATAAAGGGAAGACATACAACTCATTCTTTACATTGGATTGTATCTTTCATCTACCTAAAGCAATAGAAAGTGAATGAATGAATCAATAGACAACTAATCTAGTTTGTAAGGTAATGGAAAGGTTAGTTTCAGCTATAGTACTTGTAGTTAATTCTCTCCTATGTTTGCGTAAAGGGATATCATAACGGAACACTCTATATAGCAATCTAACTAATCTAGTGATCTAGTTGTTGTTCTAGATAAAGGGAAGACATACAACTCATTCTTTACATGGCATTGTATCTTTCATCTACATAAAGCAATAGAAAGTGAATGAATGAATTAATAGACAACTAAACTAGTTTCTAAGGGTAATGGAAAGGTTAGTTTCAGCTATAGTACTTGTAGTTAGTTCTCTCCTATGTTTGAGGAAAGGGATATCATAATGGAACACTCTAAATAGCAATCTAAATAATCTAGTGATCTAGTTGTTGTTCAAGATAAAGGGAAGACATACAACTCATTCTTTACATGGCATTGTATCTTTCATCTACATAAAGCAATAGAAAGTGGATGAATGAATAATCTAGTTAGTAAGCACAATAGATAGGTTAGTTTCAATGGACTATTAAACTTGCTCATTTAGGAAGCAAGGGAACTTCTTATTTGATTGTGTATATAACTCTACTACTTGTAGTTAGTTCTCTCCTATGTTTGCGAAAAGGGATATCATAATGGAACACTCTAAATAGAAATCTAACTGATCTAGTGATCTAGTTGTTGTTCAAGATAAAGGGAAGACATACAACTCATTCTTTACATGGGATTGTATCTTTCATCTACCTAAAGCAATAGAAAGTGAATGAATGAATCAATAGACAAGTAATCTAGTTTCTAAGGGTAATGGAAAGGTTAGTTTCAGCTATAGTACTTGTAGTTAGTTCTCTCCTATGTTTGAGGAAAGGGATATCATAACGGAACACTGTAAATAGCAATCTAACTAATCTAGTGTTCTAGTAGTTGTTCTATACATACAACTCATTATTTACATGGAATTGTATCTTTCATCTACATAAAGCAATAGAAATTGATGAATGAATCATCTAGTTAGTAAGCACAATAGATAGGTTAGTTTCAATGGACTATTTAACTTGCTCATTTAAGAAGCAAGGGAACTTCTTATTTGATTGTGTATATAACTCTAGTACTTGTAGTTATTTCTCTCCTATGTTTGAGGAAAGGGATATCATAATGGAACACTCTAAATAGCAATCTAAATAATCTAGTGATCTAGTTGTTGTTCTAGATAAAGGGAAGACATACAACTCATTCTTTACATGGCATTGTATCTTTCATCTACATAAAGCAATAGAAAGTGGATGAATGAATAATCTAGTTAGTAAGCACAATAGATAGGTTAGTTTCAATGGACTATTAAACTTACTCATTTAGGAAGCAAGGGAACTTCTTATTTGATTGTGTATATAACTCTACTACTTGTAGTTAGTTCTCTCCTATGTTTGCGGAAAGGGATATCATAATGGAACACTCTAAATAGAAATCTAACTGATCTAGTGATCTAGTTGTTGTTCTAGATAAAGGGAAGACATACAACTCATTCTTTACATGGGATTGTATCTTTCATCTACCTAAAGCAATAGAAAGTGAATGAATGAATCAATAGACAAGTAATCTAGTTTGTAAGGGTAATGGAAAGGTTAGTTTCAGCTATAGTACTTGTAGTTAGTTCTCTCCTATGTTTGAGGAAAGGGATATCATAACGGAACACTCTAAATAGCAATCTAACTAATCTAGTGTTCTAGTAGTTGTTCTATACATACAACTCATTATTTACATGGAATTGTATCTTTCATCTACATAAAGCAATAGAAATTGATGAATGAATCATCTAGTTAGTAAGCACAATAGATAGGTTAGTTTCAATGGACTATTTAACTTGCTCATTTAAGAAGCAAGGGAACTTCTTATTTGATTGTGTATATAACTCTAGTACTTGTAGTTAGTTCTCTCCTATGTTTGCGTAAAGGGATATCATAACGGAACACTCTATATAGAAATCTAACTAATCTAGTTATCTAGTTGTTGTTCTAGATAAAGGGAAGACATACAACTCATTCTTTACATGGCATTGTATCTTTCATCTACATAAAGCAATAGAAAGTGGATGAATGAATAATCTAGTTAGTAAGCACAATAGATAGGTTAGTTTCAATGGACTATTTAACTTGCTCATTTAAGAAGCAAGGGAACTTCTTATTGATTGTGTATATAACTCTAGTACTTGTAGTTAGTTCTCTCCTATGTTTGAGGAAAGCGATATCATAATGGAACACTCTAAATAGCAATCTAACTAATCTAGTGATCTAGTTGTTGTTCTAGATAAAGGGAAGACATACAACTCATTCTTTACATTGGATTGTATCTTTCATCTACCTAAAGCAATAGAAAGTGAATGAATGAATCAATAGACAACTAATCTAGTTTGTAAGGTAATGGAAAGGTTAGTTTCAGCTATAGTACTTGTAGTTAATTCTCTCCTATGTTTGCGTAAAGGGATATCATAACGGAACACTCTATATAGCAATCTAACTAATCTAGTGATCTAGTTGTTGTTCTAGATAAAGGGAAGACATACAACTCATTCTTTACATGGCATTGTATCTTTCATCTACATAAAGCAATAGAAAGTGAATGAATGAATTAATAGACAACTAAACTAGTTTCTAAGGGTAATGGAAAGGTTAGTTTCAGCTATAGTACTTGTAGTTAGTTCTCTCCTATGTTTGAGGAAAGGGATATCATAATGGAACACTCTAAATAGCAATCTAAATAATCTAGTGATCTAGTTGTTGTTCAAGATAAAGGGAAGACATACAACTCATTCTTTACATGGCATTGTATCTTTCATCTACATAAAGCAATAGAAAGTGGATGAATGAATAATCTAGTTAGTAAGCACAATAGATAGGTTAGTTTCAATGGACTATTAAACTTGCTCATTTAGGAAGCAAGGGAACTTCTTATTTGATTGTGTATATAACTCTACTACTTGTAGTTAGTTCTCTCCTATGTTTGCGAAAAGGGATATCATAATGGAACACTCTAAATAGAAATCTAACTGATCTAGTGATCTAGTTGTTGTTCAAGATAAAGGGAAGACATACAACTCATTCTTTACATGGGATTGTATCTTTCATCTACCTAAAGCAATAGAAAGTGAATGAATGAATCAATAGACAAGTAATCTAGTTTGTAAGGGTAATGGAAAGGTTAGTTTCAGCTATAGTACTTGTAGTTAGTTCTCTCCTATGTTTGAGGAAAGGGATATCATAACGGAACACTCTAAATAGCAATCTAACTAATCTAGTGTTCTAGTAGTTGTTCTATACATACAACTCATTATTTACATGGAATTGTATCTTTCATCTACATAAAGCAATAGAAATTGATGAATGAATCATCTAGTTAGTAAGCACAATAGATAGGTTAGTTTCAATGGACTATTTAACTTGCTCATTTAAGAAGCAAGGGAACTTCTTATTTGATTGTGTATATAACTCTAGTACTTGTAGTTAGTTCTCTCCTATGTTTGCGTAAAGGGATATCATAACGGAACACTCTATATAGAAATCTAACTAATCTAGTTATCTAGTTGTTGTTCTAGATAAAGGGAAGACATACAACTCATTCTTTACATGGCATTGTATCTTTCATCTACATAAAACAATAGAAAGTGGATGAATGAATAATCTAGTTAGTAAGCACAATAGATAGGTTAGTTTCAATGGACTATTAAACTTGCTCATTTAGGAAGCAAGGGAACTTCTTATTTGATTGTGTATATAACTCTACTACGTGTAGTTAGTTCTCTCCTATGTTTGCGAAAAGGGATATCATAATGGAACACTCTAAATAGAAATCTAACTGATCTAGTGATCTAGTTGTTGTTCAAGATAAAGGGAAGACATACAACTCATTCTTTACATGGGATTGTATCTTTCATCTACCTAAAGCAATAGAAAGTGAATGAATGAATCAATAGACAAGTAATCTAGTTTCTAAGGGTAATGGAAAGGTTAGTTTCAGCTATAGTACTTGTAGTTAGTTCTCTCCTATGTTTGAGGAAAGGGATATCATAACGGAACACTGTAAATAGCAATCTAACTAATCTAGTGTTCTAGTAGTTGTTCTATACATACAACTCATTATTTACATGGAATTGTATCTTTCATCTACATAAAGCAATAGAAATTGATGAATGAATCATCTAGTTAGTAAGCACAATAGATAGGTTAGTTTCAATGGACTATTTAACTTGCTCATTTAAGAAGCAAGGGAACTTCTTATTTGATTGTGTATATAACTCTAGTACTTGTAGTTATTTCTCTCCTATGTTTGAGGAAAGGGATATCATAATGGAACACTCTAAATAGCAATCTAAATAATCTAGTGATCTAGTTGTTGTTCTAGATAAAGGGAAGACATACAACTCATTCTTTACATGGCATTGTATCTTTCATCTACATAAAGCAATAGAAAGTGGATGAATGAATAATCTAGTTAGTAAGCACAATAGATAGGTTAGTTTCAATGGACTATTAAACTTGCTCATTTAGGAAGCAAGGGAACTTCTTATTTGATTGTGTATATAACTCTACTACTTGTAGTTAGTTCTCTCCTATGTTTGCGAAAAGGGATATCATAATGGAACACTCTAAATAGAAATCTAACTGATCTAGTGATCTAGTTGTTGTTCAAGATAAAGGGAAGACATACAACTCATTCTTTACATGGGATTGTATCTTTCATCTACCTAAAGCAATAGAAAGTGAATGAATGAATCAATAGACAAGTAATCTAGTTTCTAAGGGTAATGGAAAGGTTAGTTTCAGCTATAGTACTTGTAGTTAGTTCTCTCCTATGTTTGAGGAAAGGGATATCATAACGGAACACTGTAAATAGCAATCTAACTAATCTAGTGTTCTAGTAGTTGTTCTATACATACAACTCATTATTTACATGGAATTGTATCTTTCATCTACATAAAGCAATAGAAATTGATGAATGAATCATCTAGTTAGTAAGCACAATAGATAGGTTAGTTTCAATGGACTATTTAACTTGCTCATTTAAGAAGCAAGGGAACTTCTTATTTGATTGTGTATATAACTCTAGTACTTGTAGTTATTTCTCTCCTATGTTTGAGGAAAGGGATATCATAATGGAACACTCTAAATAGCAATCTAAATAATCTAGTGATCTAGTTGTTGTTCTAGATAAAGGGAAGACATACAACTCATTCTTTACATGGCATTGTATCTTTCATCTACATAAAGCAATAGAAAGTGGATGAATGAATAATCTAGTTAGTAAGCACAATAGATAGGTTAGTTTCAATGGACTATTAAACTTGCTCATTTAGGAAGCAAGGGAACTTCTTATTTGATTGTGTATATAACTCTACTACTTGTAGTTAGTTCTCTCCTATGTTTGCGAAAAGGGATATCATAATGGAACACTCTAAATAGAAATCTAACTGATCTAGTGATCTAGTTGTTGTTCAAGATAAAGGGAAGACATACAACTCATTCTTTACATGGGATTGTATCTTTCATCTACCTAAAGCAATAGAAAGTGAATGAATGAATCAATAGACAAGTAATCTAGTTTCTAAGGGTAATGGAAAGGTTAGTTTCAGCTATAGTACTTGTAGTTAGTTCTCTCCTATGTTTGAGGAAAGGGATATCATAACGGAACACTGTAAATAGCAATCTAACTAATCTAGTGTTCTAGTAGTTGTTCTATACATACAACTCATTATTTACATGGAATTGTATCTTTCATCTACATAAAGCAATAGAAATTGATGAATGAATCATCTAGTTAGTAAGCACAATAGATAGGTTAGTTTCAATGGACTATTTAACTTGCTCATTTAAGAAGCAAGGGAACTTCTTATTTGATTGTGTATATAACTCTAGTACTTGTAGTTATTTCTCTCCTATGTTTGAGGAAAGGGATATCATAATGGAACACTCTAAATAGCAATCTAAATAATCTAGTGATCTAGTTGTTGTTCTAGATAAAGGGAAGACATACAACTCATTCTTTACATGGCATTGTATCTTTCATCTACATAAAGCAATAGAAAGTGGATGAATGAATAATCTAGTTAGTAAGCACAATAGATAGGTTAGTTTCAATGGACTATTAAACTTGCTCATTTAGGAAGCAAGGGAACTTCTTATTTGATTGTGTATATAACTCTACTACTTGTAGTTAGTTCTCTCCTATGTTTGCGGAAAGGGATATCATAATGGAACACTCTAAATAGAAATCTAACTGATCTAGTGATCTAGTTGTTGTTCTAGATAAAGGGAAGACACACAACTCATTCTTTACATGGGATTGTATCTTTCATCTACCTAAAGCAATAGAAAGTGAATGAATGAATCAATAGACAAGTAATCTAGTTTGTAAGGGTAATGGAAAGGTTAGTTTCAGCTATAGTACTTGTAGTTAGTTCTCTCCTATGTTTGAGGAAAGGGATATCATAACGGAACACTCTAAATAGCAATCTAACTAATCTAGTGTTCTAGTAGTTGTTCTATACATACAACTCATTATTTACATGGAATTGTATCTTTCATCTACATAAAGCAATAGAAATTGATGAATGAATCATCTAGTTAGTAAGCACAATAGATAGGTTAGTTTCAATGGACTATTTAACTTGCTCATTTAAGAAGCAAGGGAACTTCTTATTTGATTGTGTATATAACTCTAGTACTTATAGTTAGTTCTCTCCTATGTTTGCGTAAAGGGATATCATAACGGAACACTCTATATAGAAATCTAACTAATCTAGTTATCTAGTTGTTGTTCTAGATTAAGGGAAGACATACAACTCATTCTTTACATGGCATTGTATCTTTCATCTACATAAAGCAATAGAAAGTGGATGAATGAATAATCTAGTTAGTAAGCACAATAGATAGGTTAGTTTCAATGGACTATTAAACTTGCTCATTTAGGAAGCAAGGGAACTTCTTATTTGATTGTGTATATAACTCTACTACTTGTAGTTAGTTCTCTCCTATGTTTGCGGAAAGGGATATCATAATGGAACAATCTAAATAGAAATCTAACTGATCTAGTGATCTAGTTGTTGTTCTAGATAAAAGGAAGACATAAAACTCATTCTTTACATGGGATTGTATCTTTCATCTACCTAAAGCAATAGAAAGTGAATGAATGAATCAATAGACAAGTAATCTAGTTTGTAAGGGTAATGGAAAGGTTAGTTTCAGCTATAGTACTTGTAGTTAGTTCTCTCCTATGTTTGAGGAAAGGGATATCATAATGGAACACTCCAAATAGCAATCTAACTAATCTAGTGATCTAGTTGTTGTTCTAGATAAAGGGAAGACATACAACTCATTCTTTACATGGGATTGTATCTTTCATCTACCTAAAGCAATAGAAAGTGAATGAATGAATCAATAGACAACTAATCTAGTTTGTAAGGGTAATGGAAAGGTTAGTTTCAGCTATAGTACTTGTAGTTAGTTCTCTCCTATGTTTGAGGAAAGGGATATCATAATGGAACACTCTAAATAGCAATCTAACTAATCTAGTGATCTAGTTGTTGTTCTAGATAAAGGGAAGACATACAACTCATTCTTTACATTGGATTGTATCTTTCATCTACCTAAAACAATAGAAAGTTAATGAATGAATCAATAGACAACTAATCTAGTTTGTAAGGTAATGGAAAGGTTAGTTTCAGCTATAGTACTTGTAGTTAGTTCTCTCCTATGTTTGCGTAAAGGGATATCATAACGGAACACTTTATATAGCAATCTAACTAATCTAGTGATCTAGTTGTTGTTCTAGATAAAGGGAATTTATACAACTCATTCTTTACATGGGATTGTATCTTTCATCTACCTAAAGCAATAGAAAGTGAAAGAATGAATCAATAGACAACTAATCTAGTTTGTAAGGGTAATGGAAAGGTTAGTTTCAGCTATAGTACTTGTACTTAGTTCTCCCCTATGTTTGAGGAAAGGGATATCATAATGGAACACTCTAAATAGCAATCTAAATAATCTAGTGATCTAGTTGTTGTTCAAGATAAAGGGAAGACATACAACTCATTCTTTACATGGCATTGTATCTTTCATCTACATAAAGCAATAGAAAGTGGATGAATGAATAATCTAGTTAGTAAGCACAATAGATAGGTTAGTTTCAATGGACTATTAAACTTGCTCATTTAGGAAGCAAGGGAACTTCTTATTTGATTGTGTATATAACTCTACTACTTGTAGTTAGTTCTCTCCTATGTTTGCGAAAAGGGATATCATAATGGAACACTCTAAATAGAAATCTAACTGATCTAGTGATCTAGTTGTTGTTCAAGATAAAGGGAAGACATACAACTCATTCTTTACATGGGATTGTATCTTTCATCTACCTAAAGCAATAGAAAGTGAATGAATGAATCAATAGACAAGTAATCTAGTTTCTAAGGGTAATGGAAAGGTTAGTTTCAGCTATAGTACTTGTAGTTAGTTCTCTCCTATGTTTGAGGAAAGGGATATCATAACGGAACACTGTAAATAGCAATCTAACTAATCTAGTGTTCTAGTAGTTGTTCTATACATACAACTCATTATTTACATGGAATTGTATCTTTCATCTACATAAAGCAATAGAAATTGATGAATGAATCATCTAGTTAGTAAGCACAATAGATAGGTTAGTTTCAATGGACTATTTAACTTGCTCATTTAAGAAGCAAGGGAACTTCTTATTTGATTGTGTATATAACTCTAGTACTTGTAGTTATTTCTCTCCTATGTTTGAGGAAAGGGATATCATAATGGAACACTCTAAATAGCAATCTAAATAATCTAGTGATCTAGTTGTTGTTCTAGATAAAGGGAAGACATACAACTCATTCTTTACATGGCATTGTATCTTTCATCTACATAAAGCAATAGAAAGTGGATGAATGAATAATCTAGTTAGTAAGCACAATAGATAGGTTAGTTTCAATGGACTATTAAACTTACTCATTTAGGAAGCAAGGGAACTTCTTATTTGATTGTGTATATAACTCTACTACTTGTAGTTAGTTCTCTCCTATGTTTGCGGAAAGGGATATCATAATGGAACACTCTAAATAGAAATCTAACTGATCTAGTGATCTAGTTGTTGTTCTAGATAAAGGGAAGACATACAACTCATTCTTTACATGGGATTGTATCTTTCATCTACCTAAAGCAATAGAAAGTGAATGAATGAATCAATAGACAAGTAATCTAGTTTGTAAGGGTAATGGAAAGGTTAGTTTCAGCTATAGTACTTGTAGTTAGTTCTCTCCTATGTTTGAGGAAAGGGATATCATAACGGAACACTCTAAATAGCAATCTAACTAATCTAGTGTTCTAGTAGTTGTTCTATACATACAACTCATTATTTACATGGAATTGTATCTTTCATCTACATAAAGCAATAGAAATTGATGAATGAATCATCTAGTTAGTAAGCACAATAGATAGGTTAGTTTCAATGGACTATTTAACTTGCTCATTTAAGAAGCAAGGGAACTTCTTATTTGATTGTGTATATAACTCTAGTACTTGTAGTTAGTTCTCTCCTATGTTTGCGTAAAGGGATATCATAACGGAACACTCTATATAGAAATCTAACTAATCTAGTTATCTAGTTGTTGTTCTAGATAAAGGGAAGACATACAACTCATTCTTTACATGGCATTGTATCTTTCATCTACATAAAGCAATAGAAAGTGGATGAATGAATAATCTAGTTAGTAAGCACAATAGATAGGTTAGTTTCAATGGACTATTAAACTTGCTCATTTAGGAAGCAAGGGAACTTCTTATTTGATTGTGTATATAACTCTACTACGTGTAGTTAGTTCTCTCCTATGTTTGCGAAAAGGGATATCATAATGGAACACTCTAAATAGAAATCTAACTGATCTAGTGATCTAGTTGTTGTTCAAGATAAAGGGAAGACATACAACTCATTCTTTACATGGGATTGTATCTTTCATCTACCTAAAGCAATAGAAAGTGAATGAATGAATCAATAGACAAGTAATCTAGTTTCTAAGGGTAATGGAAAGGTTAGTTTCAGCTATAGTACTTGTAGTTAGTTCTCTCCTATGTTTGAGGAAAGGGATATCATAACGGAACACTGTAAATAGCAATCTAACTAATCTAGTGTTCTAGTAGTTGTTCTATACATACAACTCATTATTTACATGGAATTGTATCTTTCATCTACATAAAGCAATAGAAATTGATGAATGAATCATCTAGTTAGTAAGCACAATAGATAGGTTAGTTTCAATGGACTATTTAACTTGCTCATTTAAGAAGCAAGGGAACTTCTTATTTGATTGTGTATATAACTCTAGTACTTGTAGTTATTTCTCTCCTATGTTTGAGGAAAGGGATATCATAATGGAACACTCTAAATAGCAATCTAAATAATCTAGTGATCTAGTTGTTGTTCTAGATAAAGGGAAGACATACAACTCATTCTTTACATGGCATTGTATCTTTCATCTACATAAAGCAATAGAAAGTGGATGAATGAATAATCTAGTTAGTAAGCACAATAGATAGGTTAGTTTCAATGGACTATTAAACTTGCTCATTTAGGAAGCAAGGGAACTTCTTATTTGATTGTGTATATAACTCTACTACTTGTAGTTAGTTCTCTCCTATGTTTGCGAAAAGGGATATCATAATGGAACACTCTAAATAGAAATCTAACTGATCTAGTGATCTAGTTGTTGTTCAAGATAAAGGGAAGACATACAACTCATTCTTTACATGGGATTGTATCTTTCATCTACCTAAAGCAATAGAAAGTGAATGAATGAATCAATAGACAAGTAATCTAGTTTCTAAGGGTAATGGAAAGGTTAGTTTCAGCTATAGTACTTGTAGTTAGTTCTCTCCTATGTTTGAGGAAAGGGATATCATAACGGAACACTGTAAATAGCAATCTAACTAATCTAGTGTTCTAGTAGTTGTTCTATACATACAACTCATTATTTACATGGAATTGTATCTTTCATCTACATAAAGCAATAGAAATTGATGAATGAATCATCTAGTTAGTAAGCACAATAGATAGGTTAGTTTCAATGGACTATTTAACTTGCTCATTTAAGAAGCAAGGGAACTTCTTATTTGATTGTGTATATAACTCTAGTACTTGTAGTTATTTCTCTCCTATGTTTGAGGAAAGGGATATCATAATGGAACACTCTAAATAGCAATCTAAATAATCTAGTGATCTAGTTGTTGTTCTAGATAAAGGGAAGACATACAACTCATTCTTTACATGGCATTGTATCTTTCATCTACATAAAGCAATAGAAAGTGGATGAATGAATAATCTAGTTAGTAAGCACAATAGATAGGTTAGTTTCAATGGACTATTAAACTTGCTCATTTAGGAAGCAAGGGAACTTCTTATTTGATTGTGTATATAACTCTACTACTTGTAGTTAGTTCTCTCCTATGTTTGCGAAAGGGATATCATAATGGAACACTCTAAATAGAAATCTAACTGATCTAGTGATCTAGTTGTTGTTCAAGATAAAGGGAAGACATACAACTCATTCTTTACATGGGATTGTATCTTTCATCTACCTAAAGCAATAGAAAGTGAATGAATGAATCAATAGACAAGTAATCTAGTTTCTAAGGGTAATGGAAAGGTTAGTTTCAGCTATAGTACTTGTAGTTAGTTCTCTCCTATGTTTGAGGAAAGGGATATCATAACGGAACACTGTAAATAGCAATCTAACTAATCTAGTGTTCTAGTAGTTGTTCTATACATACAACTCATTATTTACATGGAATTGTATCTTTCATCTACATAAAGCAATAGAAATTGATGAATGAATCATCTAGTTAGTAAGCACAATAGATAGGTTAGTTTCAATGGACTATTTAACTTGCTCATTTAAGAAGCAAGGGAACTTCTTATTTGATTGTGTATATAACTCTAGTACTTGTAGTTATTTCTCTCCTATGTTTGAGGAAAGGGATATCATAATGGAACACTCTAAATAGCAATCTAAATAATCTAGTGATCTAGTTGTTGTTCTAGATAAAGGGAAGACATACAACTCATTCTTTACATGGCATTGTATCTTTCATCTACATAAAGCAATAGAAAGTGGATGAATGAATAATCTAGTTAGTAAGCACAATAGATAGGTTAGTTTCAATGGACTATTAAACTTGCTCATTTAGGAAGCAAGGGAACTTCTTATTTGATTGTGTATATAACTCTACTACTTGTAGTTAGTTCTCTCCTATGTTTGCGGAAAGGGATATCATAATGGAACACTCTAAATAGAAATCTAACTGATCTAGTGATCTAGTTGTTGTTCTAGATAAAGGGAAGACACACAACTCATTCTTTACATGGGATTGTATCTTTCATCTACCTAAAGCAATAGAAAGTGAATGAATGAATCAATAGACAAGTAATCTAGTTTGTAAGGGTAATGGAAAGGTTAGTTTCAGCTATAGTACTTGTAGTTAGTTCTCTCCTATGTTTGAGGAAAGGGATATCATAACGGAACACTCTAAATAGCAATCTAACTAATCTAGTGTTCTAGTAGTTGTTCTATACATACAACTCATTATTTACATGGAATTGTATCTTTCATCTACATAAAGCAATAGAAATTGATGAATGAATCATCTAGTTAGTAAGCACAATAGATAGGTTAGTTTCAATGGACTATTTAACTTGCTCATTTAAGAAGCAAGGGAACTTCTTATTTGATTGTGTATATAACTCTAGTACTTATAGTTAGTTCTCTCCTATGTTTGCGTAAAGGGATATCATAACGGAACACTCTATATAGAAATCTAACTAATCTAGTTATCTAGTTGTTGTTCTAGATTAAGGGAAGACATACAACTCATTCTTTACATGGCATTGTATCTTTCATCTACATAAAGCAATAGAAAGTGGATGAATGAATAATCTAGTTAGTAAGCACAATAGATAGGTTAGTTTCAATGGACTATTAAACTTGCTCATTTAGGAAGCAAGGGAACTTCTTATTTGATTGTGTATATAACTCTACTACTTGTAGTTAGTTCTCTCCTATGTTTGCGGAAAGGGATATCATAATGGAACAATCTAAATAGAAATCTAACTGATCTAGTGATCTAGTTGTTGTTCTAGATAAAAGGAAGACATAAAACTCATTCTTTACATGGAATTGTATCTTTCATCTACCTAAAGCAATAGAAAGTGAATGAATGAATCAATAGACAAGTAATCTAGTTTGTAAGGGTAATGGAAAGGTTAGTTTCAGCTATAGTACTTGTAGTTAGTTCTCTCCTATGTTTGAGGAAAGGGATATCATAATGGAACACTCAAATAGCAATCTAACTAATCTAGTGATCTAGTTGTTGTTCTAGATAAAGGGAAGACATACAACTCATTCTTTACATGGGATTGTATCTTTCATCTACCTAAAGCAATAGAAAGTGAATGAATGAATCAATAGACAACTAATCTAGTTTGTAAGGGTAATGGAAAGGTTAGTTTCAGTATAGTACTTGTAGTTAGTTTCTCTCCTATGTTTGAGGAAAGGGATATCATAATGGAAACTCTAAATAGCAATCTAACTAATCTAGTGATCTAGTTGTTGTTCTAGATAAAGGGAAGACATACAACTCATTCTTTACATTGGATTGTATCTTTCATCTACCTAAAACAATAGAAAGTTACTGAATGAATCAATAGACAACTAATCTAGTTTGTAAGGTAATGAAAGGTTAGTTTCAGCTATAGTACTTGTAGTTAGTTCTCTCCTATGTTTGCGTAAAGGGATATCATAACGGAAACCTTTAAATAGCAATCTAACTAATCTAGTGATCTAGTTGTTGTTCTAGATAAAGGGATTTTTACACACCCATTCTTTACATGGGATTGTATCTTTCATCTACCTAAAGCAATAGAAAGTGAAAGAATGAATCAATAGACAACTAATCTAGTTTGTAAGGGTAATGGAAAGGTTAGTTTCAGCTATAGTACTTGTACTTAGTTCTCCCTATGTTTGAGGAAAGGATATCATAATGGAACACTCTAAATAGCAATCTAAACTAATCTAGTGATCTAGTTGTTGTTCTAGATAAAGGGAAAGAACATACAATCATCTTTAATTGGATTGTATCTTTCATCTACCTAAAGCCAATAGAAAGTGTGAATGAATCAATAGACAACTAATCTAGTTTGTAAGGTAATGGAAAGGTTAGTTTTCAGCTATAGTACTTGTAGTTAGTCTCTCCCTATGTTTGCGTTAAAGGAATGGATATCATAACGGAAAACACTCTATATAGCAATCTAACTAATCTAGTGATCTAGTTGTTGTTCTAGATAAAGGAGGACATAAACTCATTCTTTACAGGCTGTATTCTTTCATCTACATAAAGCAATAGAAAGTGGATGAATGACTCTCTAGTTTAGTCAGCACACTAGATTAGTTTGTTTCAATGGACTATAAACTGCTCATTTAGGAAGCAAGGGAACTTCTTATTTGATTGTGTATTACCTCTAGTACTTGTAGTTAGTTCTTTCCTATGTTGAGGGAAAGGGATATCATAATGGAACACTCTAAATAGACATCTAACTGATCTAGTGATTCGTAGTTGTTTCTAGATAAAGTGAAACATACAATACCACTCTTTACATGGGATTGTATCTTTCATCTACCTAAAGCGCCATAGAAAGTGAATGAATGACCAATAGACAAGTAATCTAGTTTCTAAGGGTAATGGAAAGGTTAGTTTCAGCTATAGTACTTGTAGTTAGTTCTCTCCTATGTTGAGGAAAGGGATATCATAATGGCACACTCTAAATAGCAATCTAACTAATCTAGTGATCTAGTTGTTGTTCTAGATAAAGGAAGACGTACAACTCATTCTTTACATGGGATTGTATCTTTCATCTACCTACAGCAATAGAATGGAATGGAATGAATACTCGATAGACAAAATAATCTAGTTTCAAGGTAATGAAAGGTTTATTTCAGCTATAGTCGTGTAGTAGTTCTCTCTATGTTTGAGGAAAGGGATATCATAATGGTAAAACTCTCTAATAGCAATCTAACTAATCTAGTGATATAGTTGTTGTTCTAGATAAAGGGAGACATACAACTAATTCTTTACATTGGCATTGTATCTTTTCATCTACCTAAAAGCAATAGAAAGTGGATGAATGAATCAATTAGTACAAACTAGATCCTAGTTTCAATGGACTATTAAACTTGCTATTT
>CM051458.1:25399074-25453731 GCA_028274465.1 Plantago ovata
ATTGAACTTTTTTGAATGAATAAAGCATATATTGAAAAAGTTAAAAGTACAAACGTTATGTAGTAGCAATAACAAAAAGCCACACACGGTTAAGTGAAAAAGAGAAAAGCAAAACTAAACCCCAGGGAAAGTGATCCCTGGTTGCAAGCCGCGGGCCTCGTTAAAAAACCACCTATGTAAAACCCTGTGGGAAAAACCTACAGTGGGAAAAAGAGTGCCTCAGCGTTAAAGCTGCGTGATCCTATAGTAAGGCTGCCCGGACATATCTCTGGCAACCTGAGGAGCAATAACATCGAGCTGGTGGAGCCATACACCATGCGAGTGATAGTTAGAAAGAGTGTCCGCCACCCCATTCCCTTCACGGTAGATGTGTGAGACTTTGAACTCCAAAGTAGAAGGAGATCCAGAACTCGTAGCCATCGATTCCTAAACTTCCAAGGAACAGTTGTGGAACGAGACTGAAAAAGGCCCTCCACGTAGGTAGAAATCCGTCTCAAGCCAAAGACGATACCAACCCTGTTGGCAAGCCAACTCCACGCCAGTCATGGCTGCCACAAACTCAGCCTCATAGGCAAAGGCGCAACCTATATGTGTGACAAAACAGCAAAGGACATGCCCAAAATGATTACGAAAAACTCCCGCGGCTTTAGCATCACCCGGTACCCCATAGCACTGCCGTCTGTATTGCATTTAATCCAACCCCACATCGGGGAATGCCATTGAACCTCCACTATAGTGGTGCTGCCCCTAGCACGTCCACGTATACCCAATGAATGAAGAGTAAAAAGGTCCTCCTGAGTATTGAACATAGAACCTTTCAAAGAATGATGTTGCTCCCGTATCAAGGACTTCAGAGAGAGAATAATGGAGTGTCGTGAGAAAGGAACATTATCAAAAATCCTCCTGTTCCGGGTAGACCATATTAGCCAAATCAAGGTGACAAAAGCAAGACGCCAAATGGAGCCAACCTGGGAGCTAAATGTCCGAGACATGGCAAAAAGCACCAGTTCATTCAAGCTATAGATAGAGGGCATCTGGAGATGAAAGATATCCAAAATACGGTGCCAAATATCCTGAATGAAGCAACAATGCACAAAGATATGATCAATATCCTCACCTGAAGACCGACAGAACACGCAAAAAGACGGTCCCATGAAGCCATTGTGACGTAAGTGATCCAGTGTAGGCAATTTACCATGAATAGCCCGCCAAAGTGTGACAGAGCGACGAGGTGGTATGTAAGGTGCCCAAATCCAATCGCCCCAAGTGACCACAGGAAACTCCGGACGAAAGTGCTGATAGAAAATAGAACTAGAAGCAGATCCATTTGATGAAGGTATCCATATTCGAGTATCAGAGTGAGGAGGAGCTAAGGTGTAATTAGCAATGTCTCTAGCCACATCCGGGAAAGCCATACAGAACTCCGGTAGAATATCCCAAACCCCATTGGTGGTGTAATCAGAAATAGAAAACTGAAAGTGATGTCGTAAGTGAGCCGGGATCCCCACCCTATCCGCAATACAGTAACCCAACCAATTATCAAGCCAAAAAAGCACATGTGAGTCTGCTCCAACTAGCCATTTGGAATTCTGCATAAGTGCCGGATGACAATCTTTAAAGCCAAACCAGATTGTAGATTTGACATAACGACGATGTCTCCCTTGACAGAGAAACCGAGAAAGAAAGATGTCCAAATAAGGCTCCCTACGATTAATAATGTCCCAGCAAAGTCTAGAAAGGAAAGCCTTGTTAGCAGCTACCAAAGAGCGAAGACCTAGACCACCTTCAGACTTAGGGACACAACACCTCGTCCAAGAGACACAAACCGAGCCCCTTTTAAGAATATCACCAGTGAAGACAAAATTCCGGATTCGACTCTCAAGCTTCTTAAGCAACGTGATTGGCCATCTATATATCATCATCGAATGAACAAACGCACCTTGGATCACCGATTGCACTAGACATATTCGCCCAGCCATGGAGAGAGATGATCCTTTCCAACGCGCAAAACGAGCCAGAATGCTATCAGCAATAGACTGTAAAAACCTGGAGCGGGGAGCACCAATGAAGAGAGGGACCCCGAGATAAACAAAAGGCAGGCTCCCGGGTGAAATGCCTAGTATACGACTCATCCTTCTAGTCCTTGCAACCGGAATGGAGGGGCTGAAATAAACTCTAGACTTGTTTGGGTTAAAATATTGACCGGACCAAGCCTTGTAACGATTTAGTATGCTCAGAATAGTGCGACAGTTGCTAGCTGAAGCCCTGCAAAAGATTATAACGTCATCGGCATAAAGTAAATGAGAAGGAAAGGTAATATTACGACCAATGAATAAAGGAGATAACGTCCCTGTACTTGTTGCCTGTGAAAGCAAGCAACTCAAGGCCTCCTCAGCTACACAAAAGAGAAGGGGGGATAACCTATCTATTGTGCTTACTAACTAGATGATTCATTCATCCACTTTCTATTGCTTTATGTAGATGAAAGATATAATGCCATGTAAAGAATGAGTTGTATGTCTTCCCTTTATCTAGAACAACAACTAGATCACTAGAATAGTTAGATTGCTATATAGAGTGTTCCGTTATGATATCCCTTTACGCAAACATAGAAGAGAACTAACTACAAGTACTATAGCTGAAACTAACCTTTCCATTACCCTTACAAACTAGATTAGTTGTCTATTGATTCATTCATTCACTTTCTATTGCTTTAGGTAGATGAAAGATACAATCCCATGTAAAGAATGAGTTGTATATCTTCCCTTTATCTAGAACAACAACTGGATCACTAGATTAGTTAGATTGCTATTTAGAGTGTTCCATTATGATATCCCTTTCCTCAAACCTAGGAGAGAACTATCTACAAGTACTATAGTTAAAACTAACCTTTCCATTACCCTTACAAACTAGATTAGTTGCCTATTGATTCATTCATTCACTTTCTATTTCATTAGGTAGATGAAAGATACAATCCCATGTAAAGAATGAGTTGTATGTCTTCCCTTTATCTAGAACAACAACTAGATCACTAGATTAGTTAGATTGCTATTTAGAGTGTTCCTTTATAATATCCATTTCCTCAAACATAGGTGAGAACTAACTACAAGTACTATAGCTGAAACTAACCTTTCTATTACCCTTACAAACTAGATTAGTTGTCTATTGATTCATTCATTCACTTTCTATTGCTTTAGGTAGATGAAAGATACAATCCCATGTAAGAATGAGTTGTATGTCTTCCCTTTATCTCGAACAACAACTAGATCACTAGATTAGTTAGATTGCTATTTAGAGTGTTCCATTATGATATCCCTTTCCTCAAACATAGGAGAGAACTAACTACAAGTACTATAGCTGAAACTAACCTTTCCATTACCCTTACAAACTAGATTAGTTGTCTACTGATTCATTCATTCACTTCTATTGCTTTAGGTAGATGAAAGATACAATCCCGTGTAAGAATGAGTTGTATGTCTTCCCTTTATCTAGAACAACAACTAGATCACTAGATTAGTTAGATTGCTATTTAGAGTGTTCCATTATGATATCCCTTTCCTCAAACATAGGAGAGAACTATCTACCAGTACTATAGCTGAAACTAACCTTTCCATTACCCTTGCAAACTAGATTAGTTGTCTATTGATTCATTCATTCACTTTCTATTGCTTTAGGTAGATGAAAGATACAACCCCATGTAAAGAATGAGTTGTATGTCTTCCCTTTATCTAGAACAACAACTAGATCACTAGATTAGTTAGATTGCTATTTAGAGTGTTCCATTATGATATCCCTTTCGTCAAACATAGGAGAGAACTATCTACAAGTACTATAGCTGAAACTAACCTTTCCATTACCCTTACAAACTAGATTAGTTGTCTATTGATTCATGCATTCACTTTCTATTGCTTTAGGTAGATGAAGGATACAATCCCGTGTAAAGAATGAGTTGTATGTCTTCCCTTTATCTAGAACACAACTAGATCACTAGATTAGTTAGATTGCTATTAGAGTGTTCCATTATGATATCCCTTTCCTCAAACATAGGAGAGAACTATCTACAAGTACTATAGCTGAAACTAACCTTTCCATTACCCTTGCAAACTAGATTAGTTGTCTATTGATTCATTCATTCACTTTCTATTGCTTTAGGTAGATGAAAGATACAACCCCATGTAAAGAATGAGTTGTATGTCTTCCCTTTATCTAGAACAACAACTAGATCACTAGATTAGTTAGATTGCTATTTAGAGTGTTCCATTATGATATCCCTTTCGTCAAACATAGGAGAGAACTATCTACAAGTACTATAGCTGAAACTAACCTTTCCATTACCCTTACAAACTAGATTAGTTGTCTATTGATTCATGCATTCACTTTCTATTGCTTTAGGTAGATGAAAGATACAATCCCATGTAAAGAATGAGTTGTATGTCTTCCCTTTATCTAGAACAACAACTAGATCACTAGATTAGTTAGATTGCTATTTAGAGTGTTCCATTATGATATCCATTTCCTCAAACATAGGTGAGAACTAACTACAAGTACTATAGCTGAAACTAACCTTTCTATTACCCTTACAAACTAGATTAGTTGTCTATTGATTCATTCATTCACTTTCAATTGCTTTAGGTAGATGAAAGATACAATCCCATGTAAAGAATGAGTTGTATGTCTTCCCTTTATCTCGAACAACAACTAGATCACTAGATTAGTTAGATTGCTATTTAGAGTGTTCCATTATGATATCCCTTTCCTCAAACATAGGAGAGAACTAACTACAAGTACTATAGCTGAAACTAACCTATCCATTACCCTTACAAACTAGATTAGTTGTATATTGATTCATTCATTTACTTTCTATTGCTTTAGGTAGATGAAAGATACAATCCCATGGAAAGAATGAGTTGTATGTCTTCCCTTTATCTAGAGCAACAACTAGATCACTAGATTAGTTAGATTGCTATTTAGAGTGTTCCATTATGATATCCCTTTCCTCAAACATAGGAGAGAACTATCTACAAGTACTATAGCTGAAACTAACATTTCCATTACCCTTGCAAACTAGATTAGTTGTCTATTGATTCATTCATTCACTTTCTATTGCTTTAGGTAGATGAAAGATACAACCCCATGTAAAGAATGAGTTGTATGTCTTCCCTTTATCTAGAACAACAACTAGATCACTAGATTAGTTAGATTGCTATTTAGAGTGTTCCATTATGATATCCCTTTCCTCAAACATAGGAGAGAACTAACTACAAGTACTATAGCTGAAACTAACCTATCCATTACCCTTACAAACTAGATTAGTTGTATATTGATTCATTCATTTACTTTCTATTGCATTAGGTAGATGAAAGATACAATCCCATGTAAAGAATGAGTTGTATGTCTTCCCTTTATCTAGAACAACAACTAGATCACTAGATTAGTTAGATTGCTATTTAGAGTGTTCCTTTATAATATCCATTTCCTCAAACATAGGTGAGAACTAACTACAAGTACTATAGCTGAAACTAACCTTTCTATTACCCTTACAAACTAGATTAGTTGTCTATTGATTCATTCATTCACTTTCTATTGCTTTAGGTAGATGAAAGATACAATCCCATGTAAAGAATGAGTTGTATGTCTTCCCTTTATCTCGAACAACAACTAGATCACTAGATTAGTTAGATTGCTATTTAGAGTGTTCCATTATGATATCCCTTTCCTCAAACATAGGAGAGAACTAACTACAAGTACTATAGCTGAAACTAACCTATCCATTACCCTTACAAACTAGATTAGTTGTATATTGATTCATTCATTTACTTTCTATTGCTTTAGGTAGATGAAAGATACAATCCCATGGAAAGAATGAGTTGTATGTCTTCCCTTTATCTAGAACAACAACTAGATCACTAGATTAGTTAGATTGCTATTTAGAGTGTTCCTTTATAATATCCCTTTCCTCAAACATAGGTGAGTACTAACTACAAGTACTATAGCTGAAACTAACCTTTCTATTACCCTTACAAACTAGATTAGTTGTCTATTGATTCATTCATTCACTTTCTATTGCTTTAGGTAGATGAAAGATACAATCCCATATAAAGAATGAGTTGTATGTCTTCCCTTTATCTCGAACAACAACTAGATCACTAGATTAGTTAGATTGCTATTTAGAGTGTTCCATTATGATATCCCTTTCCTCAAACATAGGAGAGAACTAACTACAAGTACTATAGCTGAAACTAACCTTTCCATTACCCTTACAAACTAGATTAGTTGTCTACTGATTCATTCATTCACTTTCTATTGCTTTAGGTAGATGAAAGATACAATCCCATGTAAAGAATGAGTTGTATGTCTTCCCTTTATCTAGAACAACAACTAGATCACTACATTAGTTAGATTGCTATTAGAGTGTTCCATTATGATATCCCTTTCCTCAAACATAGGAGAGAACTAACTACAAGTACTATAGCTGAAACTAACCTTTCCATTACCCTTACAAACTAGATTAGTTGTCTACTGATTCATTCATTCACTTTCTATTGCTTTAGGTAGATGAAAGATACAATCCCATGTAAAGAATGAGTTGTATGTCTTCCCTTTATCTAGAACAACAACTAGATCACTACATTAGTTAGATTGCTATTTAGAGTGTTCCATTATGATATCCCTTTCCTCAAACATAGGAGAGAACTATCTACAAGTACTATAGCTGAAACTAACCTTTCCATTACCCTTACAAACTAGATTAGTTGTCTATTGATTCATTCATTCACTTTCTATTGCTTTAGGTAGATGAAAGATACAATCCCATGTAAAGAATGAGTTGTATGTCTTCCCTTTATCTAGAACAACAACTGGATCACTAGATTAGTTAGATTGCTATTTAGAGTGTTCCATTATGATATCCCTTTCCTCAAACCTAGGAGAGAACTATCTACAAGTACTATAGCTGAAACTAACCTTTCCATTACCCTTACAAACTAGATTAGTTGCCTATTGATTCATTCATTTACTTTCTATTGCTTTAGATAGATGAAAGATACAATCCCATGTAAAGAATGAGTTGTATGTCTTCCCTTTATCTAGAACAACAACTAGATCACTACATTAGTTAGACTGCTATTTAGAGTGTTCCATTATGATATCCCTTTCCTCAAACATAGGAGAGAACTATCTACAAGTACTATAGCTGAAACTAACCTTTCCATTACCCTTACAAACTAGATTAGTTGTCTAGTGATTCATTCATTCACTTTCTATTGCTTTAGGTAGATGAAAGATACAATCCCAAGTAAAGAATGAGTTGTATGTCTTCCCTTTATCTAGAACAACAACTGGATCACTAGATTAGTTAGATTGCTATTTAGAGTGTTCCATTATGATATCCCTTTCCTCAAACCTAGGAGAGAACTATCTACAAGTACTATAGCTGAAACTAACCTTTCCATTACCCTTACAAACTAGATTAGTTGTCTATTGATTCATTCATTCACTTTCTATTGCTTTAGGTAGATGAAAGATACAATCCCATGTAAAGAATGAGTTGTATGTCTTCCCTTTATCTAGAACAACAACTGGATCACTAGATTAGTTAGATTGCTATTTAGAGTGTTCCATTATGATATCCCTTTCCTCAAACCTAGGAGAGAACTATCTACAAGTACTATAGCTGAAACTAACCTTTCCATTACCCTTACAAACTAGATTAGTTGCCTATTGATTCATTCATTAACTTTCTATTGCATTAGGTAGATGAAAGATACAATCCCATGTAAAGAATGAGTTGTATGTCTTCCCTTTATCTAGAACAACAACTAGATCACTAGATTAGTTAGATTGCTATTTAGAGTGTTCCTTTATAATATCCCTTTCCTCAAACATAGGTGAGAACTAACTACAAGTACTATAGCTGAAACTAACCTTTCTATTACCCTTACAAACTAGATTAGTTGTCTATTGATTCATTCATTCACTTTCTATTGCTTTAGGTAGATGAAAGATACAATCCCATGTAAAGAATGAGTTGTATGTCTTCCCTTTATCTCGAACAACAACTAGATCACTAGATTAGTTAGATTGCTATTTAGAGTGTTCCATTATGATATCCCTTTCCTCAAACATAGGAGAGAACTAACTACAAGTACTATAGCTGAAACTAACCTTTCCATTACCCTTACAAACTAGATTAGTTGTCTACTGATTCATTCATTCACTTTCTATTGCTTTAGGTAGATGAAAGATACAATCCCATGTAAAGAATGAGTTTTATGTCTTCCCTTTATCTAGAACAACAACTAGATCACTAGATTAGTTAGATTGCTATTTAGAGTGTTCCATTATGATATCCCTTTCCTCAAACATAGGAGAGAACTATCTACAAGTACTATAGCTGAAACTAACCTTTCCATTACCCTTGCAAACTAGATTAGTTGTCTATTGATTCATTCATTCACTTTCTATTGCTTTAGGTAGATGAAAGATACAACCCCATGTAAAGAATGAGTTGTATGTCTTCCCTTTATCTAGAACAACAACTAGATCACTAGATTAGTTAGATTGCTATTTAGAGTGTTCCATTATGATATCCTTTTCCTCAAACATAGGAGAGAACTATCTACAAGTACTATAGCTGAAACTAACCTTTCCATTACCCTTACAAACTAGATTAGTTGTCTATTGATTCATGCATTCACTTTCTATTGCTTTAGGTAGATGAAAGATACAATCCCATGTAAAGAATGAGTTGTATGTCTTCCCTTTATCTAGAACAACAACTAGATCACTAGATTAGTTAGATTGCTATTTAGAGTGTTCCATTATGATATCCCTTTCCTCAAACATAGGAGAGAACTATCTACAAGTACTATAGCTGAAACTAACCTTTCCATTACCCTTGCAAACTAGATTAGTTGTCTATTGATTCATTCATTCACTTTCTATTGCTTTAGGTAGATGAAAGATACAATCCCATGTAGAGAATGAGTTGTATGTCTTTCCTTTATCTAGAACAACAACTACATCACTAGATTAGTTAGATTGCTATTTAGAGTGTTACATTATTAT
This sequence comes from Plantago ovata, assembly GCA_028274465.1. Classification (NCBI taxonomy): domain Eukaryota; kingdom Viridiplantae; phylum Streptophyta; class Magnoliopsida; order Lamiales; family Plantaginaceae; genus Plantago; species Plantago ovata. Next base: position 25,408,141 of record CM051458.1, read on the forward strand.
ATCCCTTTCCTCAAACATAGGAGAGAACTATCTACAAGTACTATAGCTGAAACTAACCTTTCCATTACCCTTACAAACTAGATTAGTTGTCTATTGATTCATGCATTCACTTTCTATTGCTTTAGGTAGATGAAAGATACAATCCCATGTAAAGAATGAGTTGTATGTCTTCCCTTTATCTAGAACAATAACTAGATCACTAGATTAGTTAGATTGCTATTCATAGTGTTCCATTATGATATCCCTTTCCTCAAACATAGGTGAGAACTAACTACAAGTACTATAGCTGAAACTAACCTTTCCATTACCCTTACAAACTAGATTAGTTGTCTATTGATTCATTCATTCACTTTCTATTGCTTTAGGTAGATGAAAGATACAATCCCATGTAAAGAATGAGTTGTATGTCTTTCCTTTATCTAGAACAACAACTACATCACTAGATTAGTTAGATTGCTATTTAGAGTGTTACATTATGATATCCCTTTCCTCAAACATAGGAGAGAACTAACTACAAGTACTAGAGTTATATACACAATCAAATAAGAAGTTCCCTTGCTTCCTAAATGAGCAAGTTTAATAGTCCATTGAAACTAACCTATCTATTGTGCTTACTAACTAGATGATTCATTCATCCACTTTCTATTGCTTTATGTAGATGAAAGATATAATGCCATGTAAAGAATGAGTTGTATGTCTTCCCTTTATCTAGAACAACAACTAGATCACTAGATTAGTTAGATTGCTATATAGAGTGTTCCGTTATGATATCCCTTTACGCAAACATAGAAGAGAACTAACTACAAGTACAATAGCTGAAACTAACCTTTCCATTACCCTTACAAACTAGATTAGTTGTCTATTGATTCATTCATTCACTTTCTATTGCTTTAGGTAGATGAAAGATACAATCCCATGTAAAGAATGAGTTGTATGTCTTCCCTTTATCTAGAACAACAACTGGATCACTAGATTAGTTAGATTGCTATTTAGAGTGTTCCATTATGATATCCCTTTCCTCAAACCTAGGAGAGAACTATCTACAAGTACTATAGCTGAAACTAACCTTTCCATTACCCTTACAAACTAGATTAGTTGCCTATTGATTCATTCATACACTTTCTATTGCATTAGGTAGATGAAAGATACAATCCCATGTAAAGAATGAGTTGTATGTCTTCCCTTTATCTAGAACAACAACTAGATCACTAGATTAGTTAGATTGCTATTTAGAGTGTTACATTATGATATCCCTTTCCTCAAACATTTTTTTGAATGAATGGTGCAAATATATTAAACGGTAGAAGAGTACAAAGAGTATACAAAAGCAAAGAACAGCGTAAACTCACAGATGCTAACTAACCCAAACTACTAGAGAACGTAGCTTGGTTGCAACCGCGGGCCTCGTTAAAACCCAATCACGGAAAAACCCATTGGGAAAAACCCGTGCCTGGGAAAAAGAGTGCCTGAGCGTTAATGTTGCGGGAACCTATAATAGGGAAGACCAAACATGTCCCTAAATACAAGACTACAAACACTAGCAGGAGCGGTATCCCAAAAGCCATCCGTCGCTAAATTGGAGAGAGCATCCGCAACGGAATTGCCTTCCCTATAAATATGAGAGACCTTGAACTCCATAGCGTTTAGACACTCCAGAATTTGTAGCCACTGATTTCTGTACTTCCAAGGAACCTGCGAAGAACGAGTGCTGAGCAGATTGACAACATAGCTAGAGTCAGATTCCAGCCATAAATGGTGCCATCCACGAGAGAAAGCAATCAAGATAGCATGCATAGACGCAATTAACTCAGCCTCAAATGCGAAAAGGCAGCCCACGTGACGAACAAAGCACCCCAGAACAACACCACTCGAGTCTCGAAAGACTCCCGCTGCCGTAGAGTCACCCGGCGCCCCCATAGAGCTCCCATCTGTATTGCATTTAACCCAACCATGGCCTGGGGGATACCAACGCACCTCAATGATATCCCGAAACCTCCTAGGGTAGCCTTTAATACGGAAAGAGTGCAAAACCTGAAGATCACTCTGAGAGTTGGACATCACTCCAAGAGAAAAAGAGTCCGCCTCCCCAACTAAACTCCAGATCGAAAGAAGAATAGCATGTTTGGAAATTACTATGTTCTCAAACAGAAACCGATTCCTGGCCGTCCACAAAGCCCAACAGGTGGTGATAAAAATGAACTTCCAAATCGACAGAACCTGCGGGCTAAAAGTGAAGCTCATAGCATATAACAAAAACTCACCAAAGCTAGAGCAACATCTAAAAGGTACCTGAAATAAATCAAAAATAGGCTGCCAAATCATAATAGCAAAAGAACAAGAAACCAAGAAATGATGGTGACAATCTAAATCAGCAAAGCAAAAGATACAAACGGAGGGGCCAATGAAACCACGAGTCTGGAGCTTCTCCCAAGTTGGAAGAGAGCCATGAACCGCTTTCCAAACCATAGTTGAACGCCTAGGAGGGATAAACGAAGACCAGATCCAAGAGCCCCATGTAGCTTCCGGATAATGCTCTCTAAAGAAATGATATGCAGCTTTTGAGGAAATCGCACCATCCAAAGTCTCAGTCCAAATGCATTTGTCAGAATCCATGGGTGCAAGATGGTAATCCAGAACATCCTGAGTAACTGCTGGGAAGGCAGCCCTAAACGAGTCAGAAATTAACCAACCCAATGGAGTCTAGTAATCACTTATTGTGAACTCAAAGTGCGATCGTAGGTGATCCGGAATACCTACACGGTCAGCAATAATGTAGCCTAGCCAGTTATCAAGCCAAAAACGAATGGTAGAACCTTGAGAAACCAACCACCGAGTGGAAGAAGCAAGTTTAGGCAAACAATCTCGAAAACCGAACCAGATAGACGAAGTAACATAGGAGCGCAACTGGCTGCCCCGAAGAAACCTGTGACGAAAAACCTCCAAGTAAGGGATCTTAGCCACCCAGATATCCCACGTGAGCCTTGCAAGATAGCTTAAATTTGCTGCAAACAAAGAGCGTAATCCCAAACCGCCCTCCAGCTTGGGCGCACAACACTTCTTCCAAGAGACTGAAACAATAGCTTTCTTAAGAATATTGCCCGTGAAAACAAAATTCCTTATGCTAGCTTCCATGCGTTTAAGTAAAGAGACCGGCCAGCGATATATCATCATGGAATGAACAAAGGCGCCCTGAATCACAGATTGAACAAGGCAAACCCGACCAGCCATAGAGAGGGACGAACATTTCCACTTGCTGAACTTTGAGATTATAGAGTCAGAAAGTGCCTGGAGATGCCGAACCCGAGGAGCTCCTCTGAACAAAGGGACGCCGAGATAAGTGAAAGGAAGGCTACCCTCCACAATTCCCAATAATCTACACATCCTTAAACGGCGTGCACGAGATATGTAGGTGCTAAAATAAGCCCGAGACTTCTGGGGATTGAAGACTTGGCCCGACCAAGCTGCATATTGTGTGAAAATTCGAAGGAGAGCTCGGCAATTAGCTTGTGTCGCCCTACAAAAAACAATTACATCATCCCACACTAGGTAAATCCAGGAAATCACCATCATTAATGAAGGACTGAAAATCCCATGTTTCAACACGGGAAGGGCTACCAGCCGAGCGTTCATGCGCCCCAAGGACCGCATTAAAATCACCAAGTAAACACACCGGAAGCCCTTGAATAGACAACAAATCCTGCCATAAAGTTCGACGACAAATATAATCAGAATGACCATGAATGAAAGCTAAAATGAAATCACAATGCAACCAATTAACTTTAATAACCACAGATTGCGAAGAAGAGAAAATGATAGAGGAACCCGTAATAGTAGTTTCCTCTAGAACCCAGATGTTAGGTAAACTATTATTGCGAACATTTGCACCAAGGAACCGCAAACCCAAAGAACTCCAGAAAGAATCCGAAATTTGAGAGGAGGGAATCTTAGGCTCCACTAAAGCAAGCCATCGTGGACGAAAAGATAGTACATGATGACGTAACATGTTCTGAGAATCAATGTTCCCAAAACCTCGAATATTCCAAAAGAGAGCATTCATTTGGAACCCGCTGAAGCTACTTGCTTAGGAGCAGGGGAATGTCCAGCTAAAATCCGATTGGTGAGATCCAGATTAACATCATCATCATCTTCTAATTCACCCCATTTAGCTCCCGCCACAATTTCCATAGCTTTCAAAGCGTCCAGAGATGGAAGATGGGCACTGGAGGCACGGGGCGCAACGCCTGGCGCGTGGGGCGAACCGCCCCTCATGTCCAGAGATGGAAGAAGTGTACTGGAGGCATGGGGCGCACCGCCTGGGGTGGGGAGCGGTTCGCCTCCCACAACCAGTGAGCTGGTCGCTCCCCTTTCCCCTTTGTTATCAACAGCAGAATCCGAAATCGCATGATCAAGTTGCACCGGAGGATGGGAGCCTTGTGTATCACGAGACAAAATAGACGTTGGTAGATTGGTAGCCTCCTCCCTTGGGGCCTCATCCTCCGAAATGGAACCCAACACCGCAAAGCTATTCTTCTCCACCAACGCATTTACAGCCAGAAGTGCTGACCTTTTGGGCAAGGGGACATTTCGCCGAGGGACAAAACGAGAAGCATTAGCAGCCGAAGTCGAAGAAGAAGGGCGCCAAACCAGACCAGCAGCTTGCGTACGGCCAGAAACAGTAGAGGCCGGATTATTACCCCTCGAAGTAGAGGAACTAGGAATACTGACAATGTTCGAACTAGGTGAGGCGTTACTAATTGCTGGAGTTGCAACACGAGTAGAAGAAGCTGTAGCGCCACCAATATTAGCACGAGAAGAAGCATGAACAACTTCAGCTGTAGAATCTGGCATAGCATTATACGAACGGGGAGATGAAGGAGTGGAACTGGGAGCCCCGGTATCTTTGTTCCTGTTGCAAGCTTCAGTTGCATGACCAACCGCTTGGCAAGTAATACAAAACGCAGGCAGCTCCTCATAAAAAGCTTCAATCCAAATATCACCTGCAGGAGTTTCAAGTTGAATCTGATAATCCAAAGGTTGTGAGAGATCAACTTCCACCAGAACCTTAACATAACTCCCAAAACAACGATCCAACGAGGCCTTATCCAGCCGAATTGGAGTACCAAGAGCCGCTGCCAATGACATAATAACAGAATTGTGATGATGCTCATAAAGCAGACCATATAAACGTACCCAAACACGCACACGTGTGGATATTGTTTTGCCAGGAACAAAATTAGGGACCCAAGGCTGCAAATATAAATTCCCTGGCGAAAGCTTCCAAATTGTCGAACCCAAAATTGAGTCCCTTGTGACAGTAGAGTAAAACTGGAAAACAAAAAATCCCAAACCGATCGAAAGCATAGACCAGGCATCGGTGTTCCAAAGCTTTCTCAAAGCCTCACGCAAATCATGAAATTTCCAAGGCGTAGAGCCCTTGGGCAGAATCAACCTCCCAATAAACGAAGTAGATGAGCAATTAGTAATCTGTTCCTTATAGAAATCATCATGTAATTTAACAGAAAGAGTCGTACCTTTGCGAACCGGCTCAAAAGTCGGGCCCGGAAGAGCCCACAATGGCCGGTTCGGAATAGTTTGATGAGCAGGAGGATCATTCGGCCTTGGAGCAGCATGAATCCTTGGGGAAGAGACCACCACCTCTGCAAAGGAAGATGTCGATGGTTTAATGGTGGCCGGAGAGCCATTGAGTGCAGAAAGCTCCGGGAATAGAGCAACCACCTCCATGGAAGGGTTTGAAGAAAAATAAAAGATCGATCGGAAAACCACACAGAGCGCGTCCGAGACCCAAATCAGGCGTACTTGGTGTCGATAGAAATCCCTTGAAGAGTGGAATCCAAATATCCGGCGCGTGTAACCAGTGGAGCCACCGTAGGAGACTGGCGGTCGGAAAACGGCGACTGCAGAATTAGGTCATCTCGAAATCGGAAAATACGTACAGGTCGCGTCCGGTGTCCAAAACGGGCAAACTTGGTACTGGTGGATAGCCCTTGAAGAGAGGAAGATCTTGGTATGGCGAGTGAGAGTCACAATGCCACCGTCGGAGACTGGTGGCCGGAATACAGGAACGGCAGAATTAGGGCATCTCCTAAAATTTAGGAGAGAAATTTCGACTTTCTGAAAATAGAAAACCTCTCTATTGTCCTTTCCTCAAACATGGGAGAGAACTAACTACAAGTACTAGAGTTATATACACAATCAAATAAGAAGTTCCCTTGCTTCCTAAATGAGCAAGTTTAATAGTCCATTGAAACTAACCTATCTATTGTGCTTACTAACTAGATGATTTATTCATCCACTTTCTATTGCTTTATGTAGATGAAAGATATAATGCCATGTAAATAATGAGTTGTATGTCTTCCCTTTATCTAGAACAACAACTAGATCACTAGATTAGTTAGATTGCTATATAGAGTGTTCCGTTATGATATCCCTTTACGCAAACATAGAAGAGAACTAACTACAAGTACTATAGCTGAAACTAACCTTTCCATTACCCTTACAAACTAGATTAGTTGTCTATTGATTCATTCATTCACTTTCTATTGCTTTAGGTAGATGAAAGATACAATCCCATGTAAAGAATGAGTTGTATGTCTTTCCTTTATCTAGAACAACAACTACATCACTAGATTAGTTAGATTGCTATTTAGAGTGTTACATTATGATATCCCTTTCCTCAAACATAGGAGAGAACTAACTACAAGTACTAGAGTTATATACACAATCAAATAAGAAGTTCCCTTGCTTCCTAAATGAGCAAGTTTAATAGTCCATTGAAACTAACCTATCTATTGTGCTTACTAACTAGATGATTCATTCATCCACTTTCTATTGCTTTATGTAGATGAAAGATATAATGCCATGTAAAGAATGAGTTGTATGTCTTCCCTTTATCAAGAACAACAACTAGATCACTAGAATAGTTAGATTGCTATATAGAGTGTTCCGTTATGATATCCCTTTACGCAAACATAGAAGAGAACTAACTACAAGTACTATAGCTGAAACTAACCTTTCCATTACCCTTACAAACTAGATTAGTTGTCTATTGATTCATTCATTCACTTTCTATTGCTTTAGGTAGATGAAAGATACAATCCCATGTAAAGAATGAGTTGTATGTCTTCCCTTTATCTAGAACAACAACTGGATCACTAGATTAGTTAGATTGCTATTTAGAGTGTTCCATTATGATATCCCTTTCCTCAAACATAGGTGAGAACTAACTACAAGTACTATAGCTGAAACTAACCTTTCCATTACCCTTACAAACTAGATTAGTTGCCTATTGATTCATTCATTCACTTTCTATTGCATTAGGTAGATGAAAGATACAATCCCATGTAAAGAATGAGTTGTATGTCTTCCCTTTATCTAGAACAACAACTAGATCACTAGATTAGTTAGATTGCTATTTAGAGTGTTCCTTTATAATATCCCTTTCCTCAAACATAGGTGAGAACTAACTACAAGTACTATAGCTGAAACTAACCTTTCTATTACCCTTACAAACTAGATTAGTTGTCTATTGATTCATTCATTCACTTTCTATTGCTTTAGGTAGATGAAAGATACAATCCCATGTAAAGAATGAGTTGTATGTCTTCCCTTTATCTCGAACAACAACTAGATCACTAGATTAGTTAGATTGCTATTTAGAGTGTTCCATTATGATATCCCTTTCCTCAAACATAGGAGAGAACTATCTACAAGTACTATAGCTGAAACTAACCTTTCCATTACCCTTGCAAACTAGATTAGTTGTCTATTGATTCATTCATTCACTTTCTATTGCTTTAGGTAGATGAAAGATACAATCCCATGTAAAGAATGAGTTGTATGTCTTTCCTTTATCTAGAACAACAACTACATCACTAGATTAGTTAGATTGCTATTTAGAGTGTTCCATTATGATATCCCTTTCCTCAAACCTAGGAGAGAACTATCTACAAGTACTATAGCTGAAACTAACATTTCCATTACCCTTACAAACTTGATTAGTTGTCTATTGATTCATGCATTCACTTTCTATTGCTTTAGGTAGATGAAAGATACAATCCCATGTAAAGAATGAGTTGTATGTCTTCCATTTATCTAGAACAATAACTAGATCACTAGATTAGTTAGATTGCTATTTAGAGTGTTCCATTATGATATCCCTTTCCTCAAACATAGGTGAGAACTAACTACAAGTACTATAGCTGAAACTAACCTTTCCATTACCCTTACAAACTAGATTAGTTGTCTATTGATTCATTCATTCACTTTCTATTGCTTTAGGTAGATGAAAGATACAATCCCATGTAAAGAATGAGTTGTATGTCTTTCCTTTATCTAGAACAACAACTACATCACTAGATTAGTTAGATTGCTATTTAGAGTGTTACATTATGATATCCCTTTCCTCAAAAATAGGAGAGAACTAACTACAAGTACTAGAGTTATATACACAATCAAATAAGAAGTTCCCTTGCTTCCTAAATGAGCAAGTTTAATAGTCCATTGAAACTAACCTATCTATTGTGCTTACTAACTAGATGATTCATTCATCCACTTTCTATTGCTTTATGTAGATGAAAGATGTAATTCCATGTAAAGAATGAGTTGTATGTCTTCCCTTTATCTAGAACAACAACTAGATCACTAGATTAGTTAGATTGCTATATAGAGTGTTCCGTTATGATATCCCTTTACGCAAACATAGAAGAGAACTAACTACAAATACTATAGCTGAAACTAACCTTTCCATTACCCTTACAAACTAGATTAGTTGTCTATTGATTCATTCATTCACTTTCTATTGCTTTAGGTAGATGAAAGATACAATCCCATGTAAAGAATGAGTTGTATGTCTTCCCTTTATCTAGAACAACAACTGGATCACTAGATTAGTTAGATTGCTATTTAGAGTGTTCCATTATGATATCCCTTTCCTCAAACCTAGGAGAGAACTATCTACAAGTACTATAGCTGAAACTAACCTTTCCATTACCCTTACAAACTTGATTAGTTGCCTATTGATTCATTCATTCACTTTCTATTGCATTAGGTAGATGAAAGATACAATCCCATGTAAAGAATGAGTTGTATGTCTTCCCTTTATCTAGAACAACAACTAGATCACTAGATTAGTTAGATTTCTATTTAGAGTGTTCCTTTATAATATCCCTTTCCTCAAACATAGGTGAGAACTAACTACAAGTACTATAGCTGAAACTAACCTTTCTATTACCCTTACAAACTAGATTAGTTGTCTATTGATTCATTCATTCACTTTCTATTGCTTTAGGTAGATGAAAGATACAATCCCATGTAAAGAATGAGTTGTATGTCTTCCCTTTATCTCGAACAACAACTAGATCACTAGATTAGTTAGATTGCTATTTAGAGTGTTCCATTATGATATCCTTTTCCTCAAACATAGGAGAGAACTAACTACAAGTACTATAGCTGAAACTAACCTTTCCATTACCCTTACAAACTAGATTAGTTGTCTACTGATTCATTCATTCACTTTCTATTGCTTTAGGTAGATGAAAGACACAATCCCATGTAAAGAATGAGTTGTATGTCTTCCCTTTATCTAGAACAACAACTAGATCACTAGATTAGTTAGATTGCTATTTAGAGTGTTCCATTATGATATCCCTTTCCTCAAACATAGGAGAGAACTATCTACAAGTACTATAGCTGAAACTAACCTTTCCATTACCCTTGCAAACTAGATTAGTTGTCTATTGATTCATTCATTCACTTTCTATTGCATTAGGTAGATGAAAGATACAATCCCATGTAAAGAATGAGTTGTATGTCTTTCCTTTATCTAGAACAACAACTACATCACTAGATTAGTTAGATTGCTATTTAGAGTGTTCCATTATGATATCCCTTTCCTCAAACCTAGGAGAGAACTATCTACAAGTACTATAGCTGAAACTAACCTTTCCATTACCCTTAAAAACTAGATTAGTTGTCTATTGATTCATGCATTCACTTTCTATTGCTTTAGGTAGATGAAAGATACAATCCCATGTAAAGAATGAGTTGTATGTCTTCCCTTTATCTAGAACAATAACTAGATCACTAGATTAGTTAGATTGCTATTTAGAGTGTTCCATTATGATATCCCTTTCCTCAAACCTAGGAGAGAACTATCTACAAGTACTATAGCTGAAACTAACCTTTCCATTACCCTTAAAAACTAGATTAGTTGTCTATTGATTCATGCATTCACTTTCTATTGCTTTAGGTAGATGAAAGATACAATCCCATGTAAAGAATGAGTTGTATGTCTTCCCTTTATCTAGAACAATAACTAGATCACTAGATTAGTTAGATTGCTATTTAGAGTGTTCCATTATGATATCCCTTTCCTCAAACATAGGTGAGAACTAACTACAAGTACTATAGCTGAAACTAACCTTTCCATTACCCTTACAAACTAGATTAGTTGTCTATTGATTCATTCATTCACTTTCTATTGCTTTAGGTAGATGAAAGATACAATCCCATGTAAAGAATGAGTTGTATGTCTTTCCTTTATCTAGAACAACAACTACATCACTAGATTAGTTAGATTGCTATTTAGAGTGTTACATTATGATATCCCTTTCCTCAAACATAGGAGAGAACTAACTACAAGTACTAGAGTTATATACACAATCAAATAAGAAGTTCCCTTGCTTCCTAATTGAGCAAGTTTAATAGTCCATTGAAACTAACCTATCTATTGTGCTTACTAACTAGATGATTCATTCATCCACTTTCTATTGCTTTATGTAGATGAATGATATAATTCCATGTAAAGAATGAGTTGTATGTCTTCCCTTTATCTAGAACAACAACTAGATCACTAGATTAGTTAGATTGCTATATAGAGTGTTCCGTTATGATATCCCTTTACGCAAACATAGAAGAGAACTAACTACAAGTACTATAGCTGAAACTAACCTTTCCATTACCCTTACAAACTAGATTAGTTGTCTATTGATTCATTCATTCACTTTCTATTGCTTTAGGTAGATGAAAGATACAATCCCATGTAAAGAATGAGTTGTATGTCTTCCCTTTATCTAGAACAACAACTGGATCACTAGATTAGTTAGATTGCTATTTAGAGTGTTCCATTATGATATCCCTTTCCTCAAACCTAGGAGAGAACTATCTACAAGTACTATAGCTGAAACTAACCTTTCCATTACCCTTAAAAACTAGATTAGTTGTCTATTGATTCATGCATTCACTTTCTATTGCTTTAGGTAGATGAAAGATACAATCCCATGTAAAGAATGAGTTGTATGTCTTCCCTTTATCTAGAACAATAACTAGATCACTAGATTAGTTAGATTGCTATTTAGAGTGTTCCATTATGATATCCCTTTCCTCAAACCTAGGAGAGAACTATCTACAAGTACTATAGCTGAAACTAACCTTTCCATTACCCTTAAAAACTAGATTAGTTGTCTATTGATTCATGCATTCACTTTCTATTGCTTTAGGTAGATGAAAGATACAATCCCATGTAAAGAATGAGTTGTATGTCTTCCCTTTATCTAGAACAATAACTAGATCACTAGATTAGTTAGATTGCTATTTAGAGTGTTCCATTATGATATCCCTTTCCTCAAACATAGGTGAGAACTAACTACAAGTACTATAGCTGAAACTAACCTTTCCATTACCCTTACAAACTAGATTAGTTGTCTATTGATTCATTCATTCACTTTCTATTGCTTTAGGTAGATGAAAGATACAATCCCATGTAAAGAATGAGTTGTATGTCTTTCCTTTATCTAGAACAACAACTACATCACTAGATTAGTTAGATTGCTATTTAGAGTGTTACATTATGATATCCCTTTCCTCAAACATAGGAGAGAACTAACTACAAGTACTAGAGTTATATACACAATCAAATAAGAAGTTCCCTTGCTTCCTAATTGAGCAAGTTTAATAGTCCATTGAAACTAACCTATCTATTGTGCTTACTAACTAGATGATTCATTCATCCACTTTCTATTGCTTTATGTAGATGAATGATATAATTCCATGTAAAGAATGAGTTGTATGTCTTCCCTTTATCTAGAACAACAACTAGATCACTAGATTAGTTAGATTGCTATATAGAGTGTTCCGTTATGATATCCCTTTACGCAAACATAGAAGAGAACTAACTACAAGTACTATAGCTGAAACTAACCTTTCCATTACCCTTACAAACTAGATTAGTTGTCTATTGATTCATTCATTCACTTTCTATTGCTTTAGGTAGATGAAAGATACAATCCCATGTAAAGAATGAGTTGTATGTCTTCCCTTTATCTAGAACAACAACTGGATCACTAGATTAGTTAGATTGCTATTTAGAGTGTTCCATTATGATATCCCTTTCCTCAAACCTAGGAGAGAACTATCTACAAGTACTATAGCTGAAACTAACCTTTCCATTACCCTTACAAACTAGATTAGTTGCCTATTGATTCATTCATTCACTTTCTATTGCATTAGGTAGATGAAAGATACAATCCCATGTAAAGAATGAGTTGTATGTCTTCCCTTTATCTAGAACAACAACTAGATCACTAGATTAGTTAGATTGCTATTTAGAGTGTTCCATTATGATATCCCTTTCCTCAAACATAGGAGAGAACTATCTAGAAGTACTATAGCTGAAACTAACCTTTCCGTTACCCTTACAAACTAGATTAGTTGTCTATTGATTCATGCATTCACTTTCTATTGCTTTAGGTAGATGAAAGATACAATCCCATGTAAAGAATGAGTTGTATGTCTTCCCTTTATCTAGAACAATAACTAGATCACTAGATTAGTTAGATTGCTATTTAGAGTGTTCCATTATGATATCCCTTTCCTCAAACATAGGTGAGAACTAACTACCTTGTGAGCCCCAAAGTAGGGTTTTAGCCTCCTTGCCGTATAAACGAGAGCAAAGGAAAGCCTCTCGATATCCATGTACCGCGTTTCAGCCCCGGCAAGTACTTTGCTCAAGTAGTAGATGGGCAAGTGGTCATTCCCTTGGATTCGCACCAAAACCAAGCTGATAGCTTCCCCGGTCGCTGCTAAGTACAAATAGAGTACCTCCCCGTCCACGGGCTTTGACAGTAGAGGAGGAGCGAGTAGATATTCTTTCAGCTTCTCGAAGGCTTCCTCGCAGTCCTTTGTCCACTCGAAGTGGCTGCTCTTTCTCAATACCTTGAAAAAAGGTAGATTTTTCTCGGCCGACCTTGAGATGAACCTACTCAATGCAATTGATTTTCCGACCAATTGTTGCACCTCATTGATGGACTGAGGTTGGGGAAGGTCGAGGATGGCCTTTATTTTTTCGGGGTTTGCTTCTATTCCTCTTTCTGTCACCATGTAACCGAGGAACTTCCCCCCTTTAACTCCAAAGGTACACTTCGCCGGGTTGAGCTTCATGCCATACTTTCTCAAGATTGAGAAGCACTTTGCCAGGTAACCTACATGTTGCTCCTCGGTCTTGCTCTTGACGAGCATGTCATCGACATATACTTCCATTGTTTTACCTAGCTCTTCTTTGAACATCTTGTTAACCAGCCTTTGGTAGGTCGCTCCGGCGTTCTTAAGGCCAAATGGCATCACGTTGAAGCAATACACATTGCCGTTAGCGAAGAAGGCGGTTTTAGGCACATCATCTTTGGCCATTTTGACCTGGTAGAAGCCCTGGTATGCATCCATGAAACTCAGGAGGGCGCATCCAGCGGTGGAATCAACAAGCTGGTCGATCCATGGGAGAGGGTATGGATCCTTCGGGCAAAATTTGTTGAGCCTTGTGAAATTGTTGCACATTCGCCATTTTCCCGGACCCTTCTCCACGAGTACCACATTGCATACCCAGTCTGAGTATCTCACTTCTTTGATGTGGCCAGCTTTAAGAAGCCTTTGTACTTCCGCTTCTATGATGGCATTATCTTCCGCACTGAAGTCTCTCCGCTTTTCTCTGATGTGGGTGATCGATGGGTCTACGTTCAGACGGTGAACGGCGACACGTGGGTCGATCCCCTTCAGGTCCTCGGTACTCCATGCGAAGACATCGTTGTTATCCTTCAAACATTGGATGAGTTTCATCCTGACTTCAGTGGCCATCTCTGTGCCAATTTTTGTGACCTTGTCGGCACTTCCTTCGACAATTTGGATTTCTTCTAGGGCTTCTCTTGCTTCAATTTTGTTTTTCTCAAAGAATTTTTTCTTTTGGAAGAGGGTGGGACTGGTGGAATCACTTGATACTCCTCGAGCTCCTTAACAGCTCCTACCAGAGTATCCTTGTCTTTTTTCATGATTGCTTTTCTACGCCTAAGTGACGGACTTGGCTTTTTTGATTTTCTTTTCACTCGCCGAACCGTGTAGAAACGATAAGGCGCATTGTGAACGAGGGGTGTCTCCTCGGATGGCTGCCCAAGGTTGGGTTCTCCAATGGCAACCCTTGAAGTGAACTTGGCTGACAAGGTGTAGCATTCCCATGCTTCTCGTATGTCTCCTACTTCTTGTCCGATTCCCAAAGGAGTGGGGAACTTTAGCTTGTTGTGGACCGTGGACACTACGGCTCGGAATTGAGAGAGAGCGGGTCGGCCTAGGACTGCGAAATAATCAAATGGCATATCGACCACCACAAAAGGAACCTGTTGGGTTACCCTTCTAGGAGCGCTACCCATTGGCACTGTGAGGTTGATCATTCCGAGCGGCATGACAGGTTGTCCTCCGAATCCTACCAATGCGCTCCTCACTTCTCTGAGCCCTTCCCTTGGGTTCATGTGCATCCTTTTCAAGGTTCCGGTGAAGATCAAGTTTGCCGAGCATCCAGTATCGACGAGGATTCTACCCAACTTGTAGGATTGAACATCCAAGGACACTACAAGTGGGACGCAAGGATCATAGATGTTGCCTCCTCCAGCATGCTTCAGAGGTATCTCGCTATCATCGAAAGAGATAACGTTGGTTCCCGGTCGCGCGGCTTGAGCATATTTCACATCTCGGACCCTGAGGTTGTCCGCAGTAATCTCCCTTTGATTACGAGTGTCGCCGCCGGCGGGTCCTCCCGCAATCGTGAGAGTGCGGATGCTTCCATTTACAGGGCGGTTCTCATAATTGTTGTAATTATGGATGTCGTCGTCCTGAGGGTTTCCTTGGTAAGGGTGCTCGCTCCCACTTTGAGGAGGTGGGGGCAGTAGTGCCAGGGGTTCCTCCTTCCGGATGTAGTTAACCAATTGACCGTTACGTATCATCCTCTCAATTTTGTTCTTGAGCTCGACGCACTCATCTGAGGTGTGCCCTTTCCCCTTGTGAAATTTGCAAAATTTTTCCGAGTTCTTGTTCCTCTGATTTTCCTTAATCGGGGGTGGCCACGAGACGTCTAGCTTCCTCGAGACTATATAGTTCAAGATGTCGGATCTTGGCCTATTCAAGTCCGTGTAGTTGCTATATCGTCTTGGAGGTGACCTTCTGGGAGGAGACCTCCTGTCTCTGAAATCATTTCTTGAGTTGCCCTCCTTGATCAACCCAAACTTTTGCTCTTTCCTCTGCTTCCCGGGATTTTGTGGGCGAGGAGGGTACTCTTTCTCTTTTTCTTTTTCTTTCCCTTTTTCCTTGGGAAGATTGGTTCTTACTGTGACTGTTCTTCGGAATTCCTCGGCTTCGAGGAAGTCCTTGCAAACTTTGGCAAGTTGTGCTTCATTCTCTATACACGATGCTGAGAGTACATCTTGGAATCTGATATTGGTAGTATTACCATACAAGTATTCCTTTCTCTCATTGATCGAGTGATCCTCGACTTGGAGGGCTGCTTCATGAAAGCGGTTGATGAAGTCCCTCAAGTCTTCATTGTTTTTCTGGACGATTTCGGCCAAGTACCTCACCCGTCTCTTGGCGTTCATCACTTTCTCGAAACGCTTAGAAAACTCCTTACAGAGATCTCTATATGATTTGATAGATCGGTGAGGGAGGCGCGACCACCATTTCATGGCTTCTCCGGAAAGGTTAGCCGGGAAGAGGAGTGCCTTAGTCCTTGAGTCATGACCGTAGGCATCCATTTTAGTGCCAAATCTTACCAAGTAATCTTTCGGACAATTTGTTCCATCATAGCTTTCGAAGGTGGGAAAGCCTCTTTCAATTTTGGCTTGGTGGTTCCGGATCTCATCGCACAAAGGGCTCGGATCTTGGTCTTGCTCTCTCTCTTGGACAGTTCCTCGAAGAGTTTCTATCTGAGCGTCAAGTGCGGATTTTCTCGCGTTGAGTTCCTCCAGAGTGAGCCTCCTCCCCGTGATCGGATCGACCAGGGGGGTTACCTCAGCTACTGTTCTCAATTCTTGATTCTCTTCCACCGCTTCTTGTTGGTTTTGAGGAGTTACCTGGTTGGGGGTAACTTGATTGGGGAGAGCGGGTGGGTTAGCGACCACCTGAACTCTATTTTCTTGTTGCGCTACATTTTGCAATGATGCCCGTATTCTTCTATCAATCAGGTCTCTCAAATCATCCGGGGCACCTTGTGGTCCTAACCTCGATTGGATTCTTGATGGTCCAAGTCGAGATTGGATCGGCCTGGTGTTGGCTCTCGAATGTGCTTCATCTTGTGCAACAGGTGCTCTTCCTTGGGATTGGCGAGGAGCAACCAAGGTGGCCCGAGGTTGCTCTTGCACCGGTGCTTGTGGTTCTCCTGGAGCTTGTATCTCGGTATTAACCCTAATAGCCTCATTACCTCCGACATATCCTTGTAAAGTAAGAAGGAATAGACCGTATTGATCTTCGCCCATCCCGAAATCTGATGGTCGGACGACACGTCCATCAGGAAGGGTGAAGGTCAATGCGGCCGGTTGAGGAGGATTCACTGCCACGGGAGGTTGGTTAATTGCTACCGGATGAGGCTGCCCCCTGGACTCGGTGTTGTTCGCGACTCTCAAAGCTCCATAGGCGTTTCCTACCGGGACTCCTTGCGGGTTATTTTCCCCGGATGTCTCATTTTGGGAGTGAGTGACATTAGTAAATGCCCCCTCCGTGTAATCCCGGTTCCTTGCAACATTGTTATTTCTTGGCTCCCTAGGGACACCCTCCGTTCCTCCTCCGCGACCGTTATCAGAGGGACGGCCTCTAGGTCGAGGAGGATTTGCGGGTGGTGCATTAGCAAGACGGTTGCTTCTTCTGGGAGGCATATTCGTGAAGTGTCACGAGGGGGAAAGTGGCTCGACCAGTAGGGCAAGGAATGACCTTTCGTGTCGTTTCCCACAGACGGCGCCAAATGTTGAAGGGTAATTCGTGTTTCTTTCTAAGTCCGCAATGAGTCGCTAGTCTAAGTCATTATAGTTCTTCTTCTTGTAGTGTTCCTCTAAGATGGGGAATGAGCCTTCTTGTAGCTTCCTCGTACCTGAAATAGACTAGAGGGGGGGGTTAGTGTCTCTTGCCCGGTCTGTAAGGTATCAGACCGGAGAGGCGACTTTACGAGTAGGGAGTTGTGAGGCTTCCCTAGTATGAGTAGTGAAAGTGGTGCTCGTGTGGTGTCATTAATGCTTACTGTTGAGGAGTAAATGAGGCCCTTTTATACTTGAGACCCTTCAGCTTCCGGTCATGTAGGATCACGCCACGTGTACGGCTAGGATTGAGGCCTTCCTCGGCCCAGGCCCATTAAGAAGGTCCGTGGGCCTTGGCCCAAGAGAGCAACCATGGCTGGTCGCTCTGTGGTCCTCGTGCCTTCCTTGTGCGTGGGTGATGCGAGTAGTGTCCTGCTCAGTTTCTGTCAAGGAGCGTTACCTTGACGTAAGGTCTCCTCGAGCCCGAGAGATGCTCCTCGAGCCCACTGGCAGCTTTGTCCTTGAGAGGAGCTTATTTTGAGGGTTGTCCTCCCAGTGATGGTCGGACCCTATGTTGGTCGATCCACACCTTAGTGACCTACTTGGGTGTGGTCGTGCCCCTTGAGGGACGGCCTATGATGCTTTGTCGCGCTCTTAGACCGCTCCAGTTCGTACATGCGGACTGGACATATTTCAACCCTAACAAGTACTATAGCTGAAACTAACCTATCCATTACCCTTACAAACTAGATTAGTTGTCTATTGATTCATTCATTGACTTTCTATTGCTTTAGGTAGATGAAAGATACAATCCCATGTAAAGAATGAGTTGTATGTCTTCCCTTTATCTAGAACAACAACTAGATCACTAGATTAGTTAGATTGCTATTGAGAGTGTTCCATTATGATATCCCTTTCCTCAAACATAGGAGAAAACTATCTACAAGTACTATAGCTGAAACTAACCTTTCCATTACCCTTACAAACTAGATTAGTTGTCTATTGATTCATTCATTCACTTTCTATTGCTTTAGGTAGATGAAAGATACAATCCCATGTAAAGAATGAGTTGTATGTCTTCCCTTTATCTCGAACAACAACTAGATCACTAGATTAGTTAGATTGCTATTTAGAGTGTTCCATTATGAATCCCTTTCCTCAAACATAGGAGAGAACTAACTACAAGTACTATAGCTGAAACTAACCTATCCATTACCCTTACAAACTAGATTAGTTGTCTATTGATTCATTCATTCACTTTCTATTGCTTTAGGTAGATGAAAGATACAATCCCATGTAAAGAATGAGTTGTATGTCTTCCCTTTATCTAGAACAACAACTAGATCACTAGATTAGTTAGATTGCTATTTAGAGTGTTCCATTATGATATCCCTTTCCTCAAACATAGGAGAGAACTATCTACAAGTACTATAGCTGAAACTAACCTTTCCATTACCCTTACAAACTAGATTAGTTGTCTATTGATTCATTCATTCACTTTCTATTGCTTTAGGTAGATGAAAGATACAATCCCATGTAAAGAATGAGTTGTATGTCTTCCCTTTATCTAGAACAACAACTAGATCACTAGATTAGTTAGATTGCTATTTAGAGTGTTCCATTATGATATCCCTTTCCTCAAACATAGGTGAGAACTAACTACAGGTACTATAGCTGAAACTAACCTTTCCATTACCCTTACAAACTAGATTAGTTGTCTATTGATTCATTCATTCACTTTCTATTGCTTTAGATAGATGAAAGATACAATCCCATGTAAAGAATGAGTTGTATGTCTTCCCTTTATCTAGAACAAGAACTAGATCACTAGATTAGTTAGATTGCTATATAGAGTGTTCCATTATGATATCCCTTTCCTCAAACATAGGAGAGAAATAACTACAAGTACTATAGCTGAAACTAACCTTTCTATTACCCTTACAAACTAGATTAGTTGTCTATTGATTCATGCATTCACTTTCAATTGCTTTAGGTAGATGAAAGATACAATCCCATGTAAAGAATGAGTTGTATGTCTTCCCTTTATCTAGAACAACAACTAGATCACTAGCTTAGTTAGATTGCTATTTAGAGTGTTCCATTATGATATCCCTTTCCTCAAACATAGGTGAGAACTAACTACAGGTACTATAGCTGAAACTAACCTTTCCATTACCCTTACAAACTAGATTAGTTGTCTATTGATTCATTCATTCACTTTCTATTGCTTTAGGTAGATGAAAGATACAATCCCATGTAAAGAATGAGTTGTATGTCTTCCCTTTATCTAGAACAACAACTAGATCACTAGATTAGTTAGATTGCTATTTAGAGTGTTCCATTATGATATCCCTTTCCTCAAACATAGGAGAGAAATAACTACAAGTACTATAGCTGAAACTAACCTTTCCATTACCCTTACAAACTAGATTAGTTGTCTATTGATTCATTCATTCACTTTCTATTGCTTTAGGTAGATGAAAGATACAATCCCATGTAAAGAATGAGTTGTATGTCTTTCCTTTATCTAGAACAACAACTAGATCACTAGATTAGTTAGATTGCTATTTAGAGTGTTCCATTATGATATCCCTTTCCTCAAACATAGGAGAGAAATAACTAGAAGTACTATAGCTGAAACTAACCTTTCTATTACCCTTACAAACTAGATTAGTTGTCTATTGATTCATGCATTCACTTTCAATTGCTTTAGGTAGATGAAAGATACAATCCCATGTAAAGAATGAGTTGTATGTCTTCCCTTTATCTAGAACAACAACTAGATCACTAGATTAGTTAGATTGCTATTTAGAGTGTTCCATTATGATATCCCTTTCCTCAAACATAGGTGAGAACTAACTACAGGTACTATAGCTGAAACTAACCTTTCCATTACCCTTACAAACTAGATTAGTTGTCTATTGATTCATTCATTCACTTTCTATTGCTTTAGGTAGATGAAAGATACAATCCCATGTAAAGAATGAGTTGTATGTCTTCCCTTTATCTCGAACAACAACTAGATCACTAGATTAGTTAGATTGCTATTTAGAGTGTTCCATTATGAATCCCTTTCCTCAAACATAGGAGAGAACTAACTACAAGTACTATAGCTGAAACTAACCTATCCATTACCCTTACAAACTAGATTAGTTGTCTATTGATTCATTCATTCACTTTCTATTGCTTTAGGTAGATGAAAGATACAATCCCATGTAAAGAATGAGTTGTATGTCTTCCCTTTATCTAGAACAACAACTAGATCACTAGATTAGTTAGATTGCTATTTAGAGTGTTCCATTATGATATCCCTTTCCTCAAACATAGGAGAGAACTATCTACAAGTACTATAGTTGAAACTAACCTATCCATTACCCTTACAAACTAGATTAGTTGTCTATTGATTCATTCATTCACTTTCTATTGCTTTAGGTAGATGAAAGATACAATCCCATGTAAAGAATGAGTTGTATGTCTTTCCTTTATCTAGAACAACAACTAGATCACTAGATTAGTTAGATTGCTATTTAGAGTGTTCCATTATGATATCCCTTTCCTCAAACATAGGAGAGAAATAACTAGAAGTACTATAGCTGAAACTAACCTTTCCATTACCCTTACAAACTAGATTAGTTGTCTATTGATTCATTCATTCACTTTCTATTGCTTTAGGTAGATGAAAGATACAATCCCATGTAAAGAATGAGTTGTATGTCTTTCCTTTATCTAGAACAACAACTACATCACTAGATTAGTTAGATTGCTATTTAGAGTGTTACATTATGATATCCCTTTCCTCAAACATAGGAGAGAACTAACTACAAGTACTATAGCTAAAACTAACCTTTCCATTACACTTACAAACTACATTAGTTGTCTATTGACTCATTCATTCACTTTCTATTGCTTTAGGTAGACGAAAGATACAATCCCATGGAAAGAATGAGTTGTATGTCTTCCCTTTATCTAGAACAACAACTAGATCACTAGATTAGTTAGATTGCTATTTACAGTGTTCCATTATGATATCCCTTTCCTCAAACATAGGTGTGAACTAACTACAAGTACTATAGTTGAAACTAACCTTTCTATTACCCTTACAAACTAGATTAGTTGTCTATTGATTCATTCATTCACTTTCTATTGCTTTAGGTAGATGAAAGATACAATCCCATGTAAAGAATGAGTTGTATGTCTTCCCTTTATCTAGAACAACAACTAGATCACTAGATTAGTTAGATTGCTATTTAGAGTGTTCCATTATGATATCCCTTTCCTCAAACATAGGAGAGAACTAACTACAAGTACTATAGTTGAAACTAACCTTTCCATTACCCTTACAAACTAGATTAGTTGTCTATTGATTCATTCATTCACTTTCTATTGCTTTAGGTAGATGAAAGATACAATCCCATGTAAAGAATGAGTTGTATGTCTTCCCTTTATCTAGAACAACAACTAGATCACTAGATTAGTTAGATTGCTATTTAGAGTGTTCCATTATGATATCCCTTTCCTCAAACATAGGAGAGAACTAACTACAAGTACTATAGTTGAAACTAACCTTTCCATTACCCTTACAAACTAGATTAGTTGTCTATTGATTCATTCATTCACTTTCTATTGCTTTAGGTAGATGAAAGATACAATCCCATGTAAAGAATGAGTTGTATGTCTTCCCTTTATCTAGAACAACAACTAGATCACTAGATTAGTTAGATTGCTATTTAGAGTGTTCCATTATGATATCCCTTTCCTCAAACATAGGAGAGAACTAACTACAAGTACTATAGCTGAAACTAACCTTTCCATTACCCTTACAAACTAGATTAGTTGTCTATTGATTCATTCATTCACTTTCTATTGCTTTAGGTAGATGAAAGATACAATCCCATGTAAAGAATGAGTTGTATGTCTTCCCTTTATCTAGAACAACAACTAGATCACTAGATTAGTTAGATTGCTATTTAGAGTGTTCCATTATGATATCCCTTTCCTCAAACATAGGAGAGAACTAACTACAAGTACTATAGTTGAAACTAACCTTTCCATTACCCTTACAAACTAGATTAGTTGTCTATTGATTCATTCATTCACTTTCTATTGCTTTAGGTAGATGAAAGATACAATCCCATGTAAAGAATGAGTTGTATGTCTTCCCTTTATCTAGAACAACAACTAGATCACTAGATTAGTTAGATTGCTATTTAGAGTGTTCCATTATGATATCCCTTTCCTCAAACATAGGAGAGAACTAACTACAAGTACTATAGTGAAACTAACCTTTCCATTACCCTTACAAACTAGATTAGTTGTCTATTGATTCATTCATTCACTTTCTATTGCTTTAGGTAGATGAAAGATACAATCCCATGTAAAGAATGAGTTGTATGTCTTCCCTTTATCTAGAACAACAACTAGATCACTAGATTAGTTAGATTGCTATTTAGAGTGTTCCATTATGATATCCCTTTCCTCAAACATAGGAGAGAACTAACTACAAGTACTATAGTTGAAACTAACCTTTCCATTACCCTTACAAACTAGATTAGTTGTCTATTGATTCATTCATTCACTTTCTATTGCTTTAGGTAGATGAAAGATACAATCCCATGTAAAGAATGAGTTGTATGTCTTCCCTTTATCTAGAACAACAACTAGATCACTAGATTAGTTAGATTGCTATTTAGAGTGTTCCATTATGATATCCCTTTCCTCAAACATAGGAGAGAACTAACTACAAGTACTATAGTTGAAACTAACCTTTCCATTACCCTTACAAACTAGATTAGTTGTCTATTGATTCATTCATTCACTTTCTATTGCTTTAGGTAGATGAAAGATACAATCCCATGTAAAGAATGAGTTGTATGTCTTCCCTTTATCTAGAACAACAACTAGATCACTAGATTAGTTAGATTGCTATTTAGAGTGTTCCATTATGATATCCCTTTCCTCAAACATAGGAGAGAACTAACTACAAGTACTATAGCTGAAACTAACCTTTCCATTACCCTTACAAACTAGATTAGTTGTCTATTGATTCATTCATTCACTTTCTATTGCTTTAGGTAGATGAAAGATACAATCCCATGTAAAGAATGAGTTGTATGTCTTCCCTTTATCTAGAACAACAACTAGATCACTAGATTAGTTAGATTGCTATTTAGAGTGTTCCATTATGATATCCCTTTCCTCAAACATAGGAGAGAACTAACTACAAGTACTATAGCTGAAACTAACCTTTCCATTACCCTTACAAACTAGATTAGTTGTCTATTGATTCATTCATTCACTTTCTATTGCTTTAGGTAGATGAAAGATACAATCCCATGTAAAGAATGAGTTGTATGTCTTCCCTTTATCTAGAACAACAACTAGATCACTAGATTAGTTAGATTGCTATTTAGAGTGTTCCATTATGATATCCCTTTCCTCAAACATAGGAGAGAACTAACTACAAGTACTAGAGTTATACACAATCAAATAAGAAGTTCCCTTGCTTCCAAGTTACCCATTACTAACCTATCTATTGTTACTAACTAGATGATTCATTCATCCACTTTCTATTGCTTTAGGTAGATGAAAGATACAATCCCATGTAAAGAATGAGTTGTATGTCTTCCCTTTATCTAGAACAACAACTAGATCACTAGATTAGTTAGATTGCTATTTAGAGTGTTCCATTATGATATCCCTTTCCTCAAACATAGGTGAGAACTAACTACAGGTACTATAGCTGAAACTAACCTTTCCATTACCCTTACAAACTAGATTAGTTGTCTATTGATTCATGCATTCACTTTCAATTGCTTTAGGTAGATGAAAGATACAATCCCATGTAAAGAATGAGTTGTATGTCTTCCCTTTATCTAGAACAACAACTAGATCACTAGATTAGTTAGATTGCTATTTACAGTGTTCCATTATGATATCCCTTTCCTCAAACATAGGTGTGAACTAACTACAAGTACTATAGTTGAAACTAACCTTTCTATTACCCTTACAAACTAGATTAGTTGTCTATTGATTCATGCATTCACTTTCAATTGCTTTAGGTAGATGAAAGATACAATCCCATGTAAAGAATGAGTTGTATGTCTTCCCTTTATCTCGAACAACAACTAGATCACTAGATTAGTTAGATTGCTATTTAGAGTGTTCCATTATGATATCCCTTTCCTCAAACATAGGAGAGAACTAACTACAAGTACTATAGCTGAAACTAACCTATCCATTACCCTTACAAACTAGATTAGTTGTCTATTGATTCATTCATTCACTTTCTATTGCTTTAGGTAGATGAAAGATACAATCCCATGTAAAGAATGAGTTGTATGTCTTCCCTTTATCTAGAACAACAACTAGATCACTAGATTAGTTAGATTGCTATTTAGAGTGTTCCATTATGATATCCCTTTCCTCAAACATAGGAGAGAACTATCTACAAGTACTATAGCTGAAACTAACCTTTCCATTACCCTTACAAACTAGATTAGTTGTCTATTGATTCATTCATTCACTTTCTATTGCTTTAGGTAGATGAAAGATACAATCCCATGTAAAGAATGAGTTGTATGTCTTCCCTTTATCTAGAACAACAACTAGATCACTAGATTAGTTAGATTGCTATTTAGAGTGTTCCATTATGATATCCCTTTCCTCAAACATAGGTGAGAACTAACTACAGGTACTATAGCTGAAACTAACCTTTCCATTACCCTTACAAACTAGATTAGTTGTCTATTGATTCATTCATTCACTTTCTATTGCTTTAGGTAGATGAAAGATACAATCCAATGTAAAGAATGAGTTGTATGTCTTCCCTTTATCTAGAACAACAACTAGATCACTAGATTAGTTAGATTGCTATTTAGAGTGTTCCATTATGATATCCCTTTCCTCAAACATAGGAGAGAACTAACTACAAGTACTATAGCTGAAACTAACCTTTCCATTACCCTAACAAACTAGATTAGTTGTCTATTGATTCATTCATTCACTTTCTATTGCTTTAGGTAGATGAAAGATACAATCCCATGTAAAGAATGAGTTGTATGTCTTTCCTTTATCTAGAACAACAACTACATCACTAGATTAGTTATATTGCTATTTAGAGTGTTACATTATGATATTCCTTTCCTCAAACATAGGAGAGAACTAACTACAAGTACTAGAGTTATATACACAATCAAATAAGAAGTTCCCTTGCTTCCTAAATGTGCAAGTTTAATAGTCCATTGAAACTAACCTATCTATTGTGCTTACTAACTAGATGATTCATTCATCCACTTTCTATTGCTTTAAGTAGATGAAAGATATAATGCCATGTAAAGAATGAGTTGTATGTCTTCCCTTTATCTAGAACAACAACTAGATCACTAGATTAGTTAGATTGCTATTTAGAGTGTTCCATTATGATATCCCTTTCCTCAAACATAGGTGAGAACTAACTACAGGTACTATAGCTGAAACTAACCTTTCCATTACCCTTACAAACTAGATTAGTTGTCTATTGATTCATTCATTCACTTTCTATTGCTTTAGGTAGATGAAAGATACAATCCCATGTAAAGAATGAGTTGTATGTCTTCCCTTTATCTAGAACAACAACTAGATCACTAGATTAGTTAGATTGCTATTTAGAGTGTTCCATTATGATATCCCTTTCCTCAAATATAGGAGAGAACTAACTACAAGTACTATAGCTGAAACTAACCTTTCCATTTCCCTTACAAACTAGATTAGTTGTCTATTGATTCATTCATTCACTTTCTATTGCTTTAGGTAGATGAAAGATACAATCCCATGTAAAGAATGAGTTGTATGTCTTCCGTTTACCTAGAACAACAACTAGATCACTAGATTAGTTAGATTTCTATATACAGTGTTCCGTTATGATATCCTTTCCGCAAACATAGGAGAGAACTAACTACAAGTACTAGAGTTATATACACAATAAAATAAGAAGTTCCCTTGATTCCGTAATGAGCAAGTTAAAGAGTCCATTGAAACTAACCTATCTATTTTGCTTACTAACTAGATGATTCATTCATCCACTTTCTATTGCTTTATGTACATGAAAGATACAATGCCATGTAAAGAATGAGTTGTATGTATAGAACAACTGTTGGATCACTAGGTTAGTTAGATTGCTATTTAGTGTGTTGCATTATGATATCCCTTTCCTCAAACATAGGAGAGAACTAACTACAAGTACTATAGCTGAAACTAACCTTTCCATTACACTTACAAACTAGATTAGTTGTCTATTGACTCATTCATTCACTTTCTATTGCTTTAGGTAGACGAAAGATACAATCCCATGGAAAGAATGAGTTGTATGTCTTCCCTTTATCTAGAACAACAACTAGATCACTAGATTAGTTAGATTGCTATTTAGAGTGTTCCATTATGATATCCCTTTCCTCAAACATAGGTGAGAACTAACTACAAGTACTATAGCTGAAACTAACCTTTCTATTACCCTTACAAACTAGATTAGTTGTCTATTGATTCATTCATTCACTTTCAATTGCTTTAGGTAGATGAAAGATACAATCGCATGTAAAGAATGAGTTGTATGTCTTCCCTTTATCTCGAACAACAACTAGTTCACTAGATTAGTTAGATTGCTATTTAGAGTGTTCCATTATGATATCCCTTTCCTCAAACATAGGAGAGAACTAACTACAAGTACTATAGCTGAAACTAACCTATCCATTACCCTTACAAACTAGATTAGTTGTCTATTGATTCATTCATTGACTTTCTATTGCTTTAGGTAGATGAAAGATACAATCCCATGTAAAGAATGAGTTGTATGTCTTCCCTTTATCTAGAACAACAACTAGATCACTAGATTAGTTAGATTGCTATTTAGAGTGTTCCATTATGATATCCCTTTCCTCAAACATAGGAGAGAACTATCTACAAGTACTATAGCTGAAACTAACCTTTCCATTACCCTTACAAACTAGATTAGTTGTCTATTGATTCATTCATTCACTTTCTATTGCTTTAGGTAGATGAAAGATACAATCCCATGTAAAGAATGAGTTGTATGTCTTCCCTTTATCTAGAACAACAACTAGATCACTAGATTAGTTAGATTGCTATTTAGAGTGTTCCATTATGATATCCCTTTCCTCAAACATAGGTGAGAACTAACTACAGGTACTATAGCTGAAACTAACCTTTCCATTACCCTTACAAACTAGATTAGTTGTCTATTGATTCATTCATTCACTTTCTATTGCTTTAGGTAGATGAAAGATACAATCCCATGTAAAGAATGAGTTGTATGTCTTCCCTTTATCTAGAACAACAACTAGATCACTAGATTAGTTAGATTGCTATTTAGAGTGTTCCATTATGATATCCCTTTCCTCAAACATAGGAGAGAACTAACTACAAGTACTATAGCTGAAACTAACCTTTCCATTACCCTTACAAACTAGATTAGTTGTCTATTGATTCATTCATTCACTTTCTATTGCTTTAGGTAGATGAAAGATACAATCCCATGTAAAGAATGAGTTGTATGTCTTTCCTTTATCTAGAACAACAACTACATCACTAGATTAGTTAGATTGCTATTTAGAGTGTTACATTATGATATCCCTTTCCTCAAACATAGGAGAGAACTAACTACAAGTACTATAGCTGAAACTAACCTTTCCATTACACTTACAAACTAGATTAGTTGCCTATTGACTCATTCATTCACTTTCTATTGCTTTAGGTAGACGAAAGATACAATCCCATGGAAAGAATGAGTTGTATGTCTTCCCTTTATCTAGAACAACAACTAGATCACTAGATTAGTTAGATTGTTATTTAGAGTGTTCCATTATGATATCCCTTTCCTCAAACATAGGTTAGAACTAACTACAAGTACTATAGCTGAAACTAACCTTTCTATTACCCTTACAAACTAGATTAGTTGTCTATTGATTCATGCATTCACTTTCAATTGCTTTAGGTAGATGAAAGATACAATCCCATGTAAAGAATGAGTTGTATGTCTTCCCTTTATCTCGAACAACAACTAGATCACTAGATTAGTTAGATTGCTATTTAGAGTGTTCCATTATGATATCCCTTTCCTCAAACATAGGAGAGAACTAACTACAAGTCATTCTTTAGAAAAAGTCGAAATTTCTCTCCTAAATTTTAGGAGATGCCCTAATTCTGCCGTTCCCGTATTCCGGCCACCGGTCTCCGGCGGTGGATCTGTGCGTCGCACGCGCCTTTCCGTTACATTCCACTCTTCAAGGGCTATCTATCCATACCAAGTTTGCCCGTTTTGGAAATCGGACGCGCCCTATACGTATTTTCCGATTTCGTATAATTTAGGAGATGCCCTAATTCTGCCGTTCCCGTATTCCGGCCACCAGTCTCCGACGGTAGATCTGTGATTCTCACGCGCCACTCCATTCTCTTCCCCTCTACAAGGGCTATCCATCCATACCAAGTTTGCTCGTTTTGGACGTCGGACGCGCCCTGTACGTATTTTCCGATTTCGTATAATTTATATTTTCCGGATTCTGTTACAGTTTTGCAGGTTTGCAAGATATGGCTCACCACCACCGTACTGCGGCGGAGGTCCTTGCCACACCACCCAACACGGGAACGAACCGGCCTGCTTGGGTCCTTGATGGACCAAAGTTTATGCCGGTTCGATCAGGTAATATCGTTTCTGTTTCTTTGGACGATAATTTCTTACAATCGAGGGTTGATACCTGCTCTCGTTTTGCATGTATTGGTCGCCTCATGATGCCAAAAGGATCTGTTCCATGGAAATATCATGATTTGAAGCAGGCGTTACACGCTCTTTGGAAGATTACAGATTGTCGAATGCTTGCAATCGGGCATGGATTTTATATCTTTCAGTTTGCTACGGAAGAACAAAGGAACGAGATTCTGGATTCTAGTTCCTTTAAACTCAATTTGGGTACACTGTATATGCAACCTTGGGTGCCAAATTTCGACCCTGGCAAGGCTGCTACTACTCTAGCTAAAGTTTGGATTCGTTTATTTGGTCTTGGTTATGAATATCTTCATCGATCAATAATTCTTAGTCTTGCTGCTGCATTTGGTCGCCCAATACGTATTGATACGAACTCTTTGGATAGATGCTTTGGAACATATGTGAAGGTGTTGGTGGAGGTTGATTTTTCAACACCTATTGATACGTTTGTGTTATTGGAAACTTCCACAGCTACAATCAGAGTGGAGATGTCTATGGAAGATTGTCCCGCGTTTTGCACTCATTGCATGGCTCTTGGACATATGACTGCTGCTTGTTCACGAGTCCCAGGGGCCGGAGGACTTAACTCTCGTGATGTTGGTAGGGATGCCAATCGACGTGCTGCACACCAGGTCCCTCGCCAAGCAACGCGTCCAGGTCAGCGCACTTTGGATCCAAGCAACGAACAGCAAATTGAGAACAATATTGCCCAACCAGAGACCATGGCTGCTGTTTCGGCTCAACATGAGGAGCTTGCGGTGTATGGAGCACAACGTTCTTCCAAAAGTGCTCCAGCACATGATGAGCTCAAGCATACGGAAGGGGTGCTGCAATGTGTTACTCCGGCTAGTTCGCCTACAACAAATTCTAGCACGATCCCGGTTGTTCAGTTAATCCTAAATTCTTTGGGTCCGTCTGAGGGTTTGACAGAATCCCTTCCTCCTGAGCAGTCTATCTCAGTTCAACAAGAGGATACGGAGGGGTACCAGGTTGTCTCACCAAAAAAGAATCGACCTTTACCAAGGCGTAATGTCACTAAGGGTTCTAGTTCTTTGACAGCCGGTCCCATGGTAACTCCTTTTCTGTCCAAAGTTATTGCTGCTCGTGTCAATAAGTATGGTCCGCTTCGGGATTTGGAGAACTCAAGCTCTACTCTACCTGCTCTTGGAGGCTCTTCTATTTCTGCCTCATCCGGTGGTGGTGACAATGCAACACTTGTTCCTCTATTAGAGGCTGGGGATGTTCAAGACTCCATTGAGTTCGTTAAGGGACAGAGGCCTGGTCCCAAAGAGAAAATGCTCATCGCATCTAAACGTTCCTGGTTCGAGTTATCTGAAGAAGAAAATCAGGAGGCTGCTGCAGAGGTCAATTCACGGTCAGATTTGACCGTTACAACATCCACTGTTTCTCAATGAATGTTCTTTTTTGGAACATTCGGGGCATTGGCAACTCGCCATCCCAAAATATGCTTCGAAAGCATTGTATCACATCTCACCCTCAGTGGTTAGCAATAGCGGAGCCAAAAGTCCCTTTTGACTCCATTCACTCTTCTTACTGGAACTCTCTTGGGTATCGTCTGGCTGGCTTTCATACGTCTTCCGGATTCTTGCCCAACATTTGGGTTCTGGAGCATTCTTCTTTGGATACTTCTACGATGATATTCTCCTCTTCGCAGATGATTGTCATTCAGGTTGTATTCCTCCATCACACTTTTCTAATTGCTTTCTTTGGAATGATATTCAATCACTACCAAGTTTGCCTCTTTTACTTGTAGGTGATTTCAATTCGGTTTTAGGGGCTCATGAACGCTCAAATGGTTCTTCCCCGGCCCGCATTGAGATACAAGAGTTTACTGATTTTATCAATAATGGGAATCTGCTGGAACCGGCTAGTTCTGGATGTTTTTTCACTTGGTCAAATCATCACTTCACTCACGGTTATATGGAATCCAGAATTGATAGAGTTTTGGCTACTAACTCTTTCATGGATATCTGGGAGGCGGTATCTTATCATGTCGGGATTCGTAATTGCTCAGATCATAGTCCGCTTCTAGTCAGTTGCTCCTCTGGACATCTACGCTTGCCACGACCTTTCAGGTTCCAAAACATGTGGCTAAGTCATAAAGCGTTTGAAGAAGTGGTCCGTGCATCCTGGACTGCTCCACTCTCGGCTTCAGGGGCTTGCGCGGTTGTGATGGGTAAGCTCAAGCGTCTAAAGTGCTGCCTTCATTTTTGGAATGTGGAGGTTTTTGGTCATCTTTCAGCAAAATTGTCAGCAGCTCAGGCGCGTATTGAAGAGGTGCAAGGGGAGTTAGCTGATTCAGGGCCAATTGATTCGCTACACATTCAGGAGAAAGAGGCACTTGAGCATTATAATAGTATTCTGGATCAGGAGGCTACTTTTTTACGGCAGAAGAGCAGGTCCTCGTGGTTACAGGATGGTGATCGTAATACGGCTTTTTTCCACAGGAGCTTGAAGGTAACTAAAGGTCATGGTGGCATAGCATCTTTACTAATTAATGATGAGCTAACCGGAGATCGAACTTTGATTCGAGATCATGTTGTAAGTTACTATGAAGGTCTTTTTCGGCAAGATGTATCTGTAGCGCCTTCCTTCCATGGAATGGAGTCCTTAATCTCCAATTTGGTGTCGGATGAGCAGAATCGGGATCTTACTCGCACTCCAACCGCTGATGAGATTAAACATGTGGTCTTTGGTATGAATCCAGACAGTGCGCCTGGCCCGGATGGTTTTGGAGGTAAATTCTATCAACGCATGTGGCATATTGTTGGTGAGGATGTTGCCAACGCTGTTCGATCGTTCTTTATTCATGGTGAGTTTCCCTCGGGTTTCAATGCCAGTTTTGTTACACTAATTCCCAAGCTTAAGGATGCCACACGTATTGAGGATTTTAGGCCAATTGTTTTGGGTAATTTTCTGTATAAGATCATTACAAAGATCCTCTCTGATCGGCTAGGATCTATTCTTTCGAATTTGCTTTCTTATCATCAGTTTGGGTTTATTCCTGGGAAAAGAATTCATGACTGCATTGCTTTGGCGTCTGAAGGTGTCAATAGTTTGGGTCTCCGTTGTATGGATGGGAACATGGTTATTAAGATCGATATTCGTAAGGCTTTCGATACTTTAAACTGGGATTTTCTGCTTGAGGTGTTACGGATTATGAATTTTTCAGACTCCTTTATAGCTTGGGTGCGATTCATTCTTCATTCTGCTAGACTTTCTGTTCTGATCAATGGTGCACCGGAAGGCTATTTCAGTTGCTCTCAAGGGGTTCGTCAAGGAGATCCTCTATCACCGTTACTTTTCTGTTTGGCCGAAGAGATCTTCAGTCGATTACTCACTCATTCGGCCTCTATAGGGGAGTTGTCTCCTTTATTTCTCGGTCGTAACATTACTTTCCCCTCACATTTACTTTACGCCGATGATGTAATTATTTTTTGCAGAGCTTCAACGTCGAACTGCAGGACTTTATTGAAGATACTTAGATGCTATAAGGATTGGTCCGGACAAAGCTACAACCCTGCCAAATCTCGGGTTTACTTTAGTTCTTGTATTACGCCAGCTCGCACTCGCCGTTTGGGTCGCATTCTTGGCATTGGAACAGGTTCCTTACCTTTCTCGTACCTTGGTGTTCCGCTTTTTGTGGGTGTTCCAAGAAGGCGCCATTTACAGGGTATTGCGGATGGGATTATAGCCAAATTTGCTAGATGGAAAGGTTCTTCTTTGTCTATGGCAGGCCGTATATGTCTTGTGCACTCTGTTATTCAAGGTGCGTTTGTTCATTCAATGATGGTTTATAGATGGCCAAAGTATCTTCTTCGCTTTGTAGAAAGTAGAATGCGGAACTTTGTCTTCACGGGTGATATTCTCAAGATTGGCACCATTCGGGTCTCTTGGAAGCGTTGTTGTGCGCCTAAGGGTGAAGGGGGTTTGGGTCTTCGCTCAATGGTCGCTGCCAATAATTCATTCCTCTCTCGGTTTACCAGGGATGTTTTGAATCAAAAGGCGCCGTATATGAGTATTTTGCTTGATCGCTTTTTCTCCCATGGTCAATTACGGAGTTATGTTCGTTCTTCGATTTGGTTTGGTTTTAAGGATAGCTATCCTGCTCTTATCAATGGGTCTCGCTGGTTGGTTGGGAGCAACTCACAGATTCGCTTTTGGCTTGATAATTGGCTGGGTTACTGCATTGCGGATAGAATTGAGATCCCTACTCATCTTAGGCATCATTTTGATTTCGCCATCTCTGACTATGTGACGAATGATAGCTGGGATCTCATTCCAGAATTTGTTGCGGCATATCCGGAGGTTGCTTATGATATCTTCAATTACCAGTTAGCTCCTGCTGGGGAGGACACAAGAATCTGGACTTCTTCTAGAGATGGCACTACTTCTAGTGCAATTTTCTATCAGCATCTACGCCCATCCTTCCCTACGGTTAATTGGGGAGACTGGATTTGGTCCTCTTACATTCCTCCTCGACGTTCTATCACTACTTGGAAAGCTATCCACAACAAGCTCCCTACCCTTGATAATCTTCGCACTATTGGGTTTATGGGACCTTCGATTTGTATTTTCTGCATGTCTAATGAAGAGGATATGGACCACATGTTGGTGAGATGTACATTTACCCATACTATTTGGTTGCGTATATTTGATATTTTTCATTTGACTATGCCAGATTTTAATGGGTTCCACGAGTTGGTGATATTTGCGATGGCCAGACGATTCAGTACACAGGTTTTTGCTCTATGGAGACTAGTGTTTGTTACCTTGGTGTGGATTTTATGGTCTACTCGCAACCGCTGGATTTTTGAGAACAAGCAGTTCTCTATTTCCTCCGTTCTCCATAGGCTATTGCGCACGGTTCATGAGCAAGGCAACCTTCTAAAAGGTACGATGTATAATTCTGTGGATGATCTTATGACTTTGCATACTTTTGGCATTACAGGTTGCTCTAGACCTCCTCCCGTGATTAAAGAGGTTCACTGGATTCCGCCTTCAAGTGGATGGATTAAATGCAACACCGATGGTAGTGCTAAAGGTGCTCCGGGCGACGCTATTGCAGTTGGGGTTTTTAGGGATGCCTTTGGTGTGGTGAAGGGTTGTTTTGTGCAACATTTGGGTCGTCTTTTTGCTTTTGAAGCCGAGTTGGCAGCCGTGATGTATGCCATTGAGATTGCGGTTTTACACGGCTGGAATAAGCTTTGGCTTGAGACGGATTCAGCCTATGTCGAAGGCCTTTTGCTCACTCGCTCCAACAATGTTCCCTGGCAGTTTCGAAATCGTTGGTTGAGGGTTCTCGCGCTGTTGGGACTTTTTGATTTCAAGATCACGCATATCTATAGGGAAGGCAATGCAGTAGCAGATACTCTTTCTAATCACCATACCGATGGTTATTGGCCTCATCAAATTGATTGTATTGTGGATCAGGTGCTCAGAGATGCTTCGGGGCAGCCTTATTTTCGTTTCATGCAGCACTAACACTCAGGCACTCTTTCCCATCTGTAGGTTTTTCCCACTGGGTTTTTCTATGGATGGGTTTTAACGAGGCCCGTGGTTGCAACCAGGAATTTCTTTTCCTGGGTTAGTTTTCTGTGTACATTAGATTTGTCTTTGTATTCTTGTTTGCATCTACGTCCGCATGTGGGCTGTAGATTGGTCTCTGACATTCTGTTATTTTTAATACAAGCGCGGTTTATTTAAAAAAAATAACTACAAGTACTATAGCTGAAACTAACCTATCCATTACCCTTACAAACTAGATTAGTTGTCTATTGATTCATTCATTGACTTTCTATTGCTTTAGGTAGATGAAAGATACAATCTCATGTAAATTTAAGCTATCTTGCAAGGCTCACGTGGGATATTTGGGTGGCTAAGATCCCTTACTTGGAGGTTTTTCGTCACAGGTTTCTTCGGGGCAGCCAGTTGCGCTCCTATGTTACTTCGTCTATCTGGTTCGGTTTTCGAGATTGTTTGCCTAAACTTGCTTCTTCCACTCGGTGGTTGGTTTCTCAAGGTTCTACCATTCGTTTTTGGCTTGATAACTGGCTAGGCTACATTATTGCTGACCGTGTAGGTATTCCGGATCACCTACGATCGCACTTTGAGTTCACAATAAGTGATTACTGGACTCCATTGGGTTGGTTAATTTCTGACTCGTTTAGGGCTGCCTTCCCAGCAGTTACTCAGGATGTTCTGGATTACCATCTTGCACCCATGGATTCTGACAAATGCATTTGGACTGAGACTTTGGATGGTGCGATTTCCTCAAAAGCTGCATATCATTTCTTTAGAGAGCATTATCTGGAAGCTACATGGGGCTCTTGGATCTGGTCTTCGTTTATCCCTCCTAGGCGTTCAACTATGGTTTGGAAAGCGGTTCATGGCTCTCTTCCAACTTGGGAGAAGCTCCAGACTCGTGGTTTCATTGGCCCCTCCGTTTGTATCTTTTGCTTTGCTGATTTAGATTGTCACCATCATTTCTTGGTTTCTTGTTCTTTTGCTATTATGATTTGGCAGCCTATTTTGATTTATTTCAGGTGCCTTTTAGATGTTGCTCTAGCTTTGGTGAGTTTTTGTTATATGCTATGAGCTTCACTTTTAGCCTGCAGGTTCTGTCGATTTGGAAGCTCACTTTTATCACCACCTGTTGGGCTTTGTGGACGGCCAGGAATCGGTCTCTGTTTGAGAACATAGTAATTCCCAAACATGCTATTCTTCTTTCGATCTGGAGTTTAGTTGGGGAGGCGGACTCTTTTTCTCTTGGAGCGATGTCCAACTCTCAGAGTGATCTTCAGGTTTTGCACTCTTTCCGTATTAAAGGCTGCCCTAGGAGGTTTCGGGATATCATTGAGGTGCGTTGGTATCCCCCAGGCCATGGTTGGGTTAAATGCAATACAGATGGGAGCTCTATGGGGGCGCCGGGTGACTCTACGGCAGCGGGAGTCTTTCGAGACTCGAGTGGTGTTGTTCTGGGGTGCTTTGTTCGTCACATGGGCTGCCTTTTCGCATTTGAGGCTGAGTTAATTGCGTCTATGCATGCTATCTTGATTGCTTTCTCTCGTGGATGGCACCATTTATGGCTGGAATCTGACTCTAGCTATGTTGTCAATCTGCTCAGCACTCGTTCTTCGCAGGTTCCTTGGAAGTACAGAAATCAGTGGCTACAAATTCTGGAGTGTCTAAACGCTATGGAGTTCAAGGTCTCTCATATTGATAGGGAAGGCAATTCCGTTGCGGATGCTCTCTCCAATTTGGCGACGGATGGCTTTTCGGATACCGCTCCTGCTAGTGTTTGTAGTCTTGTATTTAGGGACATGTTTGGTCTTCCCTATTATAGGTTCCCGCAACATTAACGCTCAGGCACTCTTTTTCCCAGGCACGGGTTTTTCCCAATGGGTTTTTCTGTGATTGGTTTTAACGAGGCCCGCGGTTGCAACCAAGCTACGTTCTCTAGTAGTTTGGGTTAGTTAGCATCTGTGAGTTTACGCTGTTCTTTGCTTTTGTATACTCTTTGTACTCATTTCCCGTTTAATATATTTGCACCATTCATTCAAAAAAACAATCCCATGTAAAGAATGAGTTGTATGTCTTCCCTTTATCTAGAACAACAACTAGATCACTAGATTAGTTAGATTGCTATTTAGAGTGTTCCATTATGATATCCCTTTCCTCAAACATAGGAGAGAACTATCTACAAGTACTATAGCTGAAACTAACCTTTCCATTACCCTTACAAACTAGATTAGTTGTCTATTGATTCATTCATTCACTTTCTATTGCTTTAGGTAGATGAAAGATACAATCCCATGTAAAGAATGAGTTGTATGTCTTCCCTTTATCTAGAACAACAACTAGATCACTAGATTAGTTAGATTGCTATTTAGAGTGTTCCATTATGATATCCCTTTCCTCAAACATAGGAGAAAACTAACTACAAGTACTAGAGTTATATACACAATCAAATAAGAAGTTCCCTTGCTTCCTAAATGAGCAAGTTTAATAGTCCATTGAAACTAACCTATCTATTGTGCTTACTAACTAGATGATTCATTCATCCACTTTCTATTGCTTTATGTAGATGAAAGATATAATACAATGTAAAGAATGAGTTGTATGTCTTCCCTTTATCTAAAACAACAACTAGATCACTAGATTAGTTAGATTGCTATTTAGAGTGTTCCATTATGATATCCCTTTCCTCAAACATAGGTGAGAACTAACTACAGGTACTATAGCTGAAACTAACCTTTCCATTACCCTTACAAACTAGATTAGTTGTCTATTGATTCATTCATTGACTTTCTATTGCTTTAGGTAGATGAAAGATACAATCCCATGTAAAGAATGAGTTGTATGTCTTCCCTTTATCTAGAACAACAACTAGATCACTAGATTAGTTAGATTGCTATTTAGAGTGTTCCATTATGATATCCCTTTCCTCAAACATAGGAGAGAACTATCTACAAGTACTATAGCTGAAACTAACCTTTCCATTACCCTTACAAACTAGATTAGTTGTCTATTGATTCATTCATTCACTTTCTATTGCTTTAGGTAGATGAAAGATACAATCCCATGTAAATAATGAGTTGTATGTCTTCCCTTTATCTAGAACAACAACTACATCACTAGATTAGTTAGATTGCTATTTAGAGTGTTCCATTATGATATCCCTTTCCTCAAACATAGGTGAGAACTAACTACAGGTACTATAGCTGAAACTAACCTTTCCATTACCCTTACAAACAAGATTAGTTGTCTATTGATTCATTCATTCACTTTCTATTGCTTTAGGTAGATGAAAGATACAATCCCATGTAAAGAATGAGCTGTATGTCTTCCCTTTATCTAGAACAACAACTAGATCACTAGATTAGTTAGATTGCTATTTAGAGTGTTCCATTATGATATCCCTTTCCTCAAACATAGGAGAGAACTAACTACAAGTACTATAGCTGAAACTAACCTTTCCATTACCCTTACAAACTAGATTAGTTGTCTATTGATTCATTCATTCACTTTCTATTGCTTTAGGTAGATGAAAGATACAATCCCATGTAAAGAATGAGTTGTATGTCTTTCCTTTATCTAGAACAACAACTACATCACTAGATTAGTTAGATTGCTATTTAGAGTGCTATATTATGATATCCCTTTCCTCAAACATAGGAGAGAACTAACTACAAATACTATAGCTGAAACTAACCTTTCCATTACACTTACAAACTAGATTAGTTGTCTATTGACTCATTCATTCACTTTCTATTGCTTTAGGTAGACGAAAGATACAATCCCATGGAAAGAATGAGTTGTATGTCTTCCCTTTATCTAGAACAACAACTAGATCACTAGATTAGTTAGATTGCTATTTAGAGTGTTCCATTATGATGTCCCTTTCCTCAAACATAGGTGAGAACTAACTACAAGTACTATAGCTGAAACTAACCTTTCTATTACCCTTACAAACTAGATTAGTTGTCTATTGATTCATGCATTCACTTTCAATTGCTTTAGGTAGATGAAAGATACAATCCCATGTAAAGAATGAGTTGTATGTCTTCCATTTATCTCGAACAACAACTAGATCACTAGATTAGTTAGATTGCTATTTAGAGTGTTCCATTATGATATCCCTTTCCTCAAACATAGGAGAGAACTAACTACAAGTACTATAGCTGAAACTAACCTATCCATTACCCTTACAAACTAGATTAGTTGTCTATTGATTCATTCATTGACTTTCTATTGCTTTAGATAGATGAAAGATGCAATCCCATGTAAAGAATGAGTTGTATGTCTTCCCTTTATCTAGAACAACAACTAGATCACTAGATTAGTTAGATTGCTATTTAGAGTGTTCCATTATGATATCCCTTTCCTCAAACATAGGAGAGAACTATCTACAAGTACTATAGCTGAAACTAACCTTTCCATTACCCTTACAAACTAGATTAGTTGTCTATTGATTCATTCATTCACTTTCTATTGCTTTAGGTAGATGAAAGATACAATCCCATGTAAATAATGAGTTGTATGTCTTCCCTTTATCTAGAACAACAACTACATCACTAGATTAGTTAGATTGCTATTTAGAGTGTTCCATTATGATATCCCTTTCCTCAAACATAGGTGAGAACTAACTACAGGTACTATAGCTGAAACTAACCTTTCCATTACCCTTACAAACTAGATTAGTTGTCTATTGATTCATTCATTCACTTTCTATTGCTTTAGGTAGATGAAAGATACAATCCCATGTAAAGAATGAGCTGTATGTCTTCCCTTTATCTAGAACAACAACTAGATCACTAGATTAGTTAGATTGCTATTTAGAGTGTTCCACTATGATATCCCTTTCCTCAAACATAGGAGAGAACTAACTACAAGTACTATAGCTGAAACTAACCTTTCCATTACCCTTACAAACTAGATTAGTTGTCTATTGATTCATTCATTCACTTTCTATTGCTTTAGGTAGATGAAAGATACAATCCCATGTAAAGAATGAGTTGTATGTCTTTCCTTTATCTAGAACAACAACTACATCACTAGATTAGTTAGATTGCTATTTAGAGTGTTACATTATGATATCCCTTTCCTCAAACATAGGAGAGAACTAACTACAAGTACTATAGCTGAAACTAACCTTTCCATTACACTTACAAACTAGATTAGTTGTCTATTGACTCATTCATTCACTTTCTATTGCTTTAGGTAGACGAAAGATACAATCCCATGGAAAGAATGAGTTGTATGTCTTCCCTTTATCTAGAACAACAACTAGATCACTAGATTAGTTAGATTGCTATTTAGAGTGTTCCATTATGATGTCCCTTTCCTCAAACATAGGTGAGAACTAACTACAAGTACTATAGCTGAAACTAACCTTTCTATTACCCTTACAAACTAGATTAGTTGTCTATTGATTCATGCATTCACTTTCAATTGCTTTAGGTAGATGAAAGATACAATCCCATGTAAAGAATGAGTTGTATGTCTTCCCTTTATCTCGAACAACAACTAGATCACTAGATTAGTTAGATTGCTATTTAGAGTGTTCCATTATGATATCCCTTTCCTCAAACATAGGAGAGAACTAACTACAAGTACTATAGCTGAAACTAACCTATCCATTACCCTTACAAACTAGATTAGTTGTCTATTGATTCATTCATTGACTTTCTATTGCTTTAGATAGATGAAAGATGCAATCCCATGTAAAGAATGAGTTGTATGTCTTCCCTTTATCTAGAACAACAACTAGATCACTAGATTAGTTAGATTGCTATTTAGAGTGTTCCATTATGATATCCCTTTCCTCAAACATAGGAGAGAACTATCTACAAGTACTATAGCTGAAACTAACCTTTCCATTACCCTTACAAACTAGATTAGTTGTCTATTGATTCATTCATTCACTTTCTATTGCTTTAGGTAGATGAAAGATACAATCCCATGTAAAGAATGAGTTGTATGTCTTCCCTTTATCTAGAACAACAACTAGATCACTAGATTAGTTAGATTGCTATTTAGAGTGTTCCATTATGATATCCCTTTCCTCAAACATAGGTGAGAACTAACTACAGGTACTATAGCTGAAACTAACCTTTCAAATACCCTTACAAACTAGATTAGTTGTCTATTGATTCATTCATTCACTTTCTATTGCTTTAGGTAGATGAAAGATACAATCCCATGTAAAGAATGAGTTGTATGTCTTCCCTTTATCTAGAACAACAACTAGATCACTAGATTAGTTAGATTGCTATTTAGAGTGTTCCATTATGATATCCCTTTCCTCAAACATAGGTGAGAACTAACTACAGGTACTATAGCTGAAACTAACCTTTCCATTACCCTTACAAACTAGATTAGTTGTCTATTGATTCATTCATTCACTTTCTATGGCTTTAGGTAGATGAAAGATACAATCCCATGTAAAGAATGAGTTGTATGTCTTCCCTTTATCTAGAACAACAACTAGATCACTAGATTAGTTAGATTGCTATTTAGAGTGTTCCATTATGATATCCCTTTCCTCAAACATAGGAGAGAACTATCTACAAGTACTATAGCTGAAACTAACTTTCCATTACCCTTACAAACTAGATTAGTTGTGTATTGATTCATTCATTGACTTTCTATTGCTTTAGGTAGATGAAAGATACAATCCCATGTAAAGAATGAGTTGTATGTCTTTCCTTTATCTAGAACAACAACTACATCACTAGATTAGTTAGATTGCTATTTAGAGTGTTACATTATGATATCTCTTTCCTCAAACATAGGAGAGAACTAACTACAAGTACTAGAGTTATATACACAATCAAATAAGAAGTTCCCTGCTTCCTAAATGAGCAAGTTTAATAGTCCATTGAAACTAACCTATCTATTGTGCTTACTAACTAGATGATTCATTCATCCACTTTCTATTGCTTTATGTAGATGACAGATATAATGCCATGTAAAGAATGAGTTGTATGTCTTCCCTTTATCTAGAACAACAACTAGATCACTAGATTAGTTAGATTGCTATTTAGAGTGTTCCATTATGATATCCCTTTCCTCAAACATAGGTGAGAACTAACTACAGGTACTATAGCTGAAACTAACCTTTCCATTACCCTTACAAACTAGATTAGTTGTCTCTTAATTCATTCATTCACTTTCTATTGCTTTAGGTAGATGAAAGATACAATCCCATGTAAAGAATGAGTTGTATGTCTTCCCTTTATCTAGAACAACAACTA
The DNA here is from genome assembly GCA_028274465.1 of Plantago ovata. NCBI lineage: Eukaryota > Viridiplantae > Streptophyta > Magnoliopsida > Lamiales > Plantaginaceae > Plantago > Plantago ovata. The sequence continues at coordinate 25,450,005 of CM051458.1, forward strand.
GATCACTAGATTAGTTAGATTGCTATTTAGAGTGTTCCATTATGATATCCCTTTCCTCAAACATAGGAGAGAACTATCTACAAGTACTATAGCTGAAACTAACTTTCCATTACCCTTACAAACTAGATTAGTTGTGTATTGATTCATTCATTGACTTTCTATTGCTTTAGGTAGATGAAAGATACAATCCCATGTAAAGAATGAGTTGTATGTCTTTCCTTCATCTAGAACAACAACTACATCACTAGATTAGTTAGATTGCTATTTAGAGTGTTACATTATGATATCTCTTTCCTCAAACATAGGAGAGAACTAACTACAAGTACTAGAGTTATATACACAATCAAATAAGAAGTTCCCTTGCTTCCTAAATGAGCAAGTTTAATAGTCCATTGAAACTAACCTATCTATTGTGCTTACTAACTAGATGATTCATTCATCCACTTTCTATTGCTTTATGTAGATGACAGATATAATGCCATGTAAAGAATGAGTTGTATGTCTTCCCTTTATCTAGAACAACAACTAGATCACTAGATTAGTTAGATTGCTATTTAGAGTGTTCCATTATGATATCCCTTTCCTCAACATAGGTGAGAACTAACTACAAGTACTATAGCTGAAACTAACCTTTCCATTACCCTTACAAACTAGATTAGTTGTCTATTGATTCATTCATTCACTTTCTATTGCTTTAGGTAGATGAAAGATACAATCCCATGTAAAGAATGAGTTGTATGTCTTCCCTTTATCTAGAACAACAACTAGATCACTAGATTAGTTAGATTGCTATTTAGAGTGTTCCATTATGATATCCCTTTCCTCAAACATAGGAGAGAACTAACTACAAGTACTATAGCTGAAACTAACCTTTCCATTACCCTTACAAACTAGATTAGTTGTCTATTGATTCATTCATTCACTTTCTATTGCTTTAGGTAGATGAAAGATACAATCCCATGTAAAGAATGAGTTGTATGTCTTCCCTTTATCTAGAACAACAACTAGATCACTAGATTAGTTAGATTTCTATAGAGTGTTCCGTTATGATATCCCTTTCCGCAAACATAGGAGAGAACTAACTACAAGTACTAGAGTTATATACACAATAATAAGAAGTTCCCTTGATTCCTTAATGAGCAAGTTAAAGAGTCCATTGAAACTAACCTATTTATTTTGTTACTAACTAGATGATTCATTCATCCACTTTCTATTGCTTTATGTAGATGAAAGATACAATGCCATGTAAAGAATGAGTTGTATGTATAGAACAACTGCTAGATCACTAGGTTAGTTAGATTGCTATTTAGAGTGTTCCATTATGATATCCCTTTCCTCAAACATAGGAGAGAACTAACTACAAGTACTATAGCTGAAACTAACCTTCCATTACCTTACAAACTAGATTAGTTGTCTATTGATTCATTCATTCACTTTCTATTGCTTTAGGTAGATGAAAGATACAATCCCATGTAAAGAATGAGTTGTATGTCTTCCCTTTATCTAGAACAACAACTAGATCACTAGATTAGTTAGATTGCTATTTAGAGTGTTCCATTATGATATCCCTTTCCTCAAACATAGGTGAGAACTAACTACAAGTACTATAGCTGAAACTAACCTTTCTATTACCCTTACAAACTAGATTAGTTGTCTATTGATTCATTCATTCACTTTCTATTGCTTTAGGTAGATGAAAGATACAATCCCATGTAAAGAATGAGTTGTATGTCTTCCCTTTATCTAGAACAACAACTAGATCACTAGATTAGTTAGATTGCTATTTAGAGTGTTCCATTATGATATCCCTTTCCTCAAACATAGGAGAGAACTAACTACAAGTACTATAGCTGAAACTAACCTTTCATTACCCTTACAAACTAGATTAGTTGTCTATTGATTCATTCATTGACTTTCTATTGCTTTAGGTAGATGAAAGATACAATCCCATGTAAAGAATGAGTTGTATGTCTTCCCTTTATCTAGAACAACAACTAGATCACTAGATTAGTTAGATTGCTATTTAGAGTGTTCCATTATGATATCCCTTTCCTCAAACATAGGAGAGAACTATCTACAAGTACTATAGCTGAAACTAACCTTTCCATTACCCTTACAAACTAGATTAGTTGTCTATTGATTCATTCATTCACTTTCTATTGCTTTAGGTAGATGAAAGATACAATCCCATGTAAAGAATGAGTTGTATGTCTTCCCTTTATCTAGAACAACAACTAGATCACTAGATTAGTTAGATTGCTATTTAGAGTGTTCCATTATGATATCCCTTTCCTCAAACATAGGTGAGAACTAACTACAAGTACTATAGCTGAAACTAACCTTTCCATTACCCTTACAAACTAGATTAGTTGTCTATTGATTCATTCATTCACTTTCTATTGCTTTAGGTAGATGAAAGATACAATCCCATGTAAAGAATGAGTTGTATGTCTTCCCTTTATCTAGAACAACAACTAGATCACTAGATTAGTTAGATTGCTATTTAGAGTGTTCCATTATGATATCCCTTTCCTCAAACATAGGAGAGAACTAACTACAAGTACTATAGCTGAAACTAACCTTTCCATTACCCTTACAAACTAGATTAGTTGTCTATTGATTCATTCATTCACTTTCTATTGCTTTAGGTAGATGAAAGATACAATCCCATGTAAAGAATGAGTTGTATGTCTTCCTTTATCTAGAACAACAACTAGATCACTAGATTAGTTAGATTGCTATTTAGAGTGTTCCATTATGATATCCCTTTCCTCAAACATAGGAGAGAACTAACTACAAGTACTAGAGTTATATACACAATCAATACGAAGTTCCTTGCTTCCTAAATGAGCAAGTTTAATAGTCCATTGAAACTAACCTATCTATTGTGCTTACTAACTAGATGATTCATTCATCCACTTTCTATTGCTTTATGTAGATGACAGATATAATGCCATGTAAAGAATGAGTTGTATGTCTTCCTTTATCTAGAACAACAACTAGATCACTAGATTAGTTAGATTGCTATTTAGAGTGTTCCATTATGATATCCCTTTCCTCAACATAGGTGAGAACTAACTACAAGTACTATAGCTGAAACTAACCTTTCCATTACCCTTACAAACTAGATTAGTTGTCTATTGATTCATTCATTCACTTTCTTGCTTTAGGTAGATGAAAGATACAATCCCATGTAAAGAATGAGTTGTATGTCTTCCCTTTATCTAGAACAACAACTAGATCACTAGATTAGTTAGATTGCTATTTAGAGTGTTCCATTATGATATCCCTTTCTCAAACATAGGAGAGAACTAACTACAAGTACTATAGCTGAAACTAACCTTTCCATTACCTTACAAACTAGATTAGTTGTCTATGATTCATTCATTCACTTTCTATTGCTTTAGGTAGATGAAAGATACAATCCCATGTAAAGAATGAGTTGTATGTCTTCCCTTTATCTAGAACAACAACTAGATCACTAGATTAGTTAGTTGCTGCTTATAGAGTGTTCATTATGATATCCTTTCCGCAAACATAGGAGAACTAACTACAAGTACTAGAGTTATATACACAATAAAATAAGAAGTTCCCTTGATTTCTTAATGAGCAAGTTCAAGAGTCCATGAAAACTAACCTATATATTTTGCTTACTAACTAGATGATTCATTATCCACTTTCTATTGCTTTGTAGATGAAAGATACAATGCCATGTAAGAATGAGTGG
>CM051458.1:25453831-25506301 GCA_028274465.1 Plantago ovata
TCATCTACCTAAAGCAATAGAAAGTGAATGAATGAATCAATAGACAACTAATCTAGTTTGTAAGGGTAATGGAAAGGTTAGTTTCAGCTATAGTACTTGTAGTTAGTTCTCTCCTATGTTTGAGGAAAGGGATATCATAATGGAACACTCTAAATAGCAATCTAACTAATCTAGTGATCTAGTTGTTGTTCTAGATAAAGGGAAGACATACAACTCATTCTTTACATGGGATTGTATCTTTCATCTACCTAAAGCAATAGAAAGTGAATGAATGAATCAATAGACAACTAATCTAGTTTGTAAGGGTAATGGAAAGGTTAGTTTCAGCTATAGTACTTGTAGTTAGTTCTCTCCTATGTTTGAGGAAAGGGATATCATAATGGAACACTCTAAATAGCAATCTAACTAATCTAGTGATCTAGTTGTTGTTCTAGATAAAGGGAAGACATACAACTCATTCTTTACATGGGATTGTATCTTTCATCTACCTAAAGCAATAGAAAGTGAATGAATGAATCAATAGACAACTAATCTAGTTTGTAAGGGTAATGGAAAGGTTAGTTTCAGCTATAGTACTTGTAGTTAGTTCTCTCCTATGTTTGAGGAAAGGGATATCATAATGGAACACTCTAAATAGCAATCTAACTAATCTAGTGATCTAGTTGTTGTTCTAGATAAAGGGAAGACATACAACTCATTCTTTACATGGGATTGTATCTTTCATCTACCTAAAGCAATAGAAAGTGAATGAATGAATCAATAGACAACTAATCTAGTTTGTAAGGGTAATGGAAAGGTTAGTTTCAGCTATAGTACTTGTAGTTAGTTCTCTCCTATGTTTGAGGAAAGGGATATCATAATGGAACACTCTAAATAGCAATCTAACTAATCTAGTGATCTAGTTGTTGTTCTAGATAAAGGGAAGACATACAACTCATTCTTTACATGGGATTGTATCTTTCATCTACCTAAAGCAATAGAAAGTGAATGAATGAATCAATAGACAACTAATCTAGTTTGTAAGGGTAATGGAAAGGTTAGTTTCAGCTATAGTACTTGTAGTTAGTTCTCTCCTATGTTTGAGGAAAGGGATATCATAATGGAACACTCTAAATAGCAATCTAACTAATCTAGTGATCTAGTTGTTGTTCTAGATAAAGGGAAGACATACAACTCATTCTTTACATGGGATTGTATCTTTCATCTACCTAAAGCAATAGAAAGTGAATGAATGAATCAATAGACAACTAATCTAGTTTGTAAGGGTAATGGAAAGGTTAGTTTCAGCTATAGTACTTGTAGTTAGTTCTCTCCTATGTTTGAGGAAAGGGATATCATAATGGAACACTCTAAATAGCAATCTAACTAATCTAGTGATCTAGTTGTTGTTCTAGATAAAGGGAAGACATACAACTCATTCTTTACATGGGATTGTATCTTTCATCTACCTAAAGCAATAGAAAGTGAATGAATGAATCAATAGACAACTAATCTAGTTTGTAAGGGTAATGGAAAGGTTAGTTTCAGCTATAGTACTTGTAGTTAGTTCTCTCCTATGTTTGAGGAAAGGGATATCATAATGGAACACTCTAAATAGCAATCTAACTAATCTAGTGATCTAGTTGTTGTTCTAGATAAAGGGAAGACATACAACTCATTCTTTACATGGGATTGTATCTTTCATCTACCTAAAGCAATAGAAAGTGAATGAATGAATCAATAGACAACTAATCTAGTTTGTAAGGGTAATGGAAAGGTTAGTTTCAGCTATAGTACTTGTAGTTAGTTCTCTCCTATGTTTGAGGAAAGGGATATCATAATGGAACACTCTAAATAGCAATCTAACTAATCTAGTGATCTAGTTGTTGTTCTAGATAAAGGGAAGACATACAACTCATTCTTTACATGGGATTGTATCTTTCATCTACCTAAAGCAATAGAAAGTGAATGAATGAATCAATAGACAACTAATCTAGTTTGTAAGGGTAATGGAAAGGTTAGTTTCAGCTATAGTACTTGTAGTTAGTTCTCTCCTATGTTTGAGGAAAGGGATATCATAATGGAACACTCTAAATAGCAATCTAACTAATCTAGTGATCTAGTTGTTGTTCTAGATAAAGGGAAGACATACAACTCATTCTTTACATGGGATTGTATCTTTCATCTACCTAAAGCAATAGAAAGTGAATGAATGAATCAATAGACAACTAATCTAGTTTGTAAGGGTAATGGAAAGGTTAGTTTCAGCTATAGTACTTGTAGTTAGTTCTCTCCTATGTTTGAGGAAAGGGATATCATAATGGAACACTCTAAATAGCAATCTAACTAATCTAGTGATCTAGTTGTTGTTCTAGATAAAGGGAAGACATACAACTCATTCTTTACATGGGATTGTATCTTTCATCTACCTAAAGCAATAGAAAGTGAATGAATGAATCAATAGACAACTAATCTAGTTTGTAAGGGTAATGGAAAGGTTAGTTTCAGCTATAGTACTTGTAGTTAGTTCTCTCCTATGTTTGAGGAAAGGGATATCATAATGGAACACTCTAAATAGCAATCTAACTAATCTAGTGATCTAGTTGTTGTTCTAGATAAAGGGAAGACATACAACTCATTCTTTACATGGGATTGTATCTTTCATCTACCTAAAGCAATAGAAAGTGAATGAATGAATCAATAGACAACTAATCTAGTTTGTAAGGGTAATGGAAAGGTTAGTTTCAGCTATAGTACTTGTAGTTAGTTCTCTCCTATGTTTGAGGAAAGGGATATCATAATGGAACACTCTAAATAGCAATCTAACTAATCTAGTGATCTAGTTGTTGTTCTAGATAAAGGGAAGACATACAACTCATTCTTTACATGGGATTGTATCTTTCATCTACCTAAAGCAATAGAAAGTGAATGAATGAATCAATAGACAACTAATCTAGTTTGTAAGGGTAATGGAAAGGTTAGTTTCAGCTATAGTACTTGTAGTTAGTTCTCTCCTATGTTTGAGGAAAGGGATATCATAATGGAACACTCTAAATAGCAATCTAACTAATCTAGTGATCTAGTTGTTGTTCTAGATAAAGGGAAGACATACAACTCATTCTTTACATGGGATTGTATCTTTCATCTACCTAAAGCAATAGAAAGTGAATGAATGAATCAATAGACAACTAATCTAGTTTGTAAGGGTAATGGAAAGGTTAGTTTCAGCTATAGTACTTGTAGTTAGTTCTCTCCTATGTTTGAGGAAAGGGATATCATAATGGAACACTCTAAATAGCAATCTAACTAATCTAGTGATCTAGTTGTTGTTCTAGATAAAGGGAAGACATACAACTCATTCTTTACATGGGATTGTATCTTTCATCTACCTAAAGCAATAGAAAGTGAATGAATGAATCAATAGACAACTAATCTAGTTTGTAAGGGTAATGGAAAGGTTAGTTTCAGCTATAGTACTTGTAGTTAGTTCTCTCCTATGTTTGAGGAAAGGGATATCATAATGGAACACTCTAAATAGCAATCTAACTAATCTAGTGATCTAGTTGTTGTTCTAGATAAAGGGAAGACATACAACTCATTCTTTACATGGGATTGTATCTTTCATCTACCTAAAGCAATAGAAAGTGAATGAATGAATCAATAGACAACTAATCTAGTTTGTAAGGGTAATGGAAAGGTTAGTTTCAGCTATAGTACTTGTAGTTAGTTCTCTCCTATGTTTGAGGAAAGGGATATCATAATGGAACACTCTAAATAGCAATCTAACTAATCTAGTGATCTAGTTGTTGTTCTAGATAAAGGGAAGACATACAACTCATTCTTTACATGGGATTGTATCTTTCATCTACCTAAAGCAATAGAAAGTGAATGAATGAATCAATAGACAACTAATCTAGTTTGTAAGGGTAATGGAAAGGTTAGTTTCAGCTATAGTACTTGTAGTTAGTTCTCTCCTATGTTTGAGGAAAGGGATATCATAATGGAACACTCTAAATAGCAATCTAACTAATCTAGTGATCTAGTTGTTGTTCTAGATAAAGGGAAGACATACAACTCATTCTTTACATGGGATTGTATCTTTCATCTACCTAAAGCAATAGAAAGTGAATGAATGAATCAATAGACAACTAATCTAGTTTGTAAGGGTAATGGAAAGGTTAGTTTCAGCTATAGTACTTGTAGTTAGTTCTCTCCTATGTTTGAGGAAAGGGATATCATAATGGAACACTCTAAATAGCAATCTAACTAATCTAGTGATCTAGTTGTTGTTCTAGATAAAGGGAAGACATACAACTCATTCTTTACATGGGATTGTATCTTTCATCTACCTAAAGCAATAGAAAGTGAATGAATGAATCAATAGACAACTAATCTAGTTTGTAAGGGTAATGGAAAGGTTAGTTTCAGCTATAGTACTTGTAGTTAGTTCTCTCCTATGTTTGAGGAAAGGGATATCATAATGGAACACTCTAAATAGCAATCTAACTAATCTAGTGATCTAGTTGTTGTTCTAGATAAAGGGAAGACATACAACTCATTCTTTACATGGGATTGTATCTTTCATCTACCTAAAGCAATAGAAAGTGAATGAATGAATCAATAGACAACTAATCTAGTTTGTAAGGGTAATGGAAAGGTTAGTTTCAGCTATAGTACTTGTAGTTAGTTCTCTCCTATGTTTGAGGAAAGGGATATCATAATGGAACACTCTAAATAGCAATCTAACTAATCTAGTGATCTAGTTGTTGTTCTAGATAAAGGGAAGACATACAACTCATTCTTTACATGGGATTGTATCTTTCATCTACCTAAAGCAATAGAAAGTGAATGAATGAATCAATAGACAACTAATCTAGTTTGTAAGGGTAATGGAAAGGTTAGTTTCAGCTATAGTACTTGTAGTTAGTTCTCTCCTATGTTTGAGGAAAGGGATATCATAATGGAACACTCTAAATAGCAATCTAACTAATCTAGTGATCTAGTTGTTGTTCTAGATAAAGGGAAGACATACAACTCATTCTTTACATGGGATTGTATCTTTCATCTACCTAAAGCAATAGAAAGTGAATGAATGAATCAATAGACAACTAATCTAGTTTGTAAGGGTAATGGAAAGGTTAGTTTCAGCTATAGTACTTGTAGTTAGTTCTCTCCTATGTTTGAGGAAAGGGATATCATAATGGAACACTCTAAATAGCAATCTAACTAATCTAGTGATCTAGTTGTTGTTCTAGATAAAGGGAAGACATACAACTCATTCTTTACATGGGATTGTATCTTTCATCTACCTAAAGCAATAGAAAGTGAATGAATGAATCAATAGACAACTAATCTAGTTTGTAAGGGTAATGGAAAGGTTAGTTTCAGCTATAGTACTTGTAGTTAGTTCTCTCCTATGTTTGAGGAAAGGGATATCATAATGGAACACTCTAAATAGCAATCTAACTAATCTAGTGATCTAGTTGTTGTTCTAGATAAAGGGAAGACATACAACTCATTCTTTACATGGGATTGTATCTTTCATCTACCTAAAGCAATAGAAAGTGAATGAATGAATCAATAGACAACTAATCTAGTTTGTAAGGGTAATGGAAAGGTTAGTTTCAGCTATAGTACTTGTAGTTAGTTCTCTCCTATGTTTGAGGAAAGGGATATCATAATGGAACACTCTAAATAGCAATCTAACTAATCTAGTGATCTAGTTGTTGTTCTAGATAAAGGGAAGACATACAACTCATTCTTTACATGGGATTGTATCTTTCATCTACCTAAAGCAATAGAAAGTGAATGAATGAATCAATAGACAACTAATCTAGTTTGTAAGGGTAATGGAAAGGTTAGTTTCAGCTATAGTACTTGTAGTTAGTTCTCTCCTATGTTTGAGGAAAGGGATATCATAATGGAACACTCTAAATAGCAATCTAACTAATCTAGTGATCTAGTTGTTGTTCTAGATAAAGGGAAGACATACAACTCATTCTTTACATGGGATTGTATCTTTCATCTACCTAAAGCAATAGAAAGTGAATGAATGAATCAATAGACAAATAATCTAGTTTGTAAGGGTAATGGAAAGGTTAGTTTCAGCTATAGTACTTGTAGTTAGTTCTCTCCTATGTTTGAGGAAAGGGATATCATAATGGAACACTCTAAATAGCAATCTAACTAATCTAGTGATCTAGTTGTTGTTCTAGATAAAGGGAAGACATACAACTCATTCTTTACATGGGATTGTATCTTTCATCTACCTAAAGCAATAGAAAGTGAATGAATGAATCAATAGACAACTAATCTAGTTTGTAAGGGTAATGGAAAGGTTAGTTTCAGCTATAGTACTTGTAGTTAGTTCTCTCCTATGTTTGAGGAAAGGGATATCATAATGGAACACTCTAAATAGCAATCTAACTAATCTAGTGATCTAGTTGTTGTTCTAGATAAAGGGAAGACATACAACTCATTCTTTACATGGGATTGTATCTTTCATCTACCTAAAGCAATAGAAAGTGAATGAATGAATCAATAGACAACTAATCTAGTTTGTAAGGGTAATGGAAAGGTTAGTTTCAGCTATAGTACTTGTAGTTAGTTCTCTCCTATGTTTGAGGAAAGGGATATCATAATGGAACACTCTAAATAGCAATCTAACTAATCTAGTGATCTAGTTGTTGTTCTAGATAAAGGGAAGACATACAACTCATTCTTTACATGGGATTGTATCTTTCATCTACCTAAAGCAATAGAAAGTGAATGAATGAATCAATAGACAACTAATCTAGTTTGTAAGGGTAATGGAAAGGTTAGTTTCAGCTATAGTACTTGTAGTTAGTTCTCTCCTATGTTTGAGGAAAGGGATATCATAATGGAACACTCTAAATAGCAATCTAACTAATCTAGTGATCTAGTTGTTGTTCTAGATAAAGGGAAGACATACAACTCATTCTTTACATGGGATTGTATCTTTCATCTACCTAAAGCAATAGAAAGTGAATGAATGAATCAATAGACAACTAATCTAGTTTGTAAGGGTAATGGAAAGGTTAGTTTCAGCTATAGTACTTGTAGTTAGTTCTCTCCTATGTTTGAGGAAAGGGATATCATAATGGAACACTCTAAATAGCAATCTAACTAATCTAGTGATCTAGTTGTTGTTCTAGATAAAGGGAAGACATACAACTCATTCTTTACATGGGATTGTATCTTTCATCTACCTAAAGCAATAGAAAGTGAATGAATGAATCAATAGACAACTAATCTAGTTTGTAAGGGTAATGGAAAGGTTAGTTTCAGCTATAGTACTTGTAGTTAGTTCTCTCCTATGTTTGAGGAAAGGGATATCATAATGGAACACTCTAAATAGCAATCTAACTAATCTAGTGATCTAGTTGTTGTTCTAGATAAAGGGAAGACATACAACTCATTCTTTACATGGGATTGTATCTTTCATCTACCTAAAGCAATAGAAAGTGAATGAATGAATCAATAGACAACTAATCTAGTTTGTAAGGGTAATGGAAAGGTTAGTTTCAGCTATAGTACTTGTAGTTAGTTCTCTCCTATGTTTGAGGAAAGGGATATCATAATGGAACACTCTAAATAGCAATCTAACTAATCTAGTGATCTAGTTGTTGTTCTAGATAAAGGGAAGACATACAACTCATTCTTTACATGGGATTGTATCTTTCATCTACCTAAAGCAATAGAAAGTGAATGAATGAATCAATAGACAACTAATCTAGTTTGTAAGGGTAATGGAAAGGTTAGTTTCAGCTATAGTACTTGTAGTTAGTTCTCTCCTATGTTTGAGGAAAGGGATATCATAATGGAACACTCTAAATAGCAATCTAACTAATCTAGTGATCTAGTTGTTGTTCTAGATAAAGGGAAGACATACAACTCATTCTTTACATGGGATTGTATCTTTCATCTACCTAAAGCAATAGAAAGTGAATGAATGAATCAATAGACAACTAATCTAGTTTGTAAGGGTAATGGAAAGGTTAGTTTCAGCTATAGTACTTGTAGTTAGTTCTCTCCTATGTTTGAGGAAAGGGATATCATAATGGAACACTCTAAATAGCAATCTAACTAATCTAGTGATCTAGTTGTTGTTCTAGATAAAGGGAAGACATACAACTCATTCTTTACATGGGATTGTATCTTTCATCTACCTAAAGCAATAGAAAGTGAATGAATGAATCAATAGACAACTAATCTAGTTTGTAAGGGTAATGGAAAGGTTAGTTTCAGCTATAGTACTTGTAGTTAGTTCTCTCCTATGTTTGAGGAAAGGGATATCATAATGGAACACTCTAAATAGCAATCTAACTAATCTAGTGATCTAGTTGTTGTTCTAGATAAAGGGAAGACATACAACTCATTCTTTACATGGGATTGTATCTTTCATCTACCTAAAGCAATAGAAAGTGAATGAATGAATCAATAGACAACTAATCTAGTTTGTAAGGGTAATGGAAAGGTTAGTTTCAGCTATAGTACTTGTAGTTAGTTCTCTCCTATGTTTGAGGAAAGGGATATCATAATGGAACACTCTAAATAGCAATCTAACTAATCTAGTGATCTAGTTGTTGTTCTAGATAAAGGGAAGACATACAACTCATTCTTTACATGGGATTGTATCTTTCATCTACCTAAAGCAATAGAAAGTGAATGAATGAATCAATAGACAACTAATCTAGTTTGTAAGGGTAATGGAAAGGTTAGTTTCAGCTATAGTACTTGTAGTTAGTTCTCTCCTATGTTTGAGGAAAGGGATATCATAATGGAACACTCTAAATAGCAATCTAACTAATCTAGTGATCTAGTTGTTGTTCTAGATAAAGGGAAGACATACAACTCATTCTTTACATGGGATTGTATCTTTCATCTACCTAAAGCAATAGAAAGTGAATGAATGAATCAATAGACAACTAATCTAGTTTGTAAGGGTAATGGAAAGGTTAGTTTCAGCTATAGTACTTGTAGTTAGTTCTCTCCTATGTTTGAGGAAAGGGATATCATAATGGAACACTCTAAATAGCAATCTAACTAATCTAGTGATCTAGTTGTTGTTCTAGATAAAGGGAAGACATACAACTCATTCTTTACATGGGATTGTATCTTTCATCTACCTAAAGCAATAGAAAGTGAATGAATGAATCAATAGACAACTAATCTAGTTTGTAAGGGTAATGGAAAGGTTAGTTTCAGCTATAGTACTTGTAGTTAGTTCTCTCCTATGTTTGAGGAAAGGGATATCATAATGGAACACTCTAAATAGCAATCTAACTAATCTAGTGATCTAGTTGTTGTTCTAGATAAAGGGAAGACATACAACTCATTCTTTACATGGGATTGTATCTTTCATCTACCTAAAGCAATAGAAAGTGAATGAATGAATCAATAGACAACTAATCTAGTTTGTAAGGGTAATGGAAAGGTTAGTTTCAGCTATAGTACTTGTAGTTAGTTCTCTCCTATGTTTGAGGAAAGGGATATCATAATGGAACACTCTAAATAGCAATCTAACTAATCTAGTGATCTAGTTGTTGTTCTAGATAAAGGGAAGACATACAACTCATTCTTTACATGGGATTGTATCTTTCATCTACCTAAAGCAATAGAAAGTGAATGAATGAATCAATAGACAACTAATCTAGTTTGTAAGGGTAATGGAAAGGTTAGTTTCAGCTATAGTACTTGTAGTTAGTTCTCTCCTATGTTTGAGGAAAGGGATATCATAATGGAACACTCTAAATAGCAATCTAACTAATCTAGTGATCTAGTTGTTGTTCTAGATAAAGGGAAGACATACAACTCATTCTTTACATGGGATTGTATCTTTCATCTACCTAAAGCAATAGAAAGTGAATGAATGAATCAATAGACAACTAATCTAGTTTGTAAGGGTAATGGAAAGGTTAGTTTCAGCTATAGTACTTGTAGTTAGTTCTCTCCTATGTTTGAGGAAAGGGATATCATAATGGAACACTCTAAATAGCAATCTAACTAATCTAGTGATCTAGTTGTTGTTCTAGATAAAGGGAAGACATACAACTCATTCTTTACATGGGATTGTATCTTTCATCTACCTAAAGCAATAGAAAGTGAATGAATGAATCAATAGACAACTAATCTAGTTTGTAAGGGTAATGGAAAGGTTAGTTTCAGCTATAGTACTTGTAGTTAGTTCTCTCCTATGTTTGAGGAAAGGGATATCATAATGGAACACTCTAAATAGCAATCTAACTAATCTAGTGATCTAGTTGTTGTTCTAGATAAAGGGAAGACATACAACTCATTCTTTACATGGGATTGTATCTTTCATCTACCTAAAGCAATAGAAAGTGAATGAATGAATCAATAGACAACTAATCTAGTTTGTAAGGGTAATGGAAAGGTTAGTTTCAGCTATAGTACTTGTAGTTAGTTCTCTCCTATGTTTGAGGAAAGGGATATCATAATGGAACACTCTAAATAGCAATCTAACTAATCTAGTGATCTAGTTGTTGTTCTAGATAAAGGGAAGACATACAACTCATTCTTTACATGGGATTGTATCTTTCATCTACCTAAAGCAATAGAAAGTGAATGAATGAATCAATAGACAACTAATCTAGTTTGTAAGGGTAATGGAAAGGTTAGTTTCAGCTATAGTACTTGTAGTTAGTTCTCTCCTATGTTTGAGGAAAGGGATATCATAATGGAACACTCTAAATAGCAATCTAACTAATCTAGTGATCTAGTTGTTGTTCTAGATAAAGGGAAGACATACAACTCATTCTTTACATGGGATTGTATCTTTCATCTACCTAAAGCAATAGAAAGTGAATGAATGAATCAATAGACAACTAATCTAGTTTGTAAGGGTAATGGAAAGGTTAGTTTCAGCTATAGTACTTGTAGTTAGTTCTCTCCTATGTTTGAGGAAAGGGATATCATAATGGAACACTCTAAATAGCAATCTAACTAATCTAGTGATCTAGTTGTTGTTCTAGATAAAGGGAAGACATACAACTCATTCTTTACATGGGATTGTATCTTTCATCTACCTAAAGCAATAGAAAGTGAATGAATGAATCAATAGACAACTAATCTAGTTTGTAAGGGTAATGGAAAGGTTAGTTTCAGCTATAGTACTTGTAGTTAGTTCTCTCCTATGTTTGAGGAAAGGGATATCATAATGGAACACTCTAAATAGCAATCTAACTAATCTAGTGATCTAGTTGTTGTTCTAGATAAAGGGAAGACATACAACTCATTCTTTACATGGGATTGTATCTTTCATCTACCTAAAGCAATAGAAAGTGAATGAATGAATCAATAGACAACTAAGTTTAGTTTGTAAGGGTAAGGGAAAGGTTAGTTTCAACTATAGTACTTGTAGTTAGTTCTCTCCTATGTTTGAGGAAAGGGATATCATAATGGAACACTCTAAATAGCAATCTAACTAATCTAGTGATCTAGTTGTTGTTCTAGATAAAGGGAAGACATACAACTCATTCTTTACATGGGATTGTATCTTTCATCTACCTAAAGCAATAGAAAGTGAATGAATGAATCAATAGACAACTAATCTAGTTTGTAAGGGTAATGGAAAGGTTAGTTTCAGCTATAGTACTTGTAGTTAGTTCTCTCCTATGTTTGAGGAAAGGGATATCATAATGGAACACTCTAAATAGCAATCTAACTAATCTAGTGATCTAGTTGTTGTTCTAGATAAAGGGAAGACATACAACTCATTCTTTACATGGGATTGTATCTTTCATCTACCTAAAGCAATAGAAAGTGAATGAATGAATCAATAGACAACTAATCTAGTTTGTAAGGGTAATGGAAAGGTTAGTTTCAGCTATAGTACTTGTAGTTAGTTCTCTCCTATGTTTGAGGAAAGGGATATCATAATGGAACACTCTAAATAGCAATCTAACTAATCTAGTGATCTAGTTGTTGTTCTAGATAAAGGGAAGACATACAACTCATTCTTTACATGGGATTGTATCTTTCATCTACCTAAAGCAATAGAAAGTGAATGAATGAATCAATAGACAACTAATCTAGTTTGTAAGGGTAATGGAAAGGTTAGTTTCAGCTATAGTACTTGTAGTTAGTTCTCTCCTATGTTTGAGGAAAGGGATATCATAATGGAACACTCTAAATAGCAATCTAACTAATCTAGTGATCTAGTTGTTGTTCTAGATAAAGGGAAGACATACAACTCATTCTTTACATGGGATTGTATCTTTCATCTACCTAAAGCAATAGAAAGTGAATGAATGAATCATCTATAGTACAACTAATAGGTTAGTTTGTAACTTGTAATGGAAAGGTTAGTTTCAACTCTAGTACTTGTAGTTAGTTCTCTCCTATGTTTGAGGAAAGGGATATCATAATGGAACACTCTAAATAGCAATCTAACTAATCTAGTGATCTAGTTGTTGTTCTAGATAAAGGGAAGACATACAACTCATTCTTTACATGGGATTGTATCTTTCATCTACCTAAAGCAATAGAAAGTGAATGAATGAATCAATAGACAACTAATCTAGTTTGTAAGGGTAATGGAAAGGTTAGTTTCAGCTATAGTACTTGTAGTTAGTTCTCTCCTATGTTTGAGGAAAGGGATATCATAATGGAACACTCTAAATAGCAATCTAACTAATCTAGTGATCTAGTTGTTGTTCTAGATAAAGGGAAGACATACAACTCATTCTTTACATGGGATTGTATCTTTCATCTACCTAAAGCAATAGAAAGTGGATGAATGAATCAAGTTAGTAAGCACAATAGATAGGTTAGTTTGGACTAAAACTTGTAATGGAAAAGGTTATTTGATTGTGTATATAACTCTAGTACTTGTAGTTAGTTCTCTCCTATGTTTGAGGAAAGGGATATCATAATGGAACACTCTAAATAGCAATCTAACTAATCTAGTGATCTAGTTGTTGTTCTAGATAAAGGGAAGACATACAACTCATTCTTTACATGGGATTGTATCTTTCATCTACCTAAAGCAATAGAAAGTGAATGAATGAATCAATAGACAACTAATCTAGTTTGTAAGGGTAATGGAAAGGTTAGTTTCAGCTATAGTACTTGTAGTTAGTTCTCTCCTATGTTTGAGGAAAGGGATATCATAATGGAACACTCTAAATAGCAATCTAACTAATCTAGTGATCTAGTTGTTGTTCTAGATAAAGGGAAGACATACAACTCATTCTTTACATGGGATTGTATCTTTCATCTACCTAAAGCAATAGAAAGTGAATGAATGAATCAATAGACAACTAATCTAGTTTGTAAGGGTAATGGAAAGGTTAGTTTCAGCTATAGTACTTGTAGTTAGTTCTCTCCTATGTTTGAGGAAAGGGATATCATAATGGAACACTCTAAATAGCAATCTAACTAATCTAGTGATCTAGTTGTTGTTCTAGATAAAGGGAAGACATACAACTCATTCTTTACATGGGATTGTATCTTTCATCTACCTAAAGCAATAGAAAGTGAATGAATGAATCAATAGACAACTAATCTAGTTTGTAAGGGTAATGGAAAGGTTAGTTTCAGCTATAGTACTTGTAGTTAGTTCTCTCCTATGTTTGAGGAAAGGGATATCATAATGGAACACTCTAAATAGCAATCTAACTAATCTAGTGATCTAGTTGTTGTTCTAGATAAAGGGAAGACATACAACTCATTCTTTACATGGGATTGTATCTTTCATCTACCTAAAGCAATAGAAAGTGAATGAATGAATCAATAGACAACTAATCTAGTTTGTAAGGGTAATGGAAAGGTTAGTTTCAGCTATAGTACTTGTAGTTAGTTCTCTCCTATGTTTGAGGAAAGGGATATCATAATGGAACACTCTAAATAGCAATCTAACTAATCTAGTGATCTAGTTGTTGTTCTAGATAAAGGGAAGACATACAACTCATTCTTTACATGGCATTGTATCTTTCATCTACATAAAGCAATAGAAAGTGGATGAATGAATCATCTAGTTAGTAAGCACAATAGATAGGTTAGTTTCAATGGACTATTAAACTTGCTCATTTAGAAAGCAAGGAACTTCTTATTTGATTGTGTATATAACTCTAGTACTTGTAGTTAGTTCTCTCCTATGTTTGAGGAAAGGGATATCATAATGGAACACTCTAAATAGCAATCTAACTAATCTAGTGATCTAGTTGTTGTTCTAGATAAAGGGAAGACATACAACTCATTCTTTACATGGGATTGTATCTTTCATCTACCTAAAGCAATAGAAAGTGAATGAATGAATCAATAGACAACTAATCTAGTTTGTAAGGGTAATGGAAAGGTTAGTTTCAGCTATAGTACTTGTAGTTAGTTCTCTCCTATGTTTGAGGAAAGGGATATCATAATGGAACACTCTAAATAGCAATCTAACTAATCTAGTGATCTAGTTGTTGTTCTAGATAAAGGGAAGACATACAACTCATTCTTTACATGGGATTGTATCTTTCATCTACCTAAAGCAATAGAAAGTGAATGAATGAATCAATAGACAACTAATCTAGTTTGTAAGGGTAATGGAAAGGTTAGTTTCAGCTATAGTACTTGTAGTTAGTTCTCTCCTATGTTTGAGGAAAGGGATATCATAATGGAACACTCTAAATAGCAATCTAACTAATCTAGTGATCTAGTTGTTGTTCTAGATAAAGGGAAGACATACAACTCATTCTTTACATGGGATTGTATCTTTCATCTACCTAAAGCAATAGAAAGTGAATGAATGAATCAATAGACAACTAATCTAGTTTGTAAGGGTAATGGAAGGGTTAGTTTCAGCTATAGTACTTGTAGTTAGTTCTCTCCTATGTTTGAGGAAAGGGATATCATAATGGAACACTCTAAATAGCAATCTAACTAATCTAGTGATCTAGTTGTTGTTCTAGATAAATACAACTCATTCTTTACATGGCATTGTATCTTTCATCTACCTAAAGCAATAGAAAGTGGATGAATGAATCATCTAGTTAGTAAGCACAATAGATAGGTTAGTTTCAATGGACTATTAAACTTGCTCATTTAGGAAAGGGAACTTCTTATTTGATTGTGTATATAACTCTAGTACTTGTAGTTAGTTCTCTCCTATGTTTGAGGAAAGGGATATCATAATGGAACACTCTAAATAGCAATCTAACTAATCTAGTGATCTAGTTGTTGTTCTAGATAAAGGGAAGACATACAACTCATTCTTTACATGGGATTGTATCTTTCATCTACCTAAAGCAATAGAAAGTGAATGAATGAATCAATAGACAACTAATCTAGTTTGTAAGGGTAATGGAAAGGTTAGTTTCAGCTATAGTACTTGTAGTTAGTTCTCTCCTATGTTTGAGGAAAGGGATATCATAATGGAACACTCTAAATAGCAATCTAACTAATCTAGTGATCTAGTTGTTGTTCTAGATAAAGGGAAGACATACAACTCATTCTTTACATGGGATTGTATCTTTCATCTACCTAAAGCAATAGAAAGTGAATGAATGAATCAATAGACAACTAATCTAGTTTGTAAGGGTAATGGAAAGGTTAGTTTCAGCTATAGTACTTGTAGTTAGTTCTCTCCTATGTTTGAGGAAAGGGATATCATAATGGAACACTCTAAATAGCAATCTAACTAATCTAGTGATCTAGTTGTTGTTCTAGATAAAGGGAAGACATACAACTCATTCTTTACATGGGATTGTATCTTTCATCTACCTAAAGCAATAGAAAGTGAATGAATGAATCAATAGACAACTAATCTAGTTTGTAAGGGTAATGGAAAGGTTAGTTTCAGCTATAGTACTTGTAGTTAGTTCTCTCCTATGTTTGAGGAAAGGGATATCATAATGGAACACTCTAAATAGCAATCTAACTAATCTAGTGATCTAGTTGTTGTTCTAGATAAAGGGAAGACATACAACTCATTCTTTACATGGGATTGTATCTTTCATCTACCTAAAGCAATAGAAAGTGAATGAATGAATCAATAGACAACTAATCTAGTTTGTAAGGGTAATGGAAAGGTTAGTTTCAGCTATAGTACTTGTAGTTAGTTCTCTCCTATGTTTGAGGAAAGGGATATCATAATGGAACACTCTAAATAGCAATCTAACTAATCTAGTGATCTAGTTGTTGTTCTAGATAAAGGGAAGACATACAACTCATTCTTTACATGGGATTGTATCTTTCATCTACCTAAAGCAATAGAAAGTGAATGAATGAATCAATAGACAACTAATCTAGTTTGTAAGGGTAATGGAAAGGTTAGTTTCAGCTATAGTACTTGTAGTTAGTTCTCTCCTATGTTTGAGGAAAGGGATATCATAATGGAACACTCTAAATAGCAATCTAACTAATCTAGTGATCTAGTTGTTGTTCTAGATAAAGGGAAGACATACAACTCATTCTTTACATGGGATTGTATCTTTCATCTACCTAAAGCAATAGAAAGTGAATGAATGAATCAATAGACAACTAATCTAGTTTGTAAGGGTAATGGAAAGGTTAGTTTCAGCTATAGTACTTGTAGTTAGTTCTCTCCTATGTTTGAGGAAAGGGATATCATAATGGAACACTCTAAATAGCAATCTAACTAATCTAGTGATCTAGTTGTTGTTCTAGATAAAGGGAAGACATACAACTCATTCTTTACATGGGATTGTATCTTTCATCTACCTAAAGCAATAGAAAGTGAATGAATGAATCAATAGACAACTAATCTAGTTTGTAAGGGTAATGGAAAGGTTAGTTTCAGCTATAGTACTTGTAGTTAGTTCTCTCCTATGTTTGAGGAAAGGGATATCATAATGGAACACTCTAAATAGCAATCTAACTAATCTAGTGATCTAGTTGTTGTTCTAGATAAAGGGAAGACATACAACTCATTCTTTACATGGGATTGTATCTTTCATCTACCTAAAGCAATAGAAAGTGAATGAATGAATCAATAGACAACTAATCTAGTTTGTAAGGGTAATGGAAAGGTTAGTTTCAGCTATAGTACTTGTAGTTAGTTCTCACCTATGTTTGAGGAAAGGGATATTATAAAGGAACACTCTAAATAGCAATCTAACTAATCTAGTGATCTAGTTGTTGTTCTAGATAAAGGGAAGACATACAACTCATTCTTTACATGGGATTGTATCTTTCATCTACCTAAAGCAATTGAAAGTGAATGAATGAATCAATAGACAACTAATCTAGTTTGTAAGGGTAATAGAAAGGTTAGTTTCAGCTATAGTACTTGTAGTTAGTTCTCACCTATGTTTGAGGAAAGGGATATCATAATGGAACACTCTAAATAGCAATCTAACTAATCTAGTGATCTAGTTGTTGTTCTAGATAAAGGGAAGACATACAACTCATTCTTTCCATGGGATTGTATCTTTCGTCTACCTAAAGCAATAGAAAGTGAATGAATGAATCAATAGACAACTAATCTAGTTTGTAAGGGTAATGGAAAGGTTAGTTTCAGCTATAGTACTTGTAGTTAGTTCTCTCCTATGTTTGAGGAAAGGGATATCATAATGCAACACTCTAAATAGCAATCTAACTAACCTAGTGATCCAGCAGTTGTTCTATACATACAACTCATTCTTTACATGGCATTGTATCTTTCATCTACATAAAGCAATAGAAAGTGGATGAATGAATCATCTAGTTAGTAAGCAAAAAAAATAGGTTAGTTTCAATGGACTCTTTAACTTGCTCATTAAGGAATCAAGGGAACTTCTTATTTTATTGTGTATATACTCTAGTACTTGTAGTTAGTTCTCTCCTATGTTTGCGGAAAGGATATCATAACGGAACACTCTATATAGCAATCTAACTAATCTAGTGATCTAGTTGTTGTTCTAGATAAACGAAAGACATACAACTCATTCTTTACATGGGATTGTATCTTTCATCTACCTAAAGCAATAAAAAGTGAATGAATGAATCAATAGACAACTAATCTAGTTTGTAAGGGTAATGGAAAGGTTAGTTTCAGCTATAGTACTTGTAGTTAGTTCTCACCTATGTTTGAGGAAAGGGATATCATAATGGAACACTCTAAATAGCAATCTAACTAATCTAGTGATCTAGTTGTTGTTCTAGATAAAGGGAAGACATACAACTCATTCTTTACATGGGATTGTATCTTTCATCTACCTAAAGCAATAGAAAGTGAATGAATGAATCAATAGACAATTAATCTAGTTTGTAAGGGTAATGGAAAGGTTAGTTTCAGCTATAGTACTTGTAGTTAGTTCTCTCCTATGTTTGCGTAAAGGGATATCATAACGGATGACACTATATAGCAATCTAACTAATCTAGTGATCTAGTTGTTGTTCTAGATAAAGGGAAGACATACAACTCATTCTTTACATGGCATTATATCTTTCATCTACATAAAGCAATAGAAAGTGGATGAATGAATCATCTAGTTAGTAAGCACAATAGATAGGTTAGTTTCAATGGACTATTAAACTTGCTCATTTAGGAAGCAAGGGAACTTCTTATTTGATTGTGTATATAACTCTAGTACTTGTAGTTAGTTCTCTCCTATGTTTGAGGAAAGGGATATCATAATGTAACACTCTAAATAGCAATCTAACTAATCTAGTGATCTAGTTGTTGTTCTAGATAAAGGGAAGACACACAACTCATTCTTTACATGGGATTGTATCTTTCATCTTCCTAATGCAATAGAAAGTGAATGAATGAATCAATAGGCAACTAATCTAGTTTGTAAGGGTAATGGAAAGGTTAGTTTCAGCTATAGTACTTGTAGATAGTTCTCTCCTAGGTTTGAGGAAAGGGATATCATAATGGAAACCTCTAAATAGCAATCTAACTAATCTAGTGATCTAGTTGTTGTTCTAGATAAAGGGAAGACATATAACTCATTCTTTACATGGGATTGTATCTTTCATCTACCTAAAGCAATACAAAGTGAATGAATGAATCAATAGACAACTAATCTAGTTTGTAAGGGTAATGGAAAGGTTAGTTTCAGCTATAGTACTTGTAGTTAGTTCTCTCCTATGTTTGAGGAAAGGGATATCATAATGGAACACTCTAAATAGCAATCTAACTAATCTAGTGATCTAGTTGTTGTTCTAGATAAAGGGAAGACATACAACTTATTCTTTACATGGGATTGTATCTTTCGTCTACCTAAAGCAATAGAAAGTGAATGAATGAATCAATAGACAACTAATCTAGTTTGTAAGGGTAATGGAAAGGTTAGTTTCAGCTATAGTACTTGTAGTTAGTTCTCTCCTATGTTTGAGGAAAGGGATATCATAATGCAACACTCTAAATAGCAATCTAACTAACCTAGTGATCCAGCACTTGTTCTATACATACAACTCATTCTTTACATGGCATTGTATCTTTCATCTACATAAAGCAATAGAAAGTGGATGAATGAATCATCTAGTTAGTAAGCAAAAAAATAGGTTAGTTTCAATGGACTCTTTAACTTGCTCATTAAGGAATCAAGGGAACTTCTTATTTTATTGTGTATATAACTCTAGTACTTGTAGTTAGTTCTCTCCTATGTTTGCGGAAAGGATATCATAACGGAACACTCTATATAGCAATCTAACTAATCTAGTGATCTAGTTGTTGTTCTAGATAAACGAAAGACATACAACTCATTCTTTACATGGGATTGTATCTTTCATCTACCTAAAGCAATAAAAAGTGAATGAATGAATCAATAGACAACTAATCTAGTTTGTAAGGGTAATGGAAAGGTTAGTTTCAGCTATAGTACTTGTAGTTAGTTCTCACCTATGTTTGAGGAAAGGGATATCATAATGGAACACTCTAAATAGCAATCTAACTAATCTAGTGATCTAGTTGTTGTTCTAGATAAAGGGAAGACATACAACTCATTCTTTACATGGGATTGTATCTTTCATCTACCTAAAGCAATAGAAAGTGAATGAATGAATCAAAAGACAATTAATCTAGTTTGTAATGGTAATGGAAAGGTTAGTTTCAGCTATAGTACTTGTAGTTAGTTCTCTCCTATGTTTGCGTAAAGGGATATCATAACGGAACACACTATATAGCAATCTAACTAATCTAGTGATCTAGTTGTTGTTCTAGATAAAGGGAAGACATACAACTCATTCTTTACATGGAATTATATCTTTCATCTACATAAAGCAATAGAAAGTGGATGAATGAATCATCTAGTTAGTAAGCACAATAGATAGGTTAGTTTCAATGGACTATTAAACTTGCTCATTTAGGAAGCAAGGGAACTTCTTATTTGATTGTGTATATAACTCTAGTACTTGTAGTTAGTTCTCTCCTATGTTTGAGGAAAGGGATATCATAATGTAACACTCTAAATAGCAATCTAACTAATCTAGTGATCTAGTTGTTGTTCTAGATAAAGGGAAGACACACAACTCATTCTTTACATGGGATTGTATCTTTCATCTTCCTAATGCAATAGAAAGTGAATGAATGAATCAATAGGCAACTAATCTAGTTTGTAAGGGTAATGGAAAGGTTAGTTTCAGCTATAGTACTTGTAGATAGTTCTCTCCTAGGTTTGAGGAAAGGGATATCATAATGGAAACCTCTAAATAGCAATCTAACTAATCTAGTGATCTAGTTGTTGTTCTAGATAAAGGGAAGACATATAACTCATTCTTTACATGGGATTGTATCTTTCATCTACCTAAAGCAATACAAAGTGAATGAATGAATCAATAGACAACTAATCTAGTTTGTAAGGGTAATGGAAAGGTTAGTTTCAGCTATAGTACTTGTAGTTAGTTCTCTCCTATGTTTGAGGAAAGGGATATCATAATGGAACACTCTAAATAGCAATCTAACTAATCTAGTGATCTAGTTGTTGTTCTAGATAAAGGGAAGACATACAACTCATTCTTTACATGGGATTGTATCTTTTATCTACCTAAAGCAATAGAAAGTGAATGAATGAATCAATAGACAACTAATCTAGTTTGTAAGGGTAATAGAAAGGTTAGTTTCAGCTATAGTACTTGTAGTTAGTTCTCACCTATGTTTGAGGAAAGGGATATCATAACGGAACACTCTAAATAGCAATCTAACTAATCTAGTGATCTAGTTGTTGTTCTAGATAAAGGGAAGACATACAACTCATTCTTTACATGGGATTGTATCTTTCATCTACCTAAAGCAATAGAAAGTGAATGAATGAATCAATAGACAACTAATCTAGTTTGTAAGGGTAATGGATAGGTTAGTTTCATCTATAGTACTTGTAGTTAGTTCTCTCCTATGTTTGAGGAAAGGGATATCATAATGGAACACTCTAAATAGCAATCTAACTAATCTAGTGATCTAGTTGTTGTTCGAGATAAAGGGAAGACATACAACTCATTCTTTACATGGGATTGTATCTTTCATCTACCTAAAGCAATTGACAGTGAATGAATGAATCAATAGACAACTAATCTAGTTTGTAAGGGTAATAGAAAGGTTAGTTTCAGCTATAGTACTTGTAGTTAGTTCTCACCTATGTTTGAGGAAAGGGATATCATAACGGAACACTCTAAATAGCAATCTAACTAATCTAGTGATCTAGTTGTTGTTCTAGATAAAGGGAAGACATACAACTCATTCTTTCCATGGGATTGTATCTTTCGTCTACCTAAAGCAATAGAAAGTGAATGAATGAATCAATAGACAACTAATCTAGTTTGTAAGGGTAATGGAAAGGTTAGTTTCAGCTATAGTACTTGTAGTTAGTTCTCTCCTATGTTTGAGGAAAGGGATATCATAATGCAACACTCTAAATAACAATCTAACTAACCTAGTGATCCAGCAGTTGTTCTATACATACAACTCATTCTTTACATGGTATTGTATCTTTCATCTACATAAAGCAATAGAAAGTGGATGAATGAATCATCTAGTTAGTAAGCAAAAAAAATAGGTCAGTTTCAATGGACTCTTTAACTTGCTCATTAAGGAATCAAGGGAACTTCTTATTTTATTGTGTATATAACTCTAGTACTTGTAGTTAGTTCTCTCCTATGTTTGCGGAAAGGATATCATAACGGAACACTCTATATAGCAATCTAACTAATCTAGTGATCTAGTTGTTGTTCTAGATAAACGAAAGACATACAACTCATTCTTTACATGGGATTGTATCTTTCATCTACCTAAAGCAATAGAAAGTGAATGAATGAATCAATAGACAACTAATCTAGTTTGTAAGGGTAATGGAAAGGTTAGTTTCAGCTATAGTACTTGTAGTTAGTTCTCACCTATGTTTGAGGAAAGGGATATCATAATGGAACACTCTAAATAGCAATCTAACTAATCTAGTGATCTAGTTGTTGTTCTAGATAAAGGGAAGACATACAACTCATTCTTTACATGGGATTGTATCTTTCATCTACCTAAAGCAATAGAAAGTGAATGAATGAATCAATAGACAATTAATCTAGTTTGTAAGGGTAATGGAAAGGTTAGTTTCAGCTATAGTACTTGTAGTTAGTTCTCTCCTATGTTTGCATAAAGGGATATCATAACGGAACACACTATATAGCAATCTAACTAATCTAGTGATCTAGTTGTAGTTCTAGATAAAGGGAAGACATACAACTCATTCTTTACATGGCATTATATCTTTCATCTACATAAAGCAATAGAAAGTGGATGAATGAATCATCTAGTTAGTAAGCACAATAGATAGGTTAGTTTCAATGGACTATTAAACTTGCTCATTTAGGAAGCAAGGAAACTTCTTATTTGATTGTGTATATAACTCTAGTACTTGTAGTTAGTTCTCTCCTATGTTTGAGGAAAGGGATATCATAATGTAACACTCTAAATAGCAATCTAACTAATCTAGTGATCTAGTTGTTGTTCTAGATAAAGGGAAGACATACAACTCATTCTTTACATGGGATTGTATCTTTCATCTACCTAATGCAATAGAAAGTGAATGAATGAATCAATAGGCAACTAATCTAGTTTGTAAGGGTAATGGAAAGGTTAGTTTCAGCTATAGTACTTGTAGATAGTTCTCTCCTAGGTTTGAGGAAAGGGATATCATAATGGAACCCTCTAAATAGCAATCTAACTAATCTAGTGATCTAGTTGTTGTTCTAGATAAAGGGAAGACATATAACTCATTCTTTACATGGGATTGTATCTTTCATCTACCTAAAGCAATAGAAAGTGAATGAATGAATCAATAGACAATTAATCTAGTTTGTAAGGGTAATGGAAAGGTTAGTTTCAGCTATAGTACTTGTAGATAGTTCTCTCCTAGGTTTGAGGAAAGGGATATCATAATGGAACCCTCTAAATAGCAATCTAACTAATCTAGTGATCTAGTTGTTGTTCTAGATAAAGGGAAGACATATAACTCATTCTTTACATGGGCTTGTATCTTTCATCTACCTAATGCAATAGAAAGTGAGTGAATGAATCAATAGACAACTAATCTAGTTTGTAAGGGAAATGGAAGGGTTAGTTTCAGCTGTAGTACTTGTAGTTAGTTCTCTCCTATGTTTGAGGAAAGGGATATCATAATGGAACACTCTAAATAGCAATCTAACTAATCTAGTGATCTAGTAGTTGTTCTGTACATACAACTCATTCTTTACATGGCATTGTATCTTTCATCTATATAAAGCAATAGAAAGTGGATGAATGAATCATCTAGTTAGTAAGCACAATAGATAGGTTAGTTTCAATGGACTATTTAACTTTCTCATTTAGGAAGCAAGGGAACTTCTTATTTGATTGTGTATATAACTCTAGTACTTGTAGTTAGTTCTCTCCTATGTTTGCGTAAAGGGATATCATAACGGAACACTCTATATAGCAATCTAACTAATCTAGTGATCTACTTGTTTTTGATAAATGGGAGACATACAACTCATTCTTTACATGGGATTGTATCTTTCATATACCTAATGCAATAGAAAGTGAATGAATGAATCAATAGACAACTAATCTAGTTTGTAAGGGTAATGGAAAGGTTAGTTTCAGCTATAGTACTTGTTGAAGGGTAATTCGTGTTTCTTTCTAAGTTCGCAATGAGTCGCTAGTCTAAGTCGTTCTAGTTCTTCTTCTTGTAGTGTTCCTCTAAGATAGGAAATGAGTCTTCTTGTAGCTTCCTCGTACCTGAAATACACTAGAGGGGGGGGGGGTTAGTGTCTCTTGCCCGGTCTGTAAGGTATCAGACCGGAGAGGCGACTTTACGAGTAGGGAGTTGTGAGGCTTCCCTAGTATGAGTAGTGAGAGTGGTGCTCGGGTGGTGTTATTAATGCTTACTGTTGAGGAGTAAATGAGGCCTTTATATACTTGTGGCTCTTCAACTTCCGATCGCGTAGGATCACGCCACGTGTACGGCTAGGATTGAGGCCTTCCTCGGCCCAGGCCCATTAAGGAGGTCCGTGGGCCTTGGCCCAAGAGAGCAACCATGGCTGGTCGCTCTGGGGTCCTCGTGCCTTCCTTGTGCGTGGATGATGCGAGTAGTGTCCTGCTCAGTTTCTGTCAAGGAGCGTTACCTTGACGTAAGGTCTCCTCGAGCCCGAGAGATGCTCCTCGAGCCCACTGGCAGCTTTGTCCTTGTGAGGAGCTTATTTTGAGGGTTGTCCTCCCAGTGATGGTCGGACCCTATGTTGGTCGATCCACACCTTAGTGACATACTTGGGTGTGGTCGTGCCCCTTGAGGGACGGCCTATGATGCTTTGTCGCGCTCTTAGACCGCTCCAGTTCGTACATGCGGACTGGACATATTTCAACACTAACATATGTCCCCCTAGTTTCCAAGTATCTTTGTAGAAGATAGTTGAGGAACTATGTTGAAGTAGAGGTCGAGCAGAGCCTCGACTAGTAGTGGGCGAAAAAAGATTTCCGTATTCGCACCTTGGTATCTTTCCCTCCTCCTATCTCTCCCTCCCCCCCCTTTTTATAGGGTGCGAGCAGACGTTGCTCGGACCGTATGAAAAGAGGTATTTTTGCTGGGAAAAGATCGGATCCGGGTAAGTATTCCTTAGTGGAATGGAATGACTTCCTGCCGCTTTTTGCTTGCAAAGTATCTCGCGGAGAGATACTTGTGTAAAAGGAATGGAATGACTTCCTGCCGCTTTTTGCTTGCAAAGTATCTCGCGGAGAGATACTTGTGTAAAAGGAATGGAATGACTTCCTGCCGTTTTTTGCTTGCAAAGTATCTCGCGGAGAGATACTTGTGTAAAAGGAATGGAATGACTTCCTGCCGCTTTTTGCTTGAAAAGTATCTCGCGGAGAGATACTTGTGTAAAAGGAATCTCGAGGAGAGTAGCTTCATGAGCGTCTCCTCGATCCCCTGACACGTGTCCGTCAAGTTTTCGCTTTTCTGACATTTTTCACCATGTTGTCCCGAGGAGGACCGACCATGGTCGTCGACCTGTCTCTGCGTGTCTCGAGTAGCCCGGTGCTCGCGCCGCGTATTGATTGCCGTGGTTAGGTAATTCGCTTCGACTTTGGGAGCGGGAGCGGGAGCGTGGAGGGCATAACCGGTAATTCGCCAGGCGGTCGTAATCTGGACCGTTGGTCTTGGACACGTGGTCGGTCCGGATGGCGCGAGGACATGCGTCGTATCGTATCCCCGAGATACCCTTCTATAAATAGGTCAACACTCGGTCATTCCACACTTTTCGCAATCCGAATATTCAGAGCTAAAAAGAGAGAGCGAGGAGAACTTCAGAGATCGACGAGTGTGAGTGATCGAGCCAATTGACGTGCGAGGAGCTTGTTCGGTGAGCAGAATCCGATTTTCAGGTGAGTTTCTGACCTTTCCGGCCTTCTTTCCGGTTTCAAAGCTTCATCCAGTCAATAACAAGTAAGTTTCCTTACTCACATTGCCCTTTCTTGCCTTTAATCGCTTCTTTTTTGCTTCGAAATGCCTTATATTCTCTGCCTTCTTGCTTTTTCGCTTTTGGCTTTTGCATGTTAGCTCTTTTCTTTGATTTATGCCTCCCGGAAATGTTGTTATCTGAATAATGACCGGTAGATGACGGCCTAAGAACGGCCATGGACCTAATAAACTGTAAACGGACTTGTATACGGAACTTAACGGAATTGATTTGGACCGATTTGGCTTGCATGTCCGTAGAAGTAGCTCCCCTTTTCTTTGTTGTATACCCCTTGTTGCCTCCTCATTAGCGTACGGCTGTAGAAATAACTATAGGAAGTTTTTCGGGCGGTTGGTCGCTCTTCGATTTTCGTATATGCATGTGCTCGCTCCTGTTTTGCTGTATATGCATGTGGTCATGCTGCTCGATTTTGTTCGACAATTTGGAAGCTTTCGCCAGGGAATTTATATTTGCAGCCTTGGGTCCCTAATTTTGTTCCTGGCAAAACAATATCCACACGTGTGCGTGTTTGGGTACGTTTATATGGTTTGCGTTATGAGCATCATCACAATTCTGTTATTATGTCATTGGCAGCGGCTCTTGGTACTCCAATTCGACTGGATAAGGCCTCGTTGGATCGTTGTTTTGGGAATTATGTTAAGGTTCTGGTGGAAGTTGATCTCTCACAACCTTTGGATTATCAGATTCAACTTGAAACTCCTGCAGGTGATATTTGGATTGAAGCTTTTTATGAGGAGCTGCCTGCGTTTTGTATTACTTGCCAAGCGGTTGGTCATGCAACTGAAGCTTGCAACAGGAACAAAGATACCGGGGCTCCCAGTTCCACTCCTTCATCTCCCCGTTCGGATAATGCTATGCCAGATTCTACAGCTGAAGTTGTTCATGCTTCTTCTCGTGCTAATATTGGTGGCGCTACAGCTTCTTCTACTCGTGTTGCAACTCCGGCAATTAGTAACGCCTCACCTAGTTCGAACATTGTCAGTATTCCTAGTTCCTCTACTTCGAGGGGTAATAATCCGGCCTCTACTGTTTCTGGCCGTACGCAAGCTGCTGGTCTGGTTTGGCGTCCTTCTTCTTCGACTTCGGCTGCTAATGCTTCTCGTTTTGTCCCTCGGCGAAATGTCCCCTTGCCCAAAAGGTCAGCACTTCCGGCTGTAAATGCGTTGGTGGAGAAGAATAGCTTTGCGGTGTTGGGTTCCATTTCGGAGGATGAGGCCCCAAGGGAGGAGGCTGCCAATCTACCAACGTCTATTTTGTCTCGTGATACACAAGGCTCCCATCCTCCGGTGCAACTTGATCATGCGATTTCGGATTCTGCTGTTGATAACCTAGGGGAAAGGGGAGCGACCAGCTCACTGGTTGTGGGAGGCGAACCGCTCCCCACCCCAGGCGGTGCGCCCCATGCCTCCAGTACACTTCTTCCATCTCTGGACATGAGGGGCGGTTCGCCCCACGCGCCAGGCGTTGCGCCCCGTGCCTCCAGTGCCCATCTTCCATCTCTGGACGCTTTGAAAGCTATGGAAATTGTGGCGGGAGCTAAATGGGGTGAATTAGAAGATGATGATGATGTTAATCTGGATCTCACCAATCAGATTTTAGCTGGACATTCCCCTGCTCCTAAGCAAGTAGCTTCAGCGGGTTCCAAATGAATGCTCTCTTTTGGAATATTCGAGGTTTTGGGAACATTGATTCTCAGAACATGTTACGTCATCATGTACTATCTTTTCGTCCACGTTGGCTTGCTTTAGTGGAGCCTAAGATTCCCTCCTCTCAAATTTCGGATTCTTTCTGGAGTTCTTTGGGTTTGCGGTTCCTTGGTGCAAATGTTCGCAATAATAGTTTACCTAACATCTGGGTTCTAGAGGAAACTTCTATTACGGGTTCCTCTATCATTTTCTCTTCTTCACAATCTGTGGTTATTAAAGTTAATTGGTTGCATTGTGATTTCATTTTAGCTTTCATTCATGGTCATTCTGATTATATTTGTCGTCGAACTTTATGGCAGGATTTGTTGTCTATTCAAGGGCTTCTGGTGTGTTTACTTGGTGATTTTAATGCGGTCCTTGGGGCGCATGAACGCTCGGCTGGTAGCCCTTCCCGTGTTGAAACATGGGATTTTCAGTCCTTCATTAATGATGGTGATTTCCTGGATTTACCTAGTGTGGGACCTTTCTTCACCTGGTCTAATCATCGTTTCTCTCATGGTTATCTGGAAACTCGTATAGACCGTGTCCTAGCTACGCAAAGTTTTATTGACCTTTGGGAGGCGGTGAATGTTAAGGTGGGTTTAAGAGCTTGCTCTGATCATAGCCCCCTTTTCCTTGGTTGCTCTCCGTTGGGTGTTATCTCGAAGCCTCGCCCTTTTAGATTCCAGGTAATGTGGCTTTCACACAAAGCTTGTGAGGATTTAATAAAGCAATCTTGGAATTCGCCGTTGACTGCGATGGGGGCCTGTTCCTTGGTTCAGCGGAAGCTTAAGAGGCTGAAAACTTCTTTAAGGGAGTGGAATCTCACTGTTTTTGGTGATATTAAAGTTCGCATCACTGAGGCTAAGACTGAATTGGAGGGGATTCAACAACTTCTAGTTTCCTCTGATTCACCGCATGTTTTCCATGGTCAGGAGCTGGTGGCATTGCGTAAACTAAATGAGGTGTTGCATCAAGAATCAATTTTCTTGCGTCAAAAATGTCGAGCTTCTTGGCTCAAAGATGGTGACAGGAACACGAGCTTCTTTCATCGCTCTTTAAAGATTCGCCAAGGGAAGATGGGAATTTCTATTCTACGTATTGGGGAGGATTTGTCTCATGATGCGATAGCCATTAAGAATCATATTATTGCTTACTATGAGCAACTTTTTACGCAGAATCCAGCGGCTTCTAGTTCCTTCGATGGCTTGGAGGGTGTCATTCATCCGGTTATTACAAATGGGCAGAATCATCAGTTACTTATGGTCCCCACGGAGGAGGATATTCGCAATGTGGTGTTTGGTATGTCCCCGGATAGTGCTCCTGGTCCGGACGGCTTTGGTGGTCGTTTCTATCAGTCAATGTGGCATATCATTGGTCCTGAAACTTGTGCGGCAATTCGTGCTTTCTTTGTGCATGGTTCCTTCCCTTCCGGGCTAAATTCTAGCTTTGTCACTTTAATTCCAAAGGTGCAAGATGCGGTGCGCATTGAGGATTATCGCCCTATTGTTCTTGGCAATTTTTTGTACAAGATCATTACGAAGATTTTAGCGGACAGGTTAGGTCCTATTCTTTCTGCTACTCTTTCTTTCCATCAGTTTGGTTTTATCCCTGGAAGACGTATCCATGATTGTATTGCACTAGCCTCTGAAGGAGTTAATGGTCTTGGACGTAGATGCTCGAACGGGAACTTGATTTTAAAAGTTGACATTCGGAAAGCTTTTGACACTCTTCGCTGGTCTTTTCTTCTTCGAGTTCCGTCGCTTCTCGGTTTCTCTCCAACTTTTGTCGCTTGGATTGATTATTTGCTTCACTCTGCCAAGCTTTCTATTTTGATCAACGGGGCTCCTGAGGGATACTTTAGTTGTTCGCAAGGACTGCGTCAAGGGGACCCTTTATCCCCTTTGCTTTTTTGTGTGGCGGAAGAAGTTTTGAGCAAGATGATTGCAAGGGCAGCCAACTCAGGGGAGCTCTCTAGTCTTTTTCTTGGTCGAAATATTTCCTTTCCCTCTCATCTTTTATATGCAGATGATGTAATTGTTTTTTGTAGGGCGACACAAGCTAATTGCCGAGCTCTCCTTCGAATTTTCACACAATATGCAGCTTGGTCGGGCCAAGTCTTCAATCCCCAGAAGTCTCGGGCTTATTTTAGCACCTACATATCTCGTGCACGCCGTTTAAGGATGTGTAGATTATTGGGAATTGTGGAGGGTAGCCTTCCTTTCACTTATCTCGGCGTCCCTTTGTTTAGAGGAGCTCCTCGGGTTCGGCATCTCCAGGCACTTGCTGACTCTATAATCTCAAAGTTCAGCAAGTGGAAAGGTTCGTCCCTCTCTATGGCTGGTCGGGTTTGCCTTGTTCAATCTGTGATTCAGGGCGCCTTTGTTCATTCCATGATGATATATCGCTGGCCGGTCTCTTTACTTAAACGCATGGAAGCTAGCATAAGGAATTTTGTTTTCACGGGCAATATTCTTAAGAAAGCTATTGTTTCAGTCTCTTGGAAGAAGTGTTGTGCGCCCAAGCTGGAGGGCGGTTTGGGATTACGCTCTTTGTTTGCAGCAAATTTAAGTTATCTTGCAAGGCTCACGTGGGATATCTGGGTGGCTAAGATCCCTTACTTGGAGGTTTTTCGTCACAGGTTTCTTCGGGGCAGCCAGTTGCGCTCCTATGTTACTTCGTCTATCTGGTTCGGTTTTCGAGATTGTTTGCCTAAACTTGCTTCTTCCACTCGGTGGTTGGTTTCTCAAGGTTCTACCATTCGTTTTTGGCTTGATAACTGGCTAGGCTACATTATTACTGACCGTGTAGGTATTCTGGATCACCTACGATCGCACTTTGAGTTCACAATAAGTGATTACTGGACTCCATTGGGTTGGTTAATTTCTGACTCGTTTAGGGCTGCCTTCCCAGCAGTTACTCAGGATGTTCTGGATTACCATCTTGCACCCATGGATTCTGACAAATGCATTTGGACTGAGACTTTGGATGGTGCGATTTCCTCAAAAGCTACATATCATTTCTTTAGATAGCATTATCCGGAAGCTACATGGGGCTCTTGGATCTGGTCTTCGTTTATCCCTCCTAGGCGTTCAACTATGGTTTGGAAAGCGGTTCATGGCTCTCTTCCAACGTGGGAGAAGCTCCAGACTCGTGGTTTCATTGGCCCCTCCGTTTGTATCTTTTGCTTTGCTGATTTAGATTGTCACCATCATTTCTTGGTTTCTTGTTCTTTTGCTATTATGATTTGGCAGCCTATTTTTGATTTATTTCAGGTGCCTTTTAGATGTTGCTCTAGCTTTGGTGAGTTTTTGTTATATGCTATGAGCTTCACTTTTAGCCCGCAGGTTCTGTCGATTTGGAAGCTCACTTTTATCACCACCTGTTGGGCTTTGTGGACGGCCAGGAATCGGTTTCTGTTTGAGAACATAGTAATTTCCAAACATGCTATTCTTCTTTCGATCTGGAGTTTAGTTGGGGAGGCGGACTCTTTTTCTCTTGGAGTGATGTCCAACTCTCAGAGTGATCTTCAGGTTTTGCACTCTTTCCGTATTAAAGGCTGCCCTAGGAGGTTTCGGGATATCATTGAGGTGCGTTGGTATCCCCCAGGCCATGGTTGGGTTAAATGCAATACAGATCGATGGGAGCTCTATGGGGGCGCCGGGTGACTCTACGGCAGCGGGAGTCTTTCGAGACTCGAGTGGTGTTGTTCTGGGGTGCTTTGCTCGTCACGTGGGCTGCCTTTTCGCATTTGAGGCTGAGTTAATTGCGTCTATGCATGCTATCTTGATTGCTTTCTCTCGTGGATGGCACCATTTATGGCTGGAATCTGACTCTAGCTATGTTGTCAATCTGCTCAGCACTCGTTCTTCGCAGGTTCCTTGGAAGTACAGAAATCAGTGGCTACAAATTCTGGAGTGTCTAAACGCTATGGAGTTCAAGGTCTCTCATATTTATAGGGAAGGCAATTCCGTTGCGGATGCTCTCTCCAATTTGGCGACAGATGGCTTTTGGGATATCGCTCCTGCTAGTGTTTGTAGTCTTGTATTTAGGGACATGTTTGGTCTTCCCTATTATAGGTTCCCGCAACATTAACGCTCAGGCACTCTTTTTCCCAGGCACGGGTTTTTCCCAATGGGTTTTTCCGTGATTGGGTTTTAACGAGGCCCGCGGTTGCAACCAAGCTACGTTCTCTAGTAGTTTGGGTTAGTTAGCATCTGTGAGTTTACGCTGTTCTTTGCTTTTGTATACTCTTTGTACTCTTTTCCCGTTTAATATATTTGCACCATTCATTCAAAAAAAATGCTGCTCGATTTTCTACTCATGCTTTGAGCGATTGGTCGCTCCTTGTATGCTTCTCGCTCTACTTTTGCTTTGATGTAGAGTAACTTCTTGATTTACTTGCTCTTTCCTTTTTGAAATTTTTCTCCGTTCGGGAGGTCGAACTTTAATGAACATACCTAAAAGGACCTCTCGGACTATCACAAACCATCCTAACTTCTTTCTTTGCCCCCCTTTAGGATGTCCGAGAGGAGCGACGACAGCCAAAACATCTCGGCCGCCGGTGAGTATGGGAGCGACCATACTACGTCGCCCGATACGTCAGACGTATCGGCGACCTTCCTCGATGACACGATAGAGGAGGCTGTCGAGGAGCCTCAGCTCGAGCAAGGGGGCGAGCGGGCTGCCGAAGAGGATGAAGAGACTGAGAGTGAGGAGGACCTCTATCAGTTGGTATCCAGGAAGAGGCGTCGTACCGAGGACGACGACTTTATCGACGACCGTACAGAGGCGGAAGGTGGTCCCCGCAACCCTGGTGTATCTGCGGAGTTGATTACTCGCGCCGCCCAATTCCACGGGCGAAATTACGGGGCAGTTAACGTGGTCCCTCCTGCCGACATCCGGGTCGAGGAGATGGATGACACGGAGAGGCCGGAGTTGGCCTTAGCGCTGTATGAGGAGGGTGAGCATTCGGCCAAGCGCGGGAAGGCCCCGATACCCGTTCAAATCATTGATAGTGATGAGACGGATGATGAGAGCGAGGAGGACGACGAAGCGACTTCTCCTCGGACTAGTCCCCCTTCAAAGAGGGTTAGATTCCCTCCACAAACAACTAGGAGGGCCGTGATCACCGACGAGGAGGAGGATGAAGTTCCTCTGACGATCGGGGACACTAACAGGAGTGAAGCTGGTCCGAGTACTAGGTCTCCTTCCTTCTCGGAGGGGCAAAGGCGTGCAATTAGAGATGCGAAGAGGTTCGCACGCGAGGAGGAGACCAGTTACCACTCCATTGATCCGACCACTATTGACTTTACGTTTCCGAGTGGGACTCGAGCA
Organism: Plantago ovata; assembly: GCA_028274465.1. Taxonomy (NCBI): domain Eukaryota; kingdom Viridiplantae; phylum Streptophyta; class Magnoliopsida; order Lamiales; family Plantaginaceae; genus Plantago; species Plantago ovata. Next base: position 25,486,744 of record CM051458.1, read on the forward strand.
GCCAACCCACTCGAGGACCAGGAGGGTGAGATGCGGCGTGCTCAGATGGTCGCTGATAAGAAAAAGGCGGAGCGTAGAGCGAGCAAGCGTAGAGCGAGCAAGTCCAAAAAGGCGAAGGTAGTCAAGGAGCCTGAGCCTAAAACAACCAAGGCCGCTGAAAAGAAATTCACGAAGAGTGCTCGCACGGTTGACCTCCCCGATCCTCAGGGCGAGAAGAACGAGGATGGGATCATACCGACCACCTCTTCTACCGTCAAGCTCGACGAGGTTCCCACACTTAGGTGGAAGTATTCTCTCCCTGAGAATAAGTTTGACATCCTCGTGCCCAAGGAGGATCAAACTTTTTACAATGCTCCCCCTGGGTATATGGCCGTTCACTGCATCAGCTTGGATCGAGGATGGATACTCCCCTTCTGTGATGCTTTCCGCGATATCTTCAATACGTTGGGGATCGCTCCTTGGCAATTAGTGCCAAGTGCCTTTGGAACCCTGGTTTGCTTTGGAGTCTTTTGCATGAAGAAGGGGATCGAGCTAAACTTCCACAACTTCAATCAACTGTTCCGAGTCTCGATGAGCTCCGGGAATAAATACTTTTACTATTTCAATGCTCGACCAGGCCTTGGGTTCATCATGGACGCTCCTAGCTCCTCGGGCTACAAGTGGTTCCATAGGTACTTCTACGTCAGAAAGAGAAGGTTGCCTAACATGAGCGAGGAGGAGCTGGAGTGGGGAGTACCCAAGCTCATGTTCAGAGGGAAGATCGCGGACAAGCATCCGTTGCCCGAGGAGTCTGATCCCTGGGTCATGGAGCTCGAGGAGCAGAATCGGGGACCCCATCCCGAGAAGTACTTTTACTGGGGGTTGGTCCTTCAGCCACTTCCCTATTTGGCGGGACTTTCGCCTTACGCGTACACAGGGTATATCGGGAACCGATATACCCGGAAAGTCCTCTTCGGTAACTAGTTCTTCGCGCTTTTTCTTTGCTTTGTACTTGTATTTTTTCTTTGCTTGCTTTGTCTGTTTATGATATGTCCTCGCTTTCTTACTTTCCTCGTCGATTTTTATTGCTCCTCGATCGTACTAACTTGTGTTTATTCTCTTGCAGCTTATTGGTTCCAGTGGATAATGTCGAAGACACTGGCCGCCAAGGAGGAACAGAGGAGGAAGCAAAGGCTAGCCAACAAGCAGACAAAGATCCTCGGTTCCTTGAACTTGACCCCTCCCCGCAACGCCGCACATCATCGAGATGCCTTAGTGCATGAGGGGCTCGATACCCGAGAGAACCCTGTAGAGGCCATCAAAAGGGCCGAGGAGGAGGCCGCTGCGAAGAGGTCCAGGGAGGCTAAGGAGGCCGAGAAGGAGGCCTTGAATACGATCGAGGCGGAGAAGAGGCCGGAGAGGCCTGCAGCGAAAAAGGGGGCGAGGAAGCTCAACCTTGGTGGTAACAACGAGCCTGCCCGTAAGAAGGGTAAGGTAGCCGCTTCTGGGGATGAAGTGAAGTGGCTCATTCAAATGAGCGACCTCGACAGGGCACATGAGCTGAGCATGTGCTCGCTCCAGGTATTTGTCTTTATACTTATTGTTGTGAAATTTCTCTAAGTATAAATTTTTCTCTCCTCGCTAACTTTGTTTTCTTTTTGCAGCTCGAGAACTTGAAGGAGGCGTATGGCCAGGTTGCTGCTGATCGGGCCGACATAGGGGTCGTTATCGAGGACCTCGAGAAGAAGCTGGCTGCTTCAGAGTCAAAAGCCAAGGTCTCGGAGGCTGAGGCCGGGAAGCTGAAGATAAAGGTCGAGGAGCTGGAGAAGGAGCTCTCCCGGGAGAAATCGAGGAGCAAGAGCTTCAAGGGTGCTTACGCCACTTTGTCCATTTGCATGGAAAAGTTTAAGGCAAGCATCCTGTCTTTCCTCAAAGGGAGCCGAGTCTCTGCTGCTCGCGACTTCATGTCGTCGGTCACTTATAAGTTGGCCCTGAGAGATGTACAAGTGGCATCGCGCGAGGAGGGCTTCTTCTCGTGTGTTGGCCAACTAAAGAGGGTCAACATGCTTCCGGTAGACTTCGATCCCGATGACCGCGAGGACTTGCATCCCGGGCGGCGCGAAGACCTCACTCCTTACCCCGATGAGGAGATCACCGAGGAGATGCACGAGGCGTGCGAGTTTGGCGAGCTGGTGACCGACCCAGAAGTTCCTTATCCCAGCAAGCCAGCTTACCTCCCCGCCTGGGTGCCTGAGTGCTTGAGAAGCGGGATAATCTACCCGTTCAAGAAGGCAGCTCTTCGGAACGCTGCTTGGGTGAAGTTGAGCGATCCGGTCCTCGGGAGGGCAGCAGACTTCGTCGAGCCAGAGCTAACAATGTACCAAAAGGCAATCGAGGAGGCTCGGGCTTTGGAGCAAGACAATATCGAAGGCCCTGAAACGAGCACAGTTCGAGGAGGAGCTGCAAGCGCGACCACCCCGGTCACTGAATTTACCGACAGCCGTACTCGCTAAGATCGGGGAGCCTCCTTGAAGATCGAGTATGCTCGGGGCACGTTGTAATCTTTTCATTTCCGTACTTGCATTTATTTTCAAACAATTTCCATTTGGCCCTTTGAGGCACTCCTCGAAACAAATATGTTTGTAACATAAGTTTCATTGTTGTTGTTTATTCGCTACTCTTCCCTTTAAATAAAATGCAATGCTCTTCGCTTTTTTACTTATACTTGTGTTCTTACTAGTTCCAACTTTCGTTATGACGTATAACTTGGATACAGTAGTTAAACACGTATAAGTTAGAAACGAGAACCAATGTTCCTCGCTGCGAGCTATTCGATCTATCAACGTAGATGCTTCTCAATCATACTGATCACTTGAGGAAAAATTCTAAGTGTTGAACTTAGAAAAATTTCCAAGTGTTGAGTTAGAAAGACTGGAAGTCTCTCTCCTCGATCACTTCCGTCTCCTCGCTTTTTCTTCTTTGAGTGGTTTCCTGATCGATTCTCTTATAGAGTTTAGAGAGCGGGGAGGGTTCCCCTAATCATGGAAATCGACTAGCTTTTATGCAGGTTAAGTAAGCTTCTCGATCGAGTAGTCTTATTTTTTGAGTATAGTAGCTCTATACTTGAACATTTTCTTGTTGAAAGAGACATTGTATTGATTTGTCGGAAATGCAATTACAATGGGGGCTCTTCGGCCAGCTTGCTTACAACAACTTTTTAACAAAAGCAAGGGGTACCTCTCACTTGGAAAAGTGAGGAATCCTCCTCGATCAATGGACCTTCCACATAAGTTTTCAAAAAGCTTTTTCTCTTGCAACTTCAAGCGTAGAATCTCTGGAGGTTAGAAGTATTCCATGGATTTTTCAATACCCTTCCCTCCATGTCTTGAAGACGATAACTTCCGTTGGACCTTGCTTCAATTATCTTGTAGAAGCCTTCCCAATTGGGTTGCATCTTCCCAACTTTGCCCAAGATATCTGCTCTTCGGAGTACTAGGTCTCCTACTTGGAAGTCTCTTTCTCTCACGCCTTTGTTGTAGGTCTTCGCGATAAGTGCTTGATATCTGAGGATATTGGCCAAGGCGTTGGTCCTTGCCTCACTGATTGTCTCCAGGTCGAAGAGTCTCTCTGTATGATTGTCCTCGGGTTGGTACCCTTGGATTCTGAGGGTTTCCACCGCCACTTCTGCTGGTATGACCGCCTCGGACCCGTAAACTAGCGAGAAGGGAGTCTCTCTTGTAGCTGTTTTTGAAGTAGTGCGGTATGCCCACACCACTCCATCAAGCTCGTCGACCCAGTCCTTGTTGGTAGCGAACCTCTTCTGCAAGTTGTTGACAAGGATTTTGTTGACGGCTTCTGTTTGCCCATTGGATTGAGGATGTCCTACAGAGGTATACCTCCTCTCAATCTTCATTTCCTTGCATCATTCATTGAATCTTTGGCCGCAAAATTGAGCACCATTATCCGAGATGAGGACCCTTGGCAAGCCAAATCGACACACGATGTTCCTCCATACGAAGTTCATAACTCTTTGTTCGGTGATGGTAGATACTGCCTCAACTTCCGCCCACTTGCTAAAGTATTCGACCGCGACGATGATGAACTTCTTTTGACCCGTGCCTCTTGGAAAGGGACCGACTATGTCGATGCCCCATATGTCGAACGGACAAGTGATGGCGATGGGCATAAGAGGTTTCGCCGGTACGTTGATCAAATTGGCGTGTAATTGACACTCCTCGCACTTTCTCACAAATTGTGCAGCGTCTTCACGAACAGTGGGCCAGTAGTATCCTTGTCGAATGACTTTTTGCGCGAGAGTTCTTCCTCCGGCATGGTCGCCGCAACTTCCTCGATGCATTTCTCCAAGAAGTTTTTGAACTTCATGCTCGGCGACGCATCTCAAGTAAACTCCCTCGAAAGACCTTTTGTACAAGTAGTCTCCTTGCATGATGTATCGAGGAGCTTTTCCTTTGATTCTCCTTGCTTCAGCCTTGTCACGAGGAAGGCTTCCATTTTTGAGATATGTTGTTATCTCTTGCATCCAATTCGGTTGATCGTCAATTGCCAAGACGTTTGGCTTTGATGACCACAAAGATGATGCGTTGATTCTCATGAGTATCACATTCCGGGTATCAACTCCTCCAGGAGGCTGAAGCATACTTTGATAGGGCATCTTCCCTTTGATTGAGATCCTCTGAGAACTTTTCAATCTCACAACTTTCAAACTTTTGAATTTCTTCCGTGATGGCACTTTTGTACTCAGCTAGTAAGTCTTTCTTGGTTCTGAATTTCCCCGAGATTTGCTTCTCGGCCAGTTGAGAATCAGGTGAAGAGATGTAGCTTCTTCACTTCCAATGACTTTGCCATACGTAGAGCGATGAGGATGGCTTCGTATTCTGCTTCATTGTTGGAGACCGGGAAACTAAGAGTAACGGCGTACTCTAGTTCAGCCCCTCCGGGACTCTTGAAGTATATTCCTATCCCGCCATTTTTTCCTGATGAGGATCCATCAACATGAAGAATCCAGACGTCTCCGTGGTCGACTAGTTCTTTGGGTTTTGGAGAGACGGTCTCCGTACCCTTAGGCTCGTCGGTTTTCTCTGTCAGGAACACTTCATGCCTTTTCCTTTTGGTTTGGGACATCGCCTTAAGCTCTTTTAAAGCATCTTCTAGAGCTTGCATTGGGTTGTTTTGATGGGGTTGCTCTTCGACCATCATCATAGCACTCTTTGTTGCAGAAGAGTTTTCCTCCGAAGTTCCTTTTGAGGGATACTCCACTAGGAAGTCGGCTATGACTTGTGCTTTCTTGGCTACGGGTGCTTGGTAGTCGATGTCGTACTCACTTAGTTCAATCGCCCATCTTGCCATTCTTCCCGAATTTTCGGGCTTTCCGAGGACTTGCTTGAGAGGTTGCTTTGTCAAAACAACAACCTTGTGAGCACCAAAGTAGGGTTTTAGCCTCCTTGCAGTATAAACAAGAGCAAAGGAAAGCCTCTCAATATCCATGTACCGCGTTTCAGCCCCGGCAAGTACTTTGCTCAAGTAGTAGATGGGCAAGTGGTCGTTTCCTTGGATTCGCACCAAAACCGAGCTGATAGCTTCCCCGGTTGCTGCTAAGTACAAGTAGAGTACCTCTCCGTCCACGGGCTTTGACAATAGAGGAGGAGCGAGTAGGTATTCTTTCAGCTTCTCGAAGGCTTCCTCGCACTCCTTTGTCCACTCGAAGTGGCTGCTCTTTCTCAATACCTTGAAAAAAGGTAGATTTTTCTCGGCAGACCTTGAGATGAATCTACTCAATGCAATTGATTTTCCGACCAATTGTTGCACCTCATTGATGGACTGAGGTTGGGGAAGATCGAGGATGGCCTTTATCTTTTCGGGGTTTGCTTCTATTCCTCTCTCTGTCACCATGTAGCCGAGGAACTTACCCCCTTTGACTCCAAAGGTACACTTCGCCGGGTTGAGCTTCATGCCATACTTCCTCAAGATTGAGAAGCACTTTGCCAGGTAACCTACATGTTGCTCCTCGGTCTTGCTCTTGACGAGCATGTCATCGACATATACTTCCATTGTTTTACCTAGCTCTTCCTTGAACATCTTGTTAACCAACCTTTGGTAAGTCGCTCCGGCGTTCTTAAGACCAAATGGCATCACGTTGAAGCAATACACATTGCCGTTAGCGAAGAAGGCGGTCTTAGGCACATCATCTTTGGCCATTTTGACCTGGTAGAAGCCCTGGTATGCATCCATGAAACTCAGGAGGGCGCATCCAGCGGTGGAATCAACAAGCTGGTCGATCCGTGGGAGAGGGTATGGATCCTTCGGGCAAAACTTGTTGAGCCTTGTAAAATTGTTGCACATTCGCCATTTCCCCGGACCCTTCTCCACGAGGACCACATTGCATACCCAGTCTGAGTATCTCACTTCTTTGATGTGGCCAGCTTTAAGAAGCCTTTGTACCTCCGCTTCTATGATGGCATTATCTTCCGCACTGAAGTCTCTTCGCTTTTCTCTGATGTGGGTGATCGATGGGTCTACGTTCAGACGGTGAACGGCGACACGTGGGTCGATCCCCTTCAGGTCCTCGGTGCTCCACGCGAAGATATCGTTGTTATCTTTCAAACATTGGATGAGTTTCATCCTGAATTTAGTGGCCATCTCTATGCCAATTTTTGTGACCTTGTCGGCACTTCCTTCGACAATTTGGATTTCTTCTAGGGCTTCTCTTGCTTCAATTTTGTTTTCCTCAAAGAATTTCTTCTTTTTGGAAGAGGGTGGGACTGGTGGAATCACTTGATACTCCTCGAGCTCCTTAACAGCTCCTACTAGAGTATCTTTGTCTTTCTTCATGATTGCTTTTCTTCGCCTAAGTGACGGACTTGGCTTTTTTGATTTTCTCTTCACTCGCCGAACCGTGTAGAAACGATAAGGCGCATTGTGGACAAGGGGTGTCTCCTCGGATGGCTGCCCAAGGTTGGGTTCTCCAATGGCAACCCTTGAAGTGAACTTGGCTGACAAGGTGTAGCATTCCCATGCTTCTCGTATGTCTCCTACTTCTTGTCCGATTCCCAAAGGAGTGGGGAATTTCAGCTTGTTGTGGACCGTGGACACTACGGCTCGGAATTGAGAGAGAGCGGGTCGGCCTAGGACTGCGAAATAATCAAATGGCATATCGACCACCACAAAAGGAACCTGTTGGGTTACCCGTCTAGGAGCGCTACCCATTGATACTGTGAGGTTGATCATTCCGAGCGGCATGATAGGTTGTCCTCCGAATCCTACCAATGCGCTCCTCACTTCTCTGAGCCCTTCCCGTGGGTTCATGTGCATCCTTTTCAAGGTTCCGGTGAAAATCAAGTTTGCCGAGCACCCAGTGTCGACGAGGATTCTACCCAACTTGTAGGATTGAACATCCAAGGAAACTACAAGTGGGACGCAAGGATCATAGATGTTCCCTCCACCGGCATGCTTCAGAGGTATCTCGCTATCATCGAAAGATATAACGTTGGTACCCGGTCGCGCGGCTTGAGCATACTTCACATCTCGGACCCTGAGGTTGTCCGCCGTAATCTCCCTTTGATTACGAGTGTCGCCGCCGGCGGGTCCTCCCGCAATTGTGAGAGTGCGGATGCTTCCATTTACGGGCGGTTCTCATAATTGTTGTAATTATGGATGTCATCGTCCTGAGGGTTTCCTTGGTAGGGGTGCTCACTCCCGCTTTGAGGAGGTGGGGGCAGTAGTGCCAGGGGTTCCTCCTTCCGGATGTAGTTAACCAATTGACCGTTACGTATCATCCTCTCAATTTCGTTCTTGAGCTCGACACACTCATCTGAGGTGTGCCCTTTCCCCTTGTGAATTTGCAAAATTTTTCCGAACTCTTGTTCCTCTGATTTTCCTTAATCGGGGGTGGCCACGAGACGTCTAGCTTCCTCGAGACTATATAGTTCAAGATGTCGGATCTTGGCCTATTCAAGTCTGTATAGTTGCTATATCGTCTTGGAGGTGACCTTCTGGGAGGAGACCTCTTGTCTCTGAAATCATTTCTTGAGTTGCCCTCCTTGATCAACCCAAATTTTTGCTCTTTCCTCTGTTTCCCGGGATTTTGGGGGCGAGGAGGGTACTCTTTCTCTTTTTCTTTTTCTTTCCCTTTTTCCTTGGGAAGATTGGTTCTCACGGTGACCGTTCTTCGGAATTCCTCAGCTTCGAGGAAGTCCTTGCAAACTTTGGCAAGTTGTGCTTCATTCTCTACACACGATGCTGAGAGCACATCTTGGAATCTGATGTTGGTAGTGTTACCATACAAGTATTCTTTCCTCTCATTGATCGAGTGATCTTCGACTTGGAGGGCTGCTTCGTGAAAGCGATTGATGAAGTCCCTCAAGTCTTCATTGTTTCTCTGGACAATTTCGGCCAAGTACCTCACCCGTCTCTTGGCGTTCATTACCTTCTCGAATCGTTTAGAGAACTCCTTACAGAGATCCCTATATGATTTGATGGATCGGTGAGGGAGGCGCGACCACCACTTCATGGCTTCTCCGGAGAGGTTAGCCGGAAAGAGGAGTGCCTTGGTTCTTGAGTCATGCCCGTAGGCATCCATTTTGGTGCCAAATCTTACCAAGTAGTCCTTCGGACAACTTGTTCCATCATAGCTTTCGAAGGTGGGGAACCCTCTTTCAAATTTGGCTTGGTGGTTTCTGATCTCATCACACAAAGGGCTCGGATCTTGGTCTTGCTCTCTCTCTTGGACGGTTCCTCGAAGAGTCTCTATCTGAGCATCAAGTGCGGATTTCCTCGCGTTGAGTTCCTCCAGAGTGAGCCTCCTCCCCGTGATCGGATCGACCAGGGGGGTTACCTCAGCTACTGTTCTCAATGCTTGATTCTCTTCCACTGCTTCTTGTTGGTTTTGAGGAGTTACCTGGTTGGGGGTAACTTGATTGGGGAGAGCGGGTGGTGTAGCGACCACCTGAACTCTATTTTCTTGTTGCGCCACATTTTGCAATGATGCCCGTATTCTTCTGTCAATCAGGTCTCTCAAGTCATCCGGGGCACCTTGTGGACCTAACCTCGATTGGATTCTTGATGGTCCAAGTCGAGATTGAATCGGCCTAGTGTTGGCTCTCGAATGTGCTTCATCTTGCGCAACAGGTGCTCTTCCCTGGGATTGACGAGGAGCGACCAGAGTGGCCCGAGGTTGCTCTTGCACCGGGGCGTGTGGTTCTCCTTGGGCTTGTATCTCGGTATTAACCCTAATAGCCTCATTACCTCCGACATATCCTTGTAAAGTAAGAAGGAATAGACCGTATTGAGCTTCGCCCATCCCGAAATCTGATGGTCGGACGACACGTCCATCAGGAAGGGTGAAGGTCAATGCGGCCGGTTGAGGAGGGTTCACTGTCACGGGAGGTTGGTTAATTGCTACCGGATGAGGCTGCCCCCTAGACTCGGCGTTGTTCGCGACTCTCAAAGCTCCGTAGGCATTTCCTATCGGAACTCCTTGTGGATTATTTTCCCCCGATGTCTCATTTTGGGAGTGAGTGACATTAGTAAATGCCCCCTCCGTGTAATCCCGGTTCCTTGCAACATTGTTGTTTCTCGGCTCCCTCGGAACACCATCCGTTCCTCCTCCGCGACCGTTACTAGAGGGACGGCCTCTAGGTCGAGGAGGGTTTCCGGGTGGTGCATTAGCAAGACGGTTGCTTCTTCTGGGAGGCATATTCGTGATGTGTCACGAGGAGGAAAGTGGCTCGACTAGCAGGGCAAGGAATGACCTTTTGTGTCGTTTCCCACAGACGGCGCCAAATGTTGAAGGGTAATTCGTGTTTCTTTCTAAGTTCGCAATGAGTCGCTAGTCTAAGTCATTCTAGTTCTTCTTCTTGTAGTATTACTCTGAGATAGGAAGTGAGCCTTCTTGTAGCTTCCTCGTACCTGAAATAGACTAGAGGGGGGGGGTTAGTGTCTCTTGCCCGGTCTGTAATGTATCAGACCGGAGAGGCGACTTTACGAGTAGGGAGTTGTGAGGCTTCCCTAGTATGAGTAGTGAAAGTGGTGCTCGTGTGGTGTCATTAATGCTTACTGTTGAGGAGTAAATGAGGCCTTTATATACTTGAGGCCTTTCAACTTCCGGTCATGTAGGATCACGCCACGTGTACGGCTAGGATTGAGGCCTTCCTCGGCCCAGGCCCATTAAGGAGGTCCGTGGGCCTTGGCCCAAGAGAGCAACCATGGCTGGTCGCTCTGGGGTCCTCGTGCCTTCCTTGTGCGTGGATGATGCGAGTAGTGTCCTGCTCAGTTTCTGTCAAGGAGCGTTACCTTGACGTAAGGTCTCCTCGAGCCCGAGAGATGCTCCTCGAGCCCACTAGCAGCTTTGTCCTTGTGAGGAGCTTATTTTGAGGGTTGTCCTCCCAGTGATGGTCGGACACTATGTTGGTCAATCCACACCTTAGTGACATACTTGGGTGTGGTCGTGCCCCTTGAGGGACGGCCTATGATGCTTTGTTGCGCTCTTAGACCGCTCCAGTTCGTACATGCGGACTGGACATATTTCAACACTAACAGTAAGGGTAATGGAAAGGTTAGTTTCATCTATAGTACTTGTAGTTAGTTCTCTCCTATGTTTGAGGAAAGGGATATCATAATGGAACACTCTGAATAGCAATATAACTAATCTAGTGATCTAGTTGTTGTTCTAGATAAGGGAAGACATACAACTCATTCTTTACATGGGATCGTATCTTCATCTACCTAAAGCAATAGAAAGTGAATGAATGAATCAATAGACAACTAATCTAGTTTGTAAGGGTAATGGAAAGGTTAGTTTCAACTACAGTACTTGTAGTTAGTTCTCTCCTATGTTTGAGGAAATGGATATCATATTGGAACACTCTAAATAGCAATCTAACTAATCTAGTGATCTAGTTGTTGTTCTAGATAAAGGGAAGACATACAACTCCTTCATTACATGAGATTGTATCTTTCATCTACCTAAAGCAATAGAAAGTGAATGAATGAATCAATAGACAACTAATTTAGTTTGTAAGGGTAATGGAAATGTTAGTTTCAACTACAGTACTTGTAGTTAGTTCTCTCCTATGTTTGAGGAAATGGATATCATAATGGAACACTCTAAATAGAAATTTAACTAATCTAGTGATCTTGTTGTTGTTCTAGATAAAGGGAAGACATACAACTCATTCTTTACATGGGATTGTATCTTTCATCTACCTAAAGCAATCGAAAGTGAATGAATGAATCAATAGACAACTAATCTAGTTTGTAAGGGTAATGGAAAGGTTAGTTTCAACTACAGTACTTGTAGTTAGTTCTCTCCTATGTTTGAGGAAATGGATATCATAATGGAACACTCTAAATAGCAATCTAACTAATCTAGTGATCTAGTTGTTGTTCTATACTTACAACTTATTCTTTACATGGCATTGTACATAAAGCAATAGAAAGTGGATGAATAAATCATCTAGTTAATAAGCACGATAGATAAGTCAGTTTTAATAAAATCTTTAACTTACTCATTAAGGAAGCAAGGGAACTTCTTATTTGATTGTGTATATAACTCTAGTACTTGTAGTTAGTTCTCTCCTATGTTTGAGGAAAGGGATATCATAATGGAACACTATAAATAGCAATCTAACTAATCTAGTGATCTAGTTGTTGTTCTAGATAAAGGAAAGACATACAACTCATTCTTTACATGGGATTGTATCTTTCATCTACCTAAAGCAATAGAAAGTGAATGAATGAATCAATACAAAACTAATCTAGTTTGTAAGGGTAATGGAAAGGTTAGTTTCATCTATAGTACTTGTAGTTAGTTTTCTCCTATGTTTGAGGAAAGGGATATCATAATGGAACACTCTAAATAGCAATATAACTAATCTCGTGATCTAGTTGTTGTTCTAGATAAAGGGAAGACATACAACTCATTCTTTACCTGGGATCGTATCTTCATCTACCTAAAGCAATAGAAAGTGAATGAATGAATCAATAGACAACTAATCTAGTTTGTAAGGGTAATGGAAAGATTAGTTTCAACAACAGTATTTGTAGTTAGTTCTCTCCTATGTTTGAGGAAACGGATATCATAATGGAACACTCTAAATAGCAATCTAACTAATCTAGTGATCTAGTAGTTGTTCTATACATACAACTCATTCTTTACATGGCATTGTATCTTTCATCTACATAAAGCAATAGAAAGTGGATGAATGAATCATCTAGTTAGTAAGCACAATAGATAGGTTAGTTTTAATAGACTCTTTAACTTGCTCATTAAGGAAGCAAGGGAACTTCTTCTTTGATTGTGTATATAACTCTAGTACTTGTAGCTTAGTTCTCTCCTATGTTTGCGGAAAGGGATATCATAACAGAACACTCTATATAGCAAAACTAATCAAGTGATCTAGTTGTTGTTCTAGATAAAGAGAAGACATACAACTCATTCTTTACATGGGATTGTATCTTTCATCTACCTAAAGCAATAGAAAGTGAATGAATGAATCAATAGACAACTAATCTAGTTTGTAACGGTAATGGAAAGGTTAGTTTCTGCTATAGTACTTGTAGTTAGTTCTCTCCTATGTTTGAGGAAAGGGATATAATAATGGAACACTCTAAATAGCAATCTAACTAATCTAGTGATCTAGTTGTTGTTCTAGATAAAGGGAAGACATATAACTCATTCTTTACATGGGATTGTATCTTTCATCTACCTAAAGCAATAGAAAGTGAATGAATGAATCAATAGAAAACTAATCTAGTTTGTAAGGGTAATGGAAAGGTTAGTTTCATCTATAGTACTTGTAGTTAGTTCTCTCCTATGTTTGAGGAAAGTTATGTCATAATGGAACACTCTAAATAGCAATATAACTAATCTAGTGATCTAGTTGTTGTTCTAGATAAAGGGAAGACATACAACTCATTCTTTACATGGGATCGTATCTTCATCTACCTAAAGCAATAGAAAGTGAATGAATGAATCAATAGACAACTAATCTAGTTTGTAAGGGTAATGGAAAGGTTAGTTTCAACTACAGTACTTGTAGTTAGTTCTCTCCTATGTTTGAGGAAATGGATATCGTAATGGAACACTCTAAATAGCAATCTAACTAATCTAGTGATCTAGTTGTTGTTCTAGACAAAGGGAAGACATACAACTCATTCTTTACATGGGATTGTATCGTTCATCTACCTAAAGCAATAGAAAGTGAATGAATGAATCAATAGACAACTAATCTACTTTGTAAGGGTAATGGAAAGGTTAGTTTCAGATATAGTACTTGTAGTTAGTTCTCTCCTATGTTTGAGGAAAGGGATATCATAATGGAACACTCTAAATAGCAATCTAACTAATCTAGTGATCTAGTTGTTGTTCTAGATAAAGGGAAGACATACAACTCATTCTTTACATGGGATTGTATCTTTCATCTACCTAAAGCAATAGAAAGTGAATGAATGAATCAATAGACAACTAATCTAGTTTGTAAGGGTAATGGAAAGGTTAGTTTCAACTACAGTACTTGTAGTTAGTTCTCTCCTATGTTTGAGGAAACGGATATCATAATGGAACACTCTAAATAGCAATCTAACTAATCTAGTGATCTAGTAGTTGTTCTATACATACAACTCATTCTTTACATGGCATTGTATCTTTCATCTACATAAAGCAATAGAAAGTGGATGAATGAATCATCTAGTTAGTAAGCACAATAGATAGGTTAGTTTTAATAGACTCTTTAACTTGCTCATTAAGGAAGCAAGGGAACTTCTTCTTTGATTGTGTATATAACTCTAGTACTTGTACTTAGTTCTCTCCTATGTTTGCGGAAAGGGATATCATAACAGAACACTCTATATAGCAAAACTAATCAAGTGATCTAGTTGTTGTTCTAGATAAAGGGAAGACATACAACTCATTCTTTATATGGGATTGTATCTTTCATCTACCTAAAGCAATAGAAAGTGAATGAATGAATCAATAGACAACTAATCTAGTTTGTAACGGTAATGGAAAGGTTAGTTTCTGCTATAGTACTTGTAGTTAGTTCTCTCCTATGTTTGAGAAAAGGAATATCATAATGGAACACTCTAAATAGCAATCTAACTAATCTAGTGATCTAGTTGTTGTTCTAGATAAAGGGAAGACATATAACTCATTCTTTACATGGGATTGTATCTTTCATCTACCTAAAGCAATAGAAAGTGGATGAATGAATCATCTAGTTAGTAAGCACAATAGATAGGTTAGTTTCAATGGACTATTAAACTTGCTCATTTGGAAGCAAGGGAACTTCTTATTTGATTGTGTATATAACTCTAGTACTTGTAGTTAGTTCTCTCCTATGTTTGAGGAAAGGGATATCATAATGGAACACTCTAAATAGCAATCTAACTAATCTAGTGATGTAGTTGTTGTTCTAGATAAAGGGAAGACATACAACTCATTCTTTACATGGGATTGTATCTTTCATCTACCTAAAGCAATAGAAAGTGAATGAATGAATCAATAGACAACTAATCTAGTTTGTAAGGGTAATGGAAAGGTTAGTTTCAGCTATAGTACTTGTAGTTAGTTCTCTACTACGTTTGAGGAAAGGGATATCATAATGGAACACTCTAAATAGCAATCTAACTAATCTAGTGATCTAGTTGTTGTTCTAGATAAAGGGAAGACATACAACTCATTCTTTACATGGGATTGTATCTTTCATCTACCTAAAGCAATAGAAAGTGAATGAATGAATCAATAGACAACTAATCTAGTTTGTAAGGGTAATGGAAAGGTTAGTTTCAGCTATAGTACTTGTAGTTAGTTCTCTCCTATGTTTGAGGAAAGGGATATCATAATGGAACACTCTAAATAGCAATCTAACTAATCTAGTGATCTAGTTGTTGTTCGAGATAAAGGGAAGACATACAACTCATTCTTTACATGGGATTGTATCTTTCATCTACCTAATGCAATAGAAAGTGAATGAATGAATCAATAGACAACTAATCTAGTTTGTAAGGGTAATGGAATGTTAGTTTCAGCTATAGTACTTGTAGTTAGTTCTCTCCTATAGTTTGAGGAAAGGGATATCATAATGGAACACTCTAAATAGCAATCTAACTAATCTAGTGATCTAGTAGTTGTTTAGATAAAGGGAAGACATACAACTCATTCTTTACATGGCATTATATCTTCATCTACATAAAGCAATATAAAGTGGATGAATGAATCATCTAGTTAGTAAGCACAATAGATAGGTTAGTTTTAATGGACTCTTTAAGCTTGCTCATTTAGGAAGCAAGGGAACTTCTTATTTGATTGTGTATATAACTCTAGTACTTGTAGTTAGTTCTCTCCTATGTTTGAGGAAAGGGATATCATAACAGAACACTCTAAATAGCAATCTAACTAATCTAGTGATCTAGTTGTTGTTCTAGATAAAGGGAAGACATACAACTCATTCTTTACATGGGATTGTATCTTTCATCTACCTAAAGCAATAGAAAGTGAATGAATGAATCAATAGAGCAACTAATCTAGTTTGTAAGGGTAATGGAAAGGTTAGTTTCAGCTATAGTACTTGTAGTTAGTTCTCTCCTATGTTTGAGGAAAGGGATATCATAATGGAACACTCTAATAGCAATCTAACTAATCTAGTGATCTAGTTGTTGTTCTAGATAAAGGGAAGACATACAACTCATTCTTTACATGGGATTGTATCTTCATCTACCTAAAGCAATAGAAAGTGAATGAATGAATCAATAGACAACTAATCTAGTTTGTAAGGGTAATATAAAGGTTAGTTTCAGCTATAGTACTTGTAGTTAGTTCTCACCTATGTTTGAGGAAAGGGATATCATAATGGAACACTCTAAATAGCAATCTAACTAATCTAGTGATCTAGTTGTTGTTCTAGATAAAGGGAAGACATACAACTCATTCTTTACATGGGATTGTATCTTCATCTACCTAAAGCAATAGAAAGTGAATGAATGAATCAATAGACAACTAATCTAGTTTGTAAGGGTAATGGATAGGTTAGTTTCAGCAATAGTACTTGTAGTTAGTTCTCTCCTATGCTTGAGGAAAGGGATATCATAATGGAACACTCTAAATAGCAATCTAACTAATCTAGTGATCTAGTTATTGTTCGAGATAAAGGGAAGGCATACAACTCATTCTTTACATGGGATTGTATCTTTCATCTACCTAAAGCAATTGAAAGTGAATGAATGAATCAATAGACAACTAATCTAGTTTGTAAGGGTAATAGAAAGGTTAGTTTCAGCTATAGTACTTGTAGTTAGTTCACTCCTATGTTTGAGGAAATGGATATCATAATGGAACACTCTAAATAGCAATCTAACTAATCTAGTGATCTAGTTGTTGTTCTAGATAAAGGGAAGGCATACAACTCATTCTTTACATGAGATTGTATCTTTCATCTACCTAAAGCAATAGAAAGTGAATGAATGAATCAATAGACAACTAATCTGGTTTGTAAGGGTAATGGAAAGGTTAGTTTCAGCTATAGTACTTGTAGTTAGTTCTCTCCTATGTTTGAGGAAAGGGATATCATAATGGAACACTCTAAATAGCAATCTAACTAATCTAGTGATCCAGTAGTTGTTCTATACATACAACTCATTCTTTACATGGCATTGTATCTTTCATCTACATAAAGCAATAGAAAGTGGATGAATGAATCATCTAGTTAGTAAGCAAAATAGATAGGTTAGTTTCAATGGACTCTTTAACTTGCTCATTAAGGAAGCAAGGGAACTTCTTATTTTATTGTGTATATAACTCTAGTACTTGTAGTTAGTTCTCTCCTATGTTTGCGGAAAGGATATCATAACGGAACACTCTATATAGCAATCTAACTAATCTAGTGATCTAGTTGTTGTTCTAGATAAACGGAAGACATACAACTCATTCTTTACATGGGATTGTATCTTTCATCTACCTAAAGCAATAGAAAGTGAATGAATGAATCAATAGACAACTAATCTAGTTTGTAAGGGTAATGGAAAGGTTAGTTTCAGCTATAGTACTTGTAGTTAGTTCTCTCCTATGTTTGCGTAAAGGGATATCATAACGGAACACACTATATAGCAATCTAACTAATCTAGTGATCTAGTTGTTGTTCTAGATAAAGGGAAGACATACAACTCATTCTTTATATGGCATTATATCTTTCATCTACATAAAGCAATAGAAAGTGGATGAATGAATCATCTAGTTAGTAAGCACAATAGATAGGTTAGTTTCAATGGACTATTAAACTTGCTCATTTAGGAAGCAAGGGAACTTCTTATTTGATTGTGTATATAACTCTAGTACTTGTAGTTAGTTCTCTCCTATGTTTGAGGAAAGGGATATCATAATCTAACACTCTAAATAGCAATCTTACTAATCTAGTGATCTAGTTGTTGTTCTAGATAAAGGGAAGACATACAACTCATTCTTTACATGAGATTGTATCTTTCATCTACCTAATGCAATAGAAAGTGAATGAATGAATCAATTGGTAACTAATCTAGTTTGTAAGGGTAATGGAAAGGTTAGTTTCAGCTATAGTACTTGTAGATAGTTCTCTCCTAGGTTTGAGGAAAGGGATATCATAATGGAATACTCTAAATAGCAATCTAACTGATCTAGTGATCTAGTTGTTGTTCTAGATAAAGGGAAGACATACAACTCATTCTTTACATGGGATTGTATCTTTCATCTACCTAAAGCAATAGAAAGTGAATGAATGAATCAATAGACAACTAATCTAGTTTGTAAGGGTAATGGAAAGGTTAGTTTCAGCTATAGTACTTGTAGTTAGTTCTCTCCTATGTTTGAGGAAAGGGATATCATAATGGAACACTCTAAATAGCAATCTAACTAATCTAGTGATCTAGTTGTTGTTCTAGATAAACGGAAGACATACAACTCATTCTTTACATGGGATTGTATCTTTCATCTACCTAAAGCAATAGAAAGTGAATGAATGAATCAATAGACAACTAATCTAGTTTGTAAGGGTAATGGAAAGGTTAGTTTAAGCTATAGTACTTGTAGTTAGTTCTCACCTATGTTTGAGGAAAGGGATATCATAATGGAACACTCTAAATAGCAATCTAACTAATCTAGTGATCTAGTTGTTGTTCTAGATAAAGGGAAGACATACAACTCATTCTTTACATGGGATTGTATCTTTAATCTACCTAAAGCAATAGAAAGTGAATGAACGAATCAATAGACAACTAATCTAGTTTGTAAGGGTAATGGAAACGTTAGTTTCAGCTATAGTACTTGTAGATAGTTCACTCCTATGTTTGAGGAAAGGGATATCATAATGGAACACTCTAAATAGCAATCTAACTAATCTAGTGATCTAGTTGTTGTTCTAGATAAAGGGAAGGCATACAACTCATTCTTTACATGGGATTGTATCTTTCATCTACCTAAAGCAATAGAATGAATCAATAGACAACAAATCTAGTTTGTAAGGGTAATGGAAAGGTTAGTTTCAGCTATAGTACTTGTAGTTAGTTCTCTCCTATATTTGAGGAAAGGGATATCATAATGGAACACTCTAAATAGCAATCTAACTAATCTAGTGATCTAGTAGTTGTTGTAGATAAAGGGAAGACATACAACTCATTCTTTACATGGCATTATATCATTCATCTACATAAAGCAATAGAAAGTGGATGAATGAATCATCTAGTTAGTAAGCACAATAGATAGGTTAGTTTCAATGGACTATTAAACTTGCTCATTTTGGAAGCAAGGGAACTTCTTATTTGATTGTGTATATAACTCTAGTACTTGTAGTTAGTTCTCTCCTATGTTTGAGGAAAGGGATATCATAATGGAACACTCTAAATAGCAATCTAACTAATCTAGTGATGTAGTTGTTGTTCTAGATAAAGGGAAGACATACAACTCATTCTTTACATGGGATTGTATCTTTCATCTACCTAAAGCAATAGAAAGTGAATGAATGAATCAATAGACAACTAATCTAGTTTGTAAGGGTAATGGAAAGGTTAGTTTCAGCTATAGTACTTGTAGTTAGTTCTCTACTACGTTTGAGGAAAGGGATATCATAATGGAACACTCTAAATAGCAATCTAACTAATCTAGTGATCTAGTTGTTGTTCTAGATAAAGGGAAGACATACAACTCATTCTTTACATGGGATTGTATCTTTCATCTACCTAAAGCAATAGAAAGTGAATGAATGAATCAATAGACAACTAATCTAGTTTGTAAGGGTAATGGCAAGGTTAGTTTCAGCTATGTACTTTGTAGTTAGTTCTTCCTATGTTTGAGGAAGGGATATCATAATGAACACTCTAAATATCGGCAATCTAACTAAATCTAGTGATCTAGTTGGTGCGAGATAAAAGGGGAAGAACAACAACTCATTTTTACATGGGATTGTATCTTTCATCTACCTAATGCAATAGAAAGTGAATGAATGAATCAATAGACAACTAATCTAGTTTGTAAGGTAATGGGAATGTAGTTTCAGCAGTACTTGAGTTAGTTCTCTCCTATATTGAGGAAAGGGATATCATA
>CM051458.1:25506401-25526196 GCA_028274465.1 Plantago ovata
AAAGCACAATAGATAGGTTAGTTTTAATGGACTCTTTAACTGCTCATTAAGGAAGCAAGGGAACTTCTTCTTTGATTGTGTATAAACTCTAGTACTTGTAGTTAGTTCTCTCCTATGTTTGCGGAAAGGGATATCATAACAGAACACTCTATATAGCAAAACTAATCAGTGATCTAGTTGTTGTTCTAGATAAAGGGAAGACATACAACTCATTCTTTACATGGGATTGTATCTTTCATCTACCTAAAGCAATAGAAAGTGAATGAATGAATCAATAGACAACTAATCTAGTTTGTCACGGTAATGGAAAGGTTAGTTTAAGCTATAGTACTTGTAGTTAGTTCTCTCCTATGTTTGAGGAAAGGGATATCATAATGGAACACTCTAAATAGCAATCTAACTAATCTAGTGATCTAGTTGTTGTTCTAGATAAAGGGAAGACATATAACTCATTCTTTACATGGGATTGTATGTTTCATCTACCTAAAGCAATAGAAAGTGAATGAATGAATCAATAGAAAACTAATCTAGTTTGTAAGGGTAATGGAAAGGTTAGTTTCATCTATAGTACTTGTAGTTACTTCTCTCCTATGTTTGAGGAAAGTTATATCATAATGGAACACTCTAAATAGCAATATAACTAATCTAGTGATCTAGTTGTTGTTCTAGATAAAGGGAAGACATACAACTCATTCTTTACCTGGGATCGTATCATCATCTACCTAAAGCAATAGAAAGTGAATGAATGAATCAATAGACAACTAATCTAGTTTGTAAGGGTAATGGAAAGCTTAGTTTCAACAACAGTACTTGTAGTTAGTTCTCTCCTATGTTTGAGGAAATGGATATCATAATGGAACACTCTAAATAGCAATCTAACTAATCTAGTGATCTAGTAGTTGTTCTATACATACAACTCATTCTTTACATGGCATTGTATCTTTCATCTACATAAAGCAATAGAAAGTGGATGAATGAATCATCTAGTTAGTAAGCACAATAGATAGGTTAGTTTTAATCGACTCTTTAACTTGCTCATTAAGGAAGCAAGGGAACTTCTTCTTTGATTGTGTATATAACTCTAGTACTTGTAGTTAGTTCTCTCCTATGTTTGCGGAAAGGGATATCATAACAGAACACTCTATATAGCAAAACTAATCAAGTGATCTAGTTGTTGTTCTAGATAAAGGGAAGACATACAACTCATTCTTTACATGGGATTGTATCTTTCATCTACCTAAAGCAATAGAAAGTGAATGAATGAATCAATAGACAACTAATCTAGTTTGTCACGGTAATGGAAAGGTTAGTTTCAGCTATAGTACTTGTAGTTAGTTCTCTCCTATGTTTGAGGAAAGCGATATCATAATGGAACACTCTAAATAGCAATCTAACTAATCTAGTGATCTAGTTGTTGTTCTAAATAAAGGGAAGACATATCATCTATAGTACTTGTAGTTAGTTCTCTCGTATGTTTGAGGAAAGGGATATCATAATGGAACACTCTAAATAGCAATATAACTAATCTCGTGATCTAGTTGTTGTTCTAGATAAAGGGAAGACATACAACTCATTCTTTACCTGGGATCGTATCTTCATCTACCTAAAGCAATAGAAAGTGAATGAATGAATCAATAGACAACTAATCTAGTTTGTAAGGGTAATGGAAAGCTTAGTTTCAACAACAGTACTTGTAGTTAGTTCTCTCCTATGTTTGAGGAAATGGATATCATAATGGAACACTCTAAATAGCAATCTAACTAATCTAGTGATCTAGTAGTTGTTCTATACATACAACTCATTCTTTACATGGCATTGTATCTTTCATCTACATAAAGCAATAGAAAGTGGATGAATGAATCATCTAGTTAGTAAGCACAATAGATAGGTTAGTTTTAATGGACTCTTTAACTTGCTCATTAAGGAAGCAAGGGAACTTCTTCTTTGATTGTGTATATAACTCTAGTACTTGTAGTTAGTTCTCTCCTATGTTTGCGGAAAGGGATATCATAACAGAACACTCTATATAGCAAAACTAATCACGTGATCTAGTTGTTGTTCTAGATAAAGGAAAGACATACAACTCATTCTTTACATGGGATTGTATCTTTCATCTACCTAAAGCAATAGAAAGTGAATGAATGAATCAATAGACAACTAATCTAGTTTGTCACGGTAATGGAAAGGTTAGTTTAAGCTATAGTACTTGTAGTTAGTTCTCTCCTATGTTTGAGGAAAGGGATATCATAATGGAACACTCTAAATAGCAATCTAACTAATCTAGTGATCTAGTTGTTGTTCTAGATAAAGGGAAGACATATAACTCATTCTTTACATGGGATTGTATGTTTCATCTACCTAAAGCAATAGAAAGTGAATGAATGAATCAATAGAAAACTAATCTAGTTTGTAAGGGTAATGGAAAGGTTAGTTTCATCTATAGTACTTGTAGTTACTTCTCTCCTATGTTTGAGGAAAGTTATATCATAATGGAACACTCTAAATAGCAATATAACTAATCTAGTGATCTAGTTGTTGTTCTAGATAAAGGGAAGACATACAACTCATTCTTTACCTGGGATCGTATCTTCATCTACGTAAAGCAATAGAAAGTGAATGAATGAATCAATAGACAACTAATCTAGTTTGTAAGGGTAATGGAAAGCTTAGTTTCAACAACAGTACTTGTAGTTAGTTCTCTCCTATGTTTGAGGAAATGGATATCATAATGGAACACTCTAAATAGCAATCTAACTAATCTAGTGATCTAGTAGTTGTTCTATACATACAACTCATTCTTTACATGGCATTGTATCTTTCATCTACATAAAGCAATAGAAAGTGGATGAATGAATCATCTAGTTAGTAAGCACAATAGATAGGTTAGTTTTAATCGACTCTTTAACATGCTCATTAAGGAAGCAAGGGAACTTCTTCTTTGATTGTGTATATAACTCTAGTACTTGTAGTTAGTTCTCTCCTATGTTTGCGGAAAGGGATATCATAACAGAACACTCTATATAGCAAAACTAATCAAGTGATCTAGTTGTTGTTCTAGATAAAGGGAAGACATACAACTCATTCTTTACATGGGATTGTATCTTTCATCTACCTAAAGCAATAGAAAGTGAATGAATGAATCAATAGACAACTAATCTAGTTTGTCACGGTAATGGAAAGGTTAGTTTCAGCTATAGTACTTGTAGTTAGTTCTCTCCTATGTTTGAGGAAAGCGATATCATAATGGAACACTCTAAATAGCAATCTAACTAATCTAGTGATCTAGTTGTTGTTCTAGATAAAGGGAAGACATATAACTCATTCTTTACATGGGATTGTATGTTTCATCTTCCTAAAGCAATAGAAACTGAATGAATGAATCAATAGAAAACTAATCTAGTTTGTAAGGGTAATGGAAAGGTTAGTTTCATCTATAGTACTTGTAGTTACTTCTCTCCTATGTTTGAGGAAAGTTATATCATAATGGAACACTCTCAATAGCAATATAACTAATCTAGTGATCTAGTTGTTGTTCTAGATAAAGGGAAGACATACAACTCATTCTTTACATGGGATCGTATCTTCATCTACCTAAAGCAATAGAAAGTGAATGAATGAATCAATAGACAACTAATCTAGTTTTTAAGGGTAATGGAAAGGTTAGTTTCAACTACAGTACTTGTAGTTAGTTCTCTCCTATGTTTGAGGAAATGTATTTCATATTGGAACACTCTAAATAGCAATCTAACTAATCTAGTGATCTAGTTGTTGTTCTAGATAAAGGGAAGACATACAACTCCTTCATTACATGGGATTGTATCTTTCATCTACCTAAAGCAATAGAAAGTGAATGAATGAATCAATAGAAAACTAATTTAGTTTGTAAAGGTAATGGAAAGGTTAGTTTCAACTACAGTACTTGTAGTTAGTTCTCTCCTATGTTTGAGGAAATGGATATCATAATGGAACACTCTAAATAGAAATCTAACTAATCTAGTGATCTAGTTGTTGTTCTAGATAAAAAGAAGACATACAACTCATTCTTTACATGGGATTGTATCTTTCATCTACCTAAAGAAATAGAAAGTGAATGAATGAATCAATAGACAACTAATCTAGTTTGTAAGGGTAATGGAAAGGTTAGTTTCAACTACAGTACTTGTAGTTAGTTCTCTCCTATGTTTGAGGAAATGGATATCATAATGGAACACTCTAAATAGCAATCTAACTAATCTAGTGATCTAGTTGTTGTTCTATACTTACAACTTATTCTTTACATGGCATTGTATTTTTCATCTACATAAAGCAATAGAAAGTGGATGAATGAATCATCTAGTTAATAAGAACGATAGATAGGTCAGTTTTAATAGAATCTTTAACTTACACATTAAGGAAGCAAGGGAACTTCTTATTTGATTGTGTATATAACTCTAGTACTTGTAGTTAGTTCTCTCCTATGTTTGAGGAAAGGGATATCATAATGGAACACTATAAATAGCAATCTAACTAATCTAGTGATCTAGTTGTTGTTCTAGATAAAGGAAAGACATACAACTCATTCATTACATGGGATTGTATCTTTCATCTACCTAAAGCAATAGAAAGTGAATGAATGAATCAATAGTAAACTAATCTAGTTTGTAAGGGTAATGGAAAGGTTAGTTTCATCTATAGTACTTGTAGTTAGTTCTCTCCTATGTTTGAGGAAAGGGATATCATAATGGAACACTCTAAATAGCAATATAACTAATCTCGTGATCTAGTTGTTGTTCTAGATAAAGGGAAGACATACAACTCATTCTTTACCTGGGATCGTATCTTCATCTATCTAAAGCAATAGAAAGTGAATGAATGAATCAATAGACAACTAATCTAGTTTGTAAGGGTAATGGAAAGGTTAGTTTCAACAACAGTACTTGTAGTTAGTTCTCTCCTATGTTTGAGGAAATGGATATCATAATGGAACACTCTAAATAGCAATCTAACTAATCTAGTGATCTAGTAGTTGTTCTATACATACAACTCATTCTTTACATGGCATTGTATCTTTCATCTACATAAAGCAATAGAAAGTGGATGAATGAATCATCTAGTTAGTAAGCACAATAGATAGGTTAGTTTTAATGGACTCTTTAACTTGCTCATTAAGGAAGCAAGGGAACTTCTTCTTTGATTGTGTATATAACTCTAGTACTTTTAGTTAGTTCTCTCCTATGTTTGCGGAAAGGGATATCATAACAGAACACTCTATATACACCATTGAAGTATCATGATCTCAAGATGTCTTTACGTGGAATTTGGAAAGAGGAAGCATGGCATATGCTCTCAATCGGTCATGGATTCTTCGTTTTTCAATTTGCTTCGGAGGAAGTTCGTAATCGAATTTTGAGCAATGGGACTGTCAAGCTTTCCCTGGGAACAGTTTACTTGCAGCCCTATGTTCCCGATTTTGATCCGGCAAAAGCAGCGTATACTCATGCGAAGGTTTGGATCCGTTTGCATGGCCTTCGTTTTGAGCTCATGCATAAATCTATCATCTTGGGTTTAGCCTCGGTCTATGGCAGGCCGATTATTATTGACACCGGGTCCCTTGATCGTTGTTTTGGCTCTTATGTGCGTGTGCTCGTCGACATGGATCTTGCTCAAGATGTTGATTCTTTTGTTCTCTTGGAAACTCCTAAGGGTAATGTACGTATTGAGGTGAGCCTTGAAAAGGTTCCCGACTTTTGCAAGAAATGTATGACAATTGGGCACCTTTCTTCAGCTTGTCGTTGTACTACTCCTCGACACTCTGTGGTTCCAGGTCCGATTAATGTTGCGCCAATTCCACAGGCTAGTTCAGACACAGAACGCGCTCCCCAGGCCCGAGCACTTAGTGTACTTCCAGAGAATGCGCCTCAAGCCACGCAGCCCCATGCTCCCGCACCTGCTCACTCAGAAGTAGAGCTTTTATCCCCCACTGCGCATGCAACTACTTCTCTGGCGCCGGATTCACCTCTCATTACAAACACCGCGAATGGGAATCCGATCCAGAATAATCCAGTATTGGAAGCGCAAGCCACTAACTCCATTATTCAGAATACGGGGACTTTACCTTTGGTTGACTCCACACTGAATTTTACGGAGGTTCCTAAAAAGAAATTCATCCCTCGTCGGATTGTACCCAATAAGGCTTCATCATCATCCTCTATCATGACTCAGGTATTTGCTGCGACAAACAATCAGTTTGCACCTTTAACTGGTTTGGACGCTACGACTGGTAGCAACATCTCACAAGCTGAAACTCCTTCGATTGATGGTCACATCTCTGATTGCCCATCTGATGCATCTTTGGATCCGGAAGATACTTCTCTGGTGCGTGATTCGATACGAGATTCTATTGGCCTGGAGAAAGAACGCCGTCTGTTGGCAAAAGCAAACATGGACACTGCAGTTACTCAATCCTGGGCGGATCTTATGGAAGCCGAGGAGCGGGCAGGTGCAGACTTACGTGCTTCTACACGGTCTACTACGACCGTTCCTTCTCCTACTGTTTCTCAATGAATGTTTTGTATTGGAACATTCGTGGCATTGGCAATCAGCCAACGCAAAATATGCTTCGACAACATTGTTTTACATTTCACCCTAATTGGGTTGCTATTGCTGAACCAAAGGTTCCCTTTGATTCTATTATTTCATCCTACTGGAATGCTATGGGATTGCGTTTGGTTGGTCAACATTCGATGGCTAATCACACATCTAACATCTGGGTCTTGGAAAAGGTTTCTCTTGCTCCATCCACTATGATCTTTTCCTCTACTCAAATGATAGTTATCCAGGTCAATTTTCTCCATCATTCTTTTTTATTAGCTTTTATTCATGCTGCTAATGATTATATTATTCGTCGTGTGCTTTGGAACGATATACTCTCACTGCCGCGCCTTCCTATGCTCATTGTAGGTGATTTTAACTCGGTTCTTGGGGCTCATGAGCGTTCCAACGGTTCCTCTCCTGTTCGTATTGAGGTCCAAGAGTTTACGGCGTTCATAAACTCTGGAAACTTCATTGAACCTGCTAGTTCGGGCTGCTTCTACACTTGGTCAAATAATAGGTTCGCTAATGGCTACTTGGAAACTCGAATCGATAGGGTTTTGTCTAGTCAGCTTTTCTTGGATCTTTGGGACTCGGTCTCTTATCATGTGGGGATCCGAAATTGTTCTGATCACAGCCCGTTAATTGTTCGATGTTCTACCGGAATGTCCCACGACCTTTCAGATTCCAGAACATGTGGTTAACACATGAAAATTTTGAGAATTTTCTACGAGATTCCTGGAGTGCTCCTATCTCGGCCTCTGGCTCAGTGGCAGCAGTTATGGGGAAATTGAAACGGTTAAAGCAATGTCTAAAGCTTTGGAATATTGAAGTTTTTGGTCATATCAAGACAAAGATTGAAGCTGCCAAGTTGTGTATTGAGAACGCTCAACAAGCAATTTCTACACATGGACCGAGTGATATCTTACAACTGGCAGAAAAAGAAGCTTTATCCAACTACAACCGAATTCTGGATCAAGAAGCAACCTTCTGGAGGCAAAAGAACCGTACTTCTTGGCTGCAAGATGGAGATCGAAATACGACTTTCTTTCATCGAAATTTGAAAGTTACTAGAGGTAATGGTGGGATATCTTCTCTTCTCATCGATGGCGCGCTAACAGAGGATAATAATCAGATTCAGGATCATGTTGTACGCTACTATGAGCAGCTCTTCAGTCAAGATACATCCGACATCCCCAACTTCTTGGGCATGGATGATTTACTCCCCATGCGAGTTACACAGGCTCAAAATCAGGAACTTATACGGGTTCCTTCTTCGGAAGAAATACGACATGTGGTGTTTGGAATGAGCCCGGATAGCGCTCCTGGCCCGGATGGTTTTGGAGGCCGCTTTTACCAACAAATGTGGCACATTATTGGTGAGGATGTGTCTAGTGCTGTTCGGACTTTCTTCATTCATGGTGAGTTCCCAGTAGGCTTGAATGCTAGTTTCGTCACTTTGATTCCGAAGCTCAAGGATGCGAATCGAGTGGAGGACTTCCGGCCTATTGTTTTGGGGAATTTTCTTTATAAAATCATTACGAAACTGATTGCTGATCGTCTTGGGATTATTCTATCTGGTTTGCTCTCTTTTCATCAGTTTGGTTTCATTCCTGGTCGTCGGATCCATGATTGTATTGCTCTTGCTTCTGAAGGAGTAAACAGCTTGGGCTACCGGTATACGCCGGGTAACATGGTTTTGAAGATTGACATTCGAAAAGCATTTGATACTCTAAACTGGGACTTTCTTTTGGAAGTGTTGAGACTGATGGGATTTACTCATACCTTTATTGATTGGATCCGATTTATCTTGCATTCTGCAAGGCTTTCGGTTTTGATTAATGGTTCACCGGAAGGCTTCTTTTCTTGTTCCCAAGGGGTTCGGCAAGGAGATCCGCTTTCTCCTTTGCTTTTCTGTTTGGCAGAAGAGGTTTTCAGTCGACTGCTAACTGTTGCGGCCTCATCAGGGGAGATTACTCCTTTGTTTCTTGGTCGTAATATTGATTTCCCTTCTCATTTACTATATGCAGATGATGTGATTATTTTTTGCAGGGCCACTTCTGCAAATTGCAGAGCTATTCTGAAGATACTTAATGTGTATAAGGGTTGGTCGGGACAACACTTCAATCCGCAGAAGTCACGGGTCTATTTCAGTACCTTCTTGCCACCGGCGTTTACGAGAAGGTTACGTAGGATCTTGACTATCAGTTCTGGTGCTTTGCCGTTTGTGTACCTTGGTGTCCCTCTCTTTATTGGGGTGCCTAGAAGGCGACATTTACAGCATTTAGCTGATGGGATTGCTGCTAAGTTTGCTCGCTGGAAAGGTTCTTCCCTCTCCATGGCAGGTCGGATTTGCCTAGTTCAATCTGTCATTCAGGGAGCCTTCGTACACTCTATGATGGTTTATCGCTGGCCAAAGTCTCTGCTCCGGGATCTAGAAGGTAAAATGCGAAATTTCATCTTCACGGGTGATATTCTTAAGATGAGTGCGGTCAAGATATCTTGGAAACGCTGTTGTGTTCCTAAGTCTGAAGGTGGTATCGGGCTTCGTTCAATGGTAGCTGCCAATAAGTCATTTCTCTCACGTTTTACTTGGGATGTCATGACACATAAGGAGTCTTACATGAATATTTTGCTGGATCGGTATATCTCACAAGGCAAGCTGCGCTCCTCTGTTCGATCTTCAGTTTGGTTTGGATTCAGAGATTGTTATCCTGCTTTAGTTTCTGGCTCTCGTTGGATGGCTAGTTCAGATTCCTCACTACGTTTCTGGCTGGATAATTGGTTGGGGTATTGCATTGCAGATAGACTCCACATTCCTGATCATCTTCGGCATCATTATGAATTTACAATTGCGGACTACATCCTGAATGGTACGTGGAATTTGACTCCAGCCTTCATCATGGCTCACCCTGACATTGCTCAGGATATTTTTTCGTATCATCTCGCGCCACCCCAACAGGATAAGCGAATTTGGTCTAAATCCATGGATGGAGCTGTTTCTAGTGCTATCTTTTATCATCACACCCGTCCCACATTTCCTGAAGTCACCTGGGGTAATTGGATTTGGGCTGATTTCATTCCCCCACGGCGTTCTATTACTATCTGGAAGGCAATTCATGACAAGCTCTGTACGCTTGATCATCTTAGAGGAATTGGTTTTGTGGGACCATCGGTCTGCGTTTTTGTTATGCCGCTGCGGAAGATGTAGATCATCTCTTGGTGAGCTGCTCCTTTACTCGTGCTCTTTGGACTCGTGTTTTCGATCTTTTTCATTTGTCTTTTACAGATTGCCACAGCTTCAATGAATTGGTTCTGCAAGCGATGTCTAGACATTTCAGCACACAAGTATCGAGGCTTTGGCGTTTAGTTTTTGTTACTCTTACTTGGTTGATTTGGAGAAGTCGCAATTTATGGATTTTTGAGGGGCAGCGATTCACTCTTAATTCCATCATGCACACTCTTTTTAGTCTGGTTTATGAGCATCAGAACCTTTTGAAGGGCACTATGCATAACACCATTGAGGACTTGCTCACTCTACGATCTTTTAGCATTACAGGAAGGCCGCGGTCTGCTCCTTTGATTACTGAAGTTCGATGGATTCCACCTTCCATAGGTTGGATTAAATGTAATACGGATGGGAGCGCTTTAGGGGCTCCGGGAGCAGCTGCAGCGGCAGGTGTTTTCCGGACCACAAACAGCACGGTTTTGGGTTGTTTTGTGCAGCACATTGGCACTTCACATGCTTTTGAGGCTGAATTGGTGGCGGCAATTATGAGTATTGAGTATGCATACCAACAAGGGTGGCACAAGCTTTGGATTGAGACAGACTCTACTTATGTTCAGAATGTAGTTACCTCTCGATCTCTGCGGGTTCCTTGGCACTACAGAAATCGATGGCTTAGTGTTCTAGAACGCATTAATTCGATGGACATCCAGGTCACTCATATTTATCGGGAAGGGAATATGGTGGCTGATATTCTCTCCAACCATCCAGTTTCAGGATTCTGGCTTCATCAAATTGATTGCATTGCAGATCAGGTGGTTCGGGACGCTTCCGGACAGCCTTACTATCGACTTATGCAACATTAACACTCAGGCACTCTTTTTCCCATTCATAGGTTTTTCCCACTGGGTTTTTCTATGAATGGGTTTTAACGAGGCCCGTGGTTGCAACCAGGAATTACTTTTCCTGGGTATAGTTTTTTGTTTACTTTGTCTACGTTTCTTTTTGCAGTCCGTTTGTGGACTTGAGCTGTGCTCATGACTCTTGTATTTACTTTCTTTTAATATAAGTTCGACATATTAAAAAAAAATCAAGTGATCTAGTTGTTGTTCTAGATAAAGGGAAGACATACAACTCATTCTTTACATGGGATTGTATCTTTCATCTACCTAAAGCAATAGAAAGTGAATGAATGAATCAATAGTAAACTAATCTAGTTTGTCACGGTAATGGAAAGGTTAGTTTCAGCTATAGTACTTGTAGTTAGTTCTCTCCTATGTTTGAGGAAAGGGATATCATAATGGAACACTCTAAATAGCAATCTAACTAATCTAGTGATCTAGTTGTTGTTCTAGATAAAGGGAAGACATATAACTCATTCTTTACATGGGATTGTATCTTTCATCTACCTAAAGAAATAGAAA
Source organism: Plantago ovata (assembly GCA_028274465.1). Lineage (NCBI taxonomy): Eukaryota > Viridiplantae > Streptophyta > Magnoliopsida > Lamiales > Plantaginaceae > Plantago > Plantago ovata. The sequence continues at coordinate 25,517,622 of CM051458.1, forward strand.
GTGAATGAATGAATCAATAGAAAACTAATCTAGTTTGTAAGGGTAATGGAAAGGTTAGTTTCATCTATAGTACTTGTAGTTAGTTCTCTCCTATGTTTGAGGAAAGTTATATCATAATGGAACACTCTAAATAGCAATATAACTAATCTAGTGATCTAGCTGTTGTTCTAGATAAAGGGAAGACATACAACTCATTCTTTACATGGGATCGTATCTTCATCTACCTAAAGCAATAGAAAGTGAATGAATGAATCAATAGACAACTAATCTAGTTTGTAAGGGTAATGGAAAGGTTAGTTTCAAGTACAGTACTTGTAGTTAGTTCTCTCCTATGTTTGAGGAAATGGATATCGTAATGGAACACTCTAAATAGCAATCTAACTAATCTAGTGATCTAGTTGTTGTTCTAGATAAAGGGAAGACATAAAACTCATTCTTTACATGGGATTGTATCGTTCATCTACCTAAAGCAATAGAAAGTGAATGAATGAATCAATAGACAACTAATCTAGTTTGTAAGGGTAATGGAAAGGTTAGTTTCATCTATAGTACTTGTAGTTAGTTCTCTCCTATGTTTGAGGAGAGGGATATCATAATGGAACACTCTAAATAGCAATATAACTAATCTCGTGATCTAGTTGTTGTTCTAGATAAAGGGAAGACATACAACTCATTCTTTACCTGGGATCGTATCTTCATCTACCTAAAGCAATAGAAAGTGAATGAATGAATCAATAGACAACTAATCTAGTTTGTAAGGGTAATGGAAAGCTTAGTTTCAACAACAGTACTTGTAGTTAGTTCTCTCCTATGTTTGAGGAAATGGATATCATAATGGAAGACTGTAAATAGCAATCTAACTAATCTAGTGATCTAGTAGTTGTTCTATACATACAACTCATTCTTTACATGGAATTGTATCTTTCATCTACATAAAGCAATAGAAAGTGGATGAATGAATCATCTAGTTAGTAAGCACAATAGATAGGTTAGTTTTAATGGACTCTTTAACTTGCTCATTAAGGAAGCAAGGGAATTTCTTCTTTGATTGTGTATATAACTCTAGTACTTGTAGTTAGTTCTCTCCTATGTTTGCGGAAAGGGATATCATAACAGAACACTCTATATAGCAATAACTAATCAAGTGATCTAGTTGTTGTTCTAGATAAAGGGAAGACATACAACTCATTCTTTACATGGGAGTGTATCGTTCATCTACCTAAAGCAATAGAAAGTGAATGAATCAATCAATAGACAACTAATCTAGTTTGTAAGGGTAATGGAAAGGTTAGTTTAGTCTATTGTACTTGTAGTTAGTTCTCTCCTATGTTTGAGGAAAGGGATATCATAATGGAACACTCTAAATAGCAATATAACTAATCTAGTGATCTAGTTGTTGTTCTAGATAAAGGGAAGACATACAACTCATTCTTTACTTGGGATCGTATCTTCATCTACCTAAAGCAATAGAAAGTGAATGAATGAATCAATAAACAACTAATCTAGTTTGTAAGGGTACTGGAAAGGTTAGTTTCAACTACAGTACTTGTAGTTAGTTCTCTCCTATGTTTGAGGAAAGGGATATCATAATGGAACACTATAAATAGCAATCTAACTAATCTAGTGATCTAGTTGTTGTTCTAGATAAAGGAAGACATAGAACTCATTCTTTACATGGGATCGTATATTTCATCTACCTAAAGCAATAGAAAGTGAATGAATGAATCAATAGTAAACTAATCTAGTTTGTAAGGGTAATGGAAAGGTTAGTTTCATCTATAGTACTTGTAGTTAGTTCTCTCCTATGTTTGAGGAAAGGGATATCATAATGGAACACTCTAAATAGCAATATAACTAATCTCGTGATCTAGTTGTTGTTCTAGATAAAGGGAAGACATACAACTCATTCTTTACCTGGGATCGTATCTTCATCTACCTAAAGCAATAGAAAGTGAATGAATGAATCAATAGACAACTAATCTAGTTTGTAAGGGTAATGGAAAGCTTAGTTTCAACAACAGTACTTGTAGTTAGTTCTCTCCTATGTTTGAGGAAATGGATATCATAATGGAACACTCTAAATAGCAATCTAACTAATCTAGTGATCTAGTAGTTGTTCTATACATACAACTCATTCTTTACATGGGATTGTATCTTTCATCTACCTAAAGAAATAGAAAGTGAATGAATGAATCAATAGAAAACTAATCTAGTTTGTAAGGGTAATGGAAAGGTTAGTTTCATCTATAGTACTTGTAGTTAGTTCTCTCCTATGTTTGAGGAAAGTTATATCATAATGGAACACTCTAAATAGCAATATAACTAATCTAGTGATCTAGTTGTTGTTCTAGATAAAGGGAAGACATACAACTCATTCTTTACATGGGATCGTATCTTCATCTACCTAAAGCAATAGAAAGTGAATGAATGAATCAATAGACAACTAATCTAGTTTGTAAGGGTAATGGAAAGGTTAGTTTCAACTACAGTACTTGTAGTTAGTTCTCTCCTATGTTTGAGGAAATGGATATCGTAATGGAACACTCTAAATAGCAATCTAACTAATCTAGTGATCTAGTTGTTGTTCTAGATAAAGGGTAGACATAAAACTCATTCTTTACATGGGATTGTATCGTTCATCTACCTAAAGCAATAGAAAGTGAATGAATGAATCAATAGACAACTAATCTAGTTTGTAAGGGTAATGGAAAGGTTAGTTTCATCTATAGTACTTGTAGTTAGTTCTCTCCTATGTTTGAGGAGAGGTGTTAGTGTTGAAATATGTCCAGTCCGCATGTACGAACTGGAGCGGTCTAAGAGCGCGACAAAGCATCATAGGCCGTCCCTCAAGTGGCACGACCAACCCAAGTATGTCACTAAGGTGTGGATCGACCAACATAGGGTCCGACCATCACTGGGAGGACAACCCTCAAAATAAGCTCCTCACAAGGACAAAGCTGCCAGTGGGCTCGAGGAGCATCTCTCTCGGGCTCGAGGAGACCTTACGTCAAGGTAACGCTCCTTGACAGAAACTGAGCAGGACACTACTCGCATCATCCACGCACAAGGAAGGCACGAGGACCCCAGAGCGACCAGCCATGGTTGTTCTCTCGGGCCAAGGCCCACGGACATCCTTAATGGGCCTGGGCCGAGGAAGGCCTCAATCCTAGCCGTACACGTGGCGTGATCCTACATGACCGGAAGTTGAAAGGCCTCAAGTATATAAAGGCCTCATTTACTCCTCAACGGTAAGCATTAATGACACCACACGAGCACCACTTTCACTACTCATACTAGGGAAGCCTCACAACTCCCTACTCGTAAAGTCGCCTCTCCGGTCTGATACCTTACAGACCGGGCAAGAGACACTAACCCCCCCCTCTAGTCTATTTCAGGTACGAGGAAGCTACAAGAAGGCTCATTTCCTATCTCGGAGGAACACTACAAGAAGAACTAGAATGACTTAGACTAGTGGCTCATTGCGAACTTAGAAAGAAACACGAATTACCCTTCAACATTTGGCGCCGTCTGTGGGAATCGACACGAAAGGTCATTCCTTGCCCTACTGGTCGAGCCACTTTCCTGCTCGTGACACATCACGAATATGCCTCCCAAAAGAAAGCAACCGTCTTGCTAATGCACCACCCGGAAATCCTCCTCGACCTAGAGGCCGTCCCTCTAGTAACGGTCGCGGAGGAGAAACGGATGGTGTTCCGGGGGAACCAAGAAACAACAATGTTGCAAGGAACCGGGATTACACGGAGGGGGCATTTACTAATGTCACTCGCTCCCAAAATGAAAGATCGGGGAAAATAACCCGCAAGGAGTCCCGGTGGGAAACGCCTATGGAGCTTTGAGAGTCGCGAACAACGCCGAGTCGAGGGGGCAGCCTCATCCGGTAGCAATTAACCAACCTCCCGTGGCAGTGAACCCTCCTCAACCGGCCGCATTGACCTTCACCCTTCCTGATGGACGTGTCGTCCGACCATCAGATTTCGGGATGGGCGAAGCTCAATACGGTCTATTCCTTCTTACTTTACAAGGATATGTCGGAGGTAATGAGGCTATTAGGGTTAATACCGAGATACAAGCCCAAGGAGAACCACAGGCACCGGTGCAAGAGCAACCTCGGGCCACCCTGGTCGCTCCTCGTCAATCCCAAGGAAGAGCACCTGTTGCACAAGATGAAGCACATTCGAGAGCCAACACCAGGCCGATCCAATCTCGACTTGGACCATCAAGAATCCAATCGAGGTTAGGACCGCAAGGTGCCCCGGATGACTTGAGAGACTTGATTGACAGAAGAATACGGGCATCATTACAAAATGTAGCGCAGCAAGAAAATAGAGTTCAGGTGGTCGCTACACCACCCGCTCTCCCCAATCAAGTTACTCCCAACCAGGTAACTCCTCAAAACCAACAAGAAGCAGTGGAGGAAAACCAAGCATTGAGAACAGTAGCTGAGGTAACCCCCCTGGTCGATCCGATCACGGGGAGGAGGCTCACTCTGGAGGAACTCAACGCGAGGAAATCCGCACTTGATGCTCAGATAGAGACTCTTCGAGGAACCGTCCAAGAGAGAGAGCAAGACCAAGATCCTAGCCCTTTGTGTGATGAGATCAGAAACCACCAAGCCAAAATTGAAAGAGGGTTCCCCACCTTCGAAAGCTATGATGGAACAAGTTGTCCGAAGGACTACTTGGTAAGATTTGGCACCAAAATGGATGCCTACGGTCATGACTCAAGGACTAAGGCACTCCTCTTCCCGGCTAACCTTTCCGGGGAAGCCATGAAATGGTGGTCGCGCCTCCCTCACCGATCCATCAAATCATATAGAGATCTTGTAAGGAGTTTTCTAAGCGTTTTGAGAAAGTGATGAACGCCAAGAGACGGGTGAGATACTTGGCCGAAATTGTTCAGAGAAACAATGAAGACTTGAGGGATTTCATCAATCGCTTCCATGAAGCAGCCCTCCAAGTCGAAGATCACTCGATCAATGAGAGGAAAGAATATTTGTATGGTAACACTACCAACATCAGATTCCAAGATGTGCTCTCAGCATCGTGTGTAGAGAATGAAGCACAACTTGCCAAAGTTTGCAAGGACTTCCTCGAAGCTGAGGAATTCCGAAGAACGGTCACCGTGAGAACCAATCTTCCCAAGGAAAAAGGGAAAGAAAAAGAAAAAGAAAGGAGTACCCTCCTCGCCCCCAAAATCCCGGGAAGCAGAGGAAAGAGCAAAAATTTGGGTTGATCAAGGAGGGCAACTCAAGAAATGATTTCAGAGACAAGAGGTCTCCTCCCAGAAGGTCACCTCCAAGACGATATAGCAACTACACAGACTTGAATAGGCCAAGATCCGACATCTTGAACTATATAGTCTCGAGGAAGCTAGACGTCTCGTGGCCACCCCCGATTAAGGAAACTCAAAGGAACAAGAGCTCGGAAAAATTTTGTAAGTTTCACAAGGGAAAGGGCATACCTCAGATGAGTGTGTCGAGCTCAAGAACGAAATTGAGAGGATGATACGTAACGGTCAATTGGTTAACTACATCCGGAAGGAGGAACCCCTGGCACTCCTGCCCCCACCTCCTCGAAGTGGGAGCGAGCACCCTTACCAAGGAAACCCTCAGGACGACGACATTCATAATTACAACAATTATGAGAACCGCCCCGTGAATGGAAGCATCCGCACTCTCACAATTGCGGGAGGACCCGCCGGCGGCGACACTCATAATCAAAGGGAGATCACGGCGGACAACCTCAGGGTCCGAGATGTGAAGTATGCTCAAGCCGCGCGACCGGGAACCAACGTTATCTCTTTCGATGATAGCGAGATACCTCTGAAGCACGCCGGAGGAGGCAACATCTATGATCCTTGCGTCCCACTTGTAGTTTCCTTGGATGTTCAATCCTACAAGTTGGGTAGAATCCTCGTCGACACTGGGTGCTCGGCAAACTTGATTTTCACCGGAACCTTGAAAAGGATGCACATGAACCCAAGGGAAGGGCTCAGAGAAGTGAGGAGCGCATTGGTAGGATTCGGAGGACAACCTATCATGCCGCTCGGAATGATCAACCTCACAGTGTCAATGGGTAGCGCTCTTAGACGGGTAACCCAACAGGTTCCTTTTGTGGTGGTCGATATGCCATTTGATTATTTCGCAGTCCTAGGCCGACTCGCTCTCTCTCAATTCCGAGCCGTAGTGTCCACAGTCCACAACAAGCTAAAATTCCCCACTCCTTTGGGAATCGGACAAGAAGTAGGAGACATACGAGAAGCATGGGAATGCTACACTCTGTCCGCCAAGTTCACTTCGAGAGTTGCCATAGGGGAACCCAACCTCGGGCAGCCATCCGAGGAGACACCCCTTGTCCACAATGCGCCTTATCGTTTCTACACGGTTCGGCGAGTGAAGAGAAAATCAAAAAAGCCAAGTCCGTCACTTAGGCGAAGAAAAGCAATCATGAAAAAAGACAAGGATACTCTAGTAGGAGCTGTTAAGGAGCTCGAGGAGTATCAAGTGATTCCACCAGTCCCACCCTCTTCCAAAAAGAAGAAATTCTTTGAGGAAAACAAAATTGAAGCAAGAGAAGCCTAGAAGAAATCCAAATTGTCGAAGGAAGTGCCGACAAGGTCACAAAAATGGCACGAGATGGCCACTGAAGTCAGGATGAAACTCATCCAATGTTTGAAGGATAACAACGATATCTTCGCATGGAGTACCGAGGACCTGAAGGGGATCGACCCACGTGTCGCCGTTCACCGTCTGAACGTAGACCCATCGATCACCCACATCAGAGAAAGCGAAGAGACTTCAGTGCGGAAGATAATGCCATCATAGAAGCGGAAGTACAAAGGCTTCTTAAGCTGGCCACATCAAAGAAGTGAGATACTCAGACTGGGTATGCAATGTGGTCCTCGTGGAGAAGGGTCCGGGGAAATGGCGAATGTGCAACAATTTTACAAGGCTCAACAAGTTTTGCCCGAAGGATCCATACCTCTCCCACGGATCGACCAGCTTGTTGATTCCACCGCTGGATGCGCCCTCCTGAGTTTCATGGATGCATACCAGGGCTTCTACCAGTCAAAATGGCCAAAGATGAGTGCCTAAGACTGCCTTCTTCGCTAACGGCAATGTGTACTGCTTCAACGTGATGCCATTTGGTCTTAAGAACGCCGGAGCGACCTTACCAAAGGTTGGTTAACAAGATGTTCAAGAAGAGCTAGAAAACAATGGAAGTATATGTCGATGACATGCTCGTCAAGAGCAAGACCAGGAGCAACATGTAGGTTACCTGGCAAAGTGCTTCTCATCTTGAGAAAGTATGGCATGAAGCTCAACCCGGCGAAGTGTACCTTTGGAGTCAAAGGGGGAAGTTCCTCGGTTACATGGTGACAGAGAGAGAATAGAAGCAAACCCCGAAAAGATAAAGCCATCCTCGATCTCCCCAACCTCAGTCCATCAATGAGGTGCAACAATTGGTCGAAAAATCAATTGCATTGAGTAGATTCATCTCAAGGTCTGCCGAGAAAAACCTACCTTTTTTCAAGGTATGAGAAGAGCAGCCACTTCGAGTGGACAAGGAGTGCGAGGAAGCCTTCGAGAAGCTGAAAGAATACCTACTACTCGCTCTCCTCTATTGTCAAACCCGTGGACGGAGAGGTACTCTATTTGTACTTAGCAGCAACCGGGGAGCTATCAGCTCGGTTTTGGTGCGAATCCAAGGGAACGACCACTTGCCCATCTACTACTTGAGCAAAGTACTTGCCGGGGCTGAAACGCGGTACTGGATATCGAGAGGCTTTCCTTTGCCCTCGTTTATACTGCAAGGAGGTTAAAACCCTACTTGGTGCTCACAAGGTTGTTGTTTTGACAAAGCAACCTCTCAAGCAAGTCCTCGGAAAGCCCGAAAATTCGGGAAGAATGGCAAGTGGGCGATTGAACTAAGTGAGTACGACATCGACTATCAAAGCACCCGTAGCCAAGAAAGCACAAGTCATAGCCGACTTCCTAGTGAGTATCCCTCAAAGGAACTTCAGAGGAAAACTCTTCGGCAACAAAGAGTGCTATGATGATGGTCGAAGAGCAACCCCAGCAAAACAACCCAATGCAAGCTCTGGAAGATGCGTTAAAAGAGCTTAAGGCGATGTCCCAAACCAAAAGGAAAAGGCATGAAGTGTTCCTGACAGAGAAAACCGACGAGCCAAAGGGCGGAGGCCGTCTCTCCAAAACCAAAGAAAACTAGAAGAACTAGTCGACCACGGAGACGTCTGGATTCTTCATGTTGATGGATCCTCATCAGGAAAAAATGGCGGGATAGGAATATACTTCAAGAGTCCCGGAGGGGCTGAACTAGAGTACGCCGTTACTTAGTTTCCCCGTTTCCAACAATGAAGCAGAATATGAAGCCATCCTCATCGCTCTACGTATGGCAAGTCATTGGAAGTGAAGAAGCTAACATCTCTTCACTGATTCCCAACTGGCCGAGAAGCAAATCTCGGGAAAATCAGAAAAAAGAAAGACTCACCTGGCTGAGTTACAAAGCGCCATCACGGAAGAAATCCAAAATTG
>CM051458.1:25526296-25580036 GCA_028274465.1 Plantago ovata
AAGAACTAGAATGACTTAGACTAGCGACTCATTGCGAACTTAGAAAGAAACACGAATTACCCTTCAACACTTACAAACTAGATTAGTTCTCTATTGATTCATTCATTCACTTTCTATTGCTTTAGGTAGATGAAAGATACAATCCCATGTAAAGAATGAGTTGTATGTCTTCCCTTTATCTAAAACAACAACTAGATCACTTGATTAGTTAGATTGCTATATAGAGTGTTCTGTTATGATATCCCTTTCCGCAAACATAGGAGAGAACTAACTACAAGTACTAGAGTTATATACACAATCAAATAAGAAGTTCCCTTGCTTCCTTAATGAGAAAGTTAAAGAGTCCATTAAAACTAACCTATCTATTGTGCTTACTAACTAGATGATTCAATCATCCACTTTTTATTGCTTTATGTAGATGAAAGATACAATGTCATGTAAAGAATGAGTTGTATGTATAGAACAACTACTAGATCACTAGATTAGTTAGATTGGTATTTAGAGTGTTCCATTATGATATCCATTTCCTCAAACATAGGAGAGAACTAACTACAAGTACCGTAGTTGAAACTAACCTTTCCATTACCCTTACAAACTAGATTAGTTGTCTATTGATTCATTCATTCACTTTCTATTGCTTTAGGTAGATGAAAGATACAATCCCATGTAAAGAATGAGTTGTATGTCTTCCGTTTATCTAGAACAACAACTAGATCACTAGATTAGTTAGATTGCTATTTAGAGTGTTCCATTATGATATCCCTTTCCTCAAACATAGGAGAGAACTAACTACAAGTACTATAGCTGAAACTAACCTTTCCATTACCCTTACAAACTAGATTAGTTGTCTATTGATTCATTCATTCACTTTCTATTGCTTTAGGTAGATGAAAGATACAATCCCATGTAAAGAATGAGTTGTATGTCTTCCCTTTATCGAGAACAACAACTAGATCACTATATTAGTTAGATTGCTATTTAGAGTGTTCCATTATGATATCCATTTCCTCAAACATAGGAGAGAACTAACTACAAGTACTGTAGTTGAAACTAACCTTTCCATTACCCTTACAAACTAGATTAGTTGTTTATTGATTCATTCATTCACTTTCTATTGCTTTAGGTAGATGAAAGATAGATACACCTAAAAAATTCGCTCTCCTAATTTTTAGGAGATGACCTAATTCTGCAGTCTACGTTTTCCGGCCGCCAGTCTCCGTCGTTGGCTACACCTTTAACACGCGCCGGATATTATTTACACCCTCCGAAAGGGCTTCAAAACCGTACCGAGATCGCCCAAATCGAAGGTCGGACGCGCCGTGTACGTAATTTTTTCCGTTCGGCTGTTTTATTTTTCTAGGGTTCTGCAGCCGTCTGTTTCAGGCCACCCGTCTCAGGTGGTTGTGCAGCGATAGACACGCGCCGTACCATCGGAACGCTCTTTTCAAGGGATTTTCAACCGTACCAAGTTGGCACCAATCGCACCACAGACGCACCGTGTGTGAGTTTCCGATCTGAGCTCTGTTGCTTCCCGTACTCTGTTGTTGCTGGTTTCTTTACGATGATTGGCACACAAGCTACGGCTGCAGAGAGGCTAATGGCACCACCCCCCATGGGAACGAACCGGCCTGCTTGGACCATTAATGGTCCCAAAATCATGCCGGTTCGAACAGGTACTATTGTTTCTTTAACAATTGATTCCGATTTATACAATTCACAGGTTAATTGCTGCTCTCGTTTTGCATGTCTTGGACGTCTTATGATGCCAAAGGGCAATACACCATTGAAGTATCATGATCTCAAGATGTCTTTACGTGGAATTTGGAAAGAGGAAGCATGGCATATGCTCTCAATCGGTCATGGATTCTTCGTTTTTCAATTTGCTTCGGAGGAAGTTCGTAATCGAATTTTGAGCAATGGGACTGTCAAGCTTTCCCTGGGAACAGTTTACTTGCAGCCCTATGTTCCCAATTTTGATCCGGCAAAAGTAGCGTATACTCATGCGAAGGTTTGGATCCGTTTGCATGGCCTTCGTTTTGAGCTCATGCATAAATCTATCATCTTGGGTTTAGCCTCGGTCTATGGCAGGCCGATTATTATTGACACCGGGTCCCTTGATCGTTGTTTTGGCTCTTATGTGCGTGTGCTCGTCGACATGGATCTTGCTCAAGATGTTGATTCTTTTGTTCTCTTGGAAACTCCTAAGGGTAATGTACGTATTGAGGTGAGCCTTGAAAAGGTTCCCGACTTTTGCAAGAAATGTATGACAATTGGGCACCTTTCTTCAGCTTGTCGTCGTGCTGCTCCTCGACACTCTGTGGTTCCGGGTCCGATTAATGTTGCGCCAATTCCACAGGCTAGTTCAGACACAGAACGCGCTCCCCAGGCCCGAGCACTTAGTGTACTGCCAGAGAATGCGCCTCAAGCCACGTAGCCCCATGCTCCCGCACCTGCTCACTCAGAAGTAGAGATTTTATCCCCCACTGCGCATGCAACTACTTCTCTGGCGCCGGATTCACCTCTCATTACAAACATCGCGAATGGGAATCCGATCCAGAATAATCCAGTATTGGAAGAGCAACCCACTAACTCCATTATTTAGAATACGGGGACTTTACCTTTGGTTGACTCCACACTGAATTTTACAGAGGTTCCTAAAAAGAAATTCATCCCTCGTCGGATTGTACCCAATAAGGCTTCATCATCATCCTCTATCATGACTTAGGTATTTGCTGCGACAAACAATCAGTTTGCACCTTTAACTGGTTTGGACGCTACGACTGGTAGCAACATCTCACAAGCTGAAACTCCTTTGATTGATGGTCACATCTCTGATTGCCCATCTGATGCATCTTTGGATCCGGAAGATACTTCTCTGGTGCGTGATTCGATACGAGATTCTATTGGCCTGGAGAAAGAACGCCGTCTGTTGGCAAAAGCAAACATGGACACTGCAGTTACTCAATCCTGGGCGGATCTTATGGAAGCCGAGGAGCGGGCAGGTGCAGACTTACGTGCCTCTACACGGTCTACTACGACCGTTCCTTCTCCTACTGTTTCTCAATGAATGTTTTGTATTGGAACATTCGTGGCATTGGCAATCAGCCAACGCAAAATATGCTACGACAACATTGTTTTACATTTCACCCTAATTGGGTTGCTATTGCTGAACCAAAGGTTCCCTTTGATTCTATTATTTCATCCTACTGGAATGCTATGGGATTGCGTTTGGTTGGTCAACATTCGATGGCTAATCACACATCTAACATCTGGGTCATGGAAAAGGTTTCTCTTGCTCCATCCACTATGATCTTTTCCTCTACTCAAATGATAGTTATCCAGGTCAATTTTCTCCATCATTCTTTTTTATTAGCTTTTATTCATGCTGCTAATGATTATATTATTCGTCGTGTGCTTTGGAATGATATACTCTCACTGCCGCGCCTTCCTATGCTCATTGTAGGTGATTTTAACTCGGTTCTTGGGGCTCATGAGCGTTCCAACGGTTCCTCTCCTGTTCGTATTGAGGTCCAAGAGTTTACGGTGTTCATAAACTCTGGAAACTTTATTGAACCTGCTAGTTCGGGCTGCTTCTACACTTGGTCAAACAATAGGTTCGCTAATGGCTACTTGGAAACTCGAATCGATAGGGTTTTGTCTAGTCAACTTTTCTTGGATCTTTGGGACTCGGTCTCTTATCATGTGGGGATCCGAAATTGTTTTGATCACAGCCCGTTAATTGTTCGATGTTCTACCGGACATTTAAATGTCCCACGACCTTTCAGATTCCAGAACATGTGGTTAACACATGAAAATTTTGAGAATTTGCTACGAGATTCCTGGAGTGCTCCTATCTCGGCCTCTGGCTCAGTGGCAGCAGTTATGGGGAAATTGAAACGGTTAAAGCAATGTCTAAAGCTTTGGAATATTGAAGTTTTTGGTCATATCAAGACGAAGATTGAAGCTGCCAAGTTATGTATTGAGAACGCTCAACAAGCAATTTCTACACATGGACCGAGTGATATCTTACAACTGGCAGAAAAAGAAGCTTTATCCAACTACAACCGAATTCTGGATCAAGAAGCAACCTTCTGGAGGCAAAAGAACCGTACTTATTGGCTTCAAGATGGAGATCAAAATACGACTTTCTTTCATCGAAATTTGAAAGTTACTAGAGGTAATGGTGGGATATCTTCTCTTCTCATCGATGGCGCGCTAACAGAGGATAAGAATCAGATTCGGGATCATGTTGTACGCTACTATGAGCAGCTCTTCAGTCAAGATACATCCGACATCCCCAACTTCTTGGGCATGGATGATTTACTCCCCATGCGAGTTACACAGGCTCAAAATCAGGAACTTATACGGGTTCCTTCTTCGGAAGAAATACGACATGTGGTGTTTGGAATGAGCCCGGATAGCGCTCCTGGCCCGGATGGTTTTGGAGGCCGCTTTTACCAACAAATGTGGCACATTATTGGTGAGGATGTGTCTAGTGATGTTCGGACTTTCTTCATTCATGGTGAGTTCCCAGTAGGCTTGAATGCTAGTTTCGTCACTTTGATTCCGAAGCTCAAGGATGCGAATCGAGTGGAGGACTTCCGGCCTATTGTTTTGGGGAATTTTCTTTATTAAATCATTACGAAACTGATTGCTGATCGTCTTGGGATTATTCTATCTGGTTTGCTCTCTTTTCATCAGTTTGGTTTCATTCCTGGTCGTCGGATCCATGATTGTATTGCTCTTGCTTCTGAAGTAGTAAACAGCTTGGGCTACCGGTATACGCCGGGTAACATGGTTTTGAACATTGACATTCTAAAAGCATTTGATACTCTAAACTGGGACTTTCTTTTGGAAGTGTTGAGACTGATGGGATTTACTCATACCTTTATAGATTGGATCCGATTTATCTTGCATTCTGCAAGGCTTTCGGTTTTGATTAATGGTTCACCGGAAGGCTTCTTTTCTTGTTCCCAAGGAGTTCGGCAAGGAGATCCGCTTTCTCCTTTGCTTTTCTGTTTGGCAGAAGAGGTTTTCAGTTGACTGCTAACTGTTGCGGCCTCATCAGGGGAGATTACTCCTTTGTTTCTTGGTCGTAATATTGATTTCCCTTCTCATTTACTATATGCAGATGATGTGATTATTTTTTGCAGGGCCACTTCTGCAAATTGCAGAGCTATTCTGAAGATACTTAATGTGTATAAAGGTTGGTCGGGACAGCACTTCAATCCGCAGAAGTCACGGGTTTATTTCAGTACCTTCTTGCCACCGGCGTTTACGAGAAGATTACGGAGGATCTTGACTATCAGTTCTGGTGCTTTGCCGTTTGTGTACCTTGGTGTCCCTCTCTTTATTGGGGTGCCTAGAAGGTGACATTTACAGCATTTAGCTGATGGGATTGCTGCTAAGTTTGCTCGCTGGAAAGGTTCTTCCCTCTCCATGGAAGGTCGGATCTGCCTAGTTCAATCTTTCATTCAGGGAGCCTTCGTACACTCTATGATGGTTTATCGCTGGCCAAAGTCTCTGCTCCGGGATCTAGAAGGTAAAATGCGAAATTTCATCTTCACGGGTGATATTCTTAAGATGAGTGCGGTCAAGATATCTTGGAAACGCTGTTGTGTTCCTAAGTCTGAAGGTGGATCGGGCTTCGTTCAATGGTAGCTGCCAATAAGTCATTTCTCTCACGTTTTACTTGGGATGTCATGACACATAAGGAGTCTTACATGAATATTTTGCTAGATCGGTATATCTCGCAAGGCAAGCTGCGCTCCTCTATTCGATCTTCAGTTTGGTTTGGATTCAGAGATTGTTATCCTGCTTTAGTTTCTGGCTCTCGTTGGATGGCTAGTTCAGATTCCTCACTACGTTTCTGGCTGGATAATTGGTTGGGGTATTGCATTGCAGATAGACTCCACATTCCTCATCATCTTCGACATCATTATGAATTTACAATTGCGGACTACATCCTGAATGGTACGTGGGATTTGACTCCAGCCTTCATCATGGCTTACCCTGACATTGCTCAGGATATTTTTTCGTATCATCTCGCACCACCCCAACAGGATAAGCGAATTTGGTCTAAATCCATGGATGGAGCTGTTTCTAGTGCTATCTTTTATCATCACACCCGTCCCACATTTCCTGAAGTCACCTGGGGTAATTGGATTTGGGCTGATTTCATTCCCCCACAGCGTTCTATTACTATCTGGAAGGCAATTCATGACAAGTTCAGTACGCTTGATCATCTTAGAGGAATTGGTTTTGTGGGACCATCGGTCTGCGTTTTTTGTTATGTCGCTGCGGAAGATGTAGATCATCTCTTGGTGAGCTGCTCCTTTACTCGTGCTCTTTGGACTCGTGTTTTCGATCTTTTTCATTTGTCTTTTACAGATTGCCACAACTTCAATGAATTGGTTCTGCAAGCGATGTCTAGACATTTCAGCACACAAGTATCGAGGCTTTGGCGTTTAGTTTTTGTTACTCTTACTTGGTTGATTTGGAGAAGTCGCAATTTATGGATTTTTGAGGGGCAGCGATTCACTCTTAATTCCATCATGCACACTCTTTTTAGTCTGGTTTATGAGCATCAGAACCTTTTGAAGGGCACTATGCATAACACCATCGAGGACTTGCTCACTCTACGATCTTTTAGCATTACAGGAAGGCCGCGGTCTGCTCCTTTGATTACTGAAGTTCGGTGGATTCCACCTTCCATAGGTTGGATTAAATGTAATACGGATGGGAGCGCTTTAGGGGCTCCGGGAGCAGCTACAGCGGCAGGTGTTTTCCGGACCACAAAAAGCACGGTTTTGGGTTGTTTTGTGCAGCACATTGGCACTTCACATGCTTTTGAGGCTGAATTGGTGGCGGCAATTATGAGTATTGAGTATGCATACCAACAAGATTGGCACAAGCTTTGGATTGAGACAGATTCTACTTATGTTCAGAATGTAGTTACCTCTCGATCTCTACGGGTTCCTTGGCACTACAGAAATCGATGGCTTAGGGTTCTAGAACGCATTAATTCGATGGACATCCAGGTCACTCATATTTATCGGGAAGGGAATATGGTGGCTGATATTCTCTCAAACCATCCAGTTTCAGGATTCTGGCTTCATCAAATTGATTGCATTGCAGATCAGGTGGTTCGGGACGCTTCCGGGCAGCCTTACTATCGACTTATGCAACATTAACACTCAGGCACTCTTTTTCCCATTCATAGGTTTTTCCCACTGGGTTTTTCTATGAATGGGTTTTAACGAGGCCTGTGGTTGCAACCAGGAATTACTTTTCCTGGGTATAGTTTTTTGTTTACTTTGTCTACGTTTCTTTTTGCAGTCCGTTTGTGGACTTGAGCTGTGCTCATGACTCTTGTATTTACTTTCTTTTAATATAAGTTCGACATATTAAAAAAAAGGTAGATGAAGATACGATCCCAAGTAAAGAATGAGTTGTATGTCTTCCCTTTATCTAGAACAACAACTAGATCACTAGATTAGTTATATTGCTATTTAGAGTGTTCCATTATGATATCCCTTTCCTCAAACATAGGAGAGAACTAACTACAAGTACAATAGACGAAACTAACCTTTCCATTACCCTTACAAACTAGATTAGTTGTCTATTGATTCATTCATTCACTTTCTATTGCTTTAGGTAGATGAACGATACAATCCCATGTAAAGAATGAGTTGTATGTCTTCCCTATATCTAGAACAACATCTAGATCACTAGATTAGTTAGATTGCTACATAGAGTGTTCCGTTATGATATCCATTTTCGCAAACATAGGAGAGAACTAACTACAAGTACTAGAGTTATACACAATCAAATAAGAAGTTCCCTTGCTTCCTTAATAAGCAAGTTAAAGAGTCTATTGAAACTAACCTATCTATTGTGCTTACTAACTAGATGATTCATTCATCCACTTTCTATTGCTTTACGTAGATGAAAGATACAATGCCATGTAAAGAATGAGGTGTATGTATAGAACAACTACTAGATCAACTACTAGATCACTAGATTAGTTAGATAGCTATTTAGAGTGTTCCGTTATGATATCCCTTTCCTCAAACATAGAAGAGAACTAACTACAAGTACTATAGGTGAAACTAACCTTTCCATTACCGTTACAAACTAGATTAGTTGTCTATTGATTCATTCATCCACTTTCTATTGCTTTAGGTAGATGAAAGATACAATCCCATGTAAAGAATGAGTTGTATGTCTTCTCTTTATCTAGAACAACAACAAGATCACTAGATTAGTTAGATTGCTATATAGAGTGTTCTGTTATGACATCCATTTCCGCAAACATAGGAGAGAACTAACTACAAGTACTAGAGTTATATACACAATCAAATAAGAAGTTCCCTTGCTTCCTTAATGAGCAAGTTAAAGAGTCCATTGAAACTAACCTATCTATTGTGCTTACTAACTAGATGATTCATTCTTCCACTTTCTATTACTTTACGTAGATGAAAGATACAATGCCATGTAAAGTATGAGGTGTATGTATAGAACAACTACTAGATCACTAGATTAGTTAGATTGCTATTTAGAGTGTTCCGTTATGATATCCCTTTCATCTAACATAGCAGAGAACTAACTACAAGTACTATAGGTGAAACTAACCTTTCCATTACCGTTACAAACTAGATTAGTTGTCTATTGATTCATTCATCCACTTTCTATTGCTTTAGGTAGATGAAAGATACAATCCCATGTAAAGAATGAGTTGTATGTCTTCCCTTTATCTAGAACAACAACTAGATCACTAGATTATTTAGATTGCTATATAGAGTGTTCCGTTATGATATCCATTTCCGCAAACATAGGAGAGAACTAACTACAAGTACTAGAGTTATATACACAATCAAATAACAAGTTCCCTTCCTTCCTTAATGAGCAAGTTAAAGAGTCCATTGAAACTAACCTATCTATTGTGCTTACTAACTAGATGATTCATTCATCCAGTTTCTATTACTTTACGTAGATGAAAGATATAATGCCATGTAAAGAATGAGTTGTATGTATAGAACAACTACTAGATCAACTACTAGATCACTAGATTAGTTAGATTGCTATTTAGAGAGTTCCATTATGATATCCCTTTCCTCAAACATAGCAGAGAACTAACTACAAATACTATAGCTGAAACTAACCTTTCCATTACCCTTACAAACTAGATTAGTTGTCTATTGATTCATTCATTCACTTTCTATTACTTTAGTTAGATGAAAGAGACAATCCCATGCAAAGAATCAGTTGTATATCTTCCCTTTATCTAGAACAACAACTAGATCACTAGATTAGTTAGATTGCTATATAGAGTGTTCCGTTATGATATCCCTTTCTGCAAACATAGGAGAGAACTAACTACAAGTCACAAAAGATTGGTGGTTTCTTTGCAGAAATACCATAATCTCTTAATTGTTGCTGAATCCATAGGATTTGAGCTGTGCAACAACCAGCCGCAATGTACTCAGATTCAGTAGATGAATTGGCAACACAGGTTTGTTTCTTGCTGAACCATGATATTAATCTAGTACCTAGAAACTGACAAGTTCCAGAAGTACTTTTTCTATCAAGAGTTGATCCTCCATGATCAGCATCAGAATAACCAACCAATTCCAATCCAGAATCTTTAGGATACCATAATCCAACATTGACTGTACCTTTGACATATTTCAGTATCTTAAGTGCCTTTTTGTAGTCTGATTCTCTTGGATCAGATTGGAATCTTGCGCACACACAAACAACATACTGAATGTCAGGTCTACTTGCTGTTAAATACAGCAAAGAACCAATGAGCTTCCTATACTTGTGTTCATCAACACTCATATCTTGTTTAGTATAGCCCAATTTGGTACCAACACTCATAGGGATCTTTTTAGGTTTTTGTTCTCTTTGATCCTTCATAAGTAGCATTACAAAGCTAGTAATAAACAATAAATAATCCCGCATTTGACGAGAATTGAACCTATGACCTCTAGTGTCATGACACCTCAGTCTAACCAATTGAGCTAGACCTCATTGGTTTGTTCTCTTTGATCCTGAACTTTATGAGCATTTCCTTTGCATACTTTGCTTGATTTATGAATATTCCATCTTTGAGTTGCTTGACTTGCAATCCTAAGAGTATTTTACCATCATCGTTCATGGTAAACAAAGTTTTGTCAACTTCACCTTTCTTGAAACCATTATCCAGCAAGAACTTAGCTAAGGTATCATACCAAGCTCTTGGTGCTTGCTTTAGACCATATACAACTTTCTAAAGCTTGTATACCATCTTGGTTTCTGAGGGAAGTTCAAAGCCAGGGGGTTGTTTCAAGTAGACTTCTTCAGCAAGTTCACCATTTAGGAATGCACCTTTTACATCCATTTGATAAACAATGAAGTCATTGTGAGCAGCAAAGGCCAAGAAAAGCCTAATTGCATCCAATCTTGCAACTGGAGCATAAGACTCATCGTAGTCCAGTCCTTCAGTGTGACAGTAACCTTGAGCAACTGAACGTGCTTTGTTCCTTGTTACTTCTCCAGACTCACTCAGCTTGTTTCTGAACACCCACTTTGTACCAATTGCTTTTTTCCTTCAACAAGGGGTACAAGTTTCCAGACTTTGTTCCTTTCAAATTGATCCAGTTCTTCTTGCATTGCCTTGATCCATTCAGAATGCTTTAAAACATCTTCTATGGTCTTGGGTTCAATTTCTGAAACAAAGCAAGAGAACAAAGCTTCTACTTCTATGACATTTGCTTCTTCAGCAAGTTCTTGATTAGTACATACATTGGATCTAGTCACTTGGCGTTTGTCAATATCACTAATCATATCTGTAGAGGGATGATCTCTAATCCATTTATTAACAGGCTTTCTGCTCTTTGGATCTGGATAAGTTTGCTCTTCAGCATGTGACTCTTCAATATGTACTTGCTCAGTACTACTGGTATTTTGTTGTGTCTCTGCTGAGATTGGTTCATCAGTAACTGCTTGTTCAGCATTGCTGGTTTGAGGTAACTCATCAGCAGGCACAGGAAGTTGAATAGTATCATCAACATCCGAAGCAACTGCGTCTTTTGCTGGAAATTCTTTGTCATGAACTATATTTATCTTGTCATGACTCGGGGGTGGGGAGGCATTGTCAGAGTCATCATTTAGTTCAATTGTTTTGACTTTCCTAGCATCAGATTCAGTTCTTTGCTCGTGTATGAGTAACTTCTTCATACAATCTGATATTTCTTCTTCAGCAGGAACTCCTTGTGACTTTTCATAGAATACAACATGCACTGATTCTTCGATATTTTGTGCCTTTTTGTTGTAAACTCTATAAGCTTTACTATGCATGGAGTAACCAAGAAATATCGCTTCGTCTGCCTTTGGTTGAAATGTTCCTAAGTATTCTCTACCATTGTTAAGAACAAAGCATTTGCAACCAAATACTCTTAGATGGGTGATGTTAGGAGGTCTTCCAACAAATAACTCATATAGAGTTTTGTTGTATTCCTTAGTTATCAAACATCTATTTTGAGTATAGCAGGCGGTATTAATCGCTTCAACCCAATAAGCTTCACTTATTTCAGTGTCAACAAGCATTATTCTAGCTGCTTCCTTAAGGGTACGATTCTTCCTTTCAGCAACACCATTTTGTTGAGGTGTCCTTACTGAGGATAACTGATGTTGTATGCCTTTAGAAGTGCAATACTCAGTTATGTACTGGTTTACAAACTCAGTACCATGGTCTGTTCTTATGACTTTTACCTTGTCATTTTTCATGACTTCAAGCTTCTTCAGCAAGTTAGGTATTTCAGTCCTTGTTTCAGACTTGTGTTTGATAAATACTACCCAAGTGAATCTTGAATAGTCATCTACCACCACCAGACCATACTTCTTACCAGCATAGCTTGTTGAAGAAGATTCAAACAAGTCCATGTGCAAGAGTTGTACAGGTTTTGTAGTTGAGGGTACTGCCTTGTTCTTAAAAGAAGATTTAGTTTGCTTTCCTTGCTGACATGCATTGCAAACACCATCCTTCTTAAAAGTAACCTTAGGTAATTCAACTACAAGTGCCTTTTTAGACACCTTATTCAGCGTCTTGAAGTTTAGATGACTTGTTCGTTTATGCCATAACCATGCTTTTTCAGCAAGGCAATCATGATCTGAGACAAGGCATTTTTCAACGATTGCTGAAGACCAATCTACAGTATACAAACCTCCTGATCTTCTAGCAACCATAATAACCTTCTTTGTCTCAAAGTTTATAATTTTACATTCATCACTTTTGATTTTGATGAAGTATCATTTGTCAACGAATTGACTCATGCTGAAAAGGTTAAACTTAAGATTTTTGACATAAAGAACTCCCGAAATGGTAATGCATTCTAACTTCACGTCACCATAACCTTTAGTAGAACCAAAGCCTCCACCAGCAAACCTTATTGTTGAACCTTTAGACCACCGTCTATAGTTTATAAGGTTTTTGTTGTTGCCCGTCATGTGCTTTCCACAACCACTGTCAAAGTGCCAAATTGCATTGTTTGTCTCCGTGGCTGAAGTCTGCACAATCAAGAGCAAACAAGTTAATTATCCAATATTGGATGTCCATTAACATGTTCAAGAAGGCATCCAGTGGAAACCCAAGTCTTTAGTTTTTCAACTTTGACTTGTTTTCTACTTGCTGAGGAACTAGAAGGTTTTGAGCCGAAAGACTTTTGATCACTGCTAATCAAGTCCACTTTCTGATGTGGTTTCTTGCTCGGCTGACCTTTTTGCTGAACATACTTTTCAGTAAGTTCTTTTCTGACAAGGTTCCTTCTAGTCCTAGCATTTTGAGTTTTGTCAGAACTCTTAGGCTTGGTTTTGTTCATCTCTTTGAAGTATCTTTGTTGACTTTGCTTATACTCATGAAAAAGTTGACTTTGCTTGGTTTTGAAACCAAGTCCACTTTTCGGAGAATGTTGAGCTTTTGTCTCAGCAACCTTACTTTGTTCAGGTTTGTCAGCAAAGGTCTTCTGATTACTTTTAGTAATCTTGCCTTTTGACTTAACAAATTGCTTTTCAGCAACTTGTTTGGCGGAATGCTTTACAACATCCTTATTCTTAACAGTTTGCTTTTCAGCAACTTGTTTTCCTTTTAAAGTCTTGTTACTTTGAGTAGCAACAGCGGGCTTTACGGTCGTAGGTACTTGATTGTATATTTCAGCAGCCTTAGATTGACCAATTTGATAGAGTTCTGATTGACCACTATCAGTTGCACGTACAAAGGTAATAGGTGATTTGTCTTTTCTCAAGATTATTTCATCATCACCTTCATACGTTGCACCTAAACCTTCTTTCAGAGATGGATCTCTCAGATAAGAGTTTAGTTCAGTCAGCGTATTACTCGCATCAACATAAGATTTGAAATTGATTTTCATCTTTTTCATTTCTTGTATTTCAGCAAGTAACTTTAGAATTGAGGACTGATACTCTTCCAATTCTATTGCCATTTGAGAATTCTTCTCTGTAGCTTCAGCAATTGACTTCTTGAGATGCAATATTTCAGCATCTTTCTTTTCTGACTCTTCTTTCAGCAAAACATACTTTTCAGTAGTTTGTTTGGTCAGAGTTTCAGCATTCTGTAGTTTCTCTTGCGATTTGCTCAGAGTTTTCTAAAATCTTTCGATTTCTCCTTGAATTTTATCAAGGTCAATATCATCTTCACTTTCTGAGTCAGAGTCAGAGGTAGGACTGTTTACCTGACCGGCCATGAGGCAGAATTCATAGTTTGACACATCTGGATAAGCTTCCATAGCTATTCCACAAACTTTCTTGCCAATGTCTACATCAAGAGTGGCTTCTTCTTCTTCAGTGTCTAAGCTCTCTACCTCACTGTCTTTAGAACTAGTATCAATGCACAGCGCATCGATTTTTGCTTGAAGCTTTTTCTTTTCTTCAGCAATCAAAGCCCTTTTGAACTTCTTCTTCTTTTCAGCAGATTTGCCTTTCAGGAAAGGACAATTTGCTTTGAAGTGTCCAGGCTTTTTGCAGTAAAAGCAGAGATCATTGCCAACTGCTGGTTCTTCAGAAGAATTTGCTTGCTGAGCTTGCTTGTTCAGCGAGCTAGCTTCATTCTTGTATTCATGGTAGTTGTTACCAAGATGCTTTTTCAGCTTCTCATTTGCTTTTCGCCTTTCAAGTTCCTTACTGATGAATTTCTTCATGTTTTTAACAACTAAAGCATTTTCATCAGCAAGCTCTTTATCATTCTTCTTTTCAGAAGATGACGGCTTTGCAGCAAGAGCAATGTTTTGCGATTTTTCAGCAAACACATTTTCTCTTTGCTTTGTCTCGTAGTTGACAGTAGCAAGATGAGAGAACACATCTGTAGGTGTGATATTTGGCATTCCTTGATTATAATTGAAATTCTGAGTATGGGTCCACTCTTGGTTCAAACTTCTAATAATGGTTTCCACCTTCTCAGAATCTGAATAAAGATTTCCAACTCCTAAGGCAGCCATCTCACTTACTAGAGTTGTGAATCTGAAATCCAAGTCTTCCGGTGACTCATTTGTACTTTGTTTAAAGCTCTGGAACTTTAACTTAAACACTTCGAGTTTGTTTTCCTTTGTTTTGTCAGATCCAGCGCAAAGATCTTGAACCATTTTCCAAGCTTCCTTAGCAGTTTTGGCACCCCACAGTTTGCACTGTATAGTATCCGGAGTTGATCGAATAATGATGTTTCTTGCTTGGCCATCAAGACGGAATATTTTGGCTTCGTCGGAAGTCCATTCCTCTCTTGGTTTTGGAATGACAGTATCGACTGGTTCACCTAAGATAGTTTCCTTACCAGCTTCTGTGGTTTTGTGAGGAAAACTTTTCTCAAGTTTAGTGATCTTGATAGGTCCATCATTTATGACAGTGACCATTTCATTAATAATGGCCTCAAGATGTAGCATCATGTTGTTTCGCCATTTTTCATAGTTTTCCAGCTTCAGCAAGGGAGCGTCTCCTAAAGACATCTTGTCAGCAAAAGACTACCAAACTGATCAAGTGAGAGTGATTTACGGAAAGCACCTAAGGGGATCTTGGTTCAGTGTTGAAGGTTAAAGAACCTCCAGCTCTGATACCACTTGTTGGTCCCTTTAAACAACAAGAAAAGACTAGAGGGGGGGGGTGAATAGTCTTTTCAAACTTTCGTCATTTAAAAACTTTCTCAGCAATGCTTATTACGTTTCAGTAATGAGTTTGCTGATAATTAACTTTCTCAGCAAGTAATAATTACTTTTCAGTAACGAGTTTTACTGGTACTTTAAAAACAGAGTGCGGAAGTCTTTATACAATAAGTGCTTTTCAGAGAGTGCTAGTTTCAGCAAGTGAGCAGAGTGATAGTGTAACGAGAGTATAGCTTGTTGAAAACTAAATGCGGTAAAGTAAATCACACAAACACTTTTATAGTGGTATCTGAGAGTGGCGTAATCTCTCAACTAATCCACTTTGTCCTTTCTAGGACTGAATCCACTAAGATAAGCTTGAGGTTCCTTACAACACCTATCTATAATGATTCTTCAGAAACCAAAGCACACTTGCTTCGTTTCCAACCTAACTAGAGAACGAAACCATGTTCTCCACCAAACTTGGGACACTTAATCAGCAAAACTATGCTTGATTAATTCCCCCAGAATTTCACGCCTGAAAAAGGGTGTTTATCAGTTAGAGAGGTTTGGGATGAGATGACTTGAGTATAACTTTTTCAGCTATAACAAGTTATCTAAAGAAACACAACTTGGAATACTTTTCAGTAAACAAGTTAAGTTGTCTCTGGTGTCAAGACTTGTTCCTGTTCGAAAGAAGAACACTTAACTAATTTCTTAGCCGTGAATGTTCTACTTATTCACAAGTAGCTTTTGTTTCAAGCTTAAGTCTTGGAACGGATCAATAGGTAGTAAAGAGTATGGAAGATTGAGTGTTTAAGCACAAGTGAGAGTTTGATCACGTTGTTGACACACTTCAACTCTTTGCCGGATGACCTCTATTTATATTGAATCAAGGGATCCGTTTGAATTTCAAATTCTAAGGCTTTGTTCCTTAAGATGTCACTATCTTGCTTTTGTACTTTCAGCAGCGTCCTTCATATGTCTTCTAGTCTTCATGTTCTTCGCGTGCTTACTTTGCATTTAATGTTCATTTGAATGGAATTCAAATGTGAACGTTGGAGCCAAAATGCAAGTACTTTCAGCAAGGAGGTCACATATGTGTTTCAGCAAGCAGTCAGTATCAGTTTCAGCAAACACAACCTACTCTGTCATATAGATTTTCACTTATGCAAGCTGTTGCTGAAATTTCCGCTTTCTGAGCAACATGTGCCTTTGTAGATACCATCTTCAGAAATCTTCTTAAGTCTTCAGTCTTCGAATTTTCAAGTTTCTGAGCGGTTCTAGTGCTTCAATAGTTTATTTGTAAAAACAAAGTACATCATCAGCAAAACTAAAGCACCTAACTAGTACCTACACTAAGTCTTCAGCAAACGTTCCTCTTTTACAATGTCCTTAAAATTCTAAATTCCTATGGACCTTAAGAGTACTAGTTACTGGACTTTCCTTAATTTAGCATGGTTAATTGCTCATCAAAATTTACAAGTTTCCTAACAATGAAGCTTCTTAAGATATGGCGTTTGGATAAGAACCACAATAAGGTGAGTGTTCACCCAAAAACTACTACTTAGTAACTATTTTCGAAAACCTGGAAGATTTAATGTATGCATATTTTAATTGTTGATTTTACTGTTTTGCTTCCACTGTATACATACAAGTGCTATGTACGACTTTTCTATTATGTTATGTTGTAAATCTTCTACAGGGTTTTATACTCGGGTTCCGAGCATTGTTTTGTTTGACCGGTCGATTAGGATTACGAGTAGGTAGACTTGAATAGTAGAGCTGTCGAGTTTACTTATGAGTTTTCCTAGTCTATTCCCACCTGATTCGAGGCAGAAGAAGCCGAGGTCTTGTTGGGTCGTAGGATCTTCCCTGAACGTACGTAGGGCACTGTACTATTTCCCGAGTTGATCACTCTGGAGGGAGTTATAAGGGCTATTGGTAGTAGGAGTAATAAGGAGGGCTGCACCGACTACTGTTACTATTTTATTTTCTCAAAATATTGAGACATTGTTATTGTTCTATTTTGATTTTCACAAAATACTGTTATACTGTTCTATTTATTGATTGTTTGTTTGACGGTTTTTTTGTTGTTTTGTTTGCGAACAAAAAATATTTTTGCTTCATTTGCATAAAACTCACTACTGCACGAACACCACTGAGATTTTTGTCTCGCCACTCTTTCCTTTTTATTCCTTCCTTGTAGATCCAGCTGATGGTGAGCAAGCATAGACTTCCAGCGACTCTGAGTGATTGGGATTGGCGCCTTTGGGATTTCTATTAAGATTTTAAAGTTATTTTTAAACTTTGTTAATGTCTTTCTGTTTTTCTTAGAAAATGAAGTCTAGTTACTGTTCCCTAGTTGTCGTTAGATTGTTTTGTTTGAAGCTGTAAGCTCATTTGAGAGCCAAAACCCATTTTGTTGTCTATTAATAAAGACCGTTCGGTTTATCTTCGAAAATTATTATTCTTTTAAAAATTACTGTAACGGCTTTTAAAAATTTTCTTTTAAAATTTATGTACCGTTACACTTGTGACAATCCATTCCCTCACTATGGTGGGGCACCACCCTTATAGAGATCTCTGCCGACAGAGGCCATATCTAGACTGGTAGTACATCTCCATTTTTTCTTTTCTTATCCTTTCCGCTAGAGACTAGCTTTCGGCTAGGTTTGGGGAGGGGCCGTGGAGTTGTATTTATCTCGATTTGGCTTGTTTACTATTGTCGTTGGGATACTCTTGCTATTTCGATTTGGTTGTACCATTGATATGATTATGAATTCTTCAATTTGGTTGTATGATGACTATGATGATGACTCTTGTACTCTATTATTGCTTTTGTAGTTGTGGCCCGTGTGCCTATTGTCGTGTTAGTTTGTGTTTTTCATTTTTCCATGCATTTCATCCTTAGTCTAGTTGTTGCACTTTGTTTGTGCGGAGTTTATTGCCGAGCGTTTCGAACTTTTTTATTGTATAAAATAAGTGTTTGTGATCATTGACCATCCATTGCATTCCTATCTAAGTAGTTTGAGGCTCGTCTCACTTGGTTTGTCACAGTCACATGTGCACTAGTTAAGCCTTGTAATATCGATATCACCTTGTGTGGTATTTCTTCTACTACGGTTCACGAAGGCATGAAATGATGCATGTTAGAGTCTATGGTTGTATACCCGTGTAATTATGTACTTAAGAGTCGACAAGTTCTTCACCTTGCTATTGAGATTGATAAATGCCTAGGAAGGAGGTAGAGTGAGGTGTGCGATCCATTGTATTAAACCTATTCATTCGAATAGGTTTGGGGAGGGGTTTGTCGTTGTTGTTCTTGTCTTTGGTCTTTTTTAGTCGTTGTAAAGTTTGTTCTTTTTCTTTTGGTGTCTTGTAGTCGAACCTATTCTTTCGAATATGTTTGGGGATGTATTTGTGTTTGTGTTTCTTTTCGTTGTTGTTGCTGCTTGCCAATATATATATATATATATATATATATATATATATATATATATATATATGTATATGTATATATATTGTTACGGATAATTATGAATGTAACAAGAGTTTATATCTTTAGTAGTATCATATGTTAGATACAATTCTAGTTAGACTCATTCTAGATAAGTTCTAAAGATACTCTCCAACATGTATATATATACTCCCCATGTATTTCAGTTATATACACAGAAGAATACATTTTCTCCAGAGTTATTCTTTAACACGTTATCAGCACGACTCTACCAAAATCCTGAGTCTAAAAAATTCCAGATTTTGTTTCTCTCCCCCATCACGGCACAACCTAAACATTACAGTCTCAGGCTTCTGATGATGTCGTTTTTCACCAATTAAATTTGTTTAAAAAGCCAAAGAACACCTTTCACTACACAAACAGAGTGCAATGGCAAGTTGTCCCCGAGTGTCGTTCTCTCGGGACCTAACGTGGCTTTGATCAAGGTTTTTGCTAGCTAATTTCAGTCAACTAGATGATGATTTTTGAGAAAGATGTTTGAACAAAGGAAGTGAGAAATCAAGAGTTTTTGTAAACAAGTTTGGAAAACGGTCGGTGGTAGAAATCGAATACACATGCATGGATTACGAATATGCTCACAAGTTCAGTGCGTAAAACCTTCAACTAAGTCTGCTAAGAAACTTGTCTAGGTAACTTTCAAGACACACATCATGAAAGGCCACTATCAATAATTTAGAGGTGTTTGTCACCAACACCATTTATCAGCATGCTGCAAATCACTAACATACAATCCTATAGCTTTCATTGACCAACGAGTTTGTCACATACTCTATTCGAATATATTTTATAGGCAACTACGAATCATATGAAGTAATTTGCAGCAAGATTGACTCACAACCTCATGTAAGCATAAGCATAATCCATAACATGCATAATTCTACATTCTACCACCAACACAAAGGATTTAGCTACTCATATTCATCAACATAGACATCAATTCATATGAATAATAATCAGATTACATCAAATCAAACTACAAGACAAGAGAGTGATACAAGTTACCACCAAAGCTGTCACTAATCGGTGGAAAGCAAAGAAAACCTCTCCGTAGATGATTACAAAGGATGAATTCCAATCAAAATCTCGAATCCCAACCTAAATTACAATGAATCTCTGAGTTTCTCTGAGTTTTTGGGGCTTAGGGCTGTCCAAAAATCGTCTCCAATGTTCTGTATATCAAAAAGTAACTCCAAAATCAAGTAATGAAGGCAAAATCTGGATCTTTAACGGCTGCCAAGCGCTTCGCTTGGGCAGAGCCAAGCGAAGCGCTTGCTTCCTGTTCCTCTTTTGAAATCTCCTGAACTTCCAAGCGTCCCGCTTCTCCAATTCCAAGCGAAGGGCTTGCCTCCTGGGCAGATTTTTGCCTCGAAACTCGATCTTTTGCCCACGAACGGCCCTCGGGTGCCTTGGGCTCATCCTTCTCGGCACTTATTGCGGCTCAGACACTCACGAACAAGCCATGGAGATTGGAGAACTTCAACGGGGCCATCTTTTCCATCAAAAAGGCTCGTTTTTAGCTCCAAAAATGCCGTTTCGTACCTAAGTGCCTGAAAATGCAGAAAACACAAAACGTGACACTATTCTACAAAACTAACCAAAAAACAAGGCTAAAAGATAGCAAAAGAAGGTAAAAAAGACAAGATGAACGCGTCAAAAATACATTCATCAAACTCCCCAAACCAAACCTTTGCTTGTCCTCAAGCAACAAACTATCCTAAATGCAACATAAAAGGAGTCTCATGCCAAGTAAAGTGAACTAATCTATTGAATCTACCAAATGCTTATGAACAAAACCAAATGAGCATGACATGCAAGTAGGTTGAAGAATGCCTCCATTGCGAATATACACATTCTCATGTGCACTTGGTTAAGCAAAGGAGTCTCTAGTAACATCTTTTCTACCTGGACCTGGTCAGTGACGACACAATGATTCACATTATCATACTACAATTGGCCCGTGCCTATGAAACCGAGGGCTTACTACTGTTCACCAAGCGAGAGTTTTCCTCAAAAGAGGGCGAACCAATACTGGCTCTCATCAAACGAAGGAGGGCTCCCTAGAAAAAGAAGACACTCCCCTATTCTACCCAGACTCTCAAAGAACGAATCTCAATCAACCACTTCTTGAATAGCAAGACACCGAGGGTGGTCAAGAACAGGCCTTGGACAAAGGCGACACGAAAACAAAAGATAGAATTTACAACTCGATACTTCACAAGGACAAAATATTTACATGACACTTGACACTACGAGACTGCTTTTGGCTTGCGACGACCCTTCTTTTGCTTTTGGGTCTTATTCTTTATTTTCTTTCTTCTTTTTTTATTTTCTTTTTCTCTTTTTTTTTTCTCTTTTTTTTTTTTTCATATATAGCTACGCAAGCAGCAGTACTACGTGTCAAAAACCTCCCCAAACCTACTCGAGAGAATAGGTTTGAGCACAAAGACGAAAAAGAAAAAAAAAAGAAAAACTTTTTACAAAGACACCTCCCCAAACCTATTCGAGAGAATAGGTTGGGACACAAAACAAAAGAAAAATAAAGCTAAGAAAAATCTACAACGACTCAAGACGAAAGACAAGTATAACAACGTAACCCCCTCCCCAAACCTATTCGATAGAATAGGTTTAATACAAGGAATCACATACCTCACACTACCTCCTTCCTAGGAATTTGGCAATCTCTAATCGAGGTGAAAAACTTGTCGCCTCTTACGTACATAATTACACGGGTTACAACCATAGATTCTAACATGCATCATTTTATATGGTCATCGTGAACCGCAGTAGAAGAAACACCACTCGAGGTGATGTCGAGACTACTAAGCTTAACTAGTGCACAAGTGAATGTGACAAACCAAGCGAGACAAGCCTCAAACTACTTGCAAAGTGATGCAACATATGATAATGGTCATAAGCACTTAGTCTACACAATAGAAAAGTTCCAAAAAACTTGGCAATAGACTCCACACAACAACGTGCAACAACTAATCTATGGATGATGTGCATGCAAAAATTTGAAAAAAACACGACAAATCACATGAACTTGAGTAAAATCAGGCATGTACGAACCACACAAGCATATAGTACTGAAAATCCAATACCCCCTCCCCAAACCTAAACTTTTGCTTGTCCTCGAGCAAACAAAAGTTGAATGAAAAGGAAAAATTGGATTGAAAGTACACTTCCCTGAGATAAAGGTTCGTGTCCAATCTCCTATATATGAATAGTACCTGAAATGACTCAAGAAACATGTGAAAACGGGTACACAAATATGGTGAAATGAGAAAAAGGGAAAATATGGGGGAACAGGGCCCAAGCGGCCCGCTTGGACTATGCCAAGCGAAGCGCTTGGCCAAGCGCTCCGCTTGGCATCATCCAGGCGGTCCGCTTGGATTTTCAGTAGGATTAAATCCTACTGAAAATCCAAGCGGTCCGCTTGGTGATGCCCAAGCGGGGCGCTTGGCCTGTTTCCCATTTTTTCGATTTTTCTCAATTCTAACCAACTAAGGCACCGAGACAAAAGGCTAAGCTACTCTAAACACGACAAAAGACACACAGGCCACAACTACAAAAGCAAACTAAGAGTACAAGAGTCATAAGTCATAGCATCATACAACCAAATCGAAAGAAAAAGAGTTTCAACCAACAATAGTGAACAAGCCAAAATAACGACAATAAGGATACTACCGAATAAATGGCCTCTGTCAGCTGAGATCTCTAAAAGGAAAGAGGAAGGTTGCTTCCACTACCATCACCTTGCGGGTGGAACGGGTACCCCGTGATAGTGTATATGTCCTAGAGACAGTCCTTACTAAGGGCATGGTGCCCTTATAGAGGGCATATGTGTACTATTACACAGGTCAACGTAATATAATATATGTTTGTTGCATTTTACTATTGAGTAGCGCTTTCATATTTATATTACACCGGGCATGCAGCGTGTCATATCTCTATTACTGTCTGTATTGATATTAAACATGTCCCATCGGATAGATGACCAATCACACAGATAGTGGGAGCTATGTGAGTTATCATCTATCCCAAACTCTCCCTAGTCGAGGTTCATCTCGGATGTAGGGATCTGAATGAACCAGACAAGACTAGTATGCGTGGAGGTTATACTTGTTGGAGCAAGTGTGAGCCGATCCCACGGCCACGGAACGGATTGTTGGACAATCGAGAAACGTTCCCATAACTGCGCATAGTTGTTCGAAGAAGCTTTATCGAACAATGGAAGTACCCACCGGACACTCCCATCGATGTATACTCTACACCGAAGTGTCTATGAGAACCGGTAAGTTGTCGAAGTGATGCCATTCGTCCATTGTACTTACAGGACTTTATCATCACATTTGTTGCCCCATATCCTTGGTGGACCCGTCGATGTCAGCTCTGAATAAGCAGATGACCTAAGACACGATCCAGGATTATGGCTACATACAAATGGGGATGATAAGTGATTCTGTGAAGGATTCATCTCTCAAGTGTAGCACACGAGAGCACTGCTCATAGTCGTTCATAGTTGTGATTGGTAAAACCGCTGGCCAGCGTATCAATATTATTATGATGGTCATAATAGATATTGGATTCACCATGCAACTCACTGAAGACGCCCATGGATGTATTATTGGGATAGACACTTCATCGATCCTAGATACATTCGAGCAAGTCAGATGAAGGGACGTTACCATCGCCGCGTTGAGCGCAACAGTCTTCGCAACGAAAGGGTTAGCTTTGAGAAACCTCTCAAACGTCCTCATTTATTAATATTGCAAATGGAACCGTCTAGGAATTCCATGTTGCCTAGTCTAGGACTTGCTTAATACGATGAGGCCCTATGGGTCACACTATGTGGTGATTCAGCCTATCAGAATATCCTTGAAGACGGAATCGCAATTAATTTGGAATTAATTGTGATTGATGGATTATAATTGATTTGGACTTAATTATAATATTTGGTGGCTCAATTAATGATTTGGAATTATTAATTGAATTGGCTAATTAATTGTATTTTATGTAAATACAATTAAAGATTATATTTTGGAAATATAATAGAGTTTTGATTTGAAAGGATATGTTAATTTAGAATTAACATATGCACATGGGCAAAATCTACTTGGAGTTTGAATTGCCTTAGAACTATAAGTGGGTCCCAAAATCGGGACCCACCTATCACCCTTAGGATACGCGCGCGCGAGCTGGATAGGGGAAGGAGTTCGACTCCTTCCTCTATTAGAAGTCCAAGGGATGTGTTAGATTTCCTGATTGAGTTTTAATTTGATTGGGAATGAATCTAGACTTGATATTGGTTTCCAAGTGCGATAAGAATTAGATTCTTATTCCTTTACGAAGTCTAATTGCTTATGCTTTAGGCTTCTATTCACTACTATATATAGTAAACTATTAGAGAGTTTTTGACATAGACTTGAATAGACTTTCACAGTCATTCTACCCAGTTTTCTTAGAGAAAATAAAACTCTCCCCTCCTCTATAAGCCTACGCGCGCGCCACCTACCGGAGGAATCGCCGCCCCATCTTCTTGGTCACACAAAGAATATCCTAGCATTCTTCCGATAGGCTGTTCATCCGTGAATACCAAGGTTGAGGTTCTAGGAGCTGGAAACTAACTATTATTGTCTTGCAGATAATCAAAGTTTTGCAGATATCTTCGACTTCGACGAAGGAGAAGATACACCGGATTATTACGAAGACTTGGAAGCTGCTTTGGAAGTAAGGTTAGTCTTCTAATTGACGTGTTTAAATATATACGGCATATACATAATCAATTAACCTGTATGTTAAGAAAATTTTTGAAATTCCGCTGCGTACCCTAGGGGTAACTCTGACCATATTTTCTTACAGTGGTATCAGAGCGAGGTTAATTAATTACGTATATACGTATATATATTGTATGATTTTGTAGATATGTGGATGCAATTGATTCTATGATTAATTCGATTTTCAAAAGTTTTGTTTTTTATATAAATTTAGAATTTATATTTTTTTTAAAAAAAAAAAAATTTAAAATATATATATTGACCGGGCCGCCTGCGTGCCGCAGGCGCCCCGGGTGCCTGCGGGCACCCGCGCCTGCTGCAATAGGCGCACGACGCCCAGGCACCCGGGGCGCATGCGGCGCAAGCGCCCGTGCCCCTGTGCCGTGGTCGCAGGCACGGTAGGGGACGGGACTATAAAGATTTTCGGGTTGGACCCAAAATTGAATTTTTGAAAATTTTGAGGATTGAATTTTATATTTGGAATATAAATATGATTTAATTGTAATTGTTTTTAACTAGAGGGGTTAAATTTAATTAGTATAAAGTTAAAGGGCTTATTTGTAATTTATCAATTTATTGTTTATTGCAAATTAGTCCTTCTACTTTTGAATTTTAGATTTAACACCTCCAAGGTTTCAAAAATTACAATTAAGTCCTTCGGGTTTTCGAAAATTGCTACTTGGTCAATAGAATTTTCGATTTTTCAATCTAGTCCAAATTTTCAATTATTTCATACAGATTATAAGTATGGGATTATAATTTTCATAATGAAATTATGAAGTCATTTGTCATCCACATAGGCTACTACTTGTTTCATATGCTCGATATGCTATTGTTTGACAATGCATGTTTAAATACCAAGTATTTTACTTTCCATTCGACCGCTATGCATGCGAGGGTAGGCGGCGCCCTCTTATATGTCGGACCGCATATTTTATGTATGGGTAGGCGGCACCCATTATGTGCTTGACCGCGTTTAGAACTAGAATGGATAGGCGGCATTCATTACGTGTAGACCGCTCATGCATGATGGGTAGGCGGCGCCCTTATTTGTTTGTAGATGACTGATAACAACCCTCAAGCGACAAGCCCCAACCAATATAAGTACAGAAATATATATATGTATGTATTTCTGAGATGCTTCCATAGGGTGCTTTAATTCTGAACTTTCATTGCGTTTTCTTGTATTGGCGACCTCGTCTTACAGACTCGCAGTGATCGTCAGATTAGAGTAAGCCTATGGTTATGACTTACTGCATATTGTATCTAGCGACCTCGATAGGTACAATATGTAGGGCATCGGGTTAAATTAGATTTAACAACCAAGAGTTGCGTGACGCAATTGGATAGTCCTACCGGTCATATTATGATGTGCAACCAGCCCCCGTTGGAGTATAGCATAGTATGGATTTGGATCTTGGCCACTACGGTAACTTGTTGGACATTACCCGTATGTTTGTTTTGGGGGCAAGCATATGTGAAAATACTGGGAGCTAAACCGCTAAAGGACCTTGTTGTTTAGTTATGTTGACTGTGTATTTAGAAATAATATTTCAATAGTTGATTTATTATTTTTGTTCTATATTATTTCTCCTAGAAACCGAAATGGCGAGAATCTCGCTCCGTGCTGTCTTAGAGAAGCAAATTTTGACCGGACCAAACTTCCTAGATTGGATCAGGGATATATATTTGGTGCTGAGGTACGAAAGGATTGAGTACGTCTTGGACGAGGCTAATCCCGTGTGTCCCGAGAATCAGACTGCCGATCAAGTTGCTGATTTGGAATCAAGCCAACAAGGCAAGGTCTGATAAGCATCATGAGGATGCTAGATCCGCGCAGTGTATTATGCTGGCGGCAATGAGCAATGAGCTGCAGAGGCAACATGAAAGCATGTTGCCGCATGAGATGCTGAAGCATCTTGAGTCGGTCTTTAAGACGACAGCTAGAAGTGTTGAATTTGATTTGATCAAAGAGATACACAGATGCAAGCTCAATGAAGGAGGGAACATGTCTGAACATGTTCTCAAGATGAGAATAAGATCATGGTGATCTTTGTCCTTCAATCATTGCCGAGTTCGTATTCACAGTTCATCGTTAACCACCATGAATGCGAAGGACGTAACACTGCCCGAACTCCATAATCTGCTGAAGACATATGATCAAACTCTTCCTAAGAAGGAAAAGTCGATCATGTTTGTTGGGCAACCGTCTAACCGAAACCCGAGAAACAAAGGTGCTAAGGGTAAGGGAAAGTCGGGAGCCAAGGCTAACACTTCGAGTGATAAGCCTAAGCGTCTGAACCAGAAAATGAAGTTCAAGAAAAGCGTGCCAAAATTCTTGGAGTAAAATCCGCCACACGTGGAAACGGCACTAAATTTGGGGTCAAGGAATGAACTTTAAGCTCAGAAGCGAATTGATCATCTCTTGTCAGCAAATGGCTTCTTAAGTCATGTCCTACATCATTTTCATAATCAGGAGGAGGAATTTGGACCACGGTTGGTTCACCTTTCTTTGAGTTATCATCCTCATTTGCTGAAAGATCATCTTCGTCATCAGATTCATCAAGGCCAGCAACCTTGGTTCCTAAATCTGCAGCTTCATTCCCTTTTGGTTGAGTGGTTGCTGATGGCAACGCTTTAGACTCAACGACTGGAGTTTCACCAGTAGTAAGTTTTAATTGAGTAGTTGCTGAGGGCAACGTTTGAGACTCAATGACTAGAGTTTCACCAGTAGTAGGTGGAAGGGAGGGGACAACCTTAGGCTTCACTCCTGAAGATTGAGCAATGTCTAGATTCTGCGTATGCCTTGCATGAATCTGTAGACTGTTTTGAAGTGATCTTTGATAATCTTCATCCATTTCTTCATCATCAAGTTTTGGATCAGTGACCTTGGCATCGAGTAAAGATAACTCGGCATCAGAAAGCTTGCTTTTGCCATGTTTCAAAGCAGCGCGCTTTCTGGCGTACTCTTCTTCAGTATCAGCGCCTTGTACAGGTGCTGGAGTACTTGTTTCAGCAGGAGCAGGATTGGATTCTTGCTGACTTGGTGTTTGATCAGCTTGCTGATTGTCATGATTCTCAGTCTCAGCAACTGTCAGTTTAAGTCCACCAGCATCAGGACTAGGACCTTGATTATCATCATCGTCGTCCTTTTTATCCTTAGAATCTTTTCCTTCATCATCGTCGTCCTTTTTATCCTTAGTATCAGCAAATTCTTTTTATCTTGAGATATCTTTTGGTAAAATCTGAGAATTGAGTTTTTCTCTTTTCTGAGTTCCCGTCTCAGAATTTTCCTTTGATACTTGAATACCTGTTTCAGTATCTTTGATTGTCTGAATGCCCATTTCAGCAAGGTTTTTCTCTTACTGAGTGCCCGTCTCAGCAAGTGATCAAGTTTCCTTACAAATATCCGTTTTGAAGGAATTACTTGCTGAATGCCTGTTTCAGCAATCATGTAGTGACTTATCATTTCTTTTTAGAAGAAATCAGTGGAAGGAGCTTTTATTCAAGTAAGAATACTTTTGCTTGTTGAATGGTTGTTTCAGCAATCTGCCAATTGTATCCTTTATTGAGGTAATTCGATCAATCCAAGGTTATACCTTAGCATTGCGAATCTATTATCTGGTAGGGGCTTGGTAAAGATGTCAGCCAGTTGATCATCAGTACCTACTTTTACAACCTCAATATCTCTTTTTTCCACATGATCTCTAATGAAATGATGTCTAATATGAATGTGCTTAGTCCTTGAGTGGAACTTAGGATTTTGCTTGATAGCAATAACACTTGTATTATCACAAAAGATTGGTATTTTCTTTGCAGAAATACCATAATCTCTCAATTGTTGCTGAATCCATAGGATTTGAGCTGTGCAACAACCAGCCGCAATGTACTCAGATTCAGTAGATGAATTGGCAATACAGGTTTGCTTCTTGCTGAACCATGATATTAATCTAGTACCCAAAAACTGACAAGTTCCAGAGGTACTTTTTCTATGAAGAGTTGATCCTCCATGATCAGCATCAGAATAACCAACCAATTCAAGTCCAGAATCTTTAGGATACCATAATCCAACATTGACTGTACCTTTGAAATATTTCAGTATCTTAAGTGCCTTTTTGTAGTGTGATTCTCTTGGATCAGATTGGAATCTTGCACACACACAAACGGCATACTGAATGTCAGGTCTACTTGCTGTTAAATACAACAAGGAACCAATGAGCTTCCTATACTTGTGTTCTTCAACACTTTTATCATCTTTAGTATAGTCCAATTTGGTACCAACACTCATAGGGATCTTTTCAGGTTTCTCTTCCTCTTTGATCCTAAACTTCATGAGCATTTCTTTCGCATACTTTGCTTGATTTATGAATATTCCATCTTTGAGCTGCTTGACTTGCAATCCTAGGAAATAATTCAATTTCCCATCATACTCATTTCAAATTTATTTGTCATGAGTTTGGCAAAATCATCACAAAGTTGCTTGTCCTTAGATCCAAATATTATGTCATCCACATAAATCTGAACTAAGAGTATTTTACCATCATGGTTCATGGTAAACAAGGTTTTGTCAACTTCACCTTTCTTGAAACCATTATCCAGCAAGAACTTGGCCAAAGTATCATACCAAGCTCTTGGTGCTTGCTTTAGACCATATACAGCTTTCTGAAGCTTGTATACCATCTTGGTTTCTGAGGGAAGTTCAAAGTCAGGGGGTTCTTCTAAGTAGACATCTTCAGCAAGTTCACCATTCGAGAATGCACTTTTAACATCCATTTGATAAACAATGAAGTCATTGTGAGCAGCAAAGGCCAAGAAAAGTCTAATTGCATCCAATCTTGCAACCGGTGCATAAGACTCATCATAGTCCAATCCTTCAGTCTGACAGTAACCTTGAGCAACTAAACGTGCTTTGTTTCTTGTTACTTCACCAGACTCACTCAGCTTGTTTCTGAACAACCACTCTGTACCAATAGCTTTCTTGCCTTCAGCAAGATGTATAAGTTTCCAGACTTTGTTCCTTTCAAATTGATCCAGTTCTTCTTGCATTGCCTTGATCCATTCAGAATGCTTTAGAGCTTCTTCTATGGTCTTGGGTTCAATTTCTGAAACAAAGCAAGAGAACAAAGATTCTACTTCTACGACATTTGCTTCTTCAGCAAGTCCATGAGTAGCAGAAACTTTGGATCTAGTCACTTGGCGTTTGTCAATATCACCAATCATATCCGTAGAGGGATGATCTCTAATCCATTTTTTAACAGGCTTTCTGCTCGTTGGATCTGGATACGTTTGCTCATCAGCATGTACTTGTTCAGTACTACTGGTATTTTGTGTCTCTCCTGAGATTGGTTCATCAGCAACTGCTTGTTCAGCATTGCTAGATTCTGGTAATCATCAGCAACTGCTTGTTCAACATTGCTATGATTAGCTTCTTCATACATTCTGATATTTCTTCTTCAGCAGGCACTCCTTGTGTCTTTTCGTAGAATACAACATGCACTGATTCTTCGATCTTTTGTGCCTTTTTGTTGTAAACTCTATAAGCTATACTATGCAAGGAGTAACCAAGAAATATCGCTTCGTCTTCTTTGGTTGAAATGTTCTTAGGTATTCTCTATCGTTATTAAGAACGAAACACTTACAACCAAATACTCTTAGATGAGTGATATTAGGAGGTCTTCCAACAAACAACTCATACGGAGTTTTGTTGTATTCCTTAGTAATCAGACATCTGTTTTGAGTGTAACAGGCGGTATTAATCGCTTCAACCCAATAAGCCTCACTTATTTCAGTGTCAGCAAGCATTGTTCTTGCGGCTTCTTTTAGGGTGCGATTCTTCCTTTCAGCAACACCGTTTTGTTGTGGTGTCCTTACTGAGGATAACTAATGTTGTATGCCTTTTGAAGTGCAATACTCAGTTATGTACTGATTTACAAACTCAGTACCATGGTCTGTCCTTATGACTTTTACCTTGTCATTTTTCATGACTTCAAGCTTATTCAACAAGTTAGGTATTTCAGTCCTTGTTTCAGATTTGTGTTTGATAAATACTACCCAAGTGAATCTTGAATAGTCATCTACCACCACCATACCATACTTCTTACCAGCATAGCTTGTTGAAGAAGATTCAAAAAAGTCCATGTGCAAGAGTTGTAAAGGTTTTGTAGTTGACAGTACTGCCTTGTTCTTAAAAGAAGATTTGGTTTGCTTTCCTTGCTGACATGCATTGCAAACACCATCCTTCTTAAAAGTAACCTTAGGTAATCCAACTACAAGTGCCTTTTTAGATAGCTTATTCAGCGTCTTGAAGTTTAGGTGACTTGTTCGTTTATGCCATAACCATGCTTTTTCAGCATGGCAATCGTGATCTGAGACAAGGCATTTTTCAACGATTGCTGAAGACCAATCTACGGTGTACAATCCTCCTGATCTTCTGGCAATCATAATAACCTTCTTTGTCTATAAGTTTACATTCATCACTTTTGATTTTGATGAAGTATCCTTTGTCAACAAGTTGACTCATGCTGAAAAGGTTAAACTTAAGATTTTTGACATAAAGAACTCCCGTAATGGTAATGCATCCTAACTTCACGTCACCATAGCCTTTTGTAGAACCAGAGCCTCTACCAGCAAACCTTATTGTTGGACCTTTAGACCACCGTCTATAGTTTATAAGGTTATTCTTGTTGCCCGTCATGTGCTTTCCACAACCACTGTCAAAGTGCCAGATTGCATTGTTTGTCTCCGTGGCTGAAGTCTGCACAATCAAGAGCAAACAAGTTAATTATCCAATATTGGATGTCCATTAACATGTTCAAGAATGCGTCCAGTGGAAACCCAATTCTTAAGTTTTTCAACTTTGACTTGTTTTCTACTTGCTGAGGAACTAGGAGGTTTTGAGCCAAAATAATTTGATTCGTGCTATCAAGTCCACTTTCTGATGTGGTGTCTTGCTCGGTTGACCTTTTTGCTGAACATACTTTTCAGTAAGTTCTTTTCTAGCAAGGTTCCTTCTAGCCCTAGCATTTTGAGTCTTATCAGAACTCTTAGGCTGATTTTGTTCATCTCTTTGAAGTATCTTTACTGACTTTGCTTATACTCGTGAAAAAGTTGACTTTGCTTGGTTTTGAAACCGAGTCCACTTTTCGGAGAATGCTGAGCTTTTGTATCAGAAACCTTACTTGATTCAGGTTGTCAGCAAAGGTCTTCTGATTACTTTTAGTAATCTTTCCTTTTGACTTAACAAATTTCTTTTCAGCAACTTGTTTGGCAGAATGCTTTACAACATCCTTTTTCTTTATAGTTTTCTTTTCAGCAACCTGTTTTCCTTTTAAAGTCTTGTTACTTTGAGTAGCAACAGCAGGCTTTACGGTCGTAGGTACTTGATTGCATTTTTCAGCAACCTTAGATTGACCAAATTGATAGAGTTCTAGTTGACCACTATCAGTGGCACGTACAAAGGAAATCGGTGATTTATCTTTACTCAAGATTATTACGTCATCACCTTCACACGTTGCACCTAAACCTTCTTTCTGAGATGGATCTCTCAAATAGGAGTTTAGTTCAGTCAGCGTATTACTTGCATCAGCATAAGATTTGAATTGATTTTCATCTTTTTCATTTCTTGGATTTCAGCAAGTAACTTTAGAATTGAGGACTGATACTCTTCCAATTCTATTGCCATCTGAGAATTCTTCTATGTAGCTTCAGCAATCAACTTCTTGAGATGCACTATTTCAGCATCTTTCTTTTCTGTTTCTTCCTTCAGCAAGACATACTTTTCAGTAGTCTGCTTGGTCAGAATTTCAGCATTATGTGGTTTCTCTTGCTGTTTGCTCAGAGTTTTCTCAAATCTTTCGATTTCTCCTTGAATCTTGTCAAGGTCAATCTCGTCTTCACTTTCTGAGTCAGAGTCAGAGGTAGGACTGTTTACCTGACCGACCATGAAGCAGAACTCGTAGTTTGACACATTTGGATAAGCTTCCATGGCTATTCCACAAACTTCCTTGCCAATCTCTACGTCAAGAGTGGCTTCTTCATCGTCAGTGTCTGAGCTTTCTTCCTCACTGTCTTCGGAGCTAGTATCAATGCACAATGCATCAATTTTTGCTTGAAGCTTCTTCTTTTCTTCAGCAATAAAAGCTCTTTTTAACTTCTTCTTCTTTTCAGCAGATTTGCCTTTCAGCAAAGGACAATTTGCTTTGAAGTGTCCAGGCTTTTTACAGTAAAAGCAGAGATCATTTTCAACTGCTGGTTCTTCTGATGAGTTTGCTTGCTGAGTGTAACGACCCGACCAATCCGACCGGCATGGTTACTCATGGGCGCTCTCCGGGGTGATATGCTGGCCCCACAGACCAACACAGGTTCTAATCTGCGCACTTTGTCCTCACTCGTGCGCGCACCGGGAACTTCCCAGTGGGTCACCCATCCTAGAATTGCTCCAGAGCAAGCACGCTTAACTCTGAAGTTCTTCTAGGTGGATTCCCGAAAAGAAAGGTGCACCTTGATGGTATGAGTAGCGTTCTCAACCCTTTTAAGCTTCTGAAATCTGGGGTGTTACAATCTACCCCCCTTAAAGCCTCGACGTCCTCGTCGAGCGCCTTAAGTGGTGGGGGTGACAAACTGACAATAACCTTTACCAACCATCCACCCGATGCGGGCTTTGGGTTGATCTAGGTTCTGATACCATTTGTAACGACCCGACCAATCCGACCGGCATGGTTACTCATGGGCGCTCTCCGGGGTGATATGCTGGCCCCACAGACCAACACAGGTTCTAATCCGCGCACTTTGTCCTCACTCGTGCGCGCACCGGGAACTTCCCAGTGGGTCACCCATCCTAGAATTGCTCCAGAGCAAGCACGCTTAACTCTGAAGTTCTTCTAGGTGGATTCCGGAAAAGAAAGGTGCACCTTGATGGTATGAGTAGCGTTCTCAACCCTTTTAAGCTTCTGAAATCTGGGGTGTTACAATAAGTGTAACGCCCCGTATTTTATTTATTCATTTATTTAATATTAAGTATTTAATTACCTAAGTAATTTATTTTATTTGGTAATTATTTAATTTCATTCCCGCGCATTCGAGTTCGTCATTAGAGAGTTCGCGTTGAATTAATTCATTTCGTTCCATTTTGGATCAGCTAGTAAGCTGATTAGAAAGGCCCAATTTCGTGGCCCAATCTGTGAGGCCCATCTGATGGCCCAAGTCTTCAAACCCTAACCCTAAACCTAGTATGTTTGCCTCCATTTCATTTTCCTCCCTTCATTCTTCTTTTTGCCTCTCCCTTCCTCTCCTCTCTCCTAAACGCAGCCACCATCTCCATTTTTTTTTCCTATCCTTCAACCGATTTTAAGATCTATCACCATCATCATCGTTTTTCATCAATCACCGTCCCGATTCCATCATTCCCATCGTCGTCATCATCAACAAAGCATCTCATCATCACCACGGCAGTAACATCATCATCATCGAACCACCTCAGGCCGACATCATCATCCAAATCGGACACCACCGACTCGTACCCGTCCCCTACTCCGATCCGTCTGTTCGTTTCGAGATCTGATCCTATCCGTTCGTGTTCTCTGTCCCGATCTGCTCCGGTAAGGCTCTGTTTCTGTCTTGTTCGTATCATC
Source organism: Plantago ovata (assembly GCA_028274465.1). Classification (NCBI taxonomy): domain Eukaryota; kingdom Viridiplantae; phylum Streptophyta; class Magnoliopsida; order Lamiales; family Plantaginaceae; genus Plantago; species Plantago ovata. The sequence goes on from CM051458.1 coordinate 25,560,351, forward strand.
TTCTTTTCATTTTTCTTCTATTTAGGATTCTAACACGTTGTTTGGGATTTAATCCCGTTTTGGTTGCATTCGTTGTTGTTGATTCATCACAGCTTCATCGTCTACGTTCATCTATTCCCATTTTCCGATTCGAGGTGAGGTGTTTGATTGCCCTTTCGTTTTATGTTATTGGACAATTTTACCCCTGATATATTCTGGATTTTACCATTTACTCCTGACGTGCTCTAGACCATTTTACCCTCCCGTATTGGACTATTGGACTGATTTAGATTATTAGTTCGATTTTGAATCTGAATTGACATTTCTGCCCCTGGACTGAATTTACGATTCTTCCCCTGGACCGTTTTGCCTTTGTGGTCCATTCTAACTTTAAAACCTAGCTCGATTTGGAATTTGCGGACTGCAATTTGGACTGTTAGTATAGTTTAGTTCGACTTGAACCTGATTGACGACTTTACCCTTTCGATAAACTGGACATAGTTTAGTGACCATTGAAACCTTTCTGGACGGTTTTACCCTTTCGTATTTTCTGGACTTAGATGACCGTTTGACTTTGTTTACTGGTTTGACCGTGGACCTAGCCTTCTCAAAATTACAGTTTGACCCCTGAGTTATCACTTTCACTTTTAAAACCCTAGCTAACCTTGGTAAAATTACAGTAATGCCCCTGTAAATGTAAAATGATGTTTATACCCTTGAACAGATTCTGGACCGTAAATAATTAGTTGGACTTTTCATATTTCAAACTAAATGACCTTCAACTTCTTTTTCTTTAAACCTTTGTACCAACATGGGGCTAGCATAGTTGGTTTAGTGCTAACTAGTTCAACCTAGAGGTCTCAAGTTCGAACCCCACCTTTCCCACCTTTTTAACTTTTATCGTTTGGATTTTCATTTCGACTCTTAGATAGTAACTAGTCGTTTTCTATATAGGTGATCAGTCCGTTATTCCGTAATCCATTGTGCTTTCCGTGGTTCTTGCTCGTACTATTTAAGGTGAGTGTTTCTATCTGTTTTCAAAACTACAAGGAAGTTATGTGTTATCTGTTTACCGTATTATTATGCTTATTGTCTGTTCCTATTCCGTATGTATACATGCCTGAATGTTACTTTCATAAGTATAATCGCTCGTTTAAAATACTATGCATGACACCTTAGCCACCGAACTGTGAGAATTGATTATTGTACTGTACTATTGCATGTTATTGTTTGCTTGTCTAACTACCTATTCAACTGACTACCGTTTTCTTAACTGCCAATTGTTTTCTAATAACTTTCTCGGTTTCCGAGCACTGTTTACTGTTAACTGTTGACCGGTCGATTAGGTTGACGAGTAGGTAGACTTGGGTAGTGTTGACTATCAGGTTTATTTATGAGTTGCCTAGTCTAATCCCTTAAGGCGCGAGGCAGAAGTCGCTGAGGTCTATTTGGGTCGTAGGACTTTCCTGAACGTACGCAGGACACTGTACTGGCTAGAATTGATCTTTCTAGACGGGGTGATAAGGGCTATTGGGAGTAGGAGCAACAAGGCGGGCTGCACCAACTGTTACTGTACTGTTTTCAACACCACTGACTTACTGTTTTCTGACATCTTAACCGGTTGATTTGCTTGTTTACTGAACTGATTGTTATCTGAATTCACTGCCTGTAATTTGCATGTCTTTAAACTGAAAGATCTTCTTCAAATTTCATGAAACCAACATTGCATGAGCACCACTGAGATCCTTTATCTCACCACTCTTTTCAAAATACTTCCTTGTAGGTTCGACTACCGATGAGCTCTAGTAGGCGTCTGGCGACTCGAGAGTGTGGGGAATTTTTGGGTTTGGGGTTGTTTTCAAATAAGAAGAAATTTTGTCTTCACTTGTTATTTTCCATTGAACTTCATTATCTTTTAGCTTCCGCATTTATTTCTCTTGAATTGTAAGCTCGTTTGAGAGCCAAAACCTTTACTTACCGTATTTTTTAAAGAACCGTTCGATTTTCCGATTTTAAGTAATGTTTTCGAAATTACCGTACCGTTACACTGAGCTTGCTTGTTCAGCGAGCTAGTCTCATTCTTGTACTTATGGTAGTTGTTACCAAGATGCTTTTTCAGCTTCTCTTTTGTTTTTCGCCTTTCAAGTTCCTTACTGATGAATTTTTTCATGTTTTTAACAACTAAAGCATTTTCTTCAGCAGGCTCTTTATCATTCTTCTTTTCAGAAGATGTCGGCTTTGCAACAAGAGCAATGTTTTGCGATTTTTCAGCAAACACATTTTCTCTTTGCTTTGTCTCGTAGTTGATAGTAGCAAGATGAGAGAACAACTCTGTTGGTAGTAGAAGTTCTGAGTGTGAATCCATTTTTGATTCAGACTTCTGATGATGGTTTTCACCTTCTCAGATTCTGAGTAAAGATTTCCAACACCCAAGGCTGCCATCTCACTAACTAGAGTTGTGAATCTGAAGTCCAAGTCTTCCAGTGACTCATTTGTACCTTGTTTAAAGTTCTGGAACTTTAACTTCAGCACTTCGAGTTTGTTTTCCTTGGTTTTGTCAGATCCAACACAAAGATCTTGAACAAATTTCCAAGCTTCCTTAGCAGTCTTGGCACCCCACAGTTTGCACTGTATAGTATCCGGAGTTGATCGAATGATGATGTTTCTTTCTTGGCCATCGAGACGGAATCTCTTGGCTTCATCGGACGTCCATTCCTCTCTTCGTTTTGGAACGACGGTGTCAACCGGCTCTCTAAGATAGTTTGTTTACCAGTCGAATCCGAGGTTGAATGAGAAAAGCTTCTTTCAACCTTATTGATTTTGATAGGTCCATCATTAATGACAGTAACAATCTCATCACTAATGGCCTCAAGATGTAGCATCATGTTGTTTCGCCATTTTTCGTAGTTTTCCAGCTTCAGCAAGGGAGCGTCTCCTAAAGACATCCTGTCAGCAAAAGACTACCAAACTGATCAAGTGAGAGTGATTTACGGAAAACACCTAAGGAGATCTAGATTCAGTGCTGAAGGTTAAAGACCCTCCAGCTCTGATACCACTTGTTGGTCCCTTTAAACAACAAGAAAAGACTAGAGGGGGGGATGAATAGTCTTTTCAAACTAATTTCTTAGCCATGTATGTTCTACTTCTTCACAAGTAGCTTTTTCAAGCTTTAAGTCTTGGAACGGATCAATGGCAGTAAAGAGTGTTTGAAGGGTATGTGAGTTTAAGCACAAGTGAGAGTTTGATCACGTTGTTGACACACTTCAACTCTTTGCCGGATGACCTCTATTTATAGTGAATCAAGGGAGTCGTTTGAATTTCAAATTCTAAATCTTTGTTCCTTAAGATGTCACTATCTTGCTTTTTGTACTTTCAACATCGTCCTTTATTTGTCTTCTAGTCTTCATGTCCTTCGCGTGCATGCTTTGCATTTAATGTTCATTTGAATGAGATTCAAACATGAACGTTGGAGCGCAAATGCAAGTACTATCAGCAAGGAGGTCACATATGTTTTTCAGCAAGTGGTCAGTCTCAGTTTCAGCAAGAACAACCTACTTTGTCATTTATATTTTCACTTATGCAAGCTGTTGCTGAAGTTTCCACTTTCTGAGCAACATGTGCCTTTGTAGATACCAGTCTTCAGAAATCTTCTAGTCTTCAGTCTTCGAATTCTTCAAGTTTCTGAACGGTTCTAAATGCTTCAATAGTTTGTTTGTGTAAACAAAGTATGTTGGTCCCTTTAAACAACAAGAAAAGACTAGAAGGGGGGGGAGGGTGAATAGTCTTTTCAAACTTTCGTCGTTTAAAAACTTTCTCAGCAAGTACTTATTACTTTTCAGTAATGAGTTTGCTGATACTTGACGAATGTGTATTTTACACTTTCATTTAAGTCTTTTTCACCTATTTTAGCTATCCTCTATGTTCATTTAGCTATATTTTAGTGCATTTTATTAGAATAGTGTCACGTTTCCCTTTAGTCTTTATTTTACAGGTTTTGGTTGAAAAACGAGGATTTCCGGGCAAATATATTGAAGTAGACAAGGAATTGGTGTTCCAGAAGCCTAATTGGAGTATCTGAAGGTTTCCGGATGGGATTTGAAGTCTAGGGGTCGAATCTGGAGATTAGAAGGCCACTAGAAGTCAGAAACCGAGTCCGGGAAGGGGAAGAAATCCAAAAACGCGTCGAAAACGCGTAAATTCCCGAGTTTTACTCCCGGGCGAATCGCCCGGGATGTGGGGCAAATCGCCCCACACAAGGCAAGTCGCCCGGTGTGTGGGGCCCTTCGCCCCACACAAATTCGAAGCCTATATATAGTTGCTCAGGTTTTCTCCGTTTTTCATACTTTTTCAGACCTTTTCTCTCACCTTTCTCTGTAGTTTTAGGTAGGAACTTCCCAGAGCCTGTTCTGGGGGTTCATAGCTTAGGAGATACTTTTTCATAGCAGTTTGGAGCTTGTAAGATCACAATTCTTCGGAGACTGACAACCTTCGGTAACATTGTATCTTACAGTTTTTCTACTTATTTTTATATATCTTTCAACATGTTTTCTTCTATGATTTCTGTTGATTGCATGACAACTATGAGTAGCTAAAATTCTCGTTGGTGATAGTATGTGAATTCTTAGCGAAGGGTTGATAATTATGCTAATGGCTATATCGCGCATTATACTCTGTGTTATTGCTTTATTTCTTTGATCTATCTAAATCTCTATCTTCGTATTGTTGATTAATTATTGCACACAATTGGACAATTCATTGGTCTTTGACCTATCTAAATCTATATCTTCGTAGTGTTTGATAATTACAACTGGACAATTCATTGATCAAAGATCTCCATGCAAGACCGAGGAATTTATGCATGATTATTAACCCGTTATGCTTTGAATGACCATACTATCACAAATCTCCATTATCTGTTAGGAAAAACCTTTGCTAAACCGTCTGCTGTTTTATATTCTAAATTAGATTAGATAAAGCTAGTTATAGTCCTTAGAGATCGACACTCGAGGTTTTTCTACTGCTGCACTACGGTTTTCGTTGTAGTTGTGAATTGCCTTTGGCTAAATAACAAATTTATTTGATTAATCGAGTCTGACAAATTTGTGCTCATCAAATTGGCGCCGTTGCCGGGGACTATACTCCTTTTTTCTGTTTAATTTGCTTATATTTTCAGCATTCAATTCCTAATTCTAGTAGTTTTAGTTTTCCTTTTTAATCTCTATCTGATACTCCTTTCCTAGTTTGTTACAGATAGTGTATGCCACAGACACGATCTAGAGGAACACCGCTTGCTGATTCAATTTCTAAGATCGACAGAGTCTACCACCAAAGAAGGCGACTACTTCAAAGGCGTGAACTAGAGGAAATAGAGGATACCGATTTCTCTGAATCTCTACACAGTCTTTTCAAGGAAATCGACGGAATGGCAGAAGCTAGACCACTGAAAGCATGGGTTCAACCCTCCAAGGATCGTATGAGGGGACCGGCGATTGTTCTTTCGTCTGCAACTCGAGATCTGGAAATCAAGAACCACGCATTCCAACAACTTCCGAGGTTCTATGGCTTAGCAAGGGAAGATGTGATGGGGTACTTGCACGATATCGATGATTTCGTCAACCAACTCCCACGACCCGGAGCTGAAATAACAACGGATGAGTTGAGGATGAAGGTTTTTGCTATGGGGCTTGGCGACAGAGCCAAGTCATGGTTGAGTTCTCTACCAGCAGGCTCGCTGGACACTTGGGAGAAGGTTTTTTCAGCTTTCATGGAAAAATACTTCCCTCACACCTTGACTACCGCGCTCAAGGCGCAAATCACTAGATTCAAACACGACTATGATGAGACCATCTACACCGCGTTTGAGAGGTTCCAGGATCTCACGAACAAGTGCCCTCACCATGGTTTTGAGCTTTCGGACCTAGTCCAACACTTCTACAATGAACTAACCTTCGAGAACCAACAAGTGGTGGATTTCCAATGCCGAGGCAATATTTGGGAGGAAACCGCAAAAGCCGTCTGGGCAGTTTTCGAAAGGCTTGCTAAGGGTTCGCAGTTCAAGGACCCAAGGGCAATGGTTAGGAGACGTGGACCTGAAGCTCCACCGACTCAAGAAGCCCCTATGTATAAGGGGAATGGGGATCAATTGGAGTGCTTTACCAACGAATTGAAACAAGTCCTCAAGAGTGCCACAGGAACAACTGTTTCGAACGAAGTTTGCCGAATATGCAAGAACTATGGGCATGGGGCTCATATGTGTAGATCGGAGCTTGCGTATGATGATGGCAACTGGGCTCAAGGAGGCGAAGGGGAAGCCTTTGCTACGGAATTTGGTACTCACGAAGCTAGCTACGGACAAGATGGTAGGAATCCTCGAGGTGGATTCTGGAGAAGAGGATTCCGAAACAATCATGGATATGCACCGGCTAGCCAAACTTATGGCCCTAACCAAGACCGTAGTAGGCTTAACTATGGTAATGATCACTGCGAAAACCCCACTCCGAAAGAGCAACTGAAGTCGAAGTCGGCTCAACTGATGGAGAACTTGCAAAAGATGGTTGATCACACCCAAAGTTTTCTCAAACGTTATGAAGAAGATTCTGAGAAGACTAGGGCAAGGCTTGATAGGTTGGAAGAGAGCACTAGGCTTGCCCAACAAAAGATGCAAGAGTTGATCGACCGAGGAGCAAGTAGGGAACAAGGCAAGCTGCCTAGCAACACTGAGAAGTCGATGTCCATTACCTTGGCGGGTGATCTACCTGTAGAAATCACCATCAAGAAGGTTGCTATGTGCGAGTGTTGCAAGGGGGAAGTGCCCCCACAGGCTAAGGAAGAAGAGAAGGACCTTGGTTCTGACGAGAGTGAAGAGGAGCAAGAGGATCCCGAGCCACTCCCTCAAAGTTTTGATATTAAGGTCGGGATTGGTGAGCTTGAAGATGTTCGTGCCACACTAGACACGGGATCCTACTCTAATGTGCTCCCTTTGAATGTGTTTGAGAAGAGTAGCCTTGGAAAACTATCTGAGCATAAGGCTATTGTGCAACTAGCAGATGGATCCTTGGTGAGACCCGAGGGCGTTGTGAAGAATGTATTGGTCAAGATTGGTGAAGCTTCTGTATACACCAATTTTGTAGTTATGCCGGCGTCTACACTTGGGACGGGGGATGTCATTCTCTTGGGGCGAACGTTCTTGACTAAGCTACGCTCCGTGATGGACATCTACCGAAGGACTTGCACTATTGAAGTGGATGGCAAGCGACATGTGTTGCGAGCCATATCTGATCCACCTGATACTTCTCACACTATTCACTACTGTGGTCTCGCTGCCTATGTTCATTCTTATTCACAGGTTCGTGGCATGAGGAGGAGATCCAGGAAGGGGAAGTCTAGTACCCTCAAGAAGAAGAGCTAGGCGCAGACAGGAGTCGAATCAAAGACTTTAAACAATGGCGCTATCCGGGAGGCAACCCGGAGTTTTTATCGCTTTCTTTACCGCTTTATTGCATGCATTCATACTTGAACAATTTGATTTTCATATGTGAATTTGTTCGTCTCTGTGTCGTATGTGCTTATGTTATGTGCGAGTGAGATTTTACGAGTGGTTTTATGAGAAAAATGGTTTTCGGGGTCTTACAACCGTGTTTTTTCGGAGGATTTCGTCTCCCCGCATCAGGGAGTGGGGGGCGAATCGCCCCCCATGGGGCGACTCGCCCCATGACCTCTGCAGGTCAAAAATGCGGAATTGAACCTTTTGAGCTCATTTTCTCCATCCTATCCATTTCTTTCTCCCCAAAAACCGAAATTCGCGATTTTAGCTTCAAATCTTCATAAAACATTCGTTTCTCCACCAAATTTAGTGTTCTATAGCTTCAATCGAAGCCTATTACGTGATCTATCTTTTCATCCGAACAAATATCTCCCTAGTGCATTCGGTTTCCAGATCTGAGGTATCTTCTTATGAACCCTAATATTTCAAATTTGGGGGTTTTCTAATTTGAGCTTCAATTATGCTTATATGATGCATGGGTAGGTAGTTTGTGTGATTAGAAGCGTTACCTACTATCAATTGCATGCTCAATTATGCTTGGATTGTTGCTTTGGAAATTTTGCTACTAGATGATATATGTTGTTATGCAATATATCTTTATCTTTGATTCCATACATATGATTGTGCTTATTGATGTAATGATGATGGATTTGATGGTAGAATGCATAATTGTTGAGTATGAGGATTTATGATGCTAGAATTTTTCGCTTCTATGGTATGAATTGAGCCTTGTGATTCAAGGCATTTGTTGTCTAGCAAGAGCATAATGTGATATGTGATTGTAGTAGTTACATTGATATGTTGCATGATGAAGTAGCTAGACTAGACATTGGGTTTTTGAGGAGTTGGATTGTTGTAGATATTGCTCGTTTGTTCGCTCGTACACTTGCATATGCATAGGTGTCTTTCGTGTCATACAAGATACTAATTGATGTTTGTAGGAATCATGGCTCCAAGAGGATCAAGGAGAGCTGGCTCGAGCAAGAAGGGAAAGGGGGTAGCATCAAGCTCCCAACCTTCTCACAACATGTACGAGTTGTCTCTAGCTGCGATAGATGTCCGACAAAGGCTCGAAGCGGAGCTAGCCGAAGGGGGAAGGTCGATCATTCCGGACAGGTGGATTGATATTCCGAAGGCAGTCGCTGGAACGGCGGGGTGTAGGACGCTCTCCCGATTGGCATCAAGAAGGAATTGGGTTTGGTATAGTTCCAACAGGTTCAAGGGGTACGACGTGAGCCTCCTCCAAGAGTTCTACACTGGATTCACTGATGTCGAGGAGAAGAATGGGGTACTAGTTCGAGGCCTGGTAATACCATGGACACCAGAGTCAATTTCTTCATTCATCCATTTTGGGCAACAGGAGTTCACAGGGAGCAACCATGCCTACCTATATTCGAGGGCCTCTAGGGGGATAGGAAGACATATTACAGACGTGATCTGCAACAGGGATTATAGATATCCAGAAATCGGAGCAGAACCTGCACGGATCTGTCAGAGCGACCTTAGCATTGAGGCTAAGGTGATGATGAAATTCTGCATCTTTAACTTGATCCCTAGGAAGAATGACACTTGGATACATCCAAATTACGTTGAGCTCCTCTACTGCTTGATAGACAGACATCGGATCGACATCGGGCACATCATGTATGAAGAGTATGAGCGCCACTGGGAAAAGAAGAAGAAGCCCTTCATCTTTCCGAGCTTCATCACTACCTACTGCAAATATCATGGGGTCGAGGACATTGACGAGGGGGATTGCGAGGTCGCTGTCCTTTCACCCTCGACTATTGAAGTACAGCTTGCTAGGTATCAGATGAAGAACCCCACGGCTGCCGCTGCTGATGTGGAAGCACCCTTCCAACCGAGCGATTTAGATAACGAGAATGATTATGAGGATGCTATGGAGGCTGATGATGGCCAAGCCCCTATCCCAGATATTCCATTTGTCCATAGAGCACCGCATGCACCGCCTCGAGCACCACAGGGGTCTAGTGTAAGAAAATATGGTCAGAGTTACCCCTAGGGTACGCAGCGGAATTTTAAAAATTTTCTTAACATACTGGTTAATTGATTATGCATATGTCGTATATATATAAACACGTCAATTAGAAGACTAACCTTACTTCCAAAGCAGCTTCCAAGTCTTCGTAATATTCCGGTGTATCTTCTTCTTCGTCGAAGTCGAAGATATCTACAATACTCTTTATATCTGCAAGACAATAAGAGTTAGTTTCCAGCTCCTAGAACCTCAACCTTGGTATCCACGGATGAACAGCCTATCGGAAGAATGCTAGGATATTCTTTGTGTGACCAAGAAGACGGGGCGGCAATTCCCTCCGGTGGTGGTGCGCGCGCGTGAGGCTAAGGGAGGAGGGGAGAGTTTTATTTTCTCTAAGAAAACTGGGTAGAATAACTGTGTCTGAAATTGTGTTCAAAACTGTGTATTAAAACTCTCTCTAATAGTCTACTATATATAGTAGTCTATAGAACCCTAAAGCATAAGCAATTAGACTTCGTAAAGGAATAAGAATCTAATTCTTATCGCACAAGGAAACCAATATCAAGTCTAGATTCATTTCCAATCAAATTAAAACTCAATCAGGAAAATCTAACTTATCCCTTGGACTTCTAATAGAGGAAGGAGTCGAACTCCTTCCCCTACCCAACCACGCGCGCGCGCGCTCCTTGTCCTACGGGACGTGGGTCACACTTTTGGGACCCACTTATATTTCTAAGGCAATCCAAACTCCAAGTAGATTTTGCCCAAGTGCATATGTCAATTCTAAATTAACATATCCTTTATAATCAAACCTCCATTATATTTCCAAAATATAATCTTTAATTGTATTTACATAAAATACAATTAATTAGCCAATTCAATTAATAATTCCAAATCATTAATTGAGCCACCAAATATTATAATTAATTCCAAATCAATCATAATCCATCAATCACAATTAATTCCAAATTAATTGCGATTCCATCTTCAAGGATATTCTGATAGGTTGAATCATCACATAGTGTGACCCATAGGGCCTCATCGTATTAAGCAAGTCCTAGACTAGGCAACATGAAATTTCTAGACGGTTCCATTTGCAATATTAATACGTGAGGACGTTTGAGAGAGGTTTCTCAAAGCTAACCCTTTCGTTGCGAAGCCTGTTGCGCTCAACGCGGCGATGGTAACGTCCCTTCATCTGACTTGCTCGAATGTATCTAGGATCGATGATGTGTCTATCCCAATAATACATCCACGGGCGTCTCAGGGAGTTGCTTGGTTAAGATATACTTATGACCATCATAATATATCATTTGCACTGGCCAGTGACTTTACCAACACAACTATGCAGACTATGAGCAGTGCTCTCTTGTGCTACACTTGAGAGATGAATCCTTCACAGAATCACTTATCACCCCCATTTGTATTTAGCCATAATCCTGGATCGTGTCTTAGGTCAGCTGCTTATTCAGAGCTGACATCGACGGGTCCACCAAGGATATGGGGCAACAAATGTGATGATAAAGTCCTGTAAGTGCAAAGGACGAATGGCATCACTTCGACAACTCACCGGTTCCCATAGACACGTCGGTGTAGAGTATACATCGATGGGAGTGTCCGGTGGGTACTTCCATTGTTCGATAAAGCTTCTTCGAACAACTATGCGCAGTTATGGGAACGTTCCTTGATTGTCCAACAATCCGTTCCGTGTCCGTGGGATCGGCTCACACTTGCTCCAACAAGTATAACCTCCACGCATACTAGTCTTGTCAGGTTCATTCAGACCCCCACATCCGAGATGTACCACGACTAGGGAGAGTTTCGGATAGATGATAACTCACATAGCTCCCACTAACTGTGTGATCGGTCATCTATCCGAGGGGACATGTTTAATATCAATACAGACAGCAATAAAGATATGACATGCTGCAGCCTGGTGTAGTATAAATATGAAAGCGATACTCAATAGTAAAAATGCAACAAACATATATTATATTACGTTGATCTGTGTAATAGTACATATATGTCCTCTATAAGGGCACCATGCCCTTAGTAAGGACTGTCTCTAGGACATATACACTATCAATCTCCCACTTGGACTAGAGCCAGTCACCTTTATGCCTAATGCCCAGATTAGCATAATGTCTTAAGTGGACTTCCACTGATAAGACCTTGGGTGAAAGGATCTGCCACGTTGTCCGTGGTAGAGACACGTTCTATTCTAACTTCTCCTCTATCTATAATCTCACGTATAACGTGATATTTTATAAGTACATGTTTGTTCTTGTTTGTAGATCTAGGCTCCCTAGCTTGAGCGACGGCGCCCGTATTGTCACAATAAATAGTTATTGGACTGGGAGCAGGAACAACCCTCAATTCCTTCAAGAACTCTGAAATCCAGACAGCTTCTTTCGATGCTTCTGATGCAGCAATGTACTCGGCCTCTGTGGATGAGTCAGCAACCGTGGCTTGCTTAGAGCTCTTCCAACAGACAGCTCCTCCGTTCAATTTGAATACGTATCCTGTCTGTGACTTAAAGTCATCAGGATCTGATTCAAATCCAGCGTCGACATACCCAGACATCTTTAATTCTGGTTCTTCACCAAACACCAAGAACATCTCTTTAGTCCGTCTAAGGTACTTAAGAATGTTCTTCACAGCAGTCCAGTGAGGTACTCCTGGATTCTGTTGGTGTCGACAAGTGACACTAAGCGCATATGCCACATCGGGCCTTGTGCAATTCATTGCATACATTATAGACCCTACTGCCAAAGCATAGGGCACACGACTCATTGCATTTCTTTCTTCATCAGTTTTAGGACCATCCTTAACTGATAAGACAATCCCATGCCTAGCTGGGAGAAAGCCTCTCTTTGAGTCGTCCATCTTATAACGCTTCAGTATTTTGTCGATGTAGGTGGACTGTGTCATTCCCAACATCCTCTTGGATCTATCTCTAAAGATCTTGATCCCTAGGATGTAGTTCGCGTCACCCAAGTCCTTCATCGAGAAGGTACTTGATAACCAAACTTTAGTCTCTTCTAGCATAGAGACATTGTTTCCCATGATCAAAATGTCATCTACATAAATGATCATGAAAACAACTCCTTTGTCGCTGTGTCTCGCATAGACACAGGGATCTTCCTTGCTTCTGATGAAGTCAAACGATTTGACAGCTTCATCAAAGCGGATATTCCAGCTCCTTGACGCTTGCTTTAGCCCATAGATGGATCTTTGTAATTTGCATACAGCAGTTGGCCTGGTTTTACTAATAAAACCTTCCGGTTGTACCATATAGACCTCTTCCTCAAGGTTGCCATTGAGGAAAGCTGTCTTTACATCCATCTGCCAGATTTCATAATCATAGTAGGCAGCTATCGCAAGTAGAATTCGAATGGACTTCAATTTTGCTACTGGTGAAAAGGTTTCATCGTAATCGATGCCATACCTTTGCGTGTAGCCTTTCGCCACAAGCCTAGCTTTGTGCGTTTGTACCTTGCCATCGGCATCTGTCTTTCGTTTAAAGACCCATTTGCACCCAATTGGTCTAACCCCTAGGGGCAAGTCTACCAAGTTCCAAACTTGGTTCTAGTACATTGAATCCATTTCTAATTCCATGGCCTCTTGCCATTTGTCTGAGTCAATATCAATTATTTCCTCTTTGTAGGTCTCGGGATCTTCCCGATCTGATAAACCGACATCAAGTTCACTGATGTCTTCTATCATAAGGCTTTGCTTATGAGGTCCTCTAAGGATCCTCTTCGACCTACGGAGCTCGACTTGTTCTAGTGCTTTTCTTTTCTGGCTTCGTGTAACACGAACATTATCAGTGGGTACTGATGCAGCTGGTCGTTGGGCGCGACCCTGTTCCCTTGCGGGAGGCTGCTCTTGTGCAACTTGTTGCACAGGTTGGTTGACAACGGGTTCTACAGGTGTGGTTTCAACTGTTGATCTAATCACAGGACTCCCACTGACTATGACATGCCTAGCAAGTGTCATATCATCACCCTTGTCTGCTTCGAAAGCTCCCACTAAACTTCAGTCCAAATCAGAAGATTCAGAGACCTCATGTTCGCGCGTGCCAAAGTCTTGAATTTCTTCAAGTTCTATCATATCATCTAACCTCTCTTCTTCGAGGTATTCAGCTTCTAAAACTTCACGTTTCTAGACACGATCACCTTGTGATCTTCAGCATGATAGAATTCATAGCCTCTCGTCTGACGAGGATAGCCTATGAAATATACTTTGACACCCTTGGCATCTAACTTATCAGTGAGCATCAGCTTGACTATCGCAGGACAGCCCCAAGGTCTAAGATAGCCTAGTGAAGGCTTCTTTCCCTTCCATAACTCATAAGGAGTTTTCTCCACTGATTTAGATGGTACACGGTTCAGAATGTAGATTGCAGTTTGTAGTGCATATCCCCACAGATACTTTGGAAGAGTCGAGAATCCAATCATTGATCTTACCATGTCTAACAGGGTTCGATTCCTCCTCTCAGACACACCGTTTAACTATGGTGTTCCAGGAGGAGTCCATTGCGATTGAATCCCGTTTTCCTTCAAGTAATCGATAAATTCTTCACTAAAGTATTCACCTCCTCGATCTGATCGAAGAGAGACTATCCTTAGGTTCAATTCATTCTCGACCTTATTCCTGAACTCCTTGAATTTCCCAAAGGTCTCGGATTTATTCTTCATAAGATAAATATATCCATACCTTGAGAAATCGTCAGTAAAGGTAACGAAGTAAGGATAACCCCCACGCGCATGGACGTTAAACGGTCCACATACATCGGTATGTATGAGCTCTAAGCAGCGAGTGGCACGAACACCTTGTCCAAGAAAAGGTTTGTTCGTCATCTTACCCTTAACACAAGATTCACATGTACCATATGATTCGAAATCAAATGGTTCTAAGTAATCCAACTTCCTTAGTCTTTGAATCCGTGTTTCATTGATATGGCCTAGCCGACAATACCATAGATAAGATGGATTATTCTTCTTACTTGAAGACGGTTGTTTGTTATGTATTTGAAATAAAGGTAGACTACTTTGCAAAATATATAAACCATTCACCAAGCGAGCCTTTCCATAATACTGATTATTTAATGAAAAATAACAAGTATTATTCGCAAATCGAAAGGAAAAACCCATATTGTCTAACAATGGAATGGAAATAATATTTCTGACAATGGATGGAACAAAATAAACATTATCAAGTTCTAAACATTGTCCCGAAGGTAAATCTATCTTGCTGCGTCCAACGCGTTTGGCTTCAACTGGATTGCCGTTCCCGACATGCAAGTCGATTTCACCTCGCTTGACTAGCCTGTGATCAATTAGCCCCTGCACATTATTACAAATGTGTGAGCCACAGGCTGTATCTAATACCCAACCATTGGAGTCAAAAGTAGTCATGTTCATTTCAATAACAAACATACCTGAGCCAGAAGCTGATGACTTCTTGGCCTGATCTGCCCTAAGCTTAGGGCAATCTTTCTTCCAATGTCCTTTCTGCTTACAGAAAAGACATTCATCTGTGCGCACCGTTCCTCTTCTCTTGAACTTCCTTTTCTGGTTCGGACGCTTAGGCTTATCACTCCAACTGTTAGCCTTGGCTCCCGACTTTCCCTTACCCTTAGCACCTTTGCTTTTCGGGTTCGAGTTAGACGGTTGCCCAACAAGCATGATCGACTTTTCCTTCTTAGGAAGAGTTTGATCATATGTCTTCAGCAGATTATGAAGTTCAGGCAGTGTGACGTCCTTCGCATTCATCGTGTAATTAATGATGAACTGCGAATACGAACTCGGCAATGATTGAAGGACAAAGATCACCATGATCTTGTTCTCTAGCTTAACACCGGCATCGGCAAGCTTTTCAAAGAGACCAATCATTTTGAGAACATGCTCAGACATGTTCCCTCCTTCACTGAGCTTGCATCTGTGTATGTCTTTGATCAAATCAAATTCAACACTTCTAGCTGTCGTCTTAAAGACCGACTCAAGATGTTTCAACATCTCATACGGCAACATGCTTTCATGTTGCCTCTGCAGCTCATTGCTCATTGCCGCCAGCATAATACACTGCGCGGACTTAGCATCCTCAAGATGCTTATCAGACCTTGCCTTGTTGGCTTGATTCCAAGCAGCAACCTCATCGGCAGTCTGATTTTCGGGGCACACGGGAATGACCTCGTCCAAGACGTACTCAATCTTTTCGTACCTCAGCACCAAATGTATATTCCTGATCCAATCTAGGAAGTTTGGTCCGGTTAAAATTGCTTCTCCAAGAGAGCACGGAGCGAGATACTCGCCATATCTAATATCCTAAGAAGAAATAATATAGAACGAAAAAAATAAATCAACTATTGAAATATCATTTCTAAATACACAGTCAACATAACTAAACAACAAGGTCCTTTAGCTGTTTAGCTCCCACTATTTTCACATATGCTTGCCCCCACAACAAACATACGGGTAATGTCCAACAAGTTACCGTAGTGGCCAAGATCCAAATCCATATTATGCCATACTCCAACGGGGGCTGGTCGCATAGCATAATATGACCGGTAGGACTAGTAAGACTATCCAATTGCGTCACGCAACTCCTGGTTGTTAAATCTAATTTAACCCGATGCCCTACATATTGTACCTATCGAGGTCGCTAGATAAAATATGCAGTAAGTCATAACCATAGGCTTACTCTAATCCGACGATTACTGCGAGTCTTGTAAAACGAGGTCTCCAATACAAGAAAACGCAATGAAAGTTCAGAATTAAAGCACCCTATGGAAAGCATCTCCGAAATACATACATATACATATTTCTGTACTTATATTGGTTGGGGCTTGTAGCTTGAGGGTTGTTATCAGTCATCTACAAACGAATAAGGGCGCCGCCTACCCATCATGCATGAACGGTCTACACGTAATGGATGCCGCCTATCCATTCTAGTTCTAAACGCGGTCAAGCACATAATGGGTGCCGCCTACCCATACATAAATATGCGGTCTGACATATAAGAGGGCGCCGCCTACCCTCGCATGCATAGCGGTCGAACGGAATGTAAAAACATGGTATTTAGACATGCATTGTCAAACAATAGCATATTGAGTATATGAAACAAGTAGTAGCCTATGTGGATGACAAATGACTTCATAATTTCATTATGAAAATTATAATCCTATACTTATAATCTCCATGAAACAATTGAAAATTTGGACTATATTGAACATTCGAAAATTCTATTGACCAAGTAGCAATTTTCGAAAACCCGAAGGACTTAATTGTAATTTTAAAAACCTTAGAGGTGTTAAATCTAAAATTCAAAAGTAGAAGGACCAATTTAAAATAAACAATAAATTGATAAATTACAAATAAGCCCTTTAACTTGATATTAATTAAATTTAACGCCTCTAGTTTAAAACAATTACAATTAAATCATATTTATATTCCAAATATAAAATTCAATCCTCAAAACTTTCAAAATTCGATTTTCGGTCCAACCCGAAAATTTATAATTTTTTTTTTTTTAAAACGTGGCGGCCTGCCGGTGCCCGCGGCCCCGGGCGCCCGCGACACGCGGGTACCGGGCGCCGCAGGTGCAGGCGCCCGGCCGCCTGCGACACGCAGGCATCCCGGGTGCCTGCTGCCGCAGGCGCCGCCGGCCGCCTGCGTGCCGCCTGCGTCGCGCAGGCGGCCCGGTCGAAAAAAAAATATATATTAAATTTTATTTTTTTTTTGAAAAAATTTAAATTCTAAATTTATATAAAAAACAAAACTTTTGAAAATCGAATTCATCATATAATCAATTGCATCCACATATCTACAAAATCTTACAATATATATATATATATATATCCGTAATCAATTAACCTCGACTATTGAAGTACAGCTTGCTAGGTATCAGATGAAGAACCCCACGGCTGCCGCTGCTGATGTGGAAGCACCCTTCCAACCGAGCGATTTAGATAACGAGAATGATTATGAGGATGCTATGGAGGCTGATGATGGCCAAGCCCTATCCCAGATATTCCATTTGTCCATAGAGCACCGCATGCACCGCCTCGAGCACCACAGGGGTCTAGTGTAAGAAAATTTGGTCAGAGTTACCCCTAGGGTACGCAGCGGAATTTTAAAAATTTTCTTTACATACTGGTTAATTGATTATGCATATGTCGTATATATATAAACACGTCAATTAGAAGACTAACCTTACTTCCAAAGCAGCTTCCAAGTCTTCGTAATATTCCGGTGTATCTTCTTCTTCGTCGAAGTCGAAGATATCTACAATACTCTTTATATCTGCAAGACAATAAGAGTTAGTTTCCAGCTCCTAGAACCTCAACCTTGGTATCCACGGATGAACAGCCTATCGGAAGAATGCTAGGATATTCTTTGTGTGACCAAGAAGACGGGGCGGCAATTCCCTCCGGTTGTGGTGCGCGCGCGTGAGGCTAAGGGAGGAGGGGAGAGTTTTATTTTCTCTAAGAAAACTAGGTAGAATAACTGTGTCTGAAATTGTGTTCAAAACTGTGTATTAAAACTCTCTCTAATAGTCTACTATATATAGTAGTCTATAGAAGCCTAAAGCATAAGCAATTAGACTTCGTAAAGGAATAAGAATCTAATTCTTATCGCACAAGGAAACCAATATCAAGTTTAGATTCATTCCCAATCAAATTAAAACTCAATCAGGAAAATCTAACTTATCCCTTGGACTTCTAATAGAGGAAGGAGTCGAACTCCTTCCCCTACCCAGCCACGCGCGCACGCTCGCCTTGTCCTACGGGACGTGGGTCCCACTTTTGGGACCCACTTATATTTCTAAGGCAATCCAAACTCCAAGTAGATTTTGCCCAAGTGCATATGTCAATTCTAAATTAACATATCCTTTATAATCAAACCTCCATTATATTTCCAAAATATAATCTTTAATTGTATTTACATAAAATACAATTAATTAGCCAATTCAATTAATAATTCCAAATCATTAATTGAGCCACCAAATATTATAATTAATTCCAAATCAATTATAATCCATCAATCACAATTAATTCCAAATTAATTGCGATTCCATCTTCAAAGATATTCTGATAGGCTGAATCATCACATAGTGTGACCCATAGGGCCTCATTGTATTAAGCAAGTCCTAAACTAGGCAACATGGAATTCCAAGACGGTTCCATTTGCAATATTAATACGTGAGGACGTTTGAGAGAGGTTTCTCAAAGCTAACCCTTTCGTTGCGAATCCTGTTGCGCTCAACGCGGCAATTGTAACGTCCCTTCATCTGACTTGCTCGAATGTATCTAGGATCGATGATGTGTCTATCCCAATAATACATCCACGGGCGTCTCAGGGAGTTGCTTGGTTAAGATATACTTATGACCATCATAATATATCATTTGCACTGGCCAGTGACTTTACCAACACAACTATGCAGACTATGAGCAGTGCTCTCCTGTGCTACACTTGAGAGATGAATCCTTCACAGAATCACTTATCACCCCCATTTGTATTTAACCATAATCCTGGATCGTGTCTTAGGTCAGCTGCTTATTCAGAGCTGACATCGACGGGTCCACCAAGGATATGGGGCAACAAATGTGATGATAAAGTCCTGTAAGTGCAAAGGACGAATGGCATCACTTCGACAACTCACCGGTTTCCCATAGACACGTCGGATGTAGGAGTATACATCGATGGGAGTGTCCGGTGGGTACTTCCATTGTTCGATAAAGCTTCTTCGAACACTATGCGCAGTTATGGGAAACGTTCTTGATTGTCCAATCCGTTACTGCCGTGGACGGCTCACACGTCTCCAACAAGTATAACCCCACGCATACTAGTCTTGTCAGGTTTCAGTCAGACCCCCACATCGAGATGTAACCCCGACTAGGAGAGTTTGGATAGATGATAACTCCATAGCTCCCACTAACCGGTTGGATCGGTCATCTATCCGGGGGACATGGTTTAATATCATACAGACAGCAATAAAGATTGACATGCTGCAGCCTGTGTAATATAAATATGAAATCATACTCAATAGTTAAAAATGCAACAAATAGATATTTATGTTGACCTGTGTATAGTACATATATGTACCCTCTAATAAAGCACCATGCCCTGTAGGACTGTCTCTAGACATATACACTATCAGC
>CM051458.1:25580136-25621884 GCA_028274465.1 Plantago ovata
CCCGTCTCTTGGCGTTCATTACCTTCTCGAATCGTTTAGAGAACTCCTTACAGAGATCTCTATACGATTGATGGATCGGTGAGGGAGGCGCGACCACCATTTCATGGCTTCTCCGGAAAGGTTAGCCGGGAAGAGGAGTGCCTTAGTCCTTGAGTCATGACCGTAAGCATCCATTTTGGTGCCAAATCTTACCAAGTAGTCCTTTGGACAACTTGTTCCATCATAGCTTTCGAAGGTGGGAAAGCCTCTTTCAATTTTGGCTTGGTGATTTCTGATCTCATCACACAAAGGGCTCGGATCTTGGTCTTGCTCTCTTTCTTGGACAGTTCCTCGAAGAGTCTCTATCTGAGCATCAAGTGCGGATTTCCTCGCGTTGAGTTCCTCCAGAGTGAGCCTCCTCCCCGTGATCGGATCGACCAGGGGGGTTACCTCAGCTACTGTTCTCAACGCTTGATTCTCTTCCACTGCTTCTTGTTGGTTTTGAGGAGTTACCTGGTTGGGGGTAACTTGATTGGGGAGAGCGGGTGGTGTAGCGACCACCTGAACTCTATTTTCTTGTTGCGCCACATTTTGCAATGACGCCCGTATTCTTCTGTCAATCAGGTCTCTCAAGTCATCCGGGGCACCTTGTGGTCCTAACCTCGATTGGATTCTTGATGGTCCAAGTCGAGATTGGATCGGCCTGGTGTTGGCTCTCGAATGTGCTTCATCTTGTGCAACAGGTGCTCTTCCTTGGGATTGACGAGGAGCGACCAAGGTGGCCCGAGGTTG
The DNA here is from genome assembly GCA_028274465.1 of Plantago ovata. Taxonomy (NCBI): domain Eukaryota; kingdom Viridiplantae; phylum Streptophyta; class Magnoliopsida; order Lamiales; family Plantaginaceae; genus Plantago; species Plantago ovata. The sequence goes on from CM051458.1 coordinate 25,580,908, forward strand.
CTCTTGCACCGGTGCCCGTGGTTCTTCTTGAGCTTGTATCTCGGTATTAACTCTAATAGCCTCATTACCTCCGACATATCCTTGTAAAGTTAGAAGGAATAGACCGTATTGAGCTTCGCCCATCCCGAAATCTGATGGTCGGACGACACGTCCATCAGGAAGGGTGAAGGTCAATGCGGCCGGTTGAGGAGGGTTCACTGCCACGGGAGGTTGGTTAATTGCTACCGGATGAGGCTGCCCCCTAGACTCGGCGTTGTTCGCGACTCTCAAAGCTCCGTAGGCATTTCCTACCGGAACTCCTTGTGGATTATTTTCCCCCGATGTCTCATTTTGGGAGTGAGTGACATTAGTAAATGCCCCCTCCGTGTAATCCCGGTTCCTTGCAACATTGTTGTTTCTCGGCTCCCTCGGAACACCATCCGTTCCTCCTCCGCGACCGTTACTAGAGGGACGGCCTCTAGGTCGAGGAGGGTTTCCGGGTGGTGCATTAGCAAGACGGTTGCTTCTTCTGGGAGGCATATTCGTGATGTGTCACGAGGAGGAAAGTGGCTCGACCAGCAGGGCAAGGAATGACCTTTTGTGTCGGTTCCCACAGACGGCGCCAAATGTTGAAGGGTAATTCGTGTTTCTTTCTAAGTTCGCAATGAGTCGCTAGTCTAAGTCATTCTAGTTCTTCTTCTTGTAGTGTTCCCCTAAGGTAGGAAATGAGCCTTCTTGTAACTTCCTCGTACCTGAAATAGGCTAGAGGGGGGGTTAGTGTCTCTTGCCCGGTCTGTAAGGTATCAGACCGGAGAGGCGACTTTACGAGTAGGGAGTTGTGAGGCTTCCCTAGTATGAGTAGTGAAAGTGGTGCTCGTGTGGTGTCATTAATGCTTACTGTTGAGGAGTAAATGAGGCCTTTATATACTTGTGACCCTTCAGCTTCCGGTCGCGTAGGATCACGCCACGTGTACGGCTAGGATTGAGGCCTTCCTCGGCCCAGGCCCATTAAGGAGGTCCGTGGGCCTTGGCCCAAGGGAGCAACCATGGCTGGTCGCTCTTGGGTCCTCGTTCCTTCCTTGTGCGTGGATGATGCGAGTAGTGTCCTGCTCAGTTTCAGTCAAGGAGCGTTACCTTGACGTAAGGTCTCCTCGAGCCCGAGAGATGCTCCTCGAGCCCACTGGCAGCTTTGTCCTTGTGAGGAGCTTATTTTGAGGGTTGTCCTCCCAGTGATGGTCGGACCCTATATTGGTCGATCCACACCTTAGTGACATACTTGGGTGTGGTTGTGCCCCTTGAGGGACGGCCTATGTTGCTTTGTCGCGCTCTTAGACCGCTCCAGTTCGTACATGCGGACTGGACATATTTCAACACTAACACTATCTATTGTGGTTACTAACTAGATGATTCATTCATCCACTGTCTATTGCTGTATGTAGATGAAAGATACAATGCCATGTAAAGATTGAGTTGTATGTATAGAACAACAACTAGATCACTAGATTAGTTAGATTGCTATTTAGAGTGTTCCATTATGATATCCATTTCCTCAAACATAGGAGAGAACTAACTACAAGTACTGTAGTTGAAATTAACCTTTCCATTACCCTTACAAACTAGATTAGTTGTCTATTGATTCATTCATTCACTTTCTATTGCTTTAGGTAGATGAAAGATACAATCCCATGTAAAGAATGAGTTGTATGTCTTCCCTTTATCTAGAACAACAACTAGATCACTAGATTAGTTAGATTTCTATTTAGAGTGTTCCATTATGATATCCATTTCCTCAAACATAGGAGAGAACTAACTACAAGTACTGTAGTTGAAACTAACCTTTCCATTACCCTTACAAACTAGATTAGTTGTCTATTGATTCATTCATTCACTTTCTATTGCTTTAGGTAGATGAAAGATACAATCCCATGTAAAGAATGAGTTGTATGTCTTCCCTTTATCTAGAACAACAACTAGATCACTAGATTAGTTAGATTTCTATTTAGAGTGTTCCATTATGATATCCATTTCCTCAAACATAGGAGAGAACTAACTACAAGTACTGTAGTTGAAACTAACCTTTCCATTACCCTTACAAACTAGATTAGTTGTCTATTGATTCATTCATTCACTTTCTAATTCTTTAGGTAGTTGAAAGACACAATCCCATGTAAAGAATGAGTTGTATGTCTTCCCTTTATCTAGAACAACAACTAGATCACTAGATTAGTTAGATTTCTATTTAAGTGTTCCATTATGATATCCATTTCCTCAAACATAGGAGAGAACTAACTACAAGTACTGTAGTTGAAACTAACCTTTCCATTACCCTTACAAACTAGATTAGTTGTCTATTGATTCGTTCATTCACTTTCTATTGCTTTAGGTAGATGAAGATACGATCCCATGTACAAAATGAGTTGTATGTCTTCCCTTTATCTAGAACAACAACTAGATCACTAGATTAGTTATATTGCTATTTAGAGTGTTCCATTATGATATCCCTTTCCTCAAACATAGGAGAGAACTAACTACAAGTACTATAGATGAAACTAACCTTTCCATTACCCTTACAAACTAGATTAGTTTTCTATTGATTCATTCATTCACTTTCTATTGTTTAGGTAGATGAAAGATACAATCCCATGTAAAGAATGAGTTATATGTCTTCCCTTTATCTAGAACAACAACTAGATCACTAGATTAGTTAGATTGCTATTTAGAGTGTTCCATTATGATATCCCTTTCCTCAAACATAGAAGAGAACTAAGTACAAGTACTATAGCTGAAACTAACCTTTCCATTACCCTTACAAACTAGATTAGTTGTCTATTGATTCATTCATTCACTTTCTATTGCTTTAGGTAGATGAAAGATACAATCCCATCTAAAGAATGAGTTGTATGTCTTCCCTTTATCTAGAACAACAACTAGATCACTTGATTAGTTAGATTGCTATAGAGTGTTCCGTTATGATATCCCTTTCCGCAAACATAGGAGAGAACTAACTACAAGTACTAGAGTTATATACACAATCAAATAAGAAGTTCACTTGCTTCCTTCATGAGCAAGTTAAAGAGTCCATTAATACTAACCTATCTATTGTGGTTACTAACTAGATGATTCATTCATCCACTGTCTATTGCTTTATGTAGATGAAAGATACAATGCCATGTAAAGATTGAGTTGTATGTATAGAACAACAACTAGATCACTAGATTAGTTAGATTGCTATTTATAGTGTTCCATTATGATATCCATTTCCTCAAACATAGGAGAGAACTAACTACAAGTACTGTAGTTGAAATTAACCTTTCCATTACCCTTACAAACTAGATTAGTTGTCTATTGATTTATTCATTCACTTTCTATTGCTTTAGGTAGATGAAAGATACAATCCCAGGTAAAGAATGAGTTGTATGTCTTCCCTTTATCAAGAACAACAACTAGATCACTAGATTAGTTAGATTTCTATTTAGAGTGTTCCATTATGATATCCATTTCCTCAAACCTAGGAGAGAACTAACTACAAGTACTGTAGTTGAAACTAACCTTTCCATTACCCTTACAAACTAGATTAGTTGTCTATTGATTCGTTCATTCACTTTCTATTGCTTTAGGTAGATGAAGATACGATCCCATGTAAAAATGAGTTGTATGTCTTCCCTTTATCTAGAACAACAACTAGATCACTAGATTTGTTATATTGCTATTTAGAGTGTTCCATTATGATATCCCTTTCCTCAAACATAGGAGAGAACTAACTACAAGTACTATAGATGAAACTAACCTTTCCATTACCCTTACAAACTAGATTAGTTTTCTATTGATTCATTCATTCACTTTCTATTGTTTAGGTAGATGAAAGATACAATCCCATGTAAAGAATGAGTTATATGTCTTCCCTTTATCTAGAACAACAACTAGATCACTAGATTAGTTAGATTGCTATTTAGAGTGTTCCATTATGATATCCCTTTCCTCAAACGTAGGAGAGAACTAACTACAAGTACTATAGCTGAAACTAACCTTTCCATTACCCTTACAAACTAGATTAGTTGTCTATTGATTCATTCATTCACTTTCTATTGCTTTAGGTAGATGAAAGATACAATCCCATCTAAAGAATGAGTTGTATGTCTTCCCTTTATCTAGAACAACAACTAGATCTCTTGATTAGTTAGATTGCTATATAGAGTGTTCCGTTATGATATCCCTTTCAACAAACATAGGAGAGAACTAACTACAAGTACTAGAGTTATATACACAATCAAATAAGAAGTTCCCTTGCTTCCTTAATGAGCAAGTTAAAGAGTCCATTAATACTAACCTATCTATTGTGGTTACTAACTAGATGATTCATTCATCCACTGTCTATTGCTTTATGTAGATGAAAGATACAATGCCATGTGAAGATTGAGTTATATGTATAGAACAACAACTAGATCACTAGATTAGTTAGATTGCTATTTAGAGTGTTCCATTATGATATCCATTTCCTCAAACATAGGAGAGAACTAACTACAAGTACTGTAGTTGAAATTAACCTTTCCATTACCCTTACAAACTAGATTAGTTGTCTATTGATTCATTCATTCACTTTCTATTGCTTTAGGTAGATGAAAGATACAATCCCATGTAAAGAATGAGTTGTATGTCTTCCCTTTATCTAGAACAACAACTAGATCACTAGATTAGTTAGATTTCTATTTAGAGTGTTCCATTATGATATCCATTTACTCAAACATAGGAGAGAACTAACTACAAGTACTGTAGTTGAAACTAACCTTTCCATTACCCTTACAAACAAGATTAGTTGTCTATTGATTCATTCATTCACTTTCTATTGTTTTAGGTAGATGAAAGATACAATCCCATGTATAGAATGAGTTGTATGTCTTCCCTTTATCTAGAACAACAACTAGATCACTAGATTAGTTAGATTTCTATTTAGAGTGTTCCATTATGATATCCATTTACTCAAACATAGGAGAGAACTAACTACAAGTACTGTAGTTGAAACTAACCTTTCCATTACCCTTACAAACTAGATTAGTTGTCTATTGATTCGTTCATTCACTTTCTATTGTTTTAGGTAGATGAAGATACGATCCCATGTAAAGAATGAGTTGTATGTCTTCCCTTTATCTAGAACAACAACTAGATCACTAGATTAGTTATATTGCTATTTAGAGTGTTCCATTATGATATTTGTTTCCTCAAACATAGGAGAGAACTAACTACAAGTACTATAGATGAAACTAACCTTTCCATTACCCTTACAAACTAGATTAGTTTTCTATTGATTCATTCATTCACTTTCTATTGTTTAGGTAGATGAAAGATACAATCCCATGTAAAGAATGAGTTATATGTCTTCCCTTTATCTAGAACAACAACTAGATCACTAGATTAGTTAGATTGCTATTTAGAGTGTTCCATTATGATATCCCTTTCCTCAAACATAGGAGAGAACTAACTACAAGTACTATAGCTGAAACTAACCTTTCCAATACCCTACAAAGTGCGAATAAGGAAATCTTTTTTCCCCTACTACTAGTCGAGGCTCTGCTCGACCTCTACTTCAACATAGTTCCTCAACTATCTTCTACAAAGATACTTGGAAACTAGGGGGACATATATTAGTGTTGAAATATGTCCAGTCCGCATGTACGAACTGGAGCGGTCTAAGAGCGCGACAAAGCATCATGGGCCGTCTCTCAAGGGGCACGACCACACCCAAGTATGTCACTAAGGTGTGGACCGACCAACATAGGGTCCGACCATCACTGGGAGGACAACCCTCAAAATAAGCTCATTACAAGGACAAAACAGCCATATGGCTCGAGGAGCATCTCTAAGGCTCGAGGAGCAACTTACGTCAAGATAACGCTCCTTGAGAAAAACTGGACAGGATGTTACTCGCACCACGTACGAACAAGTAAGGCACGAAGACCCTGAGCGACCACCCATGGTAGCTTTTTGAAAGAACCCCTGTGAAAGGCCCATAGATCGAGAAGGATTCCTCATTTGTTCAAGTGAGAGGTACCTCTTGTTTTTGTTAAGAAGTTGTTGTAAGCAAGCTGGCCGAGGAGCCCCCATTGTAATTGTATTTCCGACAAATCAATGCAATGTCTATCTTTCAAAAACTGTTCGATTATAGAACTATTATGCTGCTATTCAATCATGAAAGCTTACTCGATCTACGTAGGAGCTACCCGATTTCGCTTTATTAAGGGAACCCTCCCCGCTCTCTTATTTGTAAGAGAAAATTAATAGCGAATCCTTCTAAGGCGATAGAAGCGGCGAGCAGAAGGGCGATCGAGGAGAAACCTGAGTCGTTCTGGCCCAACACTTAGAATTTCCCTTAATTATCAAAGGAAATCGAGGAGTGCTGCAACTACCTTAGAAGCTCGAGAAGTATTGTCCGAATTATCGTTAGGAAAGATCATCTTGCTACTTTATGACTCGAGGAGCTTGGCTACTCGATCTTAACTTGCACGTATTTGACTACTCTATTCAAGTTATACGTCATAACTACGAAGTTAGTAGAAAAATACAAGTATAGGAAAGAATCGAGGAGAAAATTCTATTGAAGGAAGTAAGGAAAGCATGCATCATGTTATAATACAACGGGGATCGAGTACGCCACAAGGGGCCGAATAGAAAATTATGAAGTACGCCACAAGAGGCCGAATAGCACATTATGAAAGCAGGAAATTGTTCGGAAAAAACTCTAAAAAATACAAGTACAAAGTTAACCGAGCATACTCGGCCTTGATCAAGCTCTCGCGCCTTTAACGGGTCCGACTAGCCGAAAACTCGCTCTGGTTCCCAGGGACACTGCTCGTCGAAGCACCGGCTCGAGTAGGGCTGTTCGGAGTATGCAAGTTCACGTCGCCATCCTTCTCGCGAGCTTCCTTTATTGCGTTAGCATGAGTAATCAGCTCGGGCTCCACAAACCCTCCCCGCGCCCCATTACCGGCTTGTTAATTTGAATCCAATTGGCATTCCGAAGAGGCGCCTTCTCGAACGGTAGAAGTAGACCGGCCCTGATGCACTCGGGGACCCAGCGGGGAAGATATGAAGGCTTACTCGGGTAAGGCACATCCGGATCAGTCACAAGCTCGCCGAACTCGCATGCATGATGCATCTCGTCGCTCGGAATCTCATCAGGATACCGGGTCATGTCATCGCGCCGCCCAGCATGCATGTCTTCGCGAGCAGTATCCTTGATGTCCTGAGTGGCCAACTTGTAAGTGGCGGACTCCATGAAATCCCTGGCAGTCTTGAGTCTGCTACCGACGAGGAAGGATAGAACACTGTCCTTAAACTTCTGCATGCATTGCGACAGTGTGGAATACCCACCTTTATAACCCAGGGCTCTCTGCTTCTCCCTAGCCAACTCCTTCTCGAGCTGATCCACCTTCTCATGAGACTTGCGGACCTCTTCATTCGCCACCTGGATCTTAGCCTTCTCCGCCGCCACTGTCTTTTCGAGCTCCTCGATAACCTGGCCTATATCGGAGCGATCAGCCGCAACATTGGCATACGCCTCCTTGATGTGCTTGAGCTGCAAGAAATTGTAAAAGTTAAATTTTGTAAAAGCGAGGAGGAAGGAAGTTACAAACTTGTAAAAATTTTGTAAGTTTTACCTGTAGAGCGCAGAGGCTCAATTCGTGAGCACGGTCCAACTCGGACATTTGGACAAACCGCTTGATTTCCGCGTCGCGGTCGACATCCAAAGCGGCTTTCCCCTTTTTACGGGCAGGCTCGTCGCTCCCACCGAGATTTAGGAGCCTCTTCGCACCAGCTCTCTTTGCAGGAGGTGCCCGTTCTTTGGGACGCTTCTCCGGATTACCCTCGCCGGCCTCCCCGGTCTTCTTTGCGGCCGCAGCGTCCTCTGTGGCCTTTCGTTTAACAGCCTCCAAGGGGTCCTCGACCGCCGCGAGCCCCTCCTTGACCAGAGTGTCTCGATGCTCTGCTGCATTCTTGGGATGGCTAAGGTCAAGGGACCCAAGGATCTTCGTAGTCTTGCCCGCCAAGCGCTGTTTCCGCCTTTGCTCCTCTTTTGCCTCTAGGGTCTTCGACATGATCCAAGCAAACCAGTACTCTGCACAATCGAGGAGAACAAAAGGGTTAGCAAACGCGAAGAGCAAGGGTATTCGATACAGAGAAAATAGAGAAAAAACACAAGTAAAGGATTTCTAAAGTGATCCTCGATCTAGTTACCAAAGAGGAGGTCGTCCGTGTATCCTGAGTTCTTGTAACCCGTGTAGACTGGGGAGGACAGACCGGCAAGATAAGGGAGCGGTTGCAACACCAAACCCCAGTAAAAGTACTTTTCGGGCTCTTCACAAGCGTTCCTCTCCTCGAGCGCCAGTACCCAGGGGTCCGACTCCACAGGGTGAGGATACCGATCAGATATCGGTCCTCGATAAAAGTGCTTGGGAACTCCCCACTCCACATCCGCGTCACTCATACCGGGGAGCTTCTTCTTCTTAACATAGATGTATCGATGAAACCACTTGTAGCCCGAGGAGGACGGAGCGTCCACAATAAATCCGAGACCGGGCCGAGTGTTGAAGTAGTAGAAGAATTTGTTGCCAGAGCTCATCGAGACTCTGAAAAGTTGATTGAAATTATGAAAATTCACCGGAATCCCCAGCTTCTTGCAGAGTACCCCGAAACAAATAAGAGTGCCAAATGCACTGGGGAGAAGTTGCCAAGGAGCGAGGCCCAACTGGTTGATTATATACTTGAAGGGATCACAAAAAGGGAGGATGCATCCCCGATCCAGCGTTAGTAGATGCACGGCCATATACCCAGGGGGCATTATAGAAAGTCTGGTCGGGCCTTGGAACGAGGATGTCAATCTTCGTCTTACTCAGTCGATATTTTCGCCTGATGGATGGTATCTCTTCCTTTCTAACTGTGGAGGCGGTCATCGGGATCAAACCATCTTCGTTCTTCTCACCCTGGGGATCGGGGGGTCAACATCCTTGGGTCCTCGAGTGAACTTCTTCACACTTGCCACAGTTACCTTGGCAGTCTCTTCGGGATCCACATTTTTCTTCTTAGATCGAGAAGCCTTCTTCTTCGATCTCTTCGGGGCCTTACCCAGAGCATGGGCAGCTTCTTCCTCATCCTCAGAAAGCGAGACCTTCTCGCCCCTCTTACGCTTGCGATCGCGTTCAAGTATAGCTCTTGCCCGCTCCCCTTCAGCCTCCTCGCTCGGAATGGGAGGTCTTACGTTACTCGTCGCGGGGAAGCTGAAATCGATCTGGGTCAGATCGATAGTCTCATAAGGGATCATGTCGTCAATGTAGTACTGCTCTTGAATTAGCAGTTCTCGCTCCGCATTCCGATTCATCTCGGAAAACGAAGGGGATGGAAAACTACGGCTCGGACCAGCTTCATTCACATGAAGATCGAGTATCTGCACAGGGGAATCCTCGTCGCTACTAATCACTGTGCGACGAACTGTTTGAACGGGAAACTCGGATCTACGTACTCGAGACGAGGAAGGCTGTTCGATATCGCCACGCTGGCCTTCTTGGAAAGAATGTTCTCCTTCCTCGAACCAAGCAAGCTCAGGCGTAGGCTGCTCGGTATCGTCCATATCCTCTACTCGGATAGGCGCTGGATCGACATTACCCCGGACACCATAGTCGCGCCCTAAAACCTGGGCAGCTTGTGTTAATAGGGCGGCCGGGACACCAGTGTCTGGAGGACCCCCTTCTGCCTCGGTCCGATCATCTATGAAACGCTCGTCGGCATTCCATCTTCTTCGGACTTCCAGACGAAACTCCTCCTCCTCTTCCTCTTCTTCGGAATCATCTTCTTCTCCAGATTCCACACCATCTTCTCCTTCCTCGACCTCCTCCTCCTCGCTCTCCTCACTATCAACCTCCTCGACCTGAGGCGCCGGTTCTTCGTGATCAGAGGAGAGCTCCATGGTCTGATCTAGGAAGGTGGCCGATACGGATGTCTCCTCGGACGTCTCCTGGCCGCTCCCGTAATCAAGGGCGTCGTGACGGTTTTGACTGTCGTCGCTCTCGGACATCCTAAAAGGTTGGCCAGAAAAAGAGTAATGATGGGTGGTGATAGTCCGAGAGGTCCGTTTATGTATATTGATTATGCTCGACCTCCCGAACGGAGATAAATCTCTCAAGAAAAAACGGCACAAATACGCAAGAAGTTACTCTACAGCAAAAATAAAGGCGGATCGAGTAGCATGCATGGAGCGACCAACCGCATAAAATCGACGAGCTAGGGAATCTACAGTTCTAAACTTAGCATTTTCCCAAACATGGAGGCATTGGGGTGTACAGAAAAATAAAAGGGGGAAGCATTTCGAAATCTTCAAAATTTCAAGCATGCACATTAACGGAAAAAGAAACCAAGTTCTACAGGTTCGTTTACAGTTTATTAAGTCCATGGCCATTTTTAGGCCGCCGTTCATCGGCAATCAGTCAGGCGACACCATCCCGGAAAAGCGAAATCACACAAGGGGCAAAATCGAAAGCGAAAAACAGCAAATTCGGGCAAAAAAGAGGAGATTAAAACAAGTAATCGTAATGGAAACGCGAAAACTTACTTGATACTAAGTGTTGGAAAGATGGAAACCGGAAAGGAAGCTGGAAAAGCTGAAAATCCGCCTGAAAATCGGATTCTAGACACCGGAGGTTCTCCTCGCGCTCAACTTGTCTCGACCACGTTCTCGCCGATCACAGTACTATGCTCTTCGATTGCTTTTTCATGCTCCTCGCTCTCTCAAATACTCTCAGTAAAAATTTTGGCAGAAAGTGAAAAATGAGATCGGGCCTCACCTATTTATAGAAGGGTATCCGAGGAATTTGAACGGTCGGTGCCCCTCGCTCCATCGAGACCGAACACGTGGCAGATCTCAACGGCTCAGATCACCGCCGCCGGGCGAATTTCCTATTTTGCCCTCCACGCTCCCGCTCGGGCTCGGGCACGCTTTCCGATGCCAGCGCGAATTACCTAATCACAGTAGGTAATTCGTAAACGCGAACACCGCACAACTTGGATCAAGGATATACCGACGACCAAAAGCGTTCCTCCTCGAGACTTCACAGATAAAAAAGGATGGCAAGACAAAAAATCGACGGCCACATTGCGGGGGATCGAGGAGCCATTCTCACAAATATCTCTCCTCGAGATATTTTGCAAAGAAAAAGCGGCAGGAAGTCATTCCATTCCATTCTCACAAATATCTCTCCTCGAGATATTTTGCAAAGAAAAAGCGGCAGGAAGTCATTCCATTCCATTCTCACAAATATCTCTCCTCGAGATATTTTGCAAAGAAAAAGCGGCAGGAAGTCATTCCATTCCACCAAGGAATACTTACCCGGATCCGATCTCTGCCCAGCAAACATACCTCTTTTCATAAGGTCCGAGCAACGACTGCTCGCACCCTATAAAAAGGGGGGGAGGGAGAGATAGGAGGAGGGAAAGATACCAAAGTGCGAATAAGGAAATCTTTTTTCGCCTACTACTAGTCGAGGCTCTGCTCGACCTCTACTTCAACATAGTTCATCAACTATCTTTGTTAGTGTTGAAATATATCCAGTCCGCATGTACGAACTGTAGCGGTCTAAGAGCACGACAAAGCATCATAGGCCGTCCCTCAAGGGGCATGACCACACCCAAGTATGTCACTAAGGTGTGGACCGACCAACATAGGGTCCGACCATCACTGGGAGGACAACCCTCAAAATAAGCTCCTCACAAGGACAAAGCTGCCAGTGAGCTCGAGGAGCATCTCTCGGGCTCGAGGAGACCTTACGTCAAGGTAACGCTCCTTGACAGAAACTGAGCAGGACACTACTCGCACCTTTCACGTACAAGGAGGGCTCAAGGACCTGGAGCGACCAGCCACGGTTGCTCCGTTGGGCCAAGGCCCACGGACCTCCTTAATGGGCCTGGGCCGAGGAAGGCCTCAATCCTACCCGTACACGTGTCACGATCCTACGCTACCGGAAGTTGAAAGGCCACAAGTATATAAAGGCCTCATTTACTCCTCAACAGTAAGCATTAATATCACCTCCCAACCATCACATTTACTTCTCGTACTAGGGAAGCCTCACAACTCCCTACTCGTAAAGTCGCCTCTCCGGTCTGATACCTTACAGACCGGGCAAGAGACACTAACCCCCCCCCCCTCTAGTCTATTTCAGGTACGAGGAAGCTACAAGAAAGCTTACTTCCTATCTTAGAGGAACACTATATGAAGAAGAACTAGAATGACTTAGATTAGTGATTTACTGCGAACTTAGAAAGAAACACGAATTACCCTTCAACATTTGGCGCCGTCTGTGGGAATCGACACGAAAGCTCATTCCTTGCCCTACTGGTCGAGCCACAACCCTCCTCGTGACCCTTCACGAATATGCCTCCCAGAAGAAGCAACCGTCTTGCTAATGCACCACCCAGGAACCCTCCTCGACCTAGAGGCCGTCCCTCTAGTAACGGTCGTGGAGGAGGAACGGAGGGTGCTCCAAGGGAACCAAGAAACAACAATGTTGCAAGGAATCGGGATTACACGGAGGGGGCATTTACTAATGTCACCAACTCCCAAAATGAAAGATCGGGCGAAAACAACCCGCAAGGAATCCCGGTAGGAAATGCCTATGGAGCGTTGAGAGTCCCGAACAACACCGAGCCTAGGGGGCAGCTTCCTCCAGTAGCAATCAACCAACCTCTCGTAGCAGGGAACCCTCCTCAACCGGCCGCATTGACCTTCACCCTTCCTGATGGACGTGTAGTCCGACCATCAGACTTCGGGATGGGCGAAGCTCAATACTGTCTATTCCTTCTTACTCTACAAGGGTACATCGGGGGTAATGAGGCTGTTAGGGTTAATATTGAGATACAAGCTCAGGGAGCATAACCAGCACCGGTGCAAGAGCAACCTCGTGACACCCTGGTCGCTCCTCGTCAATCCCAAGGAAGAGCACCAGTGGCGCAAGATGAAGCACATTCGAGAGCCAACACAATGCCGATCCAATCTCGACTTGGACCATCAAGAATTCAATCGAGGTTAGGACCCCAAGGTGCCCCGGATGACTTGAGAGACCTGATTGATAGAAGAATACGGGCATCGTTACAAAATGTAGCTCAACAAGAAAATAGAGTTCAGGTGGTCGCTACACTACCCGCTCTCCCCAATCAAGTTACCCCCAACCAGGTAACTCCTCAAAACCAACAAGAAGCAGTGGAGGAGAATCAAGCGTTGAGAACAGTAGTTGAGGTAACCCCCCTGATCGACCCGATCACGGGGAGGAGGCTCACTCTGGAGGAACTCAACGCGAGGAAATCCGCACTGGATGCTCAGATAGAGACTCTACGAGGAACTGTCCAAGAGAAAGAGCAAGACCAAGATCCGAGCCCTTTGTGCGATGAGATTAGAAGCCACCAGGCCAAAATCGAAAGAGGGTTCCCCACCTTCGAAAGCTATGATGGAACAAGTTGTCCAAAGGACTACTTGGTAAGATTTGGCACTAAAATGGACGCTTACGGTCATGATTCAAGGACCAAAGCACTCCTCTTCCCGGCTAACCTCTCCGGAGAAGCCATGAAGTGGTGGTCGCGCCTCCCTCACCGATCCATCAAGTCATATAGAGATCTCTGTAAGGAATTCTCTAAGCGTTTCGAGAAGGTGATGAACGCCAAGAGACGGGTGAGGTACTTGGCCGAAATGTATCTAGGATCGATGAAGTGTCTATCCCAATAATACATCCACGGGCGTCTCAGGGAGTTGTTTGGTTAAGATATACTTATGACCATCATAATATATCATTTGCACTGGCCAGTGACTTTACCAACACAACTATGCAGACTACGAGCTGTGCACTCCTGTGCTACACTTGAGAGATGAATCCTTCACAGAATCACTTATCACCCCCATTTGTATTTAGCCATAATCCTGGATCGTGTCTTAGGTCAACTGCTTATTCAGAGCTGACATCGACGGGTCCACCAAGGATATGGAGCAACAAATGTGATGATAAAGTCCTGTAAGTGCAAAGGACGAATGGCATCACTTCGACAACTCACCGGTTCCCATAGACACGTCGGTGTAGAGTATACATCGATGGGAGTGTCCGGTGGGTACTTCCATTGTTCGATAAAGCTTCTTCGAACACCTATGCGCAGTTATGGGAACGTTCCTTGATTGTCCAACAATCCGTTCCGTGGCCGTGGGATCGGCTCACACTTGCTCCAACAAGTATAACCTCCACGCATACTAGTCTTGTCAGGTTCATTCAGACCCCCACATCCGAGATGTACCACGACTAGGGAGAGTTTGGGATAGATGATAACTCACATAGCTCCCACTAACTGTGTGATCGGTCATCTATCCGAGGGGACATGTTCAGTATCAATACAGACAGCAATATAGATATGACATGCTGCAGCCTGGTGTAATATAAATATGAAAGCGATACTCAACAGGAAAATGAAACAAACATATATTATATTACGTTGACCTGTGTAATAGTACATATATGTCCTCTACAAGGGCACCATGCCCTTAGTAAGGACTGTCTCTAGGACATATACACTATCAATCTCCCACTTGGACTAGAGCCAGTCACCTTTATTCCTAATGCCCAGATTAGCATAATGTCTTAAGTGGACTTCCACTGATAAGACCTTGGTGAAAGGATCTGCCACGTTGTCCGTGGTTGAGACACGTTCTATACTAACTTCTCCTCTATCTATAATCTCACGTATAACGTGATATTTTCTAAGTACATGTTTGTTCTTGTTTGTAGATCTAGGCTCCCTAGCTTGAGCGACGGCGCCCGTATTGTCACAATAAATCGTTATTGGACTGGGAGCAGGAACAACCCTCAATTCCTTCAAGAACTCTGAAATCCAGACAGCTTCTTTCGATGCTTCTGATGCAGCAATGTACTCGGCCTCTGTGGATGAGTCAGCAACCGTGGCTTGCTTAGAACTCTTCCAACAGATAGCTCCTCCGTTCAATTTGAATACGTATCCTGTCTGTGACTTAAAGTCATCAGGATCTGATTCAAATCCAGCGTCGACATACCCAGACATCTTCAATTCTGGTTCTCCACCAAACACCAAGAACATCTCTTTAGTCCGTCTAAGGTACTTAAGAATGTTCTTCACAGCAGTCCAGTCAGGTAATCCTGGATTCTGTTGGTGTCGACAAGTGACACTAAGCGCATATGCCACATCGGGCCTTGTGCAATTCATTGCATACATTATAGACCCTACTGCCGAAGCATAGGGCACACGACTCATTGCATTTCTTACTTCATCAGTTTTAGGACCATCCTTAACTCACAAGACAATCCCATGCCTAGCTGGGAGAAAGCCTCTCTTTGAGTCGTCCATCTTATAACGCTTCAGTATTTTGTCGATGTAGGTGGACTGTGTCATTCCCAACATCCTCTTGGATCTATCTCTAAAGATCTTGATCCCTAGGATGTAGTTCGCTTCACCCAAGTCCTTCATCGAGAAGGTACTTGATAACCAAACTTTAGTCTCTTCTAGCATAGAGACATTGTTTCCCATGATCAAAATGTCATCTACATAAATGATCATGAAAACAACTCCTTTGTCGCTGTGTCTCGCATAGACACAGGGATCTTCCTTGCTTCTGATGAAGTCAAACGATTTGACAGCTTCATCAAAGCGGATATTCCAGCTCCTTGACGCTTGCTTTAGCCCATAGATGGATCTTTGTAATTTGCATACAGCAGTTGGCCTGGTTTTACTAATAAAACCTTCCGGCTGTACCATATAGACCTCTTCCTCAAGGTTGCCATTGAGGAAGGCTGTCTTTACATCCATCTGCCAGATTTCATAATCATAGTAGGCAGCTATCGCAAGTAGAATTCGAATGGACTTCAATTTTTCTACCGGTGAAAAGGTTTCATCGTAATCGATGCCATACCTTTGCGTGTAGCCTTTTGCCACAAGCCTAGCTTTGTGGGTCTGTACCTTGCCATCGGCATCTGTCTTTCGTTTAAAGACCCATTTGCACCCAATCGGTCTAACCCCTTGGGGCAAGTCTACCAAGTTCCAAACTTGGTTCTGGTACATTGAATCCATTTCTAATTCCATGGCCTCTTGCCATTTGTCTGAGTCAATATCAATTATTGCCTCTTTGTAGGTCTCGGGATCTTCCCGATCTAATAAACCGACATCAAGTTCACTGATGTCTTCTATCATAAGGCTTTGCTTCTGAGGTCCTCTAAGGATCCTCTTCGACCTACGGAGCTCGACTTGTTCTGGTGCTTTTCTTTTCTGGCTTCGTGTAACACGAACATTATCAGTGGGTACTGATGCAGCTGGTCGTTGGGCGCGACCCTGTTCCCTTGCGGGAGGCTGCTCTTGTGCAACTTGTTGCACAGGTTGGTTGACAACGGGTTCTACATGTGTGGTTTCAACTGTTGATCTAATCACAGGACTCCCACTGACTATGACATGCCTAGCAAGTGTCATATCATCACCCTTGTCTGCTTCGAAAGCTCCCAGTGAACTTGAGTCCAAATAAGAAAATTTAAAGACCTCATGTTCGCGCGTGTCAAAGTCTTGAATTTCTTCAAGTTCTATCATATCATCTAACCTCTCTTCTTCGAGGTATTCAGCTTCTAAAAACTTCACGTTTCTAGACACGATCACCTTGTGATCTTCAGCATGATAGAATTCATAGCCTCTCGTCTGACGAGGATAGCCTATGAAATATACTTTGACACCCTTGGCATCTAACTTATCAGTGAGCATCAGCTTGACTATCGCAGGACAGCCCCAAGGTCTAAGATAGCCCAGTGAAGGCTTCTTTCCCTTCCATAACTCATAAGGAGTTTTCTCCACTGATTTAGATGGTACACGGTTCAGAATGTAGATTGCAGTTTGTAATGCATATCCCCACAGATACTTTGGAAGAGTCGAGAATCCAATCATTGATCTTACCATGTCTAACAGGGTTCGATTCCTCCTCTCAGACACACCGTTTAACTGTGGTGTTCCAGGAGGAGTCCATTGCGATTGAATCCCATTTTCCTTCAAGTAATCGATAAATTCTTCACTAAGGTATTCACCTCCTCGATCTGATCGAAGAGTGACTATCCTTAGATTCAATTCATTCTCGACCTCATTCCTAAACTCCTTGAATTTCCCAAAGGTCTCGGATTTATTCTTCATAAGAAAGATATATCCATACCTTGAGAAATCGTCAGTAAAGGTAACGAAGTAAGGATAACCCCCACGCGCATGGACTTTAAACGGTCCACATACATCGGTATGTATGAGCTCTAAGCAGCGAGTGGCACGAACACCTTGTCCAATAAAAGGTTTGTTCGTCATCTTACCCTTAACACAAGATTCACATGTACCATATGATTCGAAATCAAATGGTTCTAAGTAGTCCAACTTCCTTAGTCTCTGAATCCGTGTTTCATTGATATGGCCTAGCCTACAATGCCATAGATAAGATGGATTATTCTTCTTACTTGAAGACGGTTGTTTGTTATGTATTTGAAATAAAGGTAGACTACTTTGCAAAATATATAAACCATTCACTAAGCGAGCTTTTCCACAATACTGGTCATTTAATGAAAAATAACAAGTATCAGGAAAAACCCAAATTGTCCAACAATGGAATGGAAATAATATTTCTGCCAATGGATGGAACAAAATAAACGTCATCAAGTTCCAAACATTGTCCGGATGGTAAATCTATCTTGCAGCGTCCAACGCGTTTGGCTTCAACTGGATTGTTGTTCCCAACATGCAAGTCGATTTCACCTTGCTTGACTAGCCTGTGTTCAATGGCCCCTTGCACATTATTATAAATGGGCGAGCCACAGGCTGTATCTAATACCCAACCATTGGAGTCAAAAGTAGTCATGTTCATTTCAATAACAAACATACCTGAGATAGAAGCCGGTGGCTTCTTAGCTTGATCTGCCCTCAGCTTAGGGCAATCATTCTTCCAATGTCCTTTCTGCTTACAGAAAAGACATTCATCTGTGTGTACCGTTCCGCTCCTCTTGAACTTCCCTTTCTGGTTCAGACGCTTAGGCTTATCACTCGAAGTGTTAGCCTTGGCTCCCGAATTTCCCTTACCCTTAGCACCTTTGTTTCTCGGGTTTAGGTCAGACGGTTGCCCAACATACATAATCGAACTTTCCTTGTTAGGAAGAGTTTGATCATATGTCTTCAGCAGATTATGGAGTTCGGGCAGTGTTACGTCCTTCGCATTCATGGTGGTTAACGATGAACTGCAACTACGAACTCGCCAATGATTGAAGGACAAAGATCACCATGATCTTATTCTCATCTTGAGAACATGTTCAGACATGTTCCCTCCTTCATTGAGCTTGCATCTGTGTATCTCTTTGATCAATTCAAATTCAACACTTCTAACTGTCGTCTCCAAGACCGACTCGAGATGCTTCAGCATCTCATGCGGCAACATGCTTTCATGTTGCCTCTGCAGCTCATCGCTCATTGCCGCCAGCATAATACACTGCGCGGATCTAGCATCCTCATGATGCTTATCAGACCTTGCCTTGTTGGCTTGATTCCAAATCAACAACTTGATCGGCAGTCTGATTCTCGGGACACACGAGATTAGCCTCGTCCAAGACGTAGTCAATCCTTTCGTACCTCAGCACCAAACATATATTCCTGATCCAATCTAGAAAGTTTGGTCCGGTCAAAATTTGCTTCTCTAAGACAGCACGGAGCGAGATTCTCGCCATTTCGGTTTTCAGGAGAAATAATATAGAACGAAAATAATAAATCAACTATTGAAATATTATTTCTAAATACACAGTCAACATAACTAAACAACAAGGTCCTTTAGCAATTTAGCTCCCACTATTTTCACATATGCTTGCTCCCACAACAAACATACGGGTAATGTCCAACAAGTTACCGTAGTGGCCAAGATCCAAATCCATATTATGCCATACTCCAACGGGGGCTGGTCGCATAGCATAATATGACCGGTAGGACTAGTAAGACTATCCAATTGCGTCACGCAACTCTTGGTTGTTAAATCTAATTTAACTCGATGCCCTACATATTGCACCTATCGAGGTCGCTAGATACAATATGCAGTAAGTCATAACCATAGGCTTACTCTAATTTGACGATTACTGCGAGTCTTGTAAGACGAGGTCGCCAATACAAGAAAACGCAATGAAAGTTCAAAATTAAAGCACCCTATGGAAAGCATCTCGGAAATATGTATATGTATATGTATATATATATATATATATACATATATATATATATATATATACATATATATATATATATATATATATATATATATATATATATATATATATATATATATATATATATATATATATATATATATATATATATATATATATATATATATATATATGTATATGTATTTCCGTACTTATATTGGTTGGGGCTTATAGCTTGAGGGTTGTTATCAGTCATCTACAAATAAATAAGGGCGCTGCCTATCCATTCTAGTTCTAAACGCGGTCAAGCATATAATGGGTGCCGCCTACCCATACATAAATATGCGGTCCGACATATAAGAGGGCGCCGCCTACCCTCGCATGCATAGCGGTCGAACGGAATGTAAAAACATGGTATTTAAACATGCATTGTCAAACAATAGCATATAGAGCATATGAAACAAGTAGTAGCCTATGTGGATGACAAATGACTTCATAATTTCATTATGAAAATTATAATCCCATACTTATAATCTCTATGGAATAATTGAAAATTTGGACTAGATTGAACATTCGAAAATTCTATTGACCAAGTAGCAATTTTCGAAAACCCGAAGGACTTAATTGTAATTTTAAAAACCTTAGCGGTGTTAAATCTAAAATTCAAAAGTAGAAGGACTAATTTGCAATAAACAATAAATTGATAAATTACAAATAAGCCCCTTAACTTTATACTAATTAAATTTAACGCCTCTAGTTTAAAACAATTACAATTAAATCATATTTATATTCCAAATATAAAATTCAATCCTCAAAACTTTCAAAATTCGATTTTGGGTCCAACCCGAAAATATACATATAATTTTTATTTATTTATTTTTTATTAAAACGTGGGACGGGACCTAGTCCCGCCCCCCCGGTGCCCGCGGCCCCGGGCGCCCGGCGCCCGCGGCACGCGGGCGCCGGACGCCGCGGTTGCAGGCGCCCGGCGCCCCGGGCGCCTGCGGTACCGCAGGCGCTCAGGCACGGGACACTTCATCGATCTGATATATTCGAGCAAGTCAGATGAAGCGACGTTACCATCGCCGCGTTGAGCGCAACAGGCTTCGCAACGAAAGGGTTAGCTTTGAGAAACCTCTCAAACGTCCTCACGTATTAATATTGCAAATGGAACCGTCTAGGAATTCCATGTTGCCTAGTCTAGGACTTGCTTAATACGGTGAGGCCCTATGGGTCACACTATGCGGTGATTCAGCCTATCAGGATATCCTTGAAGACGGAATCGCAATTAATTTGGAATTAATTGTGATTGATGGGTTATAATTAATTTGGAATTAATTATAATAATTGGTGGCTCAATTAATGATTTGGAATTATTAATTGAATTTTCTAATTAATTGTATTTTATGTAAATACAATTAAAGATTATATTTTGGAAATATAATGGAGGTTTGATTGTAAAGGATATGTTAATTTAGAATTAACATATGCACTTGGGCAAAATCTACTTGGAGTTTGGATTGCCTTAGAAATATAAGTGGGTCCCAAAAGTGGGACCCACGTCCCGTAGGACAGGCGCGCGCGCGTGCGTGGCAGGGTAGGGGAAGGAGTTCGACTCCTTCCTCTATTAGAAGTCCAAGGGATAAGTTAGATTTTCCTGATTGAGTTTTGATTTGATTGGGAATGAATCTAGACTTGATATTGGTTTCCTTGTGCAATAAGAATTAGATTCTTATTCCTTTACGAAGTCTAATTGCTTATGCTTTAGGCTTCTATAGACTACTATATATAGTGGACTAAGAGAGAGAGTTTTGATAGACGATTTTACGTGTGACTTTTGATACACAGTTATTCTACCCAGTTTTCTTAGAGAAAATAAAAACTCTCCCCTCCACCCATTAGCCACACGCGCGCGCACATCGCCACCGGAGGGAATTGCCGCCCCGTCTTCTTGGTCACATAAAGAATATCCTAGCATTCTTCCGATAGGCTGTTCATCCGTGGATACCAAGGTTGAGGTTCTAGGAGCTGGAAACTAACTCTTATTGTCTTGCAGATATACAGAGTATTGTAGATATCTTCGACTTCGACGAAGGAGAAGATACACCGGATTATTACGAAGACTTGGAAGCTGCTTTGGAAGTAAGGTTAGTCTTCTAATTGACGTGTTTATATATATACGACATATGCATAATCAATTAACCAGTATGTTAAGAAAATTTTTAAAATTCCGCTGCGTACCCTAGGGGTAACTCTGACCTTATTTACTTACACGGCGAGTGAAGAGAAAGTCAAAAAATCCAAGTCCGTCACTTAGGCGAAGAAAAGCAATCATGAAGAAAGACAAGGATACCCTAGTAGGAGCTGTTAAAGAGCTCGAGGCGTATCAAGTGATTCCACCAGTCCCACCCTCTTCCAAAAAGAAGAAATTCTTTGAGGAAAACAAAATTGAAGCAAGAGAAGCCCTAGAAGAAATCCAAATTGTTGAAGGAAGTGCCGACAAGGTCACAAAAATTGGCACCGAGATGACTACTGAAGTCAGGATGAAACTCATCCAATGTTTGAAAGATAACAACGACATCTTCGCGTGGAGTACCGAGGACCTCAAGGGGATCGACCCACATGTCGCCGTTCACCGTCTAAACGTAGACCCGTCGATCACCCACATCAGAGAAAAGCGAAGAGACTTCAGTGCGGAAGATAATGCCATCATAGAAGCGGAAGTCCAGAGACTTCTCAAGGCCGACCACATCAAGGAGGTGAGATACTCCGATTGGGTATGCAATGTGGTCCTCGTGGAGAAAGGTCCGGGAAAATGGAGAATGTGCAACAATTTCACAAGGCTCAACAAGTTTTGCCCGAAGGATCCATACCCTCTCCCACGGATCGACCAGCTGGTCGACTCCACCGCCGGATGCGCCCTCCTGAGTTTCATGGATGCATACCAGGGCTTCTACCAGGTTAAAATGGCCAAAGATGATGTGCCTAAGACTGCCTTCTTCGCTAATGGCAATGTGTATTGCTTCAACGTGATGCCATTTGGTCTTAAAAACACCGGAGCGACCTACCAAAGGTTGGTTAACAAGATGTTCAAAGAAGAGCTGGGCAAAACAATGGAAGTATATGTCGATGACATGCTCGTCAAGAGCAAAACCGAGGAGCAACATGTAGGTTACCTAGCAAAATGCTTCTCAATCTTGAGAAAGTATGGCATGAAGCTCAACCCGGCGAAGTGTACCTTCGGAGTCAAAGGGGGGAAGTTCCTCGGTTACATGGTGACAGAGAGAGGAATAGAAGCAAACCCCGAAAAGATAAAGGCCATCCTCGATCTTCCCCAACCTCAATCCATCAATGAGGTGCAACAATTGGTCGGAAAGTCAATTGCATTGAGTAGATTCATCTCGAGGTCTGCCGAGAAAAATCTACCTTTTTTCAAGGTGTTAAGGAAGATCAGCCACTTCGAGTGGACGAAGGAGTGCGAGGAAGCCTTCGAGAAGTTGAAAGAGTATCTACTCGCTCCCCCATTATTGTCAAAACCCGTAGAAGGAGAGGTACTTTATTTGTACCTAGCAGCAACTGGGAAAGCTATCAGCTCGGTCTTGGTACGAATCCAAGGAAACGACCATTTGCCCATCTACTACTTGAGCAAAGTACTTGCCGGGGCTGAAACGCGGTATATGGATATCGAGAGGCTTTCCTTTGCCCTCGTTTATACGGCAAGGAGGTTAAAACCCTACTTTGGTGCTCACAAGGTTGTAGTCTTGACAAAGCAACCTCTTAAGCAAGTCCTCGGGAAACCCGAAAATTCGGGAAGAATGGCAAGATGGGCGATCGAGTTAAGTGAGTACGACATCGACTATCAAGCACCCGTGGCCAAGAAAGCACAAGTCATAGCCGATTTCCTCGTAGAGTATCCCTCAAAAGGAACTTCAGAGGAAAACCCTTCGGAAACAAAGAGCGCTATGATGATGGTCGAAGAGCAACCCCAGCAAAATAACCCCATGCAAGCTCTTGAAGATGCTTTGAAAGAGCTTAAGGCGATGTCCCAAACCAAAAGAAAAAGGCATGAAGTGTTCCTGACAAAGAAAATCGACGAGCCAAAGGGTGCGGAGACCGTCTCTCCAAAACCCAAAGAATTAGTCGACCATGGAGACGTCTGGATTCTTCATGTTGATGGATCCTCGTCAGGAAAAAATGGCGGGATAGGAATATACTTCAAGAGTCCCGGAGGAGCTGAACTCGAGTACGCCGTTACTCTTAGTTTCCCGGTATGAAACAATGAAGCAGAATATGAAGCCATCCTCATAGCTCTACGTATGGCAAAGTCATTGGAAGTGAAGAAGCTACATCTCTTCACTGATTCACAACTGGCCGAGAAGCAAATCTCGGGGAAATTCAGAACCAAGAAAGACTCACTGGCTGAGTACAAGAGCGCCATCACGGAAGAAATCCAAAAATTCGAAAGTTGTGAGATTAAAAGTTCTCAAGAGATCTCAATCAAAGGGCAGATGCCCTATCAAAGTATGCTTCAGCTTCCGAGGAGTTGACACCCGGAACGTGATACTTATGAGAATCAACGCATCATCTCTGTGGTCATCAAAGCCAAACGTCTTGGCAATTGACGGTCAATCGAGTTGGATGCAAGAGATAACAACATATCTCAAAAATGGAAGCCTTCCTCGTGACAAGGCTGAAGCAAGGAGGATCAAGGGAAAAGCTCCCCGATACATCATGCAAGGAGACTACTTGTACAAAAGGTCTTTCGAGGGAGTCTACTTGAGATGCGTCGCCGAGCATGAAGTCCAAAAACTCCTGGGGGAAATGCATCGAGGAAGTTGCGGGGACCATGCCGGAGGAAGAACCATCGCACAAAAAGTCATCCGACAAGGATACTACTGGCCCACTGTTCGCGAAGACGCTCCCCAATTTGTGAGAAAGTGCGAGGAGTGTCAAATGCACGCGAATTTGATCAACGTCCCGGCGAAACCTCTCATGCCCATCACCATCACTTGCCCTTTCGACATATGGGGCATCGACATAGTCGGTCCTTTCCCAAGAGGCACGGGTCAAAAGAAGTTCATCATTGTTGCGGTCGAATACTTTAGCAAGTGGGCGGAAGTTGAAGCAGTATCTACCATCACCGAACAAAGAGTAATGAACTTCGTATGGAGGAACATCATGTGTCGATTTGGCTTGCCAAGGGTCCTCATCTCGGATAATGGTGCTCAATTTTGTGGCCAAAGATTCAATGAATGGTGCAAGGAAATGAAGATTGAGAGGAGGTATACCTCTGTAGGACATCCTCAATCCAATGGGCAAACAGAAGCCGTCAACAAAATCCTCGTCAACAACTTGCAGAAGAGGTTCGCCACCAACAAGGACTGGGTCGACGAGCTTGATGGAGTGGTATGGGCATACAGCACTACTTCAAAAACAGCTACGAGAGAGACTCCCTTCTCGCAAGTTTACGGGTCCGAGGCGGTCATACCAGCAGAAGTGGCGGTAGAAACCCTCAGAATCCAAGGGTATCAACCCGAGGACAATCATACAGAGAGACTCTTCGACCTGGAGACAGTCAGTGAAGCGAGGACCAACGCCTTGGCCAACATCCTCAGATATCAAGCACTGATCGCGAAGACCTACAACAAAGGCGTAAGAGAGAGAGACTTCAAAGTAGGAGACCTAGTACTCGAAGAGCGGACATCCTGGGCAAAGTTGGGAAGATGCAACCCAATTGGGAAGGATCCTACAAGATAATTGAAGCAAGGTCCAATGGAAGCTATCGACTCCAAGATATGGAGGGAAGAGTATTGAAGAACCCATGGAATACTTCTAACCTTCAGAGATTCTACGCGTGAGTTGTTGGAAGAAAAAGCTGTTTGAAGAACCCCTGTGAAAGGCCCATAGACCGAGAAGGATTCCTCACTGGTTCAAGTGAGAGGTACCTCTTGTTTTTTGTTAAGAAGTTGTTGTAAGCAAGCCGGTCGAGGAGCCCCCATTGTAATTGCATTTCCGACAAATCAATACAATGTCTATCTTTCAACAAGAAAATGTTCAAGTATAGAACTACTATACTCAAAAAATAGGGCTACTCGATCAAGAAAGCTTACTTGACCTACATAAAAGCTATTCGATTTCCATGATTAAGGGGAACCTTCCCCGCTCTCTAATCTCTATGAGAGAATTAATCAGGAAACCATTTAAAGGAGAAAAAGCGAAGAGACGGAGGTAATCGAGGAGAATGATCTCCATTCTTTCTAACTCAACACTTGGAATTTTTTCTAAGTTCAACACTTAGAATTCTTTCTTAGTTGTCAAGACGAACGAGTAGCGCGGAAACTACTTTGACAGCTCGAGGAGCTCGTAGCGAAGAACATTGGTTCTCGATTCTAACTTATACATGTTTAACTACTCTATCCAAGTTATACGTCATAACAAAAACTGGAGTTAGTAAAAACACAAGTGTAAGTAAGAAAGCGAAGAGCAAGAAATTTTATTGAAGAAAATAAAGAGCGATGAGACAACAGCAGAAAAACATATGTTACAAATGGATATGTTTCGAAGAACGCCACAAAGGGCCGAATGAAAATTGTTCGAAAATAAATGCAAGTACGGAAACGGAAAAACTACAACAGGCCCGAGCATACTCGGTCTTCAGAAGGTTCCCCGGTCCTAGCGAGTACGGCTATCGGTGAAGTCAGTAACCGGGGTGGTCACGCTGGTAGCTCCTCGCGCAGGGCTTATTAGCTCGTAAACCTCAGTGTTGTCGCGCCCCTGAGCTTGAGCTTCCTTGATGGCCTTCTCATACATGACCAGCTCAGGCTCGACGAAGTCAGCTGCTCGCCCGATGACCGGATCACTCAGCTTCACCCAAGCAGCATTCCGAAGAGCCGCCTTCTCGAACGGGTAGAGGATCCCGCTCCTTAAACACTCGGGCACCCAGGCGGGGAGGTAAGCTGGTTTGCTAGGGTATGGAACTTCTGGGTCGGTCACCAGCTCACCAAACTCGCACGCCTCGTGCATCTCCTCGGTGATCTCCTCGTCGGGATAAGGAGTCAGGTCCTCGCGCCTTCCAGGATGTAAGTCCTCGCGGTCATCAGGATCGAAATCAGCAGGGAGCAAGTTGACCCTCTTCAACTGGCCAACGCATGAGAAGAAGCCCTCCTCGCGAGACGCCACTTGCACGTCTCTCTGAGCCATCTTGTACGTGGCCGAGGACATGAAGTCGCGAGCAGCAGCGACGCGACTACCTTTCAGACAAGACAGGATGCTTGCCTTAAACTTTTCCATGCAAATGGATAAAGTAGCATACGCACCCTGAAAGCCCTTGCTCCTCGATTTCTCTTTGGAGAGCTCCTTCTCGAGCTCGTCCACCTTGATTCTCAGCTTCCCGGCCTCAGTTTCCGAAGCCTTCACCCTGGTTTCCGAAGCCCTGAGCTTCTTCTCGAGGTCCTCGATCACGACCCCAATGTCGGCACGATCAGCGGCAACTTGTCCATAGGCCTCCTTTAAATTCTTGAGCTACAAAAGGAAGACACAGTTAGCGAGGAGGAAAAATTTTACACTTAGGAAAATTTACAACGAAAGAAAGGGAGAAAAGTACCTGAAGCGAGCACATGCTCAACTCGTGTGCCCGATCGAGGTCGCTCATCTGGATGAGCCGCTTCACTTCATCACCAGAAGCGGCCACCTTACCCTTTTTCCGGGCAGGTTCAGTATTTCCTCCAAGAGTGAGCTTCCTCGCTCCCTTCTTGGCCACTGGCTTCTCGGGCCTCTTCTCAGCCTCGATCGTGTTAAGGGCCTCCTCCTCGGCCTCTTTGGCCTCCTTAGCCTTCTTCACCGCAGCCTCCTCCTCGGCCCTCTTTATGGCCTCCACGGGGTTCTCCCTTGTATCGAGCCCCTCTTGCACCAGAGCATCCCGATGATGCGCGGCGTTCCGGGGAGCAGTCAGGTTAAGAGAACCAAGGATCTTGGTCTCCTTGTTTGCCAGCCTTTGCTTTCGCCTTTGTTCCTCTTTCGCGACTAGAGTCTTCAACATGATCCACTGGAACCAATAGGCTGCAAGGGAAAAAACACAAGTTAGTAAGATCGAGGAGCTCGAAAATCGAAGAGGAAAGGAAAAAAGCGAGAACATACTCAAAACACGCAAAGCAAGGAAAGAAAAAACACAAGTATACAAGCTATTTTTCTAAGCTTACCGAAGAGGACTTTCTTTGTATATCGGTTCCCGATATACCCCGTGTACGAGTAAGGCGAAAGGCCCGCCAAAAACGGAAGTGGCTGGAGGACTAGTCCCCAGTAAAAGTACTTCTCGGGATGGGGTCCCCGATTCTGCTCCTCGAGCTCCAGGACCCAAGGGTCGGACTCCTCGGGCAGGGGATGCTTGTCCGCAATCTTTCCCCTAAACATAAGTTTGGGAACACCCCACACTCCGCCTCCTCCTCGCTCATGTTAGGCAACCTCCTCTTCTTGATGTAGAAGTACCTATGAAACCACTTATACCCCGAGGAGCTGGGAGCATCCATGATGAAACCCAGGCCTGGTCGCGCATTGAAGTAGTAGAAATACTTGTTCCCTGAGATCATCGAGACTCGGAACAGTTGGTTAAAATTATGGAAATTGAGCGCGATTCCTCTCTTCATGCAAAAGACTCCAAAGCACACCAAGGTTCCAAAGGCACTTGGCACCAGTTGCCAAGGAGCGATCCCCAGAGTGTTGAAGATATCTCGGAAGGCATCACAAAATGGAAGTACCCATCCTCGATCCAAGCTCAAGCAATGAACGACCATGTACCCAGGAGGAGCATTGTAAAAAGTCTGGTCCTCCTTGGGCACGAGGATGTCAAATTTATTTTCAGGAAGAGAATACTTCCATCTGAGGGTAGGAATCTCTTCGACATTGACAGTGGAAGAGGTGGTCGGGATAATACCATCCTCATTCTTCTCGCCCTCCGGATCGGGGAGGTCAACGGTGCGGGCACTCTTCGTAAACTTCTTCTCAGCAGCCTTAGTGGCTTTAGGCTCAGGCTCCTCGACAACTTTGGCCTTTTTAGCCTTACCAGAGCGAGAACGCTTGCTCGCTCTCTTCTTCGCCTTCTTCTCATCGGCAACCATCTGAGCAAGGCGCATCTCATACTCCTGCTTCTCGAGCGGATTGGGTGCTCGGGTCTCACTCGGAAAAGTAAAATCTATCGTGGTCGGATCAATAGAGTGATAGCTAGTCTCCTCCTCGCGTACGAATCTGTTCGCATCTCTAATGGCCCGTCTTTGCCCTTCCGAGAAGGAAGGAGACATAGTGCTCGGACCAGCTTCATCCCGATTGGCATCTCCGATCGCCAAAGGAACTTCTTCCTCCTCCTCGTCGGTAATAACGGCCCTCCTAGTGGTTTGAGGGGGAAATCTGACCCTCTTTGGGGGAGGACTAGTCCGAGGAGAGGTAGCTTCATCATCCTCCTCACTCTCCTCCTCAGTCTCATCGCTATCGACGATCTGCACTGGGATAGGGGCCTTCCCGCGTTGGACCGAGTGTTCACCCTCCTCATAAAGCGCCAAGGCTAACTCCGGCCTCTCTGTATCATCCATCTCCTCGATCCTTACTTCTGCAGGAGGTACCACATGAACCGCCCCATAGTTGCGACCATGAACTTGGGCAGCGCGAGTAATCAACTCCGCAGACACCCTAGGGTTGGAAGGACCACCCTCCGCCTCCGTCCGATCGTCGATGAAATCATCATCCTCGGTACGGCGCTTCTTACGACTCACCAGCTGATACAGATCTTCCTCGCTCTCTGTATCTTCATCTCCCTCCTCGAGATTAGCATCGCCGCCTTCTTCACCTGCGGATGCCTCCTCCTCGCCACCATGTTCAACTTGGGGCTCCTCGGCAGCTTGCTCCATCGTATCGTCTAGAAAAGTCGCCGATACATCTGACGTATCAGGCGACGTAGTATGGTCGCTCCCATACTCTCCGGCGGCCAACTGGTTCTGACTGTCGTCGCTCCTCTCGGACATCCTAAAGGTGGGCAAAGCAGAAATTAGGATGGTTTGTGATAGTCCGAGAGGTCCTTTTAGGTATTTTCATTATGTTCGACCTCCCGAACGGAGAAAAATCTCAAAAGATAGTGCAAAAAAAGAGATACAAGAAGTTATACTACGGAGCGACCAACCGCTCGAAACAAGCAAGAGCGAGGAGCCAAGCATGCAGATAAACAAACAAGAGCGAGCAGGCGAGCATGCCAACAAGTAAATCGAGGAGTATACGAGCGACCAACCGCTCGAAAAAACAGAAGGCTCCTACAGTAAAGTTACGGACATACGCTAAGGAGGAGGCAATAGGGGGTTTACAGCAAAATAAAAAGGCGTAAGGGGGAATTACTTCTACGGACATGCAAGTCAACCAATTGGATTAAGGCATGTGATTACAATGGTCAGTTTAAGGTTTTTTAAGTCCAAGGCCGTTCTTAGGCCGCCGCCCACCGGCAGAGATTCAGGCAACAAACAGGGGAAAAAATGTAAAGGACGAAACCGAAAGCAAAAGAGCAGAAAAATGCAAGCAAAAAGGGAAGTAATTAAAGGCAAGTAATCGATAACTTACTTGTTATTAAGTTGGTAAAGGTTGGAAGCCGGAAAGAAAGCCGGAAAAGTTGAAAATTCGCCTGAAAATCGGGTTCTGGACGTCGGAAAGTATTCCTCGTACTACGCTTGTCTCGATCACCTTGCTCGTCGATCACTGGATTATGCTCCTCGCTCTCTCTTTTTGCTCTGAATATTCAGATTGCGAAAAGTGTGGAATGACCGAGTATCGAACTATTTATAGAAGGGTATCTCGGGGATACGAAACGACGCATGCCCTCGCTCCATCCGGATCGACCACGTGGCCATGATCAACGGCCCAGATTACGGCCGCCTGGCAAATTACCTATTTTGCCCTCCACGCTCCCGCTCGGGCTCGGACACAGTTTCCAATGCCGGCGCGAATTACCTAATCACAGTAGATAATTCGTTGCGCGAGCACTGCACAACTTGGAAAAGGGATATATCGACGACCAAAATCTTTCCTCCTCGAGACCTCACAGAGGAAAAAGGATGGCAAGACAAAAAATCGACGGACACGTGGCAGTGGTTCGAGGAGCCACTCTCACAAATATCTCTCCTCGAGATATTTGGCAAAGAGAAAGCGGCAGGAGGTCATTCCATTCCACTCTCACAAATATCTCTCCGCGAGATATTTGGCAAAGAAGAAAGCGGCAGGAAGTCATTCCATTCCTTTCTCACAAATATCTCTCCTCGAGATATTTTGCAAAGAAAAAGCGGCAGGAGGTCATTCCATTCCTTTCTCACAAATATCTCTCCTCGAGATATTTGGCAAAGAGAAAGCGGCAGGAAGTCATTCCATTCCACTCTCACAAATATCTCTCCTCGAGATATTTGGCAAAGAGAAAGCGGCAGGAAGTCATTCCATTCCTTTCTCACAAATATCTCTCCTCGAGATATTTTGCAAAGAAAAAGCGGCAGGAAGTCATTCCATTCCTTTCTCACAAATATCTCTCCTCGAGATATTTTGCAAAGAGAAAGCGGCAGGAAGTCATTCCATTCCACTCTCACAAATATCTCTCCTCGAGATATTTGGCAAAGAGAAAGCGGCAGGAAGTCATTCCATTCCTTTCTCACAAATATCTCTCCTCGAGATATTTTGCAAAGAAAAAGCGGCAGGAAGTCATTCCATTCCTTTCTCACAAATATCTCTCCTCGAGATATTTTGCAAAGAAAAAGCGGCAGGAGGTCATTCCATTCCTTTCTCACAAATATCTCTCCTCGAGATATTTGGCAAAGAGAAAGCGGCAGGAAGTCATTCCATTCCACTCTCACAAATATCTCTCCTCGAGATATTTTGCAAAGAAAAAGCAGCAGGAAGTCATTCCATTCCACCAAGGAATACTTACCCAGATTCGATCTCTGCCCAGCAAACATACCTCTTTTCATACGGTCCGAGCAACGTCTGCTCGCACCCTATTAAAAGGGGGGGAGGGAGAGCTAGGAGGAGGGAAAGATACCAAGGTGCGAATACGGAAATCTTTTTTCGCCCACTACTAGTCGAGGCTCTGCTCGACCTCTACTTCAACATAGTTCCTCAACTATCTTCTACAAAGATACTTGGAAACTAGGGGGACATATGTTAGTGTTGAAATATGTCCAGTCCGTATGTACGAACTGGAGCGGTCTAAGAGCACGACAAAGCATCATAGGCCGTCCCTCAAGGGGCACGACCACACCCAAGTATGTCACTAAGGTGTGGACCGACCAACATAGGGTCCGACCATCACTGGGAGGACAACCCTCAAAATAAGCTCCTCACAAGGACAAAGCTGCCAGTGAGCTCGAGGAGCATCTCTCGGGCTCGAGGAGACCTTACGTCAAGGTAACGCTCCTTGACAGAAACTGAGCAGGACATTACTCGCACCTTTCACGTACAAGGAGGGCTCGAGGACCTAGAGCGACCAGGCACGGTTGCTCCGTTGGGCCAAGGCCCACGGACCTCCTTAATGGGCCTGGGCCGAGGAAGGCCTCAATCCTACCCGTACACGTGTCGCGGTCCTACGCTACCGGAAGTTGAAAGGCCACAAGTATATAAAGGCCTCATTTACTCCTCAACAGTAAGCATTAATATCACCTCCCAACCATCACATTTACTACTTGTACTAGGGAAGCCTCACAACTCCCTACTCGTAAAGTCGCCTCTCCGGTCTGATACCTTACAGACCGGGCAAGAGACACTAACCCCCCCTCTAGTCTATTTCATGTACGAGAAAGCTACAAGAAAGCTTACTTCCTATCTTAGAGGAACACTATATGAAGAAGAACTAGAATGACTTAGATTAATGATTTACTGCGAACTTAGAAAGAAACACGAATTACCCTTCAACAATCTTCTACAAAGATACTTGGAAACTAGGGGGACATATGTTAGTGTTGAAATATGTCCAGTCCGCATGTACGAACTGGAGCGGTCTAAGAGCGCGACAAAGCATCATGGGCCGTCCTCAAGGGGCACGACCACACCCAAGTATGTCACTAAGGTGTGGACCGACCAACATAGGGTCCGACCATCACTGGGAGGACAACCCTCAAAATAAGCTCATTACAAGGACAAAACAGCCATATGGCTCGAGGAGCATCTCTAAGGCTCGAGGAGCAACTTACGTCAAGATAACGCTCCTTGAGAAAAACTGGACAGGATGTTACTCGCACCACGTACGAACAAGTAAGGCACGAAGACCCTGAGCGACCACCCATGGTTGCTCCCTTGGGCCAAGGCCCATGGACCTCACTAATGGGCCTGGGCCGAGGAAGGCTTCAATCCCAGTCGTACACGTGTCGTGATCCTACGCGACCGGAAGATGAAATGCCACGAGTATATAAAGGCCTCATTTACTCCTCAACAGTAAGCATTAACACCTCTCAACCACCACATTTACTACTCGTACTAGGGAAGCCTCACAACTCCCTACTCGTAAAGTCGCCTCTCCGGTCTGATATCTTACAGACCGGGCAAGAGACACTAACCCCCCCTCTAGTCTATTTCAGGTATGAGGAAGCTACAAGAAGGCTCACTTCCTATCTTAGAGGAACACTACATGAAGAAGAACTAGAATGACATAGATTAGTGACTTACTGCGAACTTAGAAAGAAACACGAATTACCCTTCAACAGATACAATCCCATGTAAAGAATGAGTTGTATGTCTTCCCTTTATCTAGAACAACAACTAGATCACTAGATTAGTTAGATTTCTATTTAGAGTGTTCCATTATGATATCCATTTCCTCAAACATAGGAGAGAACTAACTACAAGTACTGTAGTTGAAACTAACCTTTCCATTACCCTTACAAACTAGATTAGTTGTCTATTGATTCATTCATTCACTTTCTATTGTTTTAGGTAGATGAAAGATACAATCCCATGTAAAGAATGAGTTGTATGTCTTCCCTTTATCTAGAACAACAACTAGATCACTAGATTAGTTAGATTTCTATTTAGAGTGTTCCATTATGATATCCATTTACTCAAACATAGGAGAGAACTAACTACAAGTACTGTAGTTGAAACTAACCTTTCCATTACCCTTACAAACTAGATTAGTTGTCTATTGATTCGTTCATTCACTTTCTATTGTTTTAGGTAGATGAAGATACGATCCCATGTAAAGAATGAGTTGTATGTCTTCCCATTATCTAGAACAACAACTAGATCACTAGATTAGTTATATTGCTATTTAGAGTGTTCCATTATGATATCCCTTTCCTCAAACATAGGAGAGAACTAACTACAAGTACTATAGATGAAACTAACCTTTCCATTACCCTTACAAACTAGATTAGTTTTCTATTGATTCATTCATTAACTTTCTATTTTTTAGGTAGATGAAAGATACAATCCCATGTAAAGAATGACTTATATGTCTTCCCTTTATCTAGAACAACAACTAGATCACTAGATTAGTTAGATTGCTATTTAGAGTGTTCCATTATGATATCCCTTTCCTCAAACATAGGAGAGAACTAACTACAAGTACTATAGCTGAAACTAACATTTCCATTACCCTTACAAACTAGATTAGTTGTCTATTGATTCATTCATTCACTTTCTATTGCTTTAGGTAGATGAAAGATACAATCCCATCTAAAGAATGAGTTGTATGTCTTCCCTTTATCTAGAACAACAACTAGATCACTTGATTAGTTAGATTGCTATATAGAGTGTTCCGTTATGATATCCTTTCCGCAAACATAGGAGAGAACTAACTACAAGTACTAGAGTTATATACACAATCAAATAAGAAGTTCCCTTGCTTCCTTAATGAGCAAGTAAAAGAGTCCATTAATACTAACCTATCTATTGTGGTTACTAACTAGATGATTCATTCATCCACTGTCTATTGCTTTATGTAGATGAAAGATACAATGCCATGTAAAGATTGAGTTGTATGTATAGAACAACAACTAGATCACTAGATTAGTTAGATTGCTATTTAGAGTGTTCCATTATGATATCCATTTCCTCAAACATAGGAGAGAACTAACTACAAGTACTGTAGTTGAAATTAACCTTTCCATTACCCTTACAAACTAGATTAGTTGTCTATTGATTCATTCATTCACTTTCTATTGCTTTAGGTAGATGAAAGATACAATCCCATGTAAAGAATGAGTTGTATGTCTTCCCTTTATCTAGAACAACAACCAGATCACTAGATTAGTTAGATTTCTATTTAGAGTGTTCCATTATCATATCCATTTACTCAAACATAGGAGAGAACTAACTACAAGTACTGTAGTTGAAACTAACCTTTCCATTACCCTTACAAACTAGATTAGTTGTCTATTGATTCGTTCATTCACTTTCTATTGTTTTAGGTAGATGAAGATACGATCCCATGTAAAGAATGAGTTGTATGTCTTCCCTTTATCTAGAAGAACAACTATGTCACTAGATTAGTTATATTGCTATTTAGAGTGAGCCATTATGATATCCCTTTCCTCAAACATAGGAGAGAACTAACTACAAGTACTATAGATGAAACTAACCTTTCCATTACCCTTACAAACTAGATTAGTTTTCTATTGATTCATTCATTCACTTTCTATTGTTTAGGTAGATGAAAGATACAATCCCATGTAAAGAATGAGTTAGATGTCTTCCCTTTATCTAGAACAACAACTAGATCAATAGATTAGTTAGATTGCTATATAGAGTGTTCCATTATGATATCCCTTTCCTCAAACATAGGAGAGAACTAACTACAAGTACTATAGCTGAAACTAACCTTTCCATTACCCTTACAAACTAGATTAGTTGTCTATTGATTCATTCATTCACTTTCTATTGCTTTAGGTAGATGAAAGATAAAATCCCATCTAAAGAATGAGTTGTATGTCTTCCCTTTATCTAGAACAACAACTAGATCACTTGATTAGTTAGATTGCTATATAGAGTGTTCCGTTAAGATATCCCTTTCCGCAAACATAGGAGAGAACAAACTACAAGTACTAGAGTTATATACACAATCAAATAAGAAGTTCCCTTGCTTCCTTAATGAGCAAGTTAAACAGTCCATTAATACTAACCTATCTATTGTGCTTCCTAAATAGATGATTCATTCATCCACTTTCTATTGCTTTATGTAGATGAAAGATACAATGCCATGTAAAGATTGAGTTGTATGTATAGAACAACAACTAGATCACTAGATTCGTTAGATTGCTATTTAGAGTGTTCCATTATGATATCCATTTCCTCAAACATAGGAGAGAACTAACTACAAGTACTGTAGTTGAAATTTACCGTTCCATTACCCTTACAAACTAGATTAGTTGTCTATTGATTCATTCACTCACTTTCTATTGCTTTAGGTAGATGAAAGATACAATCCCATGTAAAGAATGAGTTGTATGTCTTCCCTTTATCTAGAACAGCAACTAGATCACTTGATTAGTTAGATTGCTATATAGAGTGTTCCGTTAAGATATCCCTTTCCGCAAACATAGGAGAGAACTAACTACAAGTACTAGAGATATATACACAATCAAATAAGAAGTTCCCTTGCTTCCTTAATGAGCAAGTTAAACAGTCCATTAATACTAACCTATCTATTGTGCTTCCTAACTAGATGATTCATTCATCCACTTTCTATTGCTTTATGTAGATGAAAGATACAATGCCATGTAAAGATTGAGTTGTATGTATAAAACAACAACTAGATCACTAGATTAGTTAGTTTGCTATTTAGAGTGTTCCATTATGATATCCATTTCCTCAAACATAGGAGAGAACTAACTACAAGTACTGTAGTTGAAATTAACCTTTCCATTACCCTTACAAACTAGATTAGTTGTCTATTGATTCATTCATTCACTTTCTATTGCTTTAGGTAGATGAAAGATACAATCCCATGTAAAGAATGAGTTGTATGTCTTCCCTTTGTCTAGAACAACAACTAGATCACTAGATTAGTTAGATTTCTATTTAGAGTGTTCCATTATGATATCCATTTCCTCAAACATAGGAGAGAACTAACTACAAGTACTGTAGTTGAAACTAACCTTTCCATTACCCTTACAAACTAGATTAGTTGTCTATTGATTCATTCATTCACTTTCTATTGTTTTAGGTAGATGAAAGATACAATCCCATGTAAAGAATGAGTTGTATGTCTTCCCTTTATCTAGAACAACAACCAGATCACTAGATTAGTTAGATTTCTATTTAGAGTGTTCCATTATCATATCCATTTACTCAAACATAGGAGAGAACTAACTATAAGTACTGTAGTTGAAACTAACCTTTCCATTACCCTTACAAACTAGATTAGTTGTCTATTGATTCGTTCATTCACTTTCTATTGTTTTAGGTAGATGAAGATACGATCCCATGTAAAGAATGAGTTGTATGTCTTCCCTTTATCTAGAAGAACAACTATGTCACTAGATTAGTTATATTGCTATTTAGAGTGAGCCATTATGATATCCCTTTCCTCAAACATAGGAGAGAACTAACTACAAGTACTATAGATGAAACTAACCTTTCCATTACCCTTACAAACTAGATTAGTTTTCTATTGATTCATTCATTCACTTTCTATTGTTTAGGTAGATGAAAGATACAATCCCATGTAAAGAATGAGTTAGATGTCTTCCCTTTATCTAGAACAACAACTAGATCAATAGATTAGTTAGATTGCTATATAGAGTGTTCCATTATGATATCCCTTTCCTCAAACATAGGAGAGAACTAACTACAAGTACTATAGCTGAAACTAACCTTTCCATTACCCTTACAAACTAGATTAGTTGTCTATTGATTCATTCATTCACTTTCTATTGCTTTAGGTAGATGAAAGATACAATCCCATCTAAAGAATGAGTTGTATGTCTTCCCTTTATCTAGAACAACAACTAGATCACTTGATTAGTTAGATTGCTATATAGAGTGTTCCGTTAAGATATCCCTTTCCGCAAACATAGGAGAGAACTAACTACAAGTACTAGAGTTATATACACAATCAAATAAGAAGTTCCCTTGCTTCATTAATGAGCAAGTTAAACAGTCCATTAATACTAACCTATCTATTGTGCTTCCTAAATAGATGATTCATTCATCCACTTTCTATTGCTTTATGTAGATGAAAGATACAATGCCATGTAAAGATTGAGTTGTATGTATAGAACAACAACTAGATCACTAGATTAGTTAGATTGCTATTTAGAGTGTTCCATTATGATATCCATTTCCTCAAACATAGGAGAGAACTAACTAC
This sequence comes from Plantago ovata, assembly GCA_028274465.1. Classification (NCBI taxonomy): domain Eukaryota; kingdom Viridiplantae; phylum Streptophyta; class Magnoliopsida; order Lamiales; family Plantaginaceae; genus Plantago; species Plantago ovata. The sequence goes on from CM051458.1 coordinate 25,618,432, forward strand.
AAGTACTGTAGTTGAAATTAACCTTTCCATTACCCTTACAAACTAGATTAGTTGTCTATTGATTCATTCATTCACTTTCTATTGCTTTAGGTAGATGAAAGATACAAACCCATGTAAAGAATGAGTTGTATGTCTTCCCTTTATCTAGAACAACAACTAGATCACTAGATTAGTTAGATTTCTATTTAGAGTGTTCCATTATGATATCCATTTCCTCAAACATAGGAGAGAACTAACTACAAGTACTGTAGTTGAAACTAACCTTTCCATTACCCTTACAAAGTAGATTAGTTGTCTATTGATTCATTCATTCACTTTCTATTGTTTTAGGTTAATGAAAGATACAATCCCATGTAAAGAATGAGTTGTATGTCTTCCCTTTATCTAGAACAACAACTAGATCACTAGATTAGTTAGATTTCTATTTAGAGTGTTCCATTATGATATCCATTTACTCAAATATAGGAGAGAACTAACTATAAGTACTGTAGTTGAAACTAACCTTTCCATTACCCTTACAAACTAGATTAGTTGTCTATTGATTCGTTCATTCACTTTCCATTGTTTTAGGTAGATGAAGATACGATCCCATGTAAAGAATGAGTTGTATGTCTTCCCTTTATCTAGAAGAACAACTATATCACTAGATTAGTTATATTGCTATTTAGAGTGTGCCATTATGATATCCGTTTCCTCAAAGATAGGAGAGAACTAACTACAAGTACTATAGATGAAACTAATCTTTCCATTACCCTTACAAACTAGATTAGTTTTCTATTGATTCATTCATTCACTTTCTATTGTTTAGGTAGATGAAAGATACAATCCCATGTAAAGAATGAGTTATATGTCTTCCCTTTATCTAGAACAACAACTAGATCACTAGATTAGTTAGATTGCTATTTATAGTGTTCCATTATGATATCCCTTTCCTCAAACATAGGAGAGAACTAACTACAAGTACTATAGATGAAACTAACCTTTCCATTACCCTTACAAACTAGATTAGTTTTCTATTGATTCATTCATTCACTTTCTATTGTTTAGGTAGATGAAAGATACAATCCCATATAAAGAATGAGTTATATGTCTTCCCTTTATCTAGAACAACAACTAGATCACTAGATTAGTTAGATTGCTAGTTAGAGTGTTCCATTATGATATCCCTTTCCTCAAACATAGGAGAGAACTAACTACAAGTACTGTAGTTGAAACTAACCTTTCCATTACCCTTACAAACTAGATTAGTTGTCTATTGATTCATTCATCCACTTTCTATTGCTTTATGTAGATGAAAGATACAATGCCATGTAAAGATTGAGTTGTATGTATAGAACAACAACTAGATCACTAGATTAGTTAGATTGCTATTTAGAGTGTTCCATTATGATATCCATTTCCTCAAACATAGGAGAGAACTAACTACAAGTACTGTAGTTGAAATTAACCTTTTCATTACCCTTACAAACTAGATTAGTTGTCTATTGATTCATTCATTCACTTTCTATTGTTTAGGTAGATGAAAGATACAAACCCATGTAAAGAATGAGTTGTATGTCTTCCCTTTATCTAGAACAGCAACTAGATCACTAGATTAGTTAGATTTCTATTTAGAGTGTTCCATTATGATATCCATTTCCTCAAACATAGGAGAGAACTAACTACAAGTACTGTAGTTGAAACTAACCTTTCCATTACCCTGACAAACTAGATTAGTTGTCTATTGATTCATTCATTCACTTTCTATTTTTTTAGGTAGATAAAAGATACAATACCATGTAAAGAACGAGTTGTATGTCTTCCTTTATCTAGAACAGCAACCAGATCACTAGATTAGTTAGATTTCTATTTAGAGTGTTCCATTATGATATCCCTTTCCTCAAAGATTGGAGAGAACTAACTACAAGTACTATAGATGAAACTAACGTTTCCATTACCCTTACAAACTAGATTAGTTGTCTATTGATTCGTTCATTCACTTTCTATTGTTTTAGGTAGATGAAGATACGATCCCATGTAAAGAATGAGTTGTATGTCTTCCCTTTATCTAGAAGAACAACTATATCACTAGATTAGTTATATTGCTATTTAGAGTGTGCCATTATGATATCCCTTTCCTCAAAGATTGGAGAGAACTAACTACAAGTACTATAGATGAAACTAACGTTTCCATTACCCTTACAAACTAGATTAGTTTTCTATTGATTCATTCATTCACTTTCTATTGTTTAGGTAGATGAAAGATACAATCCCATGTAAAGAATGAGTTATATGTCTTCCCTTTATCTAGAACAACAACTAGATCACTAGATTAGTTAGATTGCTATTTGGAGTGTTCCATTATGATATCCCTTTCCTCAAACATAGGAGAGAACTAACTACAAGTACTATAGCTGAAACTAACCTTTCCATTACCCTTACAAACTAGATTAGTTGTCTATTAATTCATTCATTCACTTTCTATTGCTTTAGGTAGATGAAAGATACAATCCCATCTAAAGAATGAGTTGTATGTCTTCCCTTATCTAGAACAGCAACTAGATCACTTGATTAGTTAGATTGCTATATAGAGTGTTCCGTTAAGATATCCCTTTCCGCAAACATAGGAGAGAACTAACTACAAGTACTAGAGTTATATACACAATCAAATAAGAAGTTCCCTTGCTTCCTTAATGAGCAAGTTAAACAGTCCATTAATACTAACCTATCTATTGTGCTTCCTAACTAGATGATTCATTCATCACTTTCTATTGCTTTATGTAGATGAAGATACAATACCATGTAAAGATTGAGTTGTATGTATAGAACAACAACTAGATCACTAGATTAGTTAGATTGCTATTTAGAGTGTTCCATTATGATATCCATTTCCTCAAACATAGGAGAGAACTAACTAAAAGTACTATAGATGAAACTAACCTTTCCATTACCCTTACAAACTAGATTAGTTTTCTATTGATTCATTCATTCACTTTCTATTGCTTTAGGTAGATGAAAGATACAATCCCATGTAAAGAATGAGTTGTATGTCTTCCCTTTATCTAGAACAACAACTAGATCACTAGATTAGTTAGATTGCTATTTAGAGTGTTCCATTATGATACCCTTTCCTCAAACATAGGAGAGAACTAACTACAAGTACTATAGCTGAAACTAACCTTTCCATTACCCTTACAAACTAGATTAGTTTTCTATTGATTCATTCATTCACTTTCTATTGCTTTAGGTAGATGAAAGATACAATCCCATGTAAAAGGAGTTGTATTGTCTTCCCTTTATCTAGAACAACACTAGATCACTAGATTAGTTAGATTGCTATTAGAGTGTTCCATTATGATATCCTTTCCCCGCAAACATAGAGAGAACTAACTACAAGTACTAGAGTTATAGACACAATCAAATAAGAAGTTCCCTTGCTTCATTAATGAGCAAGTTAAAGAGTCCATTAAACTT
>CM051458.1:25621984-25643393 GCA_028274465.1 Plantago ovata
GACTTTGTATGGAGGAACATCGGGTGGTCGATTTGGCTTGCCAAGGGTCCCCTCTCGGATAATGGTGCCTCATTTGGCGGCCAAAGATTCAATGAATGGTTGCAAGAAATGAAGATTGAGAGGAGGTATACACTCTGTAGGACATCCTCAATCCAATGGGCAAACAGAAGCCGTCAACAAAATCCTCGTCACAACTTGCAGAAGAGGTTCGCTACCAACAAGGACTGGGTCGACGAGCTTGATGAGTAGTGTGGGCATACCGCACTACTTCAAAAACAGCTACAAGAGAGACTCCCTTCTCGCTATTCTACGGTCCGAGGCGGTCATACCAGCAGAAAGTGGCGGTGGAAAACCCTCAGAATCCAAGGGTATCAACCCGAGGACAATCATACAGAGAGACTCTTCGACCTGGAGACAATCAGTGAAGCAGGACCAACGCCTTGGCCAATATCCTCAGATATCAAGCACTCATCGCAAAGACCTACAACAAAGGCGTAAGAGAAAGAGACTTCCAAGTAGGAGACCTAGTACTCCGAAGAGCAGACATCTTGGGCAAAGTTGGGAAGATGCACCCCATTGGGAAGGCCCCTACAAGATAATTGAAGCAAGGTCCAACGGAAGTTATCGTCTTCAAGACATGGAGGGAAGAGTACTAAGAACCATGGAATACCTCTAACCTCCAGAGATTTTACGCTTGAAGTTGTAGGGAGAAAAAGCTTTTTGAAAGCCTATGTGGAAGGCCCATTGACCGGAGGGAGGATTCTCACTGGTCCAAGTGAGAGGTACCCCTTGCTTTTGTTAAGAAGTTGTTGTAAGCAAGCTGGCCGAAGAGCCCCCATTGTAATTGCATTTCCGACAAATCAATACAATGTCTCTTTCAACAAGAAAATGTTCAAGTATAGAGCTACTATACTCAAAAAATAAGACTACTCGATCGAGAAAGCTTACTTAACCGACATAAAAGCTATTTGATTTCCATGATTAAGGGGAAACCTCCCCGCTCTCCAAACTTTATGAGAGAATTGAGCAGGAAACCACTCAAAGAAGAAAAAGCGAGGAGACGGAAGTGATCGAGGAGAGCAACTTCCAGTCTTTCTAACTCAACACTTAGAAATTTTTCTAAGTTCAACACTTAGAATTCTTCTCAAGTGATCAAAACGACCGAGAAGCGTCTACGTTGATAGATCGAAGAGCTCGTAGCGAAGAACATTGGTTCTCGATTCTAACTTATACGTGTTTAACTACCCTATCCAAGTTATACGTCATAACAAAGTTGGAACTAGTAAGAACACAAGTATAAGTAAGAAAGCGAAGAGCATTACATTTTATTGAAAGAAGAAAGTATCGATGAAACAACAACAGAGAAAATTATGTTACAAACATATATGTTTCGAGGAGTGCCTCGAAGGGCCAAATGAAAATTGTTCGAAAATAATGCAAGTACGGGAAAGGGAAAAATTACAACATGCCCGAGCATACTCGGTCTTCAAGCGACTGGCTCACCGATCCTAACGAGTGCGACTGTCAGTAAATTCAGTGACCGGGGTGGTCGCGCTTGTAGCTCCTCCTCGCACCGTGCTAACCTCAGGGCCCTCAATGTTGTCTCGTTCCAGAGCCTGAGCCTCTTCAATAGCCTTCTAGTACATGGTCAGCTCTGGCTCGACGAAGTCGGCTGCCCTCCCGAGAACCGGATCGCTTAACTTCACCCAGACAGCGTTCCGAAGAGCTGCCTTCTCGAACGGGTAGATTATCCCGCTCCTCAGGCACTCGGGCACCCAGGCAGGAAGGTAAGCTGGCTTGCTGGGATAAGGAACTTCGGGTCGGTCACCAGCTCACCAAATTCGCACGCCTCGTGCATCTCCTCGGTAATCTCCTCATCGGGGTAAGGAGTAAGATCCTCGCGACGCCCGGGATGCAAATCTTCACGATCATCAGGGTCGAAGTCAGCTGGAAGCAAGTTGACCCTCTTGAGCTGGCCAACACAGGAGAAGAAGCCCTCCTCGCGCGACGCCACTTGCACGTCTCTCTGGGCCAACTTGTAGGTGACCGAGGACATGAAGTCGCGAGCAGCGGCGACTCGGCTCCCTTTGAGGAAGGATAGGATGCTTGCCTTGAACTTCTCCATGCAGATGGATAAAGTAGCGTAGGCACCCTTGAAGCTCTTGCTCCTCGACCTCTCCCGGGACAGCTCCTTCTCGAGCTCTTCTACCTTGATCTTCAGCTTCCCGGCCTCAGCCTCCGAGACCTTTGCTCTAGAGTCTGAAGCAGCAAGCTTCTTCTCGAGGTCCTCGATCACGACCCCTATGTCGGCCCGATCCGCAGCAACTTGGCCATAGGCCTCTTTCAAGTTCTCGAGCTGCAAAAAGAAGTCACAGTTAGCGAGGAGAATAAAATTTATACTTAGAAAAGTTTACAACAAAAAGTGTGAAGACAAGTACCTGGAGCGAGCACATACTCAGCTCGTGCGCCCGGTCGAGGTCGCTCATCTGAATGAGCCGCTTCACTTCATCTCCAGAAGCGGCTACCTTACCCTTCTTACGGGCAGGCTCGTTGGTTCCACCAAGGTTGAGCTTCCTCGCTCCCTTCTTCGCCGCAGGCCTCTCAGGCCTCTTCTCCACCTCAATAGTATTTAAGGCCTCCTCCTCGGCCTCTTTGGCCTCCTTGGCCCTCTTCGCAGCAACCTCCTCTTCGACCCTCTTGATGGCCTCCACAGGGTTCTCTCTGGTGTCGAGCCCCTCCTGCACTAACGCGTCGCGATGATGCGCGGCATTTCGAGGAGGGGTCAAGTTCAAAGAACCGAGGATCTTGGTTTGTTTGTTGGCCAACCTCTGCTTCCTCCTCTGTTCCTCCTTTGCAGCCAAAGTCTTCGACATTATCCACTGGAACCAATAAGCTGCAAGAGATTAAACGCAAGTCAGTACGATCGAGGAGCAATAAGAAATCGACGAGGAAAGTAAGAAAGCGAGGACATATAACAAACAAACAAAGCAAGCAAAGAAAAAATACAAGTGCAAAGCGAAGAAAAAATGCGAAGACTTATTACCGAAGAGGACTTTTTTAGTATATCGGTTCCCGATATACCCGGTGTACGCATAAGGCGAAAGGCCCGCCAAAAAGGGAAGTGGCTGAAGGACCAACCCCCAGTAGAAGTACTTCTCGGGATGGGGTCCCCGATTCTGCTCCTCGAGCTCCATGACCCAGGGATCGGACTCCTCGGGCAACGGATGTTTGTCCGCTATCTTTCCCCGGAACATTAGTTTGGGTACTCCCCACTCCAACTCCTCCTCGGTCATATTAGGCAACTTCCTCTTCCTGATGTAGAAGTACCTGTGAAACCACTTGTAGCCCGAGGAGCTAGGAGCGTCCATGATGAAACCCAACCCTGGCCGCGCGTTGAAGTAATAGAAGTACTTGTTCCCTGAGCTCATCGAGACTCGGAACAACTGGTTGAAGTTATGGAAATTCAGCGCGATCCCCTTCTTCATGCAAAAGACTCCGAAGCATACTAAAGTCCCGAAGGCACTAGGAACCAGTTGCCAAGGAGCGATCCCCAGCGTGTTGAATATGTCGCGGAAAGCATCACAGAATGGAAGTATCCATCCTCGATCCAAGCTTAGGCAGTGAACTGCCATGTACCCAGGGGGAGCGTTGTAAAAAGTTTGATCCTCCTTGGGCACGAGGATGTCAAACTTATTCTCAGGGAGAGAATACTTCCACCTAAGTGTGGGAACCTCCTCGACTTTGACAGTAGAAGAGGTGGTCGGTACTATGCCATCCTCGTTCTTCTCGCCCTGAGGATCGGGGAGGTCTACTGTGCAGGCACTCTTGGTGAATTTTTTCTCGGCTGCCTTGGTGGTTTTAGGCTCTGGTTCCTTGACAACCTTCGCCTTCTTGGACTTACCGGCGCGAGAACGCTTGCTCGCTCTCCTCTCCGCTTTTTTCTTGTCAGCGGCCATCTGAGCACGGCGCATCTCACCCTCCTGGTCCTCGAGTGGATTGGCTGCTCGGGTCCCACTCGGAAACGTAAAATCTATCGTGGTCGGATCGATAGAATGGTAGCTGGTCTCCTCCTCGCGTGCGAACCTCTTCGCATCTCTAATTGCACGTCTTTGCCCCTCCGAGAAGGAAGGAGATCTAGTGCTCGGACCAGCTTCACTCTTGTTAGTGTCCCCGATCATCAGAGGAACTTCATCCTCCTCCTCATCGGTAATCACGGCCCTCCTAGTAGTCTGTGGAGGAAATCTAACCCTCTTTGAAGGGGGACTAGTCCGAGGAGAGGTAGCTTCGTCATCCTCCTCGCTCTCTTCTTCCGTCTCATCGCTGTCGATGATCTGAACGGGAATCGGGGCCTTCCCGCGCTGGGTCGAATGTTCACCCTCCTCGTAAAGGGCCAAAGCTAACTCCGGCCTCTCTGTGTCATCCATCTCCTCGATCGTGACTTCAGCAGGAGGTACCACATGAACCGCCCCATAATTGCGGCCATGAACTTGGGCAGCGCGAGTAATCAACTCCGCGGACACCCCAGGGTTAGAAGGACCACCCTCCGCCTCCGTCCGGTCGTCGATGAAGTCATCATCCTCGGTACGGCGCCTCTTACGACTCACCAACTGATACAGATCTTCCTCGCTCTCTGTATCTTCATCTTCCTCCTCGGCATTAGCTGCGCCACCTTTTTCACCCGCCGGTGCCCCCTCCTCGCCACCAAGTTCAACTTGCGGCTCCTCGACAGCCTCCTCTATTGTATCATCGAGAAAGGTCGCCGATAAGTCTAACGTATCGGGCGACGTAGTATGGTCGCTCCCATACTCACCAGCGGCCGATATGTTCTGGCTGTCGTCGCTCCTCCCGGACATCCTAAAGGTGGGCAAAGGAGAAGTTAGGATGGTTGGTGATAGTCCGAGAGGTCCTTTTAGGTACATTCATTATGTTCGACCTCCCGAACGGAGAAAAATCTCAAACGAAAAGAAAAGAAGTTACTCTAAACCACAAGTAGAGCGAGGAGCATACATGAAGCGACCAACCGCTCAAAGCATAAGTAAAAAATCGAGCAGCATGTCCACATGTATATAAAGCAAATCGGAGCGAGCATGCGCATACAAAAAATCGAAGAGCATACATGGAGCGACCAACCGCCCGAAAAGACCTCATACAGTTACAACTACGGCCTTAACCTAAGGAGGAGGCGACAAGGGGTATACAGCAAAGAACAGGGAACTACTTCTACGGCCATGCAAGTCAAATCGGTCCAAATCGATTCCGTTATAGTCCGGTTACAAGTTCGTTTACAGTTTTATTAGGTCCAATGCCATTCTCAGGCGTCAATCCACCGGTAATCATTCAGAAAACTTCATTCCGGGAAGGCAAAATCAGAAAGAGAAACAAAAGAGCAAACCACAAAAACCGAAAAGCAAGAAAGCAGGCATTTCGAGGCAAAAAGAGACAAAAGAGGCGATTAAAAGCAAGAAATTGCAATGTGAGTGAAGAAAACTTACTTGTTGTTACGTGGATGAAGGTTTGAAACCGGAAAGAAGGCCGGAAACGTCGGAAACTCGCCTGAAAATCGGGTTCTGCTCACTGAAAAAGCTCCTCGCGCGTCACTTGGCTCGATCACTCACACTCGTCGATCACTAAAGTTCTCCTCGCTCTCTCTTTTTAGCTCTGAATATTCGGATTGCGAAAAGTGTGGAATGACCGAGTGTTGACCTATTTATAGAAGGGTATCTCGGGGATACGAAACGACGCATGCCCTCGCGCCATCCGGACCGACCACGTACCCAAGATCAACGGTCCAGATCACGGCCGCCTGGCGAATTACCGGTTATGCCCTCCACGCTCCCGCTCTGGAGCGGGCACAGTTCCCAAGGTCGAAGCGAATTACCTAACCACGGCAATCAATTCGCGGCGCGAGCACCAGGCTACTCGAGACACGCAGAGACAGATCGACGACCATGATCTGTCCTCCTCGGGACAACATTGCGAAAAATGTCGGAAAAAGCGAAAAATCGACGGACACGTCTCAGGGGATCGAGGAGCTGCTCATGAAGCTACTCTCCTCGAGATTCCTTTTACACAAGTATCTCTCCGCGAGATACTTTGCAAGCAAAAAGCGGCAGGAAGTCATCCCATTCCTTTTACACAAGTATCTCTACGCGAGATACTTTGCAAGCAAAAAGCGGCAGGAAGTCATTCCATTCCTTTTACACAAGTATCTCTCCGCGAGATACTTTGCAAGCAAAAAGCGGCAGGAAGTCATTCCATTCCACCAAGGAATACTTACCCGGATCCGATCTTTTCCCAGCAAAAATACCTCTTTTCATACGGTCCGAGCAACGTCTGCTCGCACCCTATAAAAAGGGGGGGGGAGGGAGAGATAGGAGGAGGGAAAGATACCAAGGTGCGAATACGGAAATCTTTTTTCGCCCACTACTAGTCGAAGCTCTGCTCGACCTCTACTTCAACATAGTTCCTCAACTATCTTCTACAAAGATACTTGGAAAGTAGGGGGACATATGTTAGTGTTGAAATATGTCCAGTCCGCATGTACGAACTGGAGCGGTCTAAGAGCGCGACAAAGCATCATAGGCCGTCCCTCAAGGGGCACGACCACACCCAAGTATGTCACTAAGGTGTGGATCGACCAACATAAGGTCCGACCATCACTGGGAGGACAACCCTCAAAATAAGCTCCTCACAAGGACAAAGCTGCCAGTGGGCTCGAGGAGCATCTCTCGGGCTCGAGGAGACCTTACGTCAAGGTAACGCTCCTTGACAGAAACTGAGCAGGACACTACTCGCGTCATCCACGCACAAGGAAGGCACGAGGACCCCTGAGCGACCAGCCATGGTTGCTCCCTTGGGCCAAGGCCCACGGACCTCCTTAATGGGCCTGGGCCGAGGAAGGCCTCAATCCTAGCCGTACACGTGGCGTGATCCTACGCGATCGGAAGTTGAAGGGCCACAAGTATATAAAGGCCTCATTTACTCCTCAACAGTAAGCATTAATGGCACCACTCGAGCACCAGATTCACTACTCATACTAGGGAAGCCTCACAACTCCCTACTCGTAAAGTCGCCTCTCCGGTCTGATACCTTACAGACCGGGCAAGAGTCACTAACCCCCCCCCCTCTAGGCTATTTCAGGTACGAGGAAGCTACAAGAAGGTTCATTTCCTATCTCAGAGTGAGACTACGAGAAGAAGAACTAGAATGACCTAGACTAGCGACTTATTGCGAACTTAGAAAGAAACACGAATTACCCTTCAACATAAAGAATGAGTTATATGTCTTCCCTTTATCTAGAACAACAACTAGATCACTAGATTAGTTAGATTGCTATTTAGAGTGTTCCATTATGATATCCCTTTCCTCAAACATAGGAGAAAACTAACTACAAGTACTATAGCTGAAACTAACCTTTGCATTACCCTTACAAACTAGATTAGTTGTCTATTGATTGATTCATTCATTTCTATTGCTTTAGGTAGATGAAAGATACAATCCCATCTAAAGAATGAGTTGTATGTCTTCCCTTTATCTAGAACAACAACTAGATCACTTGATTAGTTAGATTGCTATATAGAGTGTTCTGTTATGATATCCCTTTCCGCAAACATAGGAGAGAACTAACTACAAGTACTAGAGTTACATACACAATCAAATAAGAAATTCCCTTGCTTCCTTAATGAGCAAGTTAAACAGTCCATTAATACTAACCTATCTATTGTGCTTACTAACTAGATGGTTCATTCATCCACTTTCGATTGCTTTATGTAGATGAAAGATACAATGCCATATAAAGAATGAGTTGTATGTATAGAAAAACAACTAGATCACTAGATTAGTTAGATTGTTATTTAGAGTGTTCCATTATGATATCCATTTCCTCAAACATAGGAGAGAACTAACTACAAGTAATGTAGTTGAAATTAACCTTTCCATTACCTTTACAAACTAGATTAGTTGTCTATTGATTCATTCATTCACTTTCTATTGCTTTAGGTAGATGAAAGATACAATCCCACGTAAAGAATGAGTTATATGTCTTCCCTTTATCTAGAACAACAACTAGATCACTAGATTAGTTAGATTGCTATTTAGAGTGTTCCATTATGATATCCATTTCCTCAAACATAGGAGAGAACTAACTACAAGTACTATAGATGAAACTAACCTTTCCATTACCCTTACAAACTAGATTAGTTTTCTATTGATTCATTCATTCACTTTCTATTGTTTAGGTAGATGAAAGATACAATCCCATGTAAAGAATGAGTTATATGTCTTCCCTTTATCTAGAACAACAACTAGATCACTAGATTAGTTAGATTGCTATTTAGAGTGTTCCGTTATGATATCCCTTTCCTCAAACATAGGAGAGAACTAACTACAAGTACTATAGCTGAAACTAACCTTTGCATTACCCTTACAAACTAGATTAGTTGTCTATTGATTCATTCATTCACTTTCTATTGCTTTAGGTAGATGAAAGATACAATCCCATCTAAAGAATGAGTTGTATGTCTTCCCTTTATCTAGAACAACAACTAGATCACTTGATTAGTTAGATTGCTATATAGAGTGTTCCGTTATGATATCCCTTTCCGCAAACATAGGAGAGAACTAACTACAAATACTGTAGTTGAAACTAACCTTTCCATTACCCTTACAAACTAGATTAGTTGTCTATTGATTCGTTCATTCGCTTTCTATTGCTTTAGGTAGATGAATATATGATCCCATGTAAAGAATGAGTTGTATGTCTTCCCTTTATCTAGAACAACAACTAGATCACTAGATTAGTTATATTGCTATTTAGAGTGTTCCATTATGATATCCCTTTCCTCAAACATAGGAGAGAACTAACTACAAGTACTATAGATGAAACTAACCTTTCCATTACCCTTACAAACTAGATTAGTTGTTTATTGATTCATTCATTCACTTTCTATTGCTTTAGGTGGATGAAAGATACAATCCCATCTAAAGAATGAGTTGTATGTCTTCCCTTTATCTAGGACAACAACTAGATCACTTGATTAGTTAGATTGCTATATAGAGTGTTCCGTTATGATATCCCTTTCCGCAAACATATGAGAGAACTAACTACAAGTACTAGAGTTATATACACAATCAAATAAGAAGTTCCCTTGCTTCCTTAAGGAGCAAGTTAAAGAGTCCATTAATACTAACCTATCTATTGTGCTTACTAACTAGATGATTCATTCATCCAGTTTCTATTTCTTTATGTAGATGAAAGATACAATGCCATGTAATGAATGAGTTGTATGTATAGAACAACAACTAGGTCACTAGATTAGTTAGATTGCTATTTAGAGTGTTCCATTATGATATCCATTTCCTCAAACATAGGAGAGAACTAACTACAAGTAATGTAGTTGAAATTAACCTTTCCATTACCTTTACAAACTAGATTAGTTGTCTATTGATTCATTCATTCACTTTCTATTGCTTTAGGTAGATGAAAGATACAATCTCATGTAAAGAATGAGTTGTATGTCTTCCCTTTACCTAGAACAACAACTAGATCATTAGATTAGTTAGATTTCTATTTAGAGTGTTCCATTATGATATCCATTTCCTCAAACATAGGAGAGAACTAACTACAAGTACTAGAGTTATATACAAAATCAAATAAGAAGTTCCCTTGCTTCCTTAAGGAGCAAGTTAAAGAGTCCATTAATACTAACCTATCTATTGTGCTTACTAACTAGATGATTCATTCATCCAATTTCTATTGCTTTATGTAGATGAAAGATACAATGCCATGTAATGAATGAGTTGTATGTATAGAACAACAACTAGGTCACTAGATTAGTTAGATTGCTATTTAGAGTGTTCCATTATGATATCCATTTCCTCAAACATAGGAGAGAACTAACTACAAGTACTGTAGTTGAAACTAACCTTTCCATTACCCTTACAAACTAGATTAGTTGTCTATTGATTCGTTCATTCACTTTCTATTGCTTTAGGTAGATGAAGATACGATCCCATGTAAAGAATGAGTTGTATGTCTTCCCTTTATCTAGAACAACAACTAGATCACTAGATTAGTTATATTGCTATTTAGAGTGTTCCATTATGATATCCCTTTCCTCAAACATAGGAGAGAACTAACTACAAGTACTATAGCTGAAACTAACCTTTCCATTACCCTTACAAACTAGATTAGTTTTCTATTGATTCATTCATTCACTTTCTATTGTTTAGGTAGATGAAAGATACAATCCCATGTAAAGAATGAGTTATATGTCTTCCCTTTATCTAGAACAACAACTAGATCACTAGATTAGTTAGATTGCTATTTAGAGTGTTCCATTATGATATCCCTTTCCTCAAACATAGGAGAGAACTAACTACAAGTACTATAGCTGAAACTAACCTTTGCATTACCCTTACAAACTAGATTAGTTGTCTATTGATTCATTCATTCACTTTCTATTGCTTTAGGTAGATGAAAGATACAATCCCATCTAAGAATGAGTTGTATGTCTTCCCTTTATCTAGAACAACAACTAGATCACTTGATTAGTTAGATTGCTATATAGAGTGTTCCGTTATGATATCCCTTTCCGCAAACATAGGAGAGAACTAACTACAAGTACTATAGTTGAAACTAACCTTTCCATTACCCTTACAAACTAGATTAGTTGTCTATTGATTCGTTCATTCACTTTCTATTGCTTTAGGTAGATGAAGATACGATCCCATGTAAAGAATGAGTTGTATGTCTTCCCTTTATCTAGAACAACAACTAGATCACTAGATTAGTTATATTGCTATTTAGAGTGTTCCATTATGATATCCCTTTCCTCAAACATAGGAGAGAACTAACTACAAGTACTATAGCTCAAACTAACCTTTGCATTACCCTTACAAACTAGATTAGTTGTCTATTGATTCATTCATTCATATCTATTGCTTTAGGTAGATGAAAGATACAATCCCATCTGAAGAATGAGTTGTATGTCTTCCCTTTATCTAGAACAACAACTAGATCACTTGATTAGTTAGATTGCTATATAGAGTGTTCCGTTATGATATCCCTTTCCGCAAACATAGGAGAGAACTAACTACAAGTACTAGAGTTATATACACAATCAAATAAGAAGTTCCCTTGCTTCCTTAATGAGCAAGTTAAACAGTCTATTAATACTAACCTATCTATTGTGCTTACTAACTAGATGGTTCATTCATCCACTTTCAATTGCTTTATGTAGATGAAAGATACAATGCCATATAAAGAATGAGTTGTATGTATAGAAAAACAACTAGATCACTAGATTAGTTAGATTGCTATTTAGAGTGTTCCATTATGATATCCATTTCCTCAAACATAGGAGAGAACTAACTACAAGTAATGTAGTTGAAATTAACCTTTCCATTACCTTACAAACTAGATTAGTTGTCTATTGATTCATTCATTCACTTTCTATTGCTTTAGGTAGATGAAAGATACAATCCCATGTAAAGAATGAGTTATATGTCTTCCCTTTATCTAGAACAACAACTAGATCACTAGATTAGTTAGATTGCTATTTAGAGTGTTCCATTATGATATCCCTTTCCTCAAACATAGGAGAGAACTAACTACAAGTACTATATGTGAAACTAACCTTTCCATTACCCTTACAAACTAGATTAGTTTTCTATTGATTCATTCATTCACTTTCTATTGTTTAGGTAGATGAAAGATACAATCCCATGTAAAGAATGAGTTATATGTCTTCCCTTTATCTAGAACAACAACTAGATCACTAGATTAGTTAGATTGCTATTTAGAGTGTTCCGTTATGATATCCCTTTCCTCAAACATAGGAGAGAACTAACTACAAGTACTATAGCTGAAACTAACCTTTGCATTACCCTTACAAACTAGATTAGTTGTCTATTGATTCATTCATTCACTTTCTATTGCTTTAGGTAGATGAAAGATACAATCCCATCTAAGAATGAGTTGTATGTCTTCCCTTTATCTAGAACAACAACTAGATCACTTGATTAGTTAGATTGCTATATAGAGTGTTCCGTTATGATATCCCTTTCCGCAAACATAGGAGAGAACTAACTACAAGTACTGTAGTTGAAACTAACCTTTCCATTACCCTTACAAACTAGATTAGTTGTCTATTGATTCATTCATTCACTTTCTATTGCTTTAGGTAGATGAAGATACGATCCCATGTAAAGAATGAGTTGTATGTCTTCCCTTTATCTAGAACAACAACTAGATCACTAGATTAGTTATATTGCTATTTAGAGTGTTCCATTATGATATACCTTTCCTCAAACATAGGAGAGAACTAACTACAAGTACTATAGATGAAACTAACCTTTCCATTACCCTTACAAACTAGATTAGTTTTCTATTGATTCATTCATTCACTTTCTATTGTTTAGGTAGATGAAAGATACAATCCCATGTAAAGAATGAGTTATATGTCTTCCCTTTATCTAGAACAACAACTAGATCACTAGATTAGTTAGATTGCTATTTAGAGTGTTCCATTATGATATCCCTTTCCTCAAACATAGGAGAGAACTAACTACAAGTACTATAGCTGAAACTAACCTTTGCATTACCCTTACAAACTAGATTAGTTGTCTATTGATTCATTCATTCACTTTCTATTGCTTTAGGTAGATGAAAGATACAATCCCATCTAAGAATGAGTTGTATGTCTTCCCTTTATCTAGAACAACAACTAGATCACTTGATTAGTTAGATTGCTATATAGAGTGTTCCGTTATGATATCCCTTTCCGCAAACATAGGAGAGAACTAACTACAAGTACTGTAGTTGAAACTAACCTTTCCATTACCCTTACAAACTAGATTAGTTGTCTATTGATTCATTCATTCACTTTCTATTGCTTTAGGTAGATGAAGATACGATCCCATGTAAAGAATGAGTTGTATGTCTTCCCTTTATCTAGAACAACAACTAGATCACTAGATTAGTTATATTGCTATTTAGAGTGTTCCATTATGATATCCCTTTCCTCAAACATAGGAGAGAACTAACTACAAGTACTATAGATGAAACTAACCTTTCCATTACCCTTACAAACTAGATTAGTTTTCTATTGATTCATTCATTCACTTTCTATTGCTTTAGGTAGATGAAAGATACAATCCCATGTAAAGAATGAGTTATATGTCTTCCCTTTATCTAGAACAACAACTAGATCACTAGATTAGTTAGATTGCTATTTAGAGTGTTCCATTATGATATCCCTTTCCTCAAACATAGGAGAGAACTAACTACAAGTACTATAGATGAAACTAACCTTTCCATTACCCTTACAAACTAGATTAGTTGTCTATTGATTCATTCATTCACTTTCTATTGCTTTAGGTAGATGAAAGATACAATCCCATCTAACGAATGAGTTGTATGTCTTCCCTTTATCTAGGACAACAACTAGATCACTTGATTAGTTAGATATCTATATAGAGTGTTCCGTTATGATATCCCTTTCCGCAAACATAGGAGAGAACTAACTACAAGTACTAGAGTTATATACACAATCAAATAAGAAGTTCCCTTGTTTCCTTAATGAGCAAGTTAAAGAGTCCATTAATTTTTTTTAATAATCGAACCATTACAAAGCTAGTAATAAACTATAAATAATCTTGCACTTGGCGAGAATTGAACCTATGACCTCTAGTGTCATGACACCTCAGTCTAACCAATTGAGCTTAAAGAGTCCATTAATACTAACCTATCTATTGTGCTTACTAATTAGATGATTCATTCATCCACTTTCTATTCTTTATGTAGATGAAAGATACAATGCCATGTAAAGAATGAGTTGTATGTATAGAAAACAACTAGGTCACTAGATTAGTTAGATTGCTATTTAGAGTGTTCCATTATGATATCCATTTCCTCAAACATAGGAGAGAACTAACTACAAGTACTGTAGTTGAAACTAACCTTTCCATTACCCTTACAAACTAGATTAGTTTTCTATTGATTCATTCATTCACTTTCTATTGTTTAGGTAGATGAAAGATACAATCCCATGTAAAGAATGAGTTATATGTCTTCCCTTTATCTAGAACAACAACTAGATCACTAGATTAGTTAGATTGCTATTTAGAGTGTTCCAGTTATGATATCCCTTCCTCAAACATAGGAGAGAACTAACTACAAGTACTATAGCTGAAACTAACCTTTGCATTACCCTTACAAACTAGATTAGTTGTCTATTGATTCATTCATTCACTTTCTATTGCTTTAGGTAGATGAAAGATACAATCCCATCTAAAGAATGAGTTGTATGTCTTCCCTTTATCTAGAACAACAACTAGATCACTTGATTAGTTAGATTGCTATATAGAGTGTTCCGTTATGATATCCCTTTCCGCAAACATAGGAGAGAACTAACTACAAGTACTGTAGTTGAAACTAACCTTTCCATTACCCTTACAAACTAGATTAGTTGTCTATTGATTCATTCATTCACTTTCTATTGCTTTAGGTAGATGAAGATACGATCCCATGTAAAGAATGAGTTGTATGTCTTCCCTTTATCTAGAACAACAACTAGATCACTAGATTAGTTATATTGCTATTTAGAGTGTTCCATTATGATATCCCTTTCCTCAAACATAGGAGAGAACTAACTACAAGTACTATAGATGAAACTAACCTTTCCATTACCCTTACAAACTAGATTAGTTTTCTATTGATTCATTCATTCACTTTCTATTGTTTAGGTAGATGAAAGATACAATCCCATGTAAAGAATGAGTTATATGTCTTCCCTTTATCTAGAACAACAACTAGATCACTAGATTAGTTAGATTGCTATTTAGAGTGTTCCATTATGATATCCCTTTCCTCAAACATAGGAGAGAACTAACTACAAGTACTATAGCTGAAACTAACCTTTGCATTACCCTTACAAACTAGATTAGTTGTCTATTGATTCATTCATTCATTTCTATTGCTTTAGGTAGATGAAAGATACAATCCCATCTAAGGAATGAGTTGTATGTCTTCCCTTTATCTAGAACAACAACTAGATCACTTGATTAGTTAGATTGCTATATAGAGTGTTCCGTTATGATATCCCTTTCCGCAAACATAGGAGAGAACTAACTACAAGTACTGTAGTTGAAACTAACCTTTCCATTACCCTTACAAACTAGATTAGTTGTCTATTGATTCGTTCATTCACTTTCTATTGCTTTAGGTAGATGAAGATACGATCCCATGTAAAGAATGAGTTGTATGTCTTCCCTTTATCTAGAACAACAACTAGATCACTAGATTAGTTATATTGCTATTTAGAGTGTTCCATTATGATATCCCTTTCCTCAAACATAGGAGAGAACTAACTACAAGTACTATAGATGAAACTAACCTTTCCATTACCCTTACAAACTAGATTAGTTTTCTATTGATTCATTCATTCACTTTCTATTGCTTTAGGTAGATGAAAGATACAATCCCATGTAAAGAATGAGTTATATGTCTTCCCTTTATCTAGAACAACAACTAGATCACTAGATTAGTTAGATTGCTATTTAGAGTGTTCCATTATGATATCCCTTTCCTCAAACATAGGAGAGAACTAACTACAAGTACTATAGATGAAACTAACCTTTCCATTACCCTTACAAACTAGATTAGTTGTCTATTGATTCATTCATTCACTTTCTATTGCTTTAGGTAGATGAAAGATACAATCCCATCTAAAGAATGAGTTGTATGTCTTCCCTTTATCTAGGACAACAACTAGATCACTTGATTAGTTAGATTGCTATATAGAGTGTTCCGTTATGATATCCCTTTCCGCAAACATAGGAGAGAACTAACTACAAGTACTAGAGTTATATACACAATCAAATAAGAAGTTCCCTTGTTTCCTTAATGAGCAAGTTAAAGAGTCCATTAATTTTTTTTAATAATCGAACCATTACAAAGCTAGTAATAAACTATAAATAATCTTGCACTTGGCGAGAATTGAACCTATGACCTCTAGTGTCATGACACCTCAGTCTAACCAATTGAGCTTAAAGAGTCCATTAATACTAACCTATCTATTGTGCTTACTAATTAGATGATTCATTCATCCACTTTCTATTCTTTATGTAGATGAAAGATACAATGCCATGTAAAGAATGAGTTGTATGTATAGAAAAACAACTAGGTCACTAGATTAGTTAGATTGCTATTTAGAGTGTTCCATTATGATATCCATTTCCTCAAACATAGGAGAGAACTAACTACAAGTACTGTAGTTGAAACTAACCTTTCCATTACCCTTACAAACTAGATTAGTTTTCTATTGATTCATTCATTCGCTTTCTATTGTTTAGGTAGATGAAGATACAATCCCATGTAAAGAATGAGTTATATGTCTTCCCTTTATCTAGAACAACAACTAGATCACTAGATTAGTTAGATTGCTATTTAGAGTGTTCCATTATGATATCCCTTTCCTCAAACATAGGAGAGAACTAACTACAAGTACTATAGCTGAAACTAACCTTTGCATTACCCTTACAAACTAGATTAGTTGTCTATTGATTCATTCATTCACTTTCTATTGCTTTAGGTAGATGAAAGATACAATCCCATCTAAAGAATGAGTTGTATGTCTTCCCTTTATCTAGAACAACAACTAGATCACTTGATTAGTTAGATTGCTATATAGAGTGTTCCGTTATGATATCCCTTTCCGCAAACATAGGAGAGAACTAACTACAAGTACTGTAGTTGAAACTAACCTTTCCATTACCCTTACAAACTAGATTAGTTGTCTATTGATTCATTCATTCACTTTCTATTGCTTTAGGTAGATGAAGATACGATCCCATGTAAAGAATGAGTTGTATGTCTTCCCTTTATCTAGAACAACAACTAGATCACTAGATTAGTTATATTGCTATTTAGAGTGTTCCATTATGATATCCCTTTCCTCAAACATAGGAGAGAACTAACTACAAGTACTATAGATGAAACTAACCTTTCCATTACCCTTACAAACTAGATTAGTTTTCTATTGATTCATTCATTCACTTTCTATTGTTTAGGTAGATGAAAGATACAATCCCATGTAAAGAATGAGTTATATGTCTTCCCTTTATCTAGAACAACAACTAGATCACTAGATTAGTTAGATTGCTATTTAGAGTGTTCCATTATGATATCCCTTTCCTCAAACATAGGAGAGAACTAACTACAAGTACTATAGCTGAAACTAACCTTTGCCATTACCCTTACAAACTAGATTAGTTGTCTATTGATTCATTCATTCACTTTCTATTGCTTTAGGTAGATGAAAGATACAATCCCATCTAAAGAATGAGTTGTATGTCTTCCCTTTATCTAGAACAACAACTAGATCACTAGATTAGTTAGATTGCTATATAGAGTGTTCCGTTATGATATCCCTTTCCGCAAACATAGGAGAGAACTAACTACAAGTACTGTAGTTGAAACTAACCTTTCCATTACCCTTACAAACTAGATTAGTTGTCTATTGATTCGTTCATTCACTTTCTATTGCTTTAGGTAGATGAAGATACGATCCCATGTAAAGAATGAGTTGTATGTCTTCCCTTTATCTAGAACAACAACTAGATCACTAGATTAGTTATATTGCTATTTAGAGTGTTCCATTATGATATCCCTTTCCTCAAACATAGGAGAGAACTAACTACAAGTACTATAGATGAAACTAACCTTTCCATTACCCTTACAAACTAGATTAGTTTTCTATTGATTCATTCATTCACTTTCTATTGCTTTAGGTAGATGAAAGATACAATCCCATGTAAAGAATGAGTTATATGTCTTCCCTTTATCTAGAACAACAACTAGATCACTAGATTAGTTAGATTGCTATTTAGAGTGTTCCATTATGATATCCCTTTCCTCAAACATAGGAGAGAACTAACTACAAGTACTATAGATGAAACTAACCTTTCCATTACCCTTACAAACTAGATTAGTTGTCTATTGATTCATTCATTCACTTTCTATTGCTTTAGGTAGATGAAAGATACAATCCCATCTAAAGAATGAGTTGTATGTCTTCCCTTTATCTAGGACAACAACTAGATCACTTGATTAGTTAGATTGCTATATAGAGTGTTCCGTTATGATATCCCTTTCCGCAAACATAGGAGAGAACTAACTACAAGTACTAGAGTTATATACACAATCAAATAAGAAGTTCCCTTGTTTCCTTAATGAGCAAGTTAAAGAGTCCATTAATTTTTTTTAATAATCGAACCATTACAAAGCTAGTAATAAACTATAAATAATCTTGCACTTGGCGAGAATTGAACCTATGACCTCTAGTGTCATGACACCTCAGTCTAACCAATTGAGCTTAAAGAGTCCATTAATACTAACCTATCTATTGTGCTTACTAACTAGATGATTCATTCATCCACTTTCTATTCTTTATGTAGATGAAAGATACAATGCCATGTAAAGAATGAGTTGTATGTATAGAACAACAACTAGGTCACTAGATTAGTTAGATTGCTATTTAGAGTGTTCCATTATGATATCCATTTCCTCAAACATAGGAGAGAACTAACTACAAGTACTGTAGTTGAAACTAACCTTTCCATTACCCTTACAAACTAGATTAGTTTTCTATTGATTCATTCATTCACTTTCTATTGTTTAGGTAGATGAAAGATACAATCCCATGTAAAGAATGAGTTATATGTCTTCCCTTTATCTAGAACAACAACTAGATCACTAGATTAGTTAGATTGCTATTTAGAGTGTTCCATTATGATATCCCTTTCCTCAAACATAGGAGAGAACTAACTACAAGTACTATAGCTGAAACTAACCTTTCCATTACCCTTACAAACTAGATTAGTTGTCTATTAATTCATTCATTCACTTTCTATTGCTTTAGGTAGATGAAAGATACAATCCCATCTAAAGAATGAGTTGTATGTCTTCCCTTTATCTAGAACAACAACTAGATCACTTGATTAGTTAGATTGCTATATAGAGTGTTCCGTTATGATATCCCTTTCCGCAAACATAGGAGAGAACTAACTACAAGTACTGTAGTTGAAACTAACCTTTCCATTACCCTTACAAACTAGATTAGTTGTCTATTGATTCGTTCATTCACTTTCTATTGCTTTAGGTAGATGAAGATACGATCCCATGTAAAGAATGAGTTGTATGTCTTCCCTTTATCTAGAACAACAACTAGATCACTAGATTAGTTATATTGCTATTTAGAGTGTTCCATTATGATATCCCTTTCCTCAAACATAGGAGAGAACTAACTACAAGTACTATAGATGAAACTAACCTTTCCATTACCCTTACAAACTAGATTAGTTTTCTATTGATTCATTCATTCACTTTCTATTGTTTAGGTAGATGAAAGATACAATCCCATGTAAAGAATGAGTTGTATGTCTTCCCTTTATCTAGAACAACAACTAGATCACTAGATTAGTTAGATTGCTATTTAGAGTGTTCCATTATGATATCCATTTCCTCAAACATAGGAGAGAACTAACTACAAGTACTAGTAGCTGAAACTAACCTTTCCATTACCCTTACAAACTAGATTAGTTGTCTATTGATTCATTCATTCACTTTCTATTGCTTTAGGTAGATGAAAGATACAATCCCATGTAAAGAATGAGTTGTATGTCTTCCCTTTATCTAGAACAACAACTAGATCACTAGATTAGTTAGATTGCTATTTAGAGTGTTCCATTATGATATCCATTTCCTCAAACATAGGAGAGAACTAACTACAAGTACTGTAGTTGAAACAAACCTTTCCATTACCCTTACAACTAGATTAGTTGTCTATTGATTCATTCATTCACTTTCTATTGCTTTAGGTAGATGAAGATACGATCCCATGTAAAGAATGAGTTGTATGTCTTCCCTTTATCTAGAACAACAACTAGATCACTAGATTAGTTATATTGCTATTTAGAGTGTTCCATTATGATATCCCTTTCCTCAAACATAGGAGAGAACTAACTACAAGTACTATAGATGAAACTAACCTTTCCATTACCCTTACAAACTAGATTAGTTTTCTATTGATTCATTCATTCACTTTCTATTGCTTTAGGTAGATGAAAGATACAATCCCATGTAAAGAATGAGTTATATGTCTTCCCTTTATCTAGAACAACAACTAGATCACTAGATTAGTTAGATTGCTATTTAGAGTGTTCCATTATGATATCCCTTCCTCAAACATAGGAGAGAACTAACTACAAGTACTATAGATGAAACTAACCTTTCCATTACCCTTACAAACTAGATTAGTTGTCTATTGATTCATTCATTCACTTTCTATTGCTTTAGGTAGATGAAAGATACAATCCCATCTAAAGAATGAGTTGTATGTCTTCCCTTTATCTAGGACAACAACTAGATCACTTGATTAGTTAGATTGCTATATAGAGTGTTCCGTTATGATATCCCTTTCCGCAAACATAGGAGAGAACTAACTACAAGTACTAGATTAATATACACAATCAAATAAGAAGTTCCTTGTTTCCTTCGTAATGAGCAAGTTAAAGAGTCACATTAATTTTTTTTAATAACGAACAATACAAGAGCTAGTATAAACTATAAATATCTTGCACTTGGCGAGAATTGAACCTATGACCTCTAGTGTCATACACCTCAGTCTAACCAATTGAGGCTTAAAGAGTCCATTAATACTAACCTATCTATTGTGCTTACTAACTAGATGATTCATTCATCCACTTTCTAGATCTTTATGTAGATGAAAGATACAATGCCATGTAAAGAATGAGTTGTATGTATAGAAAAACAACTAGGTCACTATTAGTTAGATTGCTATTTAGAGTTTCCATTATAAGATATCCTTTCCTCCAAAAAAACTGGTGTGAAGAAATAACTACAAGTACTGTATTGAAACTAACCTTCCATTACCCTTACAAACTAGATTAGTTTTCTATGAGTCATTCATCTTTCTATGGTTTAGGTAGATGAAAGATACAATCCCATGTAAGAATGAGTTTTATATTTCTTCCTTTATCTAGAACAACACTAGATCACTAGAGTTAGATTGCTATTTAGAGTGTTCCATTATGAATATCCCTTTCCTCAAACAGGAAGAACTAACTACAGTACGATAGCTGGAAACTAACCTTCCATTACCCTTACAAACTAGATTAGTTGTCTATTAATTCATTCATTCACTTTCTATTGCTTTAGGTAGATGAAAGATACAATCCAATCTAAAGATGGAGTTGTATGTCTTCCCTTTATCTAGAACAGCAACTAATCACTTGATTAGTTAGATTGCTATATAGAGTGTTCCGTTATGATATCCCTTTCCCCAAACATAGGAGAGAACTAACTACAAGTACTGTAGTTGAAACTAAC
>CM051458.1:25643493-25661358 GCA_028274465.1 Plantago ovata
CCTAAAGCAATAGAAAGTGAATGAATGAAATCAATAGACAACTAATCTAGTTTTGTAATGTAGGTAATGGAAAGGTTAGTTTTCACTACAGTACTTTTAGTTAGTTCTCTCCTGTTGTTGAGGAAATGGATATCATAATGGAACACTCTAAATAGCAAATCTAACTAATCTAGTAACCTATTTTTGTTCTATACATCAACTCATTCTTACATGGCTTGTATCTTCATGTACATAAAGCAATAGAAAGTAGATGAATGAATCATCTAGTTAGTAAGCACAATAGATAGGTTAGTTTTAATGGACTCTTTAAGTTGCTCATTAAGGAAGAAAGGGAACTTCTTATTTGATTGTGTATATAACTCTAGTACTTGTAATTAGTTCTCTCCTATGTTTGCAGAAAGGGATATCATAACGGAACACTCTATATAGAAATCTAACTAATCTAGTGATATAGTTGTTCTTCTAGATAAAGGGAAGACATACAACTCATTCTTTACATGGGATCGTATCTTCATCTACCTAAAGCAATAGAAAGTGAATGAATGAATCAATAGACAACTAATCTAGTTTGTAAGGGTAATGGAAAGGTTAGTTTCAACTACAGTACTTGTAGTTAGTTCTCTCCTATGTTTGAGGAAAGGGATATCACAATGGAACACTCTAAATAGCAATATAACTAATCTAGTGATATAGTTGTTCTTCTAGATAAAGGGAAGACATACAACTCATTGTTTACATGGGATCGTATCTTCATCTACCTAAAGCAATAGAAAGTGAATGAATGAATCAATAGACAACTAATCTAGTTTGTAATGGTAATGGAAAGGTTAGTTTCAACTACAATACTTTTAGTTAGTTCTCTCCAATGTTTGAGGAAATGGATATCATAATGGAACACTCTAAATAGCAATCTAACTAATCTAGTAACCTAGTTGTTGTTCTATACATACAACTCATTCTTTACATGGCATTGTATCTTTCATGTACATAAAGCAATAGAAAGTAGATGAATGAATCATCTAGTTAGTAAGCACAATAGATAGGTTAGTTTTAATGGACTCTTTAAGTTGCTCATTAAGGAAGAAAGGGAACTTCTTATTTGATTGTGTATATAACTCTAGTACTTGTAATTAGTTCTCTCCTATGTTTGCAGAAAGGGATATCATAACGGAACACTCTATATAGAAATCTAACTAATCAAGTGATATAGTTGTTGTTC
The DNA here is from genome assembly GCA_028274465.1 of Plantago ovata. Taxonomy (NCBI): domain Eukaryota; kingdom Viridiplantae; phylum Streptophyta; class Magnoliopsida; order Lamiales; family Plantaginaceae; genus Plantago; species Plantago ovata. Next base: position 25,644,713 of record CM051458.1, read on the forward strand.
TAGATAAAGAGAAGATATACAACTCATTCTTTACATGGGATTGTATATTTCATGTACCTAAATCAATAGAAAGTGAATGAATGAATCAATAGACAACTAATCTAGTTTGTAAGGGTAATGGAAAGGTTAGTTTCAGCTATAATACTTGTAGTTAGTTCTCTCCTATGTTTGAGGAAAGGGATATCATAATGGAACACTCTAAATAGCAATCTAACTAATCTAGTGATCTAGTTGTTGTTCTAGTATAAAGGAAAGACATATAACTCATTCTTTACATGGGATTGTATCTTTCATCTACCTAAAGCAATTGAAAGTGAATGAATGAATCAATAGAAATCTAATCTAGTTTGTAAGTGTAATGGAAAGGTTAGTTTCATCTATAGTACTTGTAGTTAGTTCTCTCCTATGTTTGAGGAAAGGGATATCATAATGGAACACTCTAAATAGCAATATAACTAATCTAGTGATATAGTTGTTCTTCTAGATAAAGGGAAGACATACAACTCATTCTTTACATGGGATCGTATCTTCATCTACCTAAAGCAATAGAAAGTGAATGAATGAATCAATAGACAACTAATCTAGTTTGTAAGGGTAATGGAAAGGTTAGTTTCAACTACAGTACTTGTAGTTAGTTCTCTCCTATGTTTGAGGAAATGGATATCATAATGGAACACTCTAAATAGCAATCTAACTAATCTAGTGATCTAGTTGTTGTTCTAGATAAAGGGATGACATACAACTCATTCTTTACATGGGATCGTATCTTCATCTACCTAAAGCAATAGAAAGTGAATGAATGAATCAATAGACAACTAATCTAGTTTGTAAGGGTAATGGAAAGGTTAGTTTCAGCTATAGTACTTGTAATTAGTTCTCTCCTATGTTTGCAGAAAGGGATATCATAACGGAACACTCTATATAGAAATCTAACTAATCAAGTGATCTAGTTGTTGTTCTAGATAAAGAGAAGATATACAACTCATTCTTTACATGGGATTGTATCTTTCATCTACCTAAATCAATAGAAAGTGAATGAATGAATCAATAGACAACTAATCTAGTTTGTAAGGGTAATGGAAAGGTTAGTTTCAGCTATAATACTTGTAGTTAGTTCTCTCCTATGTTTGAGAAAGGGATATCATAATGGAACACTCTAAATAGCAATCTAACTAATCTAGTGATCTAGTTGTTGTTCTAGATAAAGGAAAGACATATAACTCATTCTTTACATGGGATTGTATCTTTCATCTACCTAAAGCAATTGAAAGTGAATGAATGAATCAATAGAAATCTAATCTAGTTTGTAAGTGTAATGGAAAGGTTAGTTTCATCTATAGTACTTGTAGTTAGTTCTCTCCTATGTTTGAGGAAAGGGATATCATAATGGAACACTCTAAATAGCAATATAACTAATCTAGTGATATAGTTGTTCTTCTAGATAAAGGGAAGACATACAACTCATTCTTTACATGGGATCGTATCTTCATCTACCTAAAGCAATAGAAAGTGAATGAATGAATCAATAGACAACTAATCTAGTTTGTAAGGGTAATGGAAAGGTTAGTTTCAACTACAGTACTTGTAGTTAGTTCTCTCCTATGTTTGAGGAAAGGGATATCACAATGGAACACTCTAAATAGCAATATAACTAATCTAGTGATATAGTTGTTCTTCTAGATAAAGGGAAGACATACAACTCATTGTTTACATGGGATCGTATCTTCATCTACCTAAAGCAATAGAAAGTGAATGAATGAATCAATAGACAACTAATCTAGTTTGTAATGGTAATGGAAAGGTTAGTTTCAACTACAGTACTTTTAGTTAGTTCTCTCCAATGTTTGAGGAAATGGATATCATAATGGAACACTCTAAATAGCAATCTAACTAATCTAGTAACCTAGTTGTTGTTCTATACATACAACTCATTCTTTACATGGCATTGTATCTTTCATGTACATAAAGCAATAGAAAGTAGATGAATGAATCATCTAGTTAGTAAGCACAATAGATAGGTTAGTTTTAATGGACTCTTTAAGTTGCTCATTAAGGAAGAAAGGGAACTTCTTATTTGATTGTGTATATAACTCTAGTACTTGTAATTAGTTCTCTCCTATGTTTGCAGAAAGGGATATCATAACGGAACACTCTATATAGAAATCTAACTAATCAAGTGATCTAGTTGTTGTTCTAGATAAAGAGAAGATATACAACTCATTCTTTACATGGGATTGTATCTTTCATCTACCTAAATCAATAGAAAGTGAATGAATGAATCAATAGACAACTAATCTAGTTTGTAAGGGTAATGGAAAGGTTAGTTTCAGCTATAATACTTGTAGTTAGTTCTCTCCTATGTTTGAGGAAAGGGATATCATAATGGAACACTCTAAATAGCAATCTAACTAATCTAGTGATCTAGTTGTTGTTCTAGATAAAGGAAAGACATATAACTCATTCTTTACATGGGATTGTATCTTTCATCTACCTAAAGCAATTGAAAGTGAATGAATGAATCAATAGAAATCTAATCTAGTTTGTAAGTGTAATGGAAAGGTTAGTTTCATCTATAGTACTTGTAGTTAGTTCTCTCCTATGTTTGAGGAAAGGGATATCATAATGGAACACTCTAAATAGCAATATAACTAATCTAGTGATATAGTTGTTCTTCTAGATAAAGGGAAGACATACAACTCATTCTTTACATGGGATCGTATCTTCATCTACCTAAAGCAATAGAAAGTGAATGAATGAATCAATAGACAACTAATCTAGTTTGTAAGGGTAATGGAAAGGTTAGTTTCAACTACAGTACTTGTAGTTAGTTCTCTCCTATGTTTGAGGAAATGGATATCATAATGGAACACTCTAAATAGCAATCTAACTAATCTAGTGATCTAGTTGTTGTTCTAGATAAAGGGATGACATACAACTCATTCTTTACATGGGATCGTATCTTCATCTACCTAAAGCAATAGAAAGTGAATGAATGAATCAATAGACAACTAATCTAGTTTGTAAGGGTAATGGAAAGGTTAGTTTCAGCTATAGTACTTGTAATTAGTTCTCTCCTATGTTTGCAGAAAGGGATATCATAACGGAACACTCTATATAGAAATCTAACTAATCAAGTGATCTAGTTGTTGTTCTAGATAAAGAGAAGATATACAACTCATTCTTTACATGGGATTGTATCTTTCATCTACCTAAATCAATAGAAAGTGAATGAATGAATCAATAGACAACTAATCTAGTTTGTAAGGGTAATGGAAAGGTTAGTTTCAGCTATAATACTTGTAGTTAGTTCTCTCCTATGTTTGAGGAAAGGGATATCATAATGGAACACTCTAAATAAGCAATCTAACTAATCTAGTGATCTAGTTGTTGTTCTAGATAAAGGAAAGACATATAACTCATTCTTTACATGGGATTGTATCTTTCATCTACCTAAAGCAATTGAAAGTGAATGAATGAATCAATAGAAATCTAATCTAGTTTGTAAGTGTAATGGAAAGGTTAGTTTCATCTATAGTACTTGTAGTTAGTTCTCTCCTATGTTTGAGGAAAGGGATATCATAATGGAACACTCTAAATAGCAATATAACTAATCTAGTGATATAGTTGTTCTTCTAGATAAAGGGAAGACATACAACTCATTCTTTACATGGGATCGTATCTTCATCTACCTAAAGCAATAGAAAGTGAATGAATGAATCAATAGACAACTAATCTAGTTTGTAAGGGTAATGGAAAGGTTAGTTTCAACTACAGTACTTGTAGTTAGTTCTCTCCTATGTTTGAGGAAATGGATATCATAATGGAACACTCTAAATAGCAATCTAACTAATCTAGTGATCTAGTTGTTGTTCTAGATAAAGGGATGACATACAACTCATTCTTTACATGGGATCGTATCTTCATCTACCTAAAGCAATAGAAAGTGAATGAATGAATCAATAGACAACTAATCTAGTTTGTAAGGGTAATGGAAAGGTTAGTTTCAGCTATAGTACTTGTAATTAGTTCTCTCCTATGTTTGCAGAAAGGGATATCATAACGGAACACTCTATATAGAAATCTAACTAATCAAGTGATCTAGTTGTTGTTCTAGATAAAGAGAAGATATACAACTCATTCTTTACATGGGATTGTATCTTTCATCTACCTAAATCAATAGAAAGTGAATGAATGAATCAATAGACAACTAATCTAGTTTGTAAGGGTAATGGAAAGGTTAGTTTCAGCTATAATACTTGTAGTTAGTTCTCTCCTATGTTTGAGGAAAGGGATATCATAATGGAACACTCTAAATAAGCAATCTAACTAATCTAGTGATCTAGTTGTTGTTCTAGATAAAGGAAAGACATATAACTCATTCTTTACATGGGATTGTATCTTTCATCTACCTAAAGCAATTGAAAGTGATGAATGAATCAATAGAAATCTAATCTAGTTTGTAAGTGTAATGGAAAGGTTAGTTTCATCTATAGTACTTGTAGTTAGTTCTCTCCTATGTTTGAGGAAAGGGATATCATAATGGAACACTCTAAATAGCAATATAACTAATCTAGTGATATAGTTGTTCTTCTAGATAAAGGGAAGACATACAACTCATTCTTTACATGGGATCGTATCTTCATCTACCTAAAGCAATAGAAAGTGAATGAATGAATCAATAGACAACTAATCTAGTTTGTAAGGGTAATGGAAAGGTTAGTTTCAACTACAGTACTTGTAGTTAGTTCTCTCCTATGTTTGAGGAAATGGATATCATAATGGAACACTCTAAATAGCAATCTAACTAATCTAGTGATCTAGTTGTTGTTCTAGATAAAGGGAAGACATACAACTCATTCTTTACATGGGATTGTATCTTTCATCTACCTAAAGCAATAGAAAGTGAATGAATGAATCAATAGACAACTAATCTAGTTTGTAAGGTAATGGAAAGGTTAATTTCAACTACAGTACTTGTAGTTAGTTCTCTCCTATGTTTGAGGAAATGGATATCATAATGGAACACTCTAAATAGCAATCTAACTAATCTAGTGATCTAGTTGTTTTTCTATACATACAACTCATTCTTTATATGGCATTGTATCTTTCATCTACATAAAGCAATCGAAAGTGGATGAATGAATCATCTAGTTAGTAAGCACAATAGATAGGTTAGTATTAATGGACTGTTTAACTTGCTCATTAAGGAAGCAAGGGAACTTCTTATTTGATTGTGTATATAACTCTAGTACTTGTAGTTAGTTCTCTCCTATGTTTGCGGAAAGGGATATCATAACGGAACACTCTATATAGCAATCTAACTAATCAAGTGATCTAGTTGTTGTTCTAGATAAAGGGAAGACATACAACTCATTCTTTAGATGGGATTGTATCTTTCATCTACCTAAAGCAATAGAAAGTGAATGAATGAATCAATAGACAACTAATCTAGTTTGTAAGGGTAATGCAAAGGTTAGTTTCAGCTATAGTACTTGTAGTTAGTTCTCTCCTATGTTTGAGGAAAGGGATATCATAATGGAACACTCTAAATAGCAATCTAATTAATCTAGTGATCTAGTTGTTGTTCTAGATAAAGGGAAGACATATAACTCGTTCTTTACATGGGATTGTATCTTTCATCTACCTAAACAATAGAAAGTGAATGAATGAATCAATAGAAAACTAATCAAGTTTGTAAGGGTAATGGAAAGGTTAGTTTCAACTACAGTACTTGTAGTTAGTTCTCTCCTATGTTTGAGGAAATGGATATCATAATGGAACACTCTAAATAGCAATCTAACTAATCTAGTGACCTAGTTGTTGTTCTATACATACAACTCATTCTTTACATGGCATTGTATCTTTCATCTACATAAAGCAATAGAAAGTGGATGAATGAATCATCTAGTTAGTAAGCACAATAGATAGGTTAGTTTTAATGGACTCTTTAAGTTGCTCATTAAGGAAGAAAGGGAACTTCTTATTTGATTGTGTATATACTCTAGTACTTGTAATTAGTTCTCTCCTATGTTTGCAGAAATGGATATCATAACGGAACACTCTATATAGCAATCTAACTAATCAAGTGATCTAGTTGTTGATCTAGATAAAGGGAAGACATACAACTCATTCTTTACATGGGATTGTATCTTTCATCTACCTAAATCAATAGAAAGTGAATGAATGAATCAATAGACAACTAATCTAGTTTGTAAGGGTAATGGAAACGTTAGTTTCAGCTATAGTACTTGTAGTTAGTTCTCTCCTATGTTTGAGGAAAGGGATATCATAATGGAACACTCTAAATAGCAATCTAACTAATCTAGTGATCTAGTTGTTGTTCTAGGTAAAGGGAAGACATATAACTCATTCTTTACATGGGATTGTATCTTTCATCTACCTAAAGCAATAGAAAGTGAATGAATGAATCAATAGAAAACTAATCTAGTTTGTAAGTGTAATGGAAAGGTTAGTTTCATCTATAGTACTTGTAGTTAGTTCTCTCCTATGTTTGAGGAAAGGGATATCACAATGGAACACTCTAAATAGCAATATAACTAATCTAGTGATATAGTTGTTCTTCTAGATAAAGGGAAGACATACAACTCATTCTTTACATGGGATCGTATCTTCATCTACCTAAAGCAATAGAAAGTGAATGAATGAATCAATAGACAACTAATCTGTAACGGTACCGGTTTTGAAAACAAAATCTTTTCTTGAAAAAGGAAATTCGAAAATACTTCAATAACAACGGTCGGCAATAAATGCCCAAAATAAACTTTGACGCTAACAATAACAAACAATATTCAATGACAACTCAAGTTCGAAAAGACAACGAATGAAGACAAATAAAGTGTTCTTCTTATTTTGAAAAGAAACCCGTGACACCCCAGACCCTTTTCTCAGCCGCTGGCTTCCTAGTCACGCACATCCTCAGCAGCATCTGGAAGGAAGGAATTTTGGAAAAACAAAAGAGTGTGAGATAAAGGATCTCAGTGAGGTTCTAAGTTAAACAGAAAGTAAAACAGTTTAAAAACAAAATCCTTTTCAGAAAAACGAGCAAACAGAACAAAGCACATATAACAGATTAACAGAACAGAAACGTTGTAGACCGTTGGTGCAGCCCGCCTTATTGCTCCTACTCCCAGAATGCCCTTATAACTCCCTCCAGAGGATGCATAACTCCGGACAGAAACAGAAACCCCCGTGTACTTTGGGGAAACAGATCCTACGACCCTAATAGACCTCAGCGACTTCTGCCTCGCGCCTAAAAGGGAATAGACTAGGCCACGATCAAGCAAACCCGATAGTCCTCTACTACCCAAGCCTACCTAACCATAACCTAATCGACCGGTCACACAGAAACAGAACAGATACAGAACAACAGATACAAATTAATTAACACCGAGAGGTGTTCCTGCAGAAAGGTCAGTACAGAACAGAGTAGCAATAAACAGAAATCCAAAAGTCATACTTAGGACTTATACTTTTACGCGGAAGCATACAATATACAGTATACAGTAATAGGTACAAACAGTCACGTAGCCTTCCAGTTTTTCGCAAATAATAGGTTTAGGGGTGAACACTCACCTTAGCTTGCGAGCAAACGACCTTCAACAAGAAATGAGCTTACGGGTTTACGGACAACGGAGAACCTAACCAGAAAGTACTAACACAATTTAGAAGTCGAACGGACGGAAGGAAAAAGGTTGAAAAAGAAATGGTAAAGTCGGGGTTCGAACTCGGGACCTCTAAGTTAGTCAAGCAAGGACCTAACCAACTAGGCTAGCAAGTCAAGTCATACTAATTTACAAAACAGAAACTAAGTTTAAAACATTTTCAGAAACTCTTTCGATTTTCAGATTCTGGAAATTACCAAAATACCCTCAGTGGTAAATTGCAAGAAAACCCATTTCGAAAACCGACAGATCAAACAAACCAGAAGTTCCAACACTTAACAGTCTTCTCAAAACAACAAGGTTTACGATATAAGCCTACTGTCAGTCAACTACGGTCAAAAGTAAAACTGCAAAAAGGTCCTTTAGGTTTTAAAGTTTCCCAAATCAGTCCACAAGAATCCAAAACATAACATCAAGGTCCAAAAGTCCTTTCGAGGTCAAACAGGAAATCAAAGTCAACATTCGAGGTCAAAAGATCACAAGTCCAGCAAACAGTAACTAAACTAACAACCTAAGTCCCGGTTCTCGGTTCGAAATAAATCACAATGTCAGATCGAACAGGGGTAAAATTGTCCAAGGGTAAAAATGTCCAAATCAGAATACGAGTACGAGTCTAAAACCGAGAGCAGTAGCAAAGAAACGAAATTTACCTTCGAATCGAACTAAAAGGTTGAACAAATCTGCAATTGAATAAATCGAAACGAAAAAGAGAATTAAACCAGATTCGAATCGAAATCGTAATCAAACTCGAATTCGAAACCGAAAGATCAGAAGGAATCGAAAGCTCTTACCGATCGAAGCAGAAAAGAACCGGCAAGGTCGGATCGGTTCGCGTCGAGCGAACCGGAGTGGCGTACGGGAACGGAGCGAAGGCGGAAGGAATCGACGCGGCGGACCGGGGCCGAGACAGAGAAGAACAGAGCAGGGGCGCGGCACGGACGGAACTCGGACGGGACTGAAACGGCGGCGGCGCGGCACGCGGACCGGCGAGGCGCGGTGCGAAACAAACACGGCGGCGCGCGCGGTCGATTCGAACGGACGAATCGATCGATCGATCGGTAGGCAGCGGCGACGGACGGCAGTGGCGCGGCTGAAACGAGACGGAGAACGGCGCGGCGGATCGGAGCAATCAGCGGCGGCGGCGGCGGCAAGTGGTGATGATGCGGTTGAGGATGATGAAAAACGATGATGATGAATGGATCTGATGAAGATGATGGAGCGTGAGAGAGAGAGAGAGAAAAAGAAATTTTCTTTCTTTGCTAAATGGAAAAACGGCTGGGGAAAAGAGTGGGGTGGAGAAGACTCTGACTAGGGTTAGGGTTAACTAGATTGGGCCGGTCAACAGGCCAATTGACTGGGCTCGGAAATGGGCCAAACGAAAGGCTAGCAGATCGATTACTCCAGCTTGATCCAAACGAAACGAAACGAACTAACTTACGCGGAAATAATTAACTAATTATCGAATAAATAATTTACTCTGATAATTAATTAACTAAAATAAATAATTAAATAATAAAATAATAATTAAATAATTAAATAAATAAATAAAAAAAACGGGGTGTTACACTCTTCCCCCCTTAAAAGAATTTGGTCCCCAAATTCGCACCTGAAAAGTTGAAGAGCTCGGGATACTGCCGGCGCATGTCATCCTCGCTTTCCCAGGTTGCCTCCTCATACTGATGATTTCTCCACAACACCTTTACTTGCTTGATTTGTCGATTACGGAGCCGTTGTACCTTCTGGTCAAGAATACGAACCGGTTGCTCCATATAGGACAAATCCTCCTCAATGGTCACTTCCTCGGGCTGGATCACGTGCGACGGATCCGGATAATACTTCTTTAGTTGAGATACATGGAATACATTATGAATTCCAGTAATAGTAGTGGGCAGTTGCAACCGATAAGCTACAATGCCAACTCTCTCAATGATCTCGTATGGACCCACATATCGAGGGTTCAGCTTAGCTCGACGACCCATACGAACAATTCCCTTTCTCGGAGATAGCTTGAGAAAGACAAAATCACCCACTTCAAATTCCAAATCTCGTCTGCGGTTATCGGCGTAACTCTTCTGTCGACTCTGAGCAGTTCTCAAACGGTCACGGATAAGTCTAACCTTTTCCAAGGTTTCTTGTATCATCTCGTTGAGAGACCTCTCTCCAGCTACTGGTGTAGAAACTCGGTCCTCCAAATCCCAATACAGTGGTGATCTACACTTCCGACCATACAGTGCCTCGAACGGTGCCATACCAATCGATGCTTGATAACTGTTGTTATAAGCATACTCCACTAATGGCAAATGCTGTGCCCAGCTTCCTTGGTGATCTAGCACACACAATCGCAATAGATCTTCCAAAGTTTGAATGGTCCTTTCGGATTGACCATCTGTCTGCGGATGTGCTGCGGTACTAAAATTCAACTTAGTACCTAAGACTTCATGTACTTGCTTCCAAAATCTCGAGACGAACTTTGGATCTCTATCCGAGACAATGCTCACTGGGGTGCCGTGAAGCCTAATTATCTCGTCGCGGTAGACTTCGGCTAACTTCTCGGATGTGTAGGTGGTTTTAACGGGTAGAAAATGTGCCGATTTTGTCAATCTATCGACAATAACCCAAACACTATCAAAACCACCCCTAGCTACCGGTAGACCGGTCACAAAGTCCATAGTGATCATCTCCCATTTCCACTGTGGAATCTCGAGTGGCTGTAGTAAACCTCCCGGTTTCTGGTGCTCAGCCTTCACTTGCTGGCAGACCCAGCAACTTTGCACAAACTGTGCAACATCTCGTTTCATATAGGTCCACCAGTAAACCTTCTTCAAATCCTCGTACATCTTGTTTCCTCCAAGATGCATCGAATACTTAGACTTATGAGCTTCCTCCAAAATTAATCGTCTAAGCTCTTCATCAGAAGGCACACACAATCTTCCTTGAAACCTTAGAGCTCCATTCTCATCAATAGAGAATTTCACATTTTGAGGCTCAGTAATATGTGCCTTGATATCCTGGAGCTCCTCGTCATGTTCTTGAGTCTCAAGAATCTTTCCTGCCAACTCATATCTCAAAGTGATATTGGCGAACATACACGACAATCTGGATACTTCGAGATTAGACACGTGTACCCTACGACTTAAGGCATCGGCGACCACATTGGCCTTACCAGGATGGTATCGAATGGTACAGGTGTAATCGCCCAGAAACTCCATCCATCGTCGTTGTCTCATGTTCAACTCCTTTTGGGTAAACACGTACTTCAAGCTCTTATGATCCGTGAGGATAGTGAACTCAGGACCATAAAGATAGTGTCTCCACTTTCCCAACGCAAAGACTATAGCAGCTAGCTCAAGGTCATGGGTTGGGTAATTTCTTTCATATGGCTTCAGTTTTCTCGAAGCATATGCGATCACCTTTTCTCGTTGCATCAGTACACAACCCAAACCTTCCTTTGAAGCATCGGTGTAGACTATAAAGTCGTTGGTTCCCTCGGGAAGAGCTAGTATCGGGGCGGTGGTCAGCCTCTTCTTCAGCTCCTCGAAGCTTTCCTGACACTTGTCACTCCATACGAACTTGGGATTTTTCCCTGTTAAAGAGGACAAGGGTCCAGCTATCTTCGAATAATCCTTCACAAAACGGCGATAGTAACCAGCCAAACCAAGAAAACTTCTCACTTCAGTGACAGATTCAGGTCTCTTCCAATTGACTATGGACTCAATCTTCGACGGGTCAACCTCCAAACCTTCTCCAGAAATAATGTGGCCTAAGAAGGCTACCTTATCTAGCCAAAATTCACACTTGCTGAATTTGGCATACAATTTGTTGTTCTGAAGAGTTTCCAAGACAATTCGAAGATGTTTCTCATGATCCTCTTCAGATTTTGAGTAAACGAGAATGTCATCGATGAAAACAACAACAAACTGATCTAGATACGGCTGAAAAACTCGGTGCATCAAATCCATGAACACAGCCGGGGCATTCGTAAGGCCAAAAGGCATCACTACGAACTCGTAATGCCCATACCTCGAGTTTAGGGCAGTCTTAGGTATGTCTTCTTCCCTTACCCTAACTTGATAATAGCCTTGTCGCAAATCAAGCTTTGAGTAAACCTTCGAACCTTCCAATTGATCGAAAAGTTCCTCAATACGGGGCAGGGGGTACTTGTTTTTGACAGTGACTTGATTCAAGCCTCGATAGTCGATGCACATCCTCATAGTACCATCCTTCTTCTTCACGAACAGAACCGGTGATCCCCAAGGTGACGAACTAGGTCTCACAAAACCATTATCCACCAGATCTTGCAGTTGAGTCTTCAGCTCCTTGAGCTCAGCAGGTGCCATCCTATACGGTGACTTTGATATTGGTGCAGTGCCAGGTACCAGATCAATGCTAAACTCCACTTCTCGTTCAGGGGGTACGGAATCCAGCTTCTCAGGGAAAACACCCTTGAACTCCTTAACCACCCTGACTTCCTCGATTTTTGGCTGATCTTTGGGTTTATTGATCAGATATGCCAAAAAGCAGGTAGCACCCTTCACGTATAGCCTCCTAGCTTCCATGGCAGACAGTAGAAACTTCTCATCCTTTCTCTTATCTCCTTTCCATACGACTTTCTCCTCTCCAGGTTTTCCCAGGGATATGGCCTTGGTTCGACAATCCAGTTGCGCGTAGTGCTCGGACAGCCAATCCATACCCAGAATGACATCGTAGGTCGATAGAGGTAGAAATATTAGGTCAGCAGGGAAAGTTCTTCCTAGGATGGAAATCTCACATCGCTCGACGAACTTCTTAGTGATTAGACTAGCTCCCAAAGGTGTACATACTTCTAAAGCGTAGGGTAATACTTTGTATGGTAAAGCGAGTGATTCAGCAAATACTTCAGTAATAAATGAATGTGTAGCACCAGGATCAAATAAAGCTTTAGAAGAAGTTTGAGCGATCAGTAGCGTACCTTCAACCACATTTGCGGTGTCAGGAACTTCATGACCGCCTATGCTGAAAACTCGGGGCTTCGCCATAGGACCCTTTCCATCATTTCTCGGAGCATAGTCTCCCGATCTTCCTCCCTTGACAATGGCATGATGGTTCGGACAGTGGCTAATCTTGTGATCCTTACTCCCACAAGCCAAGCATAAACCCTGTCTTTTCCAGCAGTTGTGCTCATCGTGGTTGACTCCTCCACAGTAGTTGCAGTTCTTCCTTGCCTGGGATGACTGCCCAGACCCTCCAGTAGTGTTGCGAGAACGGTTGTCATGCTGAGTACGGGAATACTTCGACGGTGGTGCCTGATATCCAGATTGATATCCTCCTCGATTCTCCCTCTTATAACTAGATTGGCTTCCTCCTCCATGGCTCCCAGAAGAACTAGAGTAGCTCCTCTTGCTCGAGTATGGCTTATCAGCCATCTTAATCTCCTTGAGACCACTCTCTACCTCGGAGGCGAGTTCAACAGCCTTGAGATAGGTAGGCATATTGGTCCCAAATAGACTGTACCGGATCTCAGAGTTGAGTCCCTTCACAAAGTGACGAACCTTCTCTCGTTCATCATCCTGGAAATGCGGCACGTATTTCAGTAATCGGGTAAACTCCGAGTCATAGTCGGCAACATCCATGTTTCCTTGCACCAAAGCTTGAAATTCGTCTCTCCGGTTCTCGCGAACCAGGCGAGGCACGTACTTGTCCATGAAGTCCTTGGTGAAATTCTCCCAGGTACGAGCAACTCCCTCTTGTCTCCATCTCGCATTCACAGTTCTCCACCAGTTCCTGGCGGCTCCCACGAACTGGAAAGCAGCAAGCTCGATCTTCCTCTCGTCTGGATAGTGCAGGATCGAGAATAAGTTCTCCATGCCTTCGATCCAGAGCTCAGCCTTACGGGGATCTGGTGTTCCCTCGAACCTCTCGGGATGGAATCGAGTGAATCGCTCCGCAGCTTGATCGATGGTCTGGATCGGCGGTGGTGACGGAGGCTGAACAGGTGGTGCTGGTGCTCCAGCGCGGCGAATGGTTTCGCTGAAATTCCCCAGAGCAGCGATGATACGGTCCACTTGGTCTCCATTTTCAGCGTGCTGATCGTCTCCACTCCCATTGCTGCTGGCACCACGAGTGTTTCTGCGACTCATTCTAACAAAGGGCACTACTTAGCAGTTGATTTAACAACCTCGAATCTCTAACTTAGAGAAGAGCAGAAAACAAAGAACTAAGGCCAGTACTTAATCTTCTACAACAGGTATAAACTGAGCAGTGAAGAAGAAAACATGCCTTGAACTTTAAAACAAAAAGCAAAAACAAGAAAACAACGAAGTCTCAAAACAGTCAAGCATGCAATAAAACACAAAGAAAACGGTCTCTACTCGTCTTAGCGAGGAAAACAGAAAACCACAGAGTCAAATAAACGGAAAAGCATAAGCAGTCTCAGTCGGCTGAACTAAAAGAAAAACTCGCTTGGCAGAAACAAAGAAGTTCGGTACGAGTTCGAAAAGGCAACTATCCTAGTAACCGTCCTCGCTATCCTCCTCGGAACGTCTCTCGGGCACGTGAGCATCTCCTCCTTCTCCCTCAGAGGAGTCCTCCTCGGGATCTTCTTCGGATTCTTCTTCGTCTTCACTCTTTCCTCTACGGGATGGTCCGCAACCCTCGGGAAACGTCCTCCGAGCCTTCCTCCTGGGAATCCGGTTGCCAACATTGGATGCGGTTAACGTAACAAAGCCAGAGTGCTCCTTCGCGGCGCGTAAGGCTGTCTTCAGAAATCCGATCTCAGCTTCCTTCGTTGCTATCACATCCCGAAGCTTAAAGTTCTCCAGCCAGTAGTGATCACGTTCATGCACGACTCTATCCATCACGAATCCAGGGTAAACGCCAACAACAGGAACGGAGGTATACGGGTTGAATTCTCCTTCGACTAGACGATAACGAATAACCCTCTTCTCAGAACTCATACCTATCTGTAAGCACACGCGTAGTTAACTAGTTAATATCTACGTCAGAATCAAACAACCACGGAAGGTCAACGGTTTCAGAACGGGTCAAAGGTAGTCAGAAACAGAACAGAGAAGATGAAGAGACGGTTCAGGGTTAGTACGTAAGACTCGAATCAGAAAAACAACAGAAAATACAAGACCTAACCAGCGACTCGGACCCTCACACACACCCCAAAGGTCAAAAGATCCTATCCTAGCAAGCTCGAGTTTGAACTCAAGCTCTGATACCAACTGTAACGGTACCGGTTTTGAAAACAAAATCTTTTCTTGAAAAAGGAAATTCGAAAATACTTCAATAACAACGGTCGGCAATAAATGCCCAAAATAAACTTTGACGCTAACAATAACAAACAATATTCAATGACAACTCAAGTTCGAAAAGACAACGAATGAAGACAAATAAAGTGTTCTTCTTATTTTGAAAAGAAACCCGTGACACCCCAGACCCTTTTCTCAGCCGCTGGCTTCCTAGTCACGCACATCCTCAGCAGCATCTGGAAGGAAGGAATTTTGGAAAAACAAAAGAGTGTGAGATAAAGGATCTCAGTGAGGTTCTAAGTTAAACAGAAAGTAAAACAGTTTAAAAACAAAATCCTTTTCAGAAAAACGAGCAAACAGAACAAAGCACATATAACAGATTAACAGAACAGAAACGTTGTAGACCGTTGGTGCAGCCCGCCTTATTGCTCCTACTCCCAGAATGCCCTTATAACTCCCTCCAGAGGATGCATAACTCCGGACAGAAACAGAAACCCCCGTGTACTTTGGGGAAACAGATCCTACGACCCTAATAGACCTCAGCGACTTCTGCCTCGCGCCTAAAAGGGAATAGACTAGGCCACGATCAAGCAAACCCGATAGTCCTCTACTACCCAAGCCTACCTAACCATAACCTAATCGACCGGTCACACAGAAACAGAACAGATACAGAACAACAGATACAAATTAATTAACACCGAGAGGTGTTCCTGCAGAAAGGTCAGTACAGAACAGAGTAGCAATAAACAGAAATCCAAAAGTCATACTTAGGACTTATACTTTTACGCGGAAGCATACAATATACAGTATACAGTAATAGGTACAAACAGTCACGTAGCCTTCCAGTTTTTCGCAAATAATAGGTTTAGGGGTGAACACTCACCTTAGCTTGCGAGCAAACGACCTTCAACAAGAAATGAGCTTACGGGTTTACGGACAACGGAGAACCTAACCAGAAAGTACTAACACAATTTAGAAGTCGAACGGACGGAAGGAAAAAGGTTGAAAAAGAAATGGTAAAGTCGGGGTTCGAACTCGGGACCTCTAAGTTAGTCAAGCAAGGACCTAACCAACTAGGCTAGCAAGTCAAGTCATACTAATTTACAAAACAGAAACTAAGTTTAAAACATTTTCAGAAACTCTTTCGATTTTCAGATTCTGGAAATTACCAAAATACCCTCAGTGGTAAATTGCAAGAAAACCCATTTCGAAAACCGACAGATCAAACAAACCAGAAGTTCCAACACTTAACAGTCTTCTCAAAACAACAAGGTTTACGATATAAGCCTACTGTCAGTCAACTACGGTCAAAAGTAAAACTGCAAAAAGGTCCTTTAGGTTTTAAAGTTTCCCAAATCAGTCCACAAGAATCCAAAACATAACATCAAGGTCCAAAAGTCCTTTCGAGGTCAAACAGGAAATCAAAGTCAACATTCGAGGTCAAAAGATCACAAGTCCAGCAAACAGTAACTAAACTAACAACCTAAGTCCCGGTTCTCGGTTCGAAATAAATCACAATGTCAGATCGAACAGGGGTAAAATTGTCCAAGGGTAAAAATGTCCAAATCAGAATACGAGTACGAGTCTAAAACCGAGAGCAGTAGCAAAGAAACGAAATTTACCTTCGAATCGAACTAAAAGGTTGAACAAATCTGCAATTGAATAAATCGAAACGAAAAAGAGAATTAAACCAGATTCGAATCGAAATCGTAATCAAACTCGAATTCGAAAC
>CM051458.1:25661458-25683066 GCA_028274465.1 Plantago ovata
AAAGGGAAGACATATAACTCATTCTTACATGGGATTGTATCTTCATCTACCTAAAGCAATAGAAAGTGAATGAATGAATCAATAGACAACTAATCTAGTTTCGTAAGGGTAATGGAAAGGTTAGTTTCATCTATAGTACTTGTAGTTAGTTCTCTCCTATGTTTGAGGAAAGGGATATCATAATGGAACACTCTAAATAGCAATCTAACTAATCTAGTGATCTAGTTGTTGTTCTAGATAAGGGAAGACATACAACTCATTCTTTACATGGGATCGTATCTTCATCTACCTAAAGCAATAGAAAGTGAATGAATGAATCAATAGACAACTAATCTAGTTTGTAAGGATAATGGAAAGGTTAGTTTCAACTACATTACTTGTAGTTAGTTCTCTCCTATGTTTGAGGAAATGGATATCATAATGGAACACTCTAAATAGCAATCTAACTAATCTAGTGATCTAGTTGTTGTTCTAGATAAAGGGATGACATACAACTCATTCTTTACATGGGATCGTATCTTCATCTACCTAAAGCAATAGAAAGTGAATGAATGAATCAATAGACAACTAATCTAGTTTGTAAGGGTAATGGAAAGGTTAGTTTCAACTACATTACTTGTAGTTATTCTCTCCTATGTTGAGGAAATGGATATCATAATGGAACACTCTAAATAGCAATCTAACTAATCTAGTGATCTAGTTGTTGTTCTATACATACAACTCAATCTTTACATGGCATTGTATCTTTCATCTACATAAAGCAATAGACAGTGGATGAATGAATCATCTAGTTATTAAGCACAATAGATAGGTTAGTATTAATGGAAACTTTAACTTGCTCATTAAGGAAGCAAGGGAACTTCTTATTTAATTGTGTATATAACTCTAGTACTTGTAGTTAGTTCTCTCCTATGTTTGCGGAAAGGGATATCATACGGAACACTCTATATAGCAATCTAACTAATCAAGTGATCTATTTGTTGTTCTAGATAAAGGGAAGACATACAACTCATTCTTTAGATGGGATATCTTTCATCTACCTAAAGCAATAGAAAGTGAATGAATGAATCAATAGACAACTAATCTAGTTTGTAAGGGTAATGGAAAGGTTAGTTTCAGCTATAGTACTTGTAGTTAGTTCTCTCCTATGTTTGAGGAAAGGGATATCATAACGGAACACTCTAAATAGCAATCTAACTAATCTAGTGATCTAGTTGTTATTCTAGACAAAGGGAAGACATATAACTCATTCTTTACATGGGATTGTATATTTCATCTACCTAAAGCAATAGAAAGTGAATGAATGAATCAATAGAAAAACTAATCTAGTTCGTAAGGGTAATGGAAAGGTTAGTTTCATCTATAGTACTTGTAGTTAGTTCTCTCCTATGTTTGAGGAAAGGGATATCATAATGGAACACTCTAAATAGCAATATAACTAATCTAGTGATCTAGTTGTTGTTCTAGATAAAGGGAAGACATACAACTCATTCTTTACATGGGATCGTATCTTCATCTACCTAAAGCAATAGAAAGTGAATGAATGAATCAATAGACAACTAATCTAGTTTGTAAGGTAATGGAAAGGTTAGTTTCAACTACATTACTTGTAGTTATTTCTCTCCTATGTTTGAGGAAATGGATATCATAATGGAACACTCTAAATAGCAATCTAACTAATCTAGTGATCTAGTTGTTGTTCTATACATACAACTCAATCTTTACATGGCATTGTATCTTTCATCTACATAAAGCAATAGACAGTGGATGAATGAATCATCTAGTTATTAAGCACAATAGATAGGTTAGTATTAATGGAAACTTTAACTTGCTCATTAAGGAAGCAAGGGAACTTCTTATTTAATTGTGTATATAACTCTAGTACTTGTAGTTAGTTCTCTCCTATGTTTGCGGAAAGGGATATCATAACGGAACACTCTATATAGCAATCTAACTAATCAAGTGATCTATTTGTTGTTCTAGATAAAGGGAAGACATACAACTCATTCTTTAGATGGGATGTATCTTTCATCTACCTAAAGCAATAGAAAGTGAATGAATGAATCAATAGACAACTAATCTAGTTTGTAAGGGTAATGGAAAGGTTAGTTTCAGCTATAGTACTTGTAGTTAGTTCTCTCCTATGTTTGAGGAAAGGGATATCATAACGGAACACTCTAAATAGCAATCTAACTAATCTAGTGATCTAGTTGTTATTCTAGACAAAGGGAAGACATATAACTCATTCTTTACATGGGATTGTATCTTTCATCTACCTAAAGCAATAGAAAGTGAATGAATGAATCAATAGACAACTAATCTAGTTTGTAAGGGTAATGGAAAGGTTAGTTTCAGCTATAGTACTTGTAGTTAGTTCTCTCCTATGTTTGAGGAAAGGGATATCATAATGGAACACTCTAAATAGCAATCTAACTAATCTAGTGATCTAGTTGTTGTTCTAGATAAAGGGAAGACATACAACTCATTCTTTACATGGGATTGTATCTTCATCTACCTAAAGCAATAGAAAGTGAATGAATGAATCAATAGACAACTAATCTAGTTTGTAAGGGTAATGGAAAGGTTAGTTTCAACTACAGTACTTGTAGTTAGTTCTCTCCTATGTTTGAGGAAATGGATATCATAATGGAACACTCTAAATAGCAATCTAACTAATCTAGTGATCTAGTTGTTTTTCTATACATACAACTCATTCTTTACATGGCATTGTATCTTTCATCTACATAAAGCAATAGAAAGTGGATGAATGAATCATCTAGTTAGTAAGCACAATAGATAGGTTAGTATTAATGGACACTTTAACTTGCTCATTAAGGAAGCAAGGGAACTTCTTATTTAATTGTGTATATAACTCTAGTACTTGTAGTTAGTTCTCTCCTATGTTTGCGGAAAGGGATATCATAACGGAACACTCTATATAGCAATCTAACTAATCAAGTGATCTATTTGTTGTTCTAGATAAAGGGAAGACATACAACTCATTCTTTAGATGGGATATCTTTCATCTACCTAAAGCAATAGAAAGTGAATGAATGAATCAATAGACAACTAATCTAGTTTGTAAGGGTAATGGAAAGGTTAGTTTCAGCTATAGTACTTGTAGTTAGTTCTCTCCTATGTTTGAGGAAAGGGATATCATAACGGAACACTCTAAATAGCAATCTAACTAATCTAGTGATCTAGTTGTTATTCTAGACAAAGGGAAGACATATAACTCATTCTTTACATGGGATTGTATATTTCATCTACCTAAAGCAATAGAAAGTGAATGAATGAATCAATAGACAACTAATCTAGTTTGTAAGGGTAATGGAAAGGTTAGTTTCATCTATAGTACTTGTAGTTAGTTCTCTCCTATGTTTGAGGAAAGGGATATCATAATGGAACACTCTAAATAGCAATATAACTAATCTAGTGATCTAGTTGTTGTTCTAGATAAAGGGAAGACATACACTCATTCTTTACATGGGATCGTATCTTCATCTACCTAAAGCAATAGAAAGTGAATGAATGAATCAATAGACAACTAATCTAGTTTGTAAGGGTAATGGAAAGGTTAGTTTCAACTACATTACTTGTAGTTAGTTCTCTCCTATGTTTGAGGAAATGGATATCATAATGGAACACTCTAAATAGCAATCTAACTAATCTAGTGATCTAGTTGTTGTTCTAGATAAAGGGAAGACATACAACTCATTCTTTACATGGGATTGTATCTTCATCTACCTAAGCATAGAAAGTGAATGAATGAATCAATAGACAACTAATCTAGTTTGTAAGGGTAATGGAAAGGTTAGTTTCAACTACAGTACTTGTAGTTAGTTCTCTCCTATGTTTGAGGAAATGGATATCATAATGGAACATTCTAAATAGCAATCTAACTAATCTAGTGATCTTGTTGTTTTTCTATACATACAACTTATTCTTTACATGGCATTGTATCTTTCATCTACATAACGCAATAGAAAGTGGATGAATGAATCATCTAGTTAGTAAGCACAATAGATAGGTTAGTATTAATGGACACTTTAACTTGCTCATTAAGTAAGCAAGGGAACTTCTTATTTAATTGTGTATATAACTCTAGTACTTGTAGTTAGTTCTCTCCTATGTTTGCGGAAAGGGATATCATAACGGAACACTCTATATAGCAATCTAACTAATCAAGTGATCTATTTGTTGTTCTAGATAAAGGGAAGACATACAACTCATTCTTTAGATGGGATGTATCTTTCATCTACCTAAAGCAATAGAAAGTGAATGAATGAATCAATAGACAACTAATCTAGTTTGTAAGGGTAATGGAAAGGTTAGTTTCAGCTATAGTACTTGTAGTTAGTTCTCTCCTATGTTTGAGGAAAGGGATATCATAACGGAACACTCTAAATAGCAATCTAACTAATCTAGTGATCTAGTTGTTATTCTAGACAAAGGGAAGACATATAACTCATTCTTTACATGGGATTGTATATTTCATCTACCTAAAGCAATAGAAAGTGAATGAATGAATCAATAGAAAACTAATCTAGTTCGTAAGGGTAATGGAAAGGTTAGTTTCATCTATAGTACTTGTAGTTAGTTCTCTCCTATGTTTGAGGAAAGGGATATCATAATGGAACACTCTAAATAGCAATATAACTAATCTAGTGATCTAGCTGTTGTTCTAGATAAAGGGAAGACATACAACTCATTCTTTACATGGGATCGTATCTTCATCTACCTAAAGCAATAGAAAGTGAATGAATGAATCAATAGACAACTAATCTAGTTTGTAAGGGTAATGGAAAGGTTAGTTTCAACTACATTACTTGTAGTTATTTCTCTCCTATGTTTGAGGAAATGGATATCATAATGGAACACTCTAAATAGCAATCTAACTTATCTAGTGATCTAGTTGTTGTTCTATACATACAACTCAATCTTTACATGGCATTGTATCTTTCATCTACATAAAGCAATAGACAGTGGATGAATGAATCATCTAGTTATTAAGCACAATAGATAGGTTAGTATTAATGGAAACTTTAACTTGCTCATTAAGGAAGCAAGGGAACTTCTTATTTAATTGTGTATATAACTCTAGTACTTGTAGTTAGTTCTCTCCTATGTTTGCGGAAAGGGATATCATAGCGGAACACTCTATATAGCAATCTAACTAATCAAGTGATCTATTTGTTGTTCTAGATAAAGGGAAGACATACAACTCATTCTTTAGATGGGATATCTTTCATCTACCTAAAGCAATAGAAAGTGAATGAATGAATCAATAGACAACTAATCTAGTTTGTAAGGGTAATGGAAAGGTTAGTTTCAGCTATAGTACTTGTAGTTAGTTCTCTCCTATGTTTGAGGAAAGGGATATCATAACGGAACACTCTAAATAGCAATCTAACTAATCTAGTGATCTAGTTGTTATTCTAGACAAAGGGAAGACATATAACTCATTCTTTACATGGGATTGTATCTTTCATCTACCTAAAGCAATAGAAAGTGAATGAATGAATCAATAGAAAACTAATCTAGTTCGTAAGGGTAATGGAAAGGTTAGTTTCATCTATAGTACTTGTAGTTAGTTCTCTCCTATGTTTGAGGAAAGGGATATCATAATGGAACACTCTAAATAGCAATATAACTAATCTAGTGATCTAGTTGTTGTTCTAGATAAAGGGAAGACATACAACTCATTCTTTACATGGGATCGTATCTTCATCTACCTAAAGCAATAGAAAGTGAATGAATGAATCAATAGACAACTAATCTAGTTTGTAAGGATAATGGAAAGGTTAGTTTCAACTACATTACTTGTAGTTAGTTCTCTCCTATGTTTGAGGAAATGGATATCATAATGGAACACTCTAAATAGCAATCTAACTAATCTAGTGATCTAGTTGTTGTTTTAGATAAAGGGATGACATACAACTCATTCTTTACATGGGATCGTATCTTCATCTACCTAAAGCAATAGAAAGTGAATGAATGAATCAATAGACAACTAATCTAGTTTGTAAGGGTAATGGAAAGGTTAGTTTCAACTACATTACTTGTAGTTATTTCTCTCCTATGTTTGAGGAAATGGATATCATAATGGAACACTCTAAATAGCAATCTAACTAATCTAGTGATCTAGTTGTTGTTCGATACATACAACTCAATCTTTACATGGCATTGTATCTTTCATCTACATAAAGCAATAGACAGTGGATGAATGAATCATCTAGTTATTAAGCACAATAGATAGGTTAGTATTAATGGACACTTTAACTTGCTCATTAAGGAAGCAAGGGAACTTCTTATTTAATTGTGGATATAACTCTAGTACTTGTAGTTAGTTCTCTCCTATGTTTGCGGAAAGGGATATCATAACGGAACACTCTATATAGCAATCTAACTAATCAAGTGATCTATTTGTTGTTCTAGATAAAGGGAAGACATACAAATCATTCTTTAGATGGGATATCTTTCATCTACCTAAAGCAATAGAAAGTGAATGAATGAATCAATAGACAACTAATCTAGTTTGTAAGGGTAATGGAAAGGTTAGTTTCAGCTATAGTACTTGTAGTTAGTTCTCTCCTATGTTTGAGGAAAGGGATATCATAACGGAACACTCTAAATAGCAATCTAACTAATCTAGTGATCTAGTTGTTATTCTAGACAAAGGGAAGACATATAACTCATTCTTTACATGGGATTGTATATTTCATCTACCTAAAGCAATAGAAAGTGAATGAATGAATCAATAGACAACTAATCTAGTTTGTAAGGGTAATGGAAAGGTTAGTTTCAGCTATAGTACTTGTAGTTAGTTCTCTCCTATGTTTGAGGAAAGGGATATCATAATGGAACACTCTAACTAGCAATCTAACTAATCTAGTGATTTAGTTGTTGTTCTAGATAAAGGGAAGACATATAACTCATTCTTTACATGGGATTGTATCTTTCATCTACCTAAAGCAATAGAAAGTGAATGAATGAATCAATAGACAACTAATCTAGTTTGTAAGGGTAATGGAAAGGTTAATTTCAACTACAGTACTTGTAGTTAGTTCTCTCCTATGTTTGAGGAAATGGATATCATAATGGAACACTCTAAATAGCAATCTAACTAATCTAGTGATCTAGTTGTTTTTCTATACATACAACTCATTCTTTACATGGCATTGTATCTTTCATCTACATAAAGCAATAGCAAGTGGATGAATGAATCATCTAGTTAGTAAGCACAATAGATAGGTTAGTATTAATGGACACTTTAACTTGCTCATTAAGGAAGCAAGGGAACTTCTTATTTAATTGTGTATATAACTCTAGTACTTGTAGTTAGTTCTCTCCTATGTTTGCGGAAAGGGATATCATAACGGAACACTCTATATAGCAATCTAACTAATCAAGTGATCTATTTGTTGTTCTAGATAAAGGGAAGACATACAACTCATTCTTTAGATGGGATATCTTTCATCTACCTAAAGCAATAGAAAGTGAATGAATGAATCAATAGACAACTAATCTAGTTTGTAAGGGTAATGGAAAGTTTAGTTTCAGCTATAGTACTTGTAGTTAGTTCTCTCCTATGTTTGAGGAAAGGGATATCATAACGGAACACTCTAAATAGCAATCTAACTAATCTAGTGATCTAGTTGTTATTCTAGACAAAGGGAAGACATATAACTCATTCTTTACATGGGATTGTATATTTCATCTACCTAAAGCAATAGAAAGTGAATGAATGAATCAATAGAAAACTAATCTAGTTCGTAAGGGTAATGGAAAGGTTAGTTTCATCTATAGTACTTGTAGTTAGTTCTCTCCTATGTTTGAGGAAAGGGATATCATAATGGAACACTCTAAATAGCAATATAACTAATCTAGTGATCTAGTTGTTGTTCTAGATGAAGGGAAGACATACAACTCATTCTTTACATGGGATCGTATCTTCATCTACCTAAAGCAATAGAAAGTGAATGAATGAATCAATAGACAACTAATCTAGTTTGTAAGGATAATGGAAAGGTTAGTTTCAACTACATTACTTGTAGTTAGTTTTCTCCTATGTTTGAGGAAATGTATATCATAATGGAACACTCTAAATAGCAATCTAACTATTCTAGTGATCTAGTTGTTGTTCTAGATAAAGGGATGACATACAACTCATTCTTTACATGGGATCGTATCTTCATCTACCTAAAGCAATAGAAAGTGAATGAATGAATCAATAGACAACTAATCTAGTTTGTAAGGTTAATGGAAAGGTTAGTTTCAACTACATTACTTGTAGTTATTTCTCTCCTATGTTTAAGGAAATGGATATCATAATGGAACACTCTAAATAGCAATCTAACTAATCTAGTGATCTAGTTGTTGTTCGATACATACAACTCAATCTTTACATGGCATTGTATCTTTCATCTACATAAAGCAATAGACAGTGGATGAATGAATCATCTAGTTATTAAGCACAATAGATAGGTTAGTATTAATGGAAACTTTAACTTGCTCATTAAGGAAGCAAGGTAACTTCTTATTTAATTGTGTATATAACTCTAGTACTTGTAGTTAGTTCTCTCCTATGTTTGCGGAAAGGGATATCATAGCGGAACACTCTATATAGCAATCTAACTAATCAAGTGATCTATTTGTTGTTCTAGATAAAGGGAAGACATACAACTCATTCTCTAGATGGGATATCTTTCATCTACCTAAAGCAATAGAAAGTGAATGAATGAATCAATAGACAACTAATCTAGTTTGTAAGGGTAATGGAAAGGTTAGTTTCAGCTATAGTACTTGTAGTTACTTCTCTCCTATGTTTGAGGAAAGGGATATCATAACGGAACACTCTAAATAGCAATCTAACTAATCTAGTGATCTAGTTGTTATTCTAGACAAAGGGAAGACATATAACTCATTCTTTACATGGGATTGTATATTTCATCTACCTAAAGCAAGAGAAAGTGAATGAATGAATCAATAGAAAACTAATCTAGTTCGTAAGGGTAATGGAAAGGTTAGTTTCATCTATAGTACTTGTAGTTAGTTCTCTCCTATGTTTGAGGAAAGGGATATCATAATGGAACACTCTAAATAGCAATATAACTAATCTAGTGATCTAGTTGTTGTTCTAGATAAAGGGAAGACATACAACTCATTCTTTACATGGGATCGTATCTTCATCTACCTAAAGCAATAGAAAGTGAATGAATGAATCAATAGACAACTAATCTAGTTTGTAAGGATAATGGAAAGGTTAGTTTCAACTACATTACTTGTAGTTAGTTCTCTCCTATGTTTGAGGAAATGGATATCATAATGGAACACTCTAAATAGCAATCTAACTAATCTAGTGATCTAGTTGTTGTTCTAGATAAAGGGATGACATACAACTCATTCTTTACATGGGATCGTATCTTCATCTACCTAAAGCAATAGAAAGTGAATGAATGAATCAATAGACAACTAATCTAGTTTGTAAGGTTAATGGAAAGGTTAGTTTCAACTACATTACTTGTAGTTATTTCTCTCCTATGTTTGAGGAAATGGATATCATAATGGAACACTCTAAATAGCAATCTAACTAATCTAGTGATCTAGTTGTTGTTCGATACATACAACTCAATCTTTACATGGCATTGTATCTTTCATCTACATAAAGCAATAGACAGTGGATGAATGAATCATCTAGTTATTAAGCACAATAGATAGGTTAGTATTAATGGACACTTTAACTTGCTCATTAAGAAGCAAGGGAACTTCTTATTTAATTGTGGATATAACTCTAGTACTTGTAGTTAGTTCTCTCCTATGTTTGCGGAAAGGGATATCATAACGGAACACTCTATATAGCAATCTAACTAATCAAGTGATCTATTTGTTGTTCTAGATAAAGGGAAGACATACAAATCATTCTTTAGATGGGATATCTTTCATCTACCTAAAGCAATAGAAAGTGAATGAATGAATCAATAGACAACTAATCTAGTTTGTAAGGGTAATGGAAAGGTTAGTTTCAGCAATAGTACTTGTAGTTAGTTCTCTCCTATGTTTGAGGAAAGGGATATCATAACGGAACACTCTAAATAGCAATCTAACTAATCTAGTGATCTAGTTGTTATTCTAGACAAAGGGAAGACATATAACTCATTCTTTACATGGGATTGTATATTTCATCTACCTAAAGCAATAGAAAGTGAATGAATGAATCAATAGACAACTAATCTAGTTTGTAAGGGTAATGGAAAGGTTAGTTTCAGCTATAGTACTTGTAGTTAGTTCTCTCCTATGTTTGAGGAAAGGGATATCATAATGGAACACTCTAACTAGCAATCTAACTAATCTAGTGATCTAGTTGTTGTTCTAGATAAAGGGAAGACATATAACTCATTCTTTACATGGGATTGTATCTTCATCTACCTAAAGCAATAGAAAGTGAATGAATGAATCAATAGACAACTAATCTAGTTTGTAAGGGTAATGGAAAGGTTAATTTCAACTACAGTACTTGTAGTTAGTTCTCTCCTATGTTTGAGGAAATGGATATCATAATGGAACACTCTAAATAGCAATCTAACTAATCTAGTGATCTAGTTGTTTTCTATACATACAACTCATTCTTTACATGGCATTGTATCTTTCATCTACATAAAGCAATAGCAAGTGGATGAATGAATCATCTAGTTAGTAAGCACAATAGATAGGTTAGTATTAATGGACACTTTAACTTGCTCATTAAGGAAGCAAGGGAACTTCTTATTTAATTGTGTATATAACTCTAGTACTTGTAGTTAGTTCTCTCCTATGTTTGCGGAAAGGGATATCATAACGGAACACTCTATATAGCAATCTAACTAATCAAGTGATCTATTTGTTGTTCTAGATAAAGGGAAGACATACAACTCATTCTTTAGATGGGATATCTTTCATCTACCTAAAGCAATAGAAAGTGAATGAATGAATCAATAGACAACTAATCTAGTTTGTAAGGGTAATGGAAAGGTTAGTTTCAGCTATAGTACTTGTAGTTAGTTCTCTCCTATGTTTGAGGAAAGGGATATCATAACGGAACACTCTAAATAGCAATCTAACTAATCTAGTGATCTAGTTGTTATTCTAGACAAAGGGAAGACATATAACTCATTCTTTACATGGGATTGTATATTTCATCTACCTAAAGCAATAGAAAGTGAATGAATGAATCAATAGAAAACTAATCTAGTTCGTAAGGGTAATGGAAAGGTTAGTTTCATCTATAGTACTTGTAGTTAGTTCTCTCCTATGTTTGAGGAAAGGGATATCATAATGGAACACTCTAAATAGCAATATAACTAATCTAGTGATCTAGTTGTTGTTCTAGATGAAGGGAAGACATACAACTCATTCTTTACATGGGATCGTATCTTCATCTACCTAAAGCAATAGAAAGTGAATGAATGAATCAATAGACAACTAATCTAGTTTGTAAGGATAATGGAAAGGTTAGTTTCAACTACATTACTTGTAGTTAGTTTTCTCCTATGTTTGAGGAAATGGATATCATAATGGAACACTCTAAATAGCAATCTAACTAATCTAGTGATCTAGTTGTTGTTCTAGATAAAGGGATGACATACAACTCATTCTTTACATGGGATCGTATCTTCATCTACCTAAAGCAATAGAAAGTGAATGAATGAATCAATAGACAACTAATCTAGTTTGTAAGGTTAATGGAAAGGTTAGTTTCAACTACATTACTTGTAGTTATTTCTCTCCTATGTTTAAGGAAATGGATATCATAATGGAACACTCTAAATAGCAATCTAACTAATCTAGTGATCTAGTTGTTGTTCGATACATACAACTCAATCTTTACATGGCATTGTATCTTTCATCTACATAAAGCAATAGACAGTGGATGAATGAATCATCTAGTTATTAAGCACAATAGATAGGTTAGTATTAATGGAAACTTTAACTTGCTCATTAAGGAAGCAAGGGAACTTCTTATTTAATTGTGTATATAACTCTAGTACTTGTAGTTAGTTCTCTCCTATGTTTGCGGAAAGGGATATCATAGCGGAACACTCTATATAGCAATCTAACTAATCAAGTGATCTATTTGTTGTTCTAGATAAAGGGAAGACATACAACTCATTCTCTAGATGGGATATCTTTCATCTACCTAAAGCAATAGAAAGTGAATGAATGAATCAATAGACAACTAATCTAGTTTGTAAGGGTAATGGAAAGGTTAGTTTCAGCTATAGTACTTGTAGTTACTTCTCTCCTATGTTTGAGGAAAGGGATATCATAACGGAACACTCTAAATAGCAATCTAACTAATCTAGTGATCTAGTTGTTATTCTAGACAAAGGGAAGACATATAACTCATTCTTTACATGGGATTGTATATTTCATCTACCTAAAGCAAGAGAAAGTGAATGAATGAATCAATAGAAAACTAATCTAGTTCGTAAGGGTAATGGAAAGGTTAGTTTCATCTATAGTACTTGTAGTTAGTTCTCTCCTATGTTTGAGGAAAGGGATATCATAATGGAACACTCTAAATAGCAATATAACTAATCTAGTGATCTAGTTGTTGTTCTAGATAAAGGGAAGACATACAACTCATTCTTTACATGGGATCGTATCTTCATCTACCTAAAGCAATAGAAAGTGAATGAATGAATCAATAGACAACTAATCTAGTTTGTAAGGATAATGGAAAGGTTAGTTTCAACTACATTACTTGTAGTTAGTTCTCTCCTATGTTTGAGGAAATGGATATCATAATGGAACACTCTAAATAGCAATCTAACTAATCTAGTGATCTAGTTGTTGTTTTAGATAAAGGGATGACATACAACTCATTCTTTACATGGGATCGTATCTTCATCTACCTAAAGCAATAGAAAGTGAATGAATGAATCAATAGACAACTAATCTAGTTTGTAAGGTTAATGGAAAGGTTAGTTTCAACTACATTACTTGTAGTTATTTCTCTCCTATGTTTGAGGAAATGGATATCATAATGGAACACTCTAAATAGCAATCTAACTAATCTAGTGATCTAGTTGTTGTTCGATACATACAACTCAATCTTTACATGGCATTGTATCTTTCATCTACATAAAGCAATAGACAGTGGATGAATGAATCATCTAGTTATTAAGCACAATAGATAGGTTAGTATTAATGGACACTTTAACTTGCTCATTAAGGAAGCAAGGGAACTTCTTATTTAATTGTGTATATAACTCTAGTACTTGTAGTTAGTTCTCTCCTATGTTTGCGGAAAGGGATATCATAACGGAACACTCTATATAGCAATCTAACTAATCAAGTGATCTATTTGTTGTTCTAGATAAAGGGAAGACATACAACTCATTCTTTAGATGGGATATCTTTCATCTACCTAAAGCAATAGAAAGTGAATGAATGAATCAATAGACAACTAATCTAGTTTGTAAGGGTAATGGAAAGGTTAGTTTCAGCTATAGTACTTGTAGTTAGTTCTCTCCTATGTTTGAGGAAAGGGATATCATAACGGAACACTCTAAATAGCAATCTAACTAATCTAGTGATCTAGTTGTTATTCTAGACAAAGGGAAGACATATAACTCATTCTTTACATGGGATAGTATATTTCATCTACCTAAAGCAATAGAAAGTGAATGAATGAATCAATAGACAACTAATCTAGTTTGTAAGGGTAATGGAAAGGTTAGTTTCAGCTATAGTACTTGTAGTTAGTTCTCTCCTATGTTTGAGGAAAGGGATATCATAATGGAACACTCTAACTAGCAATCTAACTAATCTAGTGATTTAGTTGTTGTTCTAGATAAAGGGAAGACATATAACTCATTCTTTACATGGGATTGTATCTTTCATCTACCTAAAGCAATAGAAAGTGAATGAATGAATCAATAGACAACTAATCTAGTTTGTAAGGGTAATGGAAAGGTTAATTTCAACTACAGTACTTGTAGTTAGTTCTCTCCTATGTTTGAGGAAATGGATATCATAATGGAACACTCTAAATAGCAATCTAACTAATCTAGTGATCTAGTTGTTTTTCTATACATACAACTCATTCTTTACATGGCATTGTATCTTTCATCTACATAAAGCAATAGCAAGTGGATGAATGAATCATCTAGTTAGTAAGCACAATAGATAGGTTAGTATTAATGGACACTTTAACTTGCTCATTAAGGAAGCAAGGGAACTTCTTATTTAATTGTGTATATAACTCTAGTACTTGTAGTTAGTTCTCTCCTATGTTTGCGGAAAGGGATATCATAACGGAACACTCTATATAGCAATCTAACTAATCAAGTGATCTATTTGTTGTTCTAGATAAAGGGAAGACATACAACTCATTCTTTAGATGGGATATCTTTCATCTACCTAAAGCAATAGAAAGTGAATGAATGAATCAATAGACAACTAATCTAGTTTGTAAGGGTAATGGAAAGGTTAGTTTCAGCTATAGTACTTGTAGTTAGTTCTCTCCTATGTTTGAGGAAAGGGATATCATAACGGAACACTCTAAATAGCAATCTAACTAATCTAGTGATCTAGTTGTTATTCTAGACAAAGGGAAGACATATAACTCATTCTTTACATGGGATTGTATATTTCATCTACCTAAAGCAATAGAAAGTGAATGAATGAATCAATAGAAAACTAATCTAGTTCGTAAGGGTAATGGAAAGGTTAGTTTCATCTATAGTACTTGTAGTTAGTTCTCTCCTATGTTTGAGGAAAGGGATATCATAATGGAACACTCTAAATAGCAATATAACTAATCTAGTGATCTAGTTGTTGTTCTAGATAAAGGGAAGACATACAACTCATTCTTTACATGGGATCGTATCTTCATCTACCTAAAGCAATAGAAAGTGAATGAATGAATCAATAGACAACTAATCTAGTTTGTAAGGATAATGGAAAGGTTAGTTTCAACTACATTACTTGTAGTTAGTTCTCTCCTATGTTTGAGGAAATGGATATCATAATGGAACACTCTAAATAGCAATCTAACTAATCTAGTGATCTAGTTGTTGTTCTAGATAAAGGGATGACATACAACTCATTCTTTACATGGGATCGTATCTTCATCTACCTAAAGCAATAGAAAGTGAATGAATGAATCAATAGACAACTAATCTAGTTTGTAAGGTTAATGGAAAGGTTAGTTTCAACTACATTACTTGTAGTTATTTCTCTCCTATGTTTGAGGAAATGGATATCATAATGGAACACTCTAAATAGCAATCTAACTAATCTAGTGATCTAGTTGTTGTTCGATACATACAACTCAATCTTTACATGGCATTGTATCTTTCATCTACATAAAGCAATAGACAGTGGATGAATGAATCATCTAGTTATTAAGCACAATAGATAGGTTAGTATTAATGGACACTTTAACTTGCTCATTAAGGAAGCAAGGGAACTTCTTATTTAATTGTGTATATAACTCTAGTACTTGTAGTTAGTTCTCTCCTATGTTTGCGGAAAGGGATATCATAACGGAACACTCTATATAGCAATCTAACTAATCAAGTGATCTATTTGTTGTTCTAGATAAAGGGAAGACATACAAATCATTCTTTAGATGGGATATCTTTCATCTACCTAAAGCAATAGAAAGTGAATGAATGAATCAATAGACAACTAATCTAGTTTGTAAGGGTAATGGAAAGGTTAGTTTCAGCAATAGTACTTGTAGTTAGTTCTCTCCTATGTTTGAGGAAAGGGATATCATAACGGAACACTCTAAATAGCAATCTAACTAATCTAGTGATCTAGTTGTTATTCTAGACAAAGGGAAGACATATAACTCATTCTTTACATGGGATTGTATATTTCATCTACCTAAAGCAATAGAAAGTGAATGAATGAATCAATAGACAACTAATCTAGTTTGTAAGGGTAATGGAAAGGTTAGTTTCAGCTATAGTACTTGTAGTTAGTTCTCTCCTATGTTTGAGGAAAGGGATATCATAATGGAACACTCTAACTAGCAATCTAACTAATCTAGTGATTTAGTTGTTGTTCTAGATAAAGGGAAGACATATAACTCATTCTTTACATGGGATTGTATCTTTCATCTACCTAAAGCAATAGAAAGTGAATGAATGAATCAATAGACAACTAATCTAGTTTGTAAGGGTAATGGAAAGGTTAATTTCAACTACAGTACTTGTAGTTAGTTCTCTCCTATGTTTGAGGAATGGATATCATAATGGAACACTCTAAATAGCAATCTAACTAATCTAGTGATCTAGTTGTTTTTCTATACATACAACTCATTCTTTACATGGCATTGTATCTTTCATCTACATAAAGCAATAGCAAGTGGATGAATGAATCATCTAGTTAGTAAGCACAATAGATAGGTTAGTATTAATGGACACTTTAACTTGCTCATTAAGGAAGCAAGGGAACTTCTTATTTAATTGTGTATATAACTCTAGTACTTGTAGTTAGTTCTCTCCTATGTTTGCGGAAAGGGATATCATAACGGAACACTCTATATAGCAATCTAACTAATCAAGTGATCTATTTGTTGTTCTAGATAAAGGGAAGACATACAACTCATTCTTTAGATGGGATATCTTTCATCTACCTAAAGCAATAGAAAGTGAATGAATGAATCAATAGACAACTAATCTAGTTTGTAAGGGTAATGGAAAGGTTAGTTTCAGCTATAGTACTTGTAGTTAGTTCTCTCCTATGTTTGAGGAAAGGGATATCATAACGGAACACTCTAAATAGCAATCTAACTAATCTAGTGATCTAGTTGTTATTCTAGACAAAGGGAAGACATATAACTCATTCTTTACATGGGATTGTATATTTCATCTACCTAAAGCAATAGAAAGTGAATGAATGAATCAATAGAAAACTAATCTAGTTCGTAAGGGTAATGGAAAGGTTAGTTTCATCTATAGTACTTGTAGTTAGTTCTCTCCTATGTTTGAGGAAAGGGATATCATAATGGAACACTCTAAATAGCAATATAACTAATCTAGTGATCTAGTTGTTGTTCTAGATAAGGGAAGACATACAACTCATTCTTTACATGGGATCGTATCTTCATCTACCTAAAGCAATAGAAAGTGAATGAATGAATCAATAGACAACTAATCTAGTTTGTAAGGATAATGGAAAGGTTAGTTTCAACTACATTACTTGTAGTTAGTTTTCTCCTATGTTTGAGGAAATGGATATCATAATGGAACACTCTAAATAGCAATCTAACTAATCTAGTGATCTAGTTGTTGTTCTAGATAAAGGGATGACATACAACTCATTCTTTACATGGGATCGTATCTTCATCTACCTAAAGCAATAGAAAGTGAATGAATGAATCAATAGACAACTAATCTAGTTTGTAAGGTTAATGGAAAGGTTAGTTTCAACTACATTACTTGTAGTTATTTCTCTCCTATGTTTAAGGAAATGGATATCATAATGGAACACTCTAAATAGCAATCTAACTAATCTAGTGATCTAGTTGTTGTTCGATACATACAACTCAATCTTTACATGGCATTGTATCTTTCATCTACATAAAGCAATAGACAGTGGATGAATGAATCATCTAGTTATTAAGCACAATAGATAGGTTAGTATTAATGGAAACTTTAACTTGCTCATTAAGGAAGCAAGGGAACTTCTTATTTAATTGTGTATATAACTCTAGTACTTGTAGTTAGTTCTCTCCTATGTTTGCGGAAAGGGATATCATAGCGGAACACTCTATATAGCAATCTAACTAATCAAGTGATCTATTTCTTGTTCTAGATAAAGGGAAGACATACAACTCATTCTCTAGATGGGATATCTTTCATCTACCTAAAGCAATAGAAAGTGAATGAATGAATCAATAGACAACTAATCTAGTTTGTAAGGGTAATGGAAAGGTTAGTTTCAGCTATAGTACTTGTAGTTACTTCTCTCCTATGTTTGAGGAAAGGGATATCATAACGGAACACTCTAAATAGCAATCTAACTAATCTAGTGATCTAGTTGTTATTCTAGACAAAGGGAAGACATATAACTCATTCTTTACATGGGATTGTATATTTCATCTACCTAAAGCAATAGAAAGTGAATGAATGAATCAATAGAAAACTAATCTAGTTCGTAAGGGTAATGGAAAGGTTAGTTTCATCTATAGTACTTGTAGTTAGTTCTCTCCTATGTTTGAGGAAAGGGATATCATAATGGAACACTCTAAATAGCAATATAACTAATCTAGTGATCTAGTTGTTGTTCTACATAAAGGGAAGACATACAACTCATTCTTTACATGGGATCGTATCTTCATCTACCTAAAGCAATAGAAAGTGAATGAATGAATCAATAGACAACTAATCTAGTTTGTAAGGATAATGGAAAGGTTAGTTTCAACTACATTACTTGTAGTTAGTTCTCTCCTATGTTTGAGGAAATGGATATCATAATGGAACACTCTAAATAGCAATCTAACTAATCTAGTGATCTAGTTGTTGTTCTAGATAAAGGGATGACATACAACTCATTCTTTACATGGTATCGTATCTTCATCTACCTAAAGCAATAGAAAGTGAATGAATGAATCAATAGACAACTAATCTAGTTTGTAAGGTTAATGGAAAGGTTAGTTTCAACTACATTACTTGTAGTTATTTCTCTCCTATGTTTGAGGAAATGGATATCATAATGGAACACTCTAAATAGCAATCTAACTAATCTAGTGATCTAGTTGTTGTTCGATACATACAACTCAATCTTTACATGGCATTGTATCTTTCATCTACATAAAGCAATAGACAGTGGATGAATGAATCATCTAGTTATTAAGCACAATAGATAGGTTATTATTAATGGACACTTTAACTTGCTCATTAAGGAAGCAAGGGAACTTCTTATTTAATTGTGTATATAACTCTAGTACTTGTAATTAGTTCTCTCCTATGTTTGCGGAAAGGGATATCATAACGGAACACTCTATATAGCAATCTAACTAATCAAGTGATCTATTTGTTGTTCTAGATAAAGGGAAGACATACAACTCATTCTTTAGATGGGATATCTTTCATCTACCTAAAGCAATAGAAAGTGAATGAATGAATCAATAGACAACTAATCTAGTTTGTAAGGGTAATGGAAAGGTTAGTTTCAGCTATTAGTACTTGAAGTTAGTTCTCTCCTATGTTTGAGGAAAGGGATATCATAACGGAACACTCTAAATAGCAATCTAACTAATCTAGTGATCTAGTTGTTATTCTAGACAAAGGGAAGACATATAACTCATTCTTCACATGGGATTGTATATTTCATCTACCTAAAGCAATAGAAAGTGAATGAATGAATCAATAGAAAACTAATCTAGTTCGTAAGGGTAATGGAAAGGTTAGTTTCATCTATAGTACTTGTAGTTAGTTCTCTCCTATGTTTGAGGAAAGGGATATCATAATGGAACACTCTAAATAGCAATATAACTAATCTAGTGATCTAGTTGTTGTTCTAGATAAAGGGAAGACATACAACTCATTCTTTACATGGGATCGTATCTTCATCTACCTAAAGCAATAGAAAGTGAATGAATCAATCAATAGACAACTAATCTAGTTTGTAAGGATAATGGAAAGGTTAGTTTCAACTACATTACTTGTAGTTAGTTCTCTCCTATGTTTGAGGAAATGGATATCATAATGGAACACTCTAAATAGCAATCTAACTAATCTAGTGATCTAGTTGTTGTTCTAGATAAAGGGATGACATACAACTCATTCTTTACATGGGATCGTATCTTCATCTACCTAAAGCAATAGAAAGTGAATGAATGAATCAATAGACAACTAATCTAGTTTGTAAGGTTAATGGAAAGGTTAGTTTCAACTACATTACTTGTAGTTATTTCTCTCCTATGTTTAAGGAAATGGATATCATAATGGAACACTCTAAATAGCAATCTAACTAATCTAGTGATCTACTTGTTGTTCGATACATACAACTCAATCTTTACATGGCATTGTATCTTTCATCTACATAAATCAATAGACAGTGGATGAATGAATCATCTAGTTATTAAGCACAATAGATAGGTTAGTATTAATGGAAACTTTAACTTGCTCATTAAGGAAGCAAGGGAACTTCTTATTTAATTGTGTATATAACTCTAGTACTTGTAGTTAGTTCTCTCCTATGTGTGCGGAAAGGGATATCATAGCGGAACACTCTATATAGCAATCTAACTAATCAAGTGATCTATTTGTTGTTCTAGATAAAGGGAAGACATACAACTCATTCTCTAGATGGGATATCTTTCATCTACCTAAAGCAATAGAAAGTGAATGAATGAATCAATAGACAACTAATCTAGTTTGTAAGGGTAATGGAAAGGTTAGTTTCAGCTATAGTACTTGTAGTTACTTCTCTCCTATGTTTGAGGAAAGGGATATCATAACGGAACACTCTAAATAGCAATCTAACTAATCTAGTGATCTAGTTGTTATTCTAGACAAAGGGAAGACATATAACTCATTCTTTACATGGGATTGTATATTTCATCTACCTAAAGCAATAGAAAGTGAATGAATGAATCAATAGAAAACTAATCTAGTTCGTAAGGGTAATGGAAAGGTTAGTTTCATCTATAGTACTTGTAGTTAGTTCTCTCCTATGTTTGAGGAAAGGGATATCATAATGGAACACTCTAAATAGCAATATAACTAATCTAGTGATCTAGTTGTTGTTCTACATAAAGGGAAGACATACAACTCATTCTTTACATGGGATCGTATCTTCATCTACCTAAAGCAATAGAAAGTGAATGAATGAATCAATAGACAACTAATCTAGTTTGTAAGGATAATGGAAAGGTTAGTTTCAACTACATTACTTGTAGTTAGTTCTCTCCTATGTTTTCCCCCAGGCCATGGTTGGGTTAAATGCAATACAGATGGGAGCTCTATGGGGGCGCCGGGTGACTCTACGGCAGCGGGAGTCTTTCGAGACTCGAGTGGTGTTGTTCTGGGGTGCTTTGTTCGTCACGTGGGCTGCCTTTTCGCATTTGAGGCTGAGTTAATCGCGTCTATGCATGCTATCTTGATTGCTTTCTCTCGTGGATGGCACCATTATGGCTGGAATCTGACTCTAGCTATGTGTCAATCTGCTCAGCACTCGTTCTTCGCAGGTTCCTTGGAAGTACAGAAATCAGTGGCTACAATTCTGGAGTGTCTAAACGCTATGGGTTCAAGGTCTCTCATATTTATAGGGAAGGCAATTCCGTTGCGGATGCTCTCTCCAATTTGGCGACGGATGGCTTTTGGGATACCGCTCCTGCTAGTGTTTGTAGTCTTGTATTTAGGGGAATGTTTGGTCTTCCCTATTATAGGTTCCCGCAACATCTAACGCTCAGGCACTCTTTTTCCCAGGCAGGGTTTTCCAATGGTTTTTTCCGTGATTGGGTTTTAACGAGGCCCGCGGTCTGCAACCAAGCTAGTTCTCTAGTAGTTTGGGTTAGTTAGCCTCTGTGGAGTTTACGCTGTTTTGTTTTGATTACTCTTTGTACTCTTTTCCGTTAATATATTTGCACCATTATTCAAAAAAAT
>CM051458.1:25683166-25731262 GCA_028274465.1 Plantago ovata
CGGCCTATGATGCTTTGTCGCGCTCTTAGACCGCTCCAGTTCGTACATGCGGACTGGACATATTTCAACCCTAGAAACTAACCTGTCCATTACCCTTACAAACTAGATTAGTTGTCTATTGATTCATTCATTCACTTTCTATTGCTTTAGGTAGATGAAAGATACAATCCATGTAAAGAATGAGTTGTATGTCTTCCCTTTATCTAGAACAACAACTAGATCACTAGATTAGTTAGATTGCTATTTAGAGTGTTCCATTATGATATCCATTTCTCAAACATAGGAGAGAACTAACTACAAGTACTGATAGTTGAAACTAACCTTTCCATTACCCTTACAAACTAGATTAGTTGTCTATTGATCATTCATTCACTTTCTATTGCTTTAGGTAGATGAAAGATACAATCCCATGTAAAGAATGAGTTGATATGTCTTCCCATTTATCGAGAACAACAACTAGATCACTAGATTAGTTAGATTGCTATTTAGAGTGTTCCATTATGATATCCCTTTCCTCAAACATAGGAGAGAACTAACTACAAGTACTATAGCTGAAAACTAACCTTTCCATTACCCTTACAAACTAGATAGTTGTCTATTGATTCATTCATTCACTTTCTATTGCTTTAGGTAGATGAAAGATACAATCCCATGTAAAGAATGAGTTGTATGTCTTCCCTTTATCTAGAACAACAACTAGATCACTAGATTAGTTAGATTGCTATTTAGAGTGTTCCATTATGATATCCATTTCCTCAAACATAGGAGAGAACTAACTACAAGTACTATAGCTGAAACTAACCTTTCCATTACCCTTACAAACTAGATTAGTTGTCTATTGATTCATTCATTCACTTTCTATTGCTTTAGGTAGATGAAGATACAATCCCATGTAAAGAATGAGTTGTATGTCTTCCCTTTATCTAGAACAACAACTAGATCACTAGATTAGTTATATTGCTATTTAGAGTGTTCCATTATGATATCCCTTTCCTCAAACATAGGAGAGAACTAACTACAAGTACTATAGCTGAAACTAACCTTTCCATTACCCTTACAAACTAGATTAGTTGTCTATTGATTCATTCATTCACTTTCTATTGCTTTAGGTAGATGAAGATACAATCCCATGTAAAGAATGAGTTGTATGTCTTCCCTTTATCTAGAACAACAACTAGATCACTAGATTAGTTAGATTGCTATTTAGAGTGTTCCATTATGATATCCATTTCCTCAAACATAGGAGAGAACTAACTACAAGTACTGTAGTTGAAACTAACCTTTCCATTACCCTTACAAACTAGATTAGTTGTCTATTGATTCATTCATTCACTTTCTATTGCTTTAGGTAGATGAAGATACAATCCCATGTAAAGAATGAGTTGTATGTCTTCCCTTTATCTAGAACAACAACTAGATCACTAGATTAGTTAGATTGCTATTTAGAGTGTTCCATTATGATATCCATTTCCTCAAACATAGGAGAGAACTAACTACAAGTACTATAGATGAAACTAACCTTTCCATTACCCTTACAAACTAGATTAGTTGTCTATTGATTCATTCATTCACTTTCTATTGCTTTAGGTAGATGAAAGATACAATCCCATGTAAAGAATGAGTTGTATGTCTTCCCTTTATCTAGAACAACAACTAGATCACTAGATTAGTTAGATTGCTATTTAGAGTGTTCCATTATGATATCCATTTCCTCAAACATAGGAGAGAACTAACTACAAGTACTGTAGTTGAAACTAACCTTTCCATTACCCTTACAAACTAGATTAGTTGTCTATTGATTCATTCATTCACTTTCTATTGCTTTAGGTAGATGAAAGATACAATCCCATGTAAAGAATGAGTTGTATGTCTTCCCTTTATCTAGAACAACAACTAGATCACTAGATTAGTTAGATTGCTATTTAGAGTGTTCCATTATGATATCCCTTTCCTCAAACATAGGAGAGAACTAACTACAAGTACTATAGATGAAACTAACCTTTCCATTACCCTTACAAACTAGATTAGTTGTCTATTGATTCATTCATTCACTTTCTATTGCTTTAGGTAGATGAAGATACGATCCCATGTAAAGAATGAGTTGTATGTCTTCCCTTATCTAGAACAACAACTAGATCACTAGATTAGTTAGATTGCTATTTAGAGTGTTCCATTATGATATCCATTTCCTCAAACATAGGAGAGAACTAACTACAAGTACTATAGTTGAAACTAACCTTTCCATTACCCTTACAAACTAGATTAGTTGTCTATTGATTCATTCATTCACTTTCTATTGCTTTAGGTAGATGAAGATACAATCCCATGTAAAGAATGAGTTGTATGTCTTCCCTTATCTAGAACAACAACTAGATCACTAGATTAGTTATATTGCTATTTAGAGTGTTCCATTATGATATCCCTTTCCTCAAACATAGGAGAGAACTAACTACAAGTACTAGTAGTGAAACTAACCTTTCCATTACCCTTACAAACTAGATTAGTTGTCTATTGATTCATTCATTCACTTTCTATTGCTTTAGGTAGATGAAAGATACAATCCCATGTAAAGAATGAGTTGTATGTCTTCCCTTATCTAGAACAACAACTAGATCACTAGATTAGTTAGATTGCTATTTAGAGTGTTCCATTATGATATCCATTTCCTCAAACATAGGAGAGAACTAACTACAAGTACTGTAGTTGAAACTAACCTTTCCATTACCCTTACAAACTAGATTAGTTGTCTATTGATTCATTCATTCACTTTCTATTGCTTTAGGTAGATGAAAGATACAATCCCATGTAAAGAATGAGTTGTATGTCTTCCCTTTATCTAGAACAACAACTAGATCACTAGATTAGTTAGATTGCTATTTAGAGTGTTCCATTATGATATCCCTTTCCTCAACATAGGAGAGAACTAACTACAAGTACTATAGATGAAACTAACCTTTCCATTACCCTTACAAACTAGATTAGTTGTCTATTGATTCATTCATTCACTTTCTATTGCTTTAGGTAGATGAAAGATACAATCCCATGTAAAGAATGAGTTGTATGTCTTCCCTTTATCTAGAACAACAACTAGATCACTAGATTAGTTAGATTGCTATTTAGAGTGTTCCATTATGATATCCATTTCCTCAAACATAGGAGAGAACTAACTACAAGTACTGTAGTTGAAACTAACCTTTCCATTACCCTTACAAACTAGATTAGTTGTCTATTGATTCATTCATTCACTTTCTATTGCTTTAGGTAGATGAAAGATACGATCCCATGTAAAGAATGAGTTGTATGTCTTCCTTTATCTAGAACAACAACTAGATCACTAGATTAGTTAGATTGCTATTAGAGTGTTCCATTATGATATCCCTTTCCTCAAACATAGGAGAGAACTAACTACAAGTACTATAGATGAAACTAACCTTTCCATTACCCTTACAAACTAGATTAGTTGTCTATTGATTCATTCATTCACTTTCTATTGCTTTAGGTAGATGAAAGATACAATCCCATGTAAAGAATGAGTTGTATGTCCTTCCCTTTATCTAGAACAACAACTAGATCACTAGATTAGTTAGATTGCTATTTAGAGTGTTCCATTATGATATCCATTTCCTCAAACATAGGAGAGAACTAACTACAAGTACTGTAGTTGAAACTAACCTTTCCATTACCCTTACAAACTAGATTAGTTGTCTATTGATTCATTCATTCACTTTCTATTGCTTTAGGTAGATGAAGATACAATCCCATGTAAAGAATGAGTTGTATGTCTTCCTTTATCTAGAACAACAACTAGATCACTAGATTAGTTAGATTGCTATTTAGAGTGTTCCATTATGATATCCCTTTCCTCAAACA
The DNA here is from genome assembly GCA_028274465.1 of Plantago ovata. Taxonomy (NCBI): domain Eukaryota; kingdom Viridiplantae; phylum Streptophyta; class Magnoliopsida; order Lamiales; family Plantaginaceae; genus Plantago; species Plantago ovata. The sequence goes on from CM051458.1 coordinate 25,687,037, forward strand.
TAGGAGAGAACTAACTACAAGTACTATAGTGAAACTAACCTTTCCATTACCCTTACAACTAGATTAGTTGTCTATTGATTCATTCATTCACTTTCTATTGCTTTAGGTAGATGAAAGATACAATCCCATGTAAAGAATGAGTTGTATGTCTTCCCTTTATCTAGAACAACAACTAGATCACTAGATTAGTTAGATTGCTATTTAGAGTGTTCCATTATGATATCCATTTCCTCAAACATAGGAGAGAACTAACTACAAGTACTGTAGTTGAAACTAACCTTTCCATTACCCTTACAAACTAGATTAGTTGTCTATTGATTCATTCATTCACTTTCTATTGCTTTAGGTAGATGAACGATACAATCCCATGTAAAGAATGAGTTGTATGTCTTCCCTTTATCTAGAACAACAACTAGATCACTAGATTAGTTAGATTGCTATTTAGAGTGTTCCATTATGATATCCCTTTCCTCAAACATAGGAGAGAACTAACTACAAGTACTATAGCTGAAACTAACCTTTCCATTACCCTTACAAACTAGATTAGTTGTCTATTGATTCATTCATTCACTTTCTATTGCTTTAGGTAGATGAAAGATACAATCCCATGTAAAGAATGAGTTGTATGTCTTCCCTTTATCTAGAACAACAACTAGATCACTAGATTAGTTAGATTGCTATTTAGAGTGTTCCATTATGATATCCCTTTCCTCAAACATAGGAGAGAACTAACTACAAGTACTGTAGTTGAAACTAACCTTTCCATTACCCTTACAAACTAGATTAGTTGTCTATTGATTCATTCATTCACTTTCTATTGCTTTAGGTAGATGAAAGATACAATCCCATGTAAAGAATGAGTTGTATGTCTTCCCTTTATCTAGAACAACAACTAGATCACTAGATTAGTTAGATTGCTATTTAGAGTGTTCCATTATGATATCCCTTTCCTCAAACATAGGAGAGAACTAACTACAAGTACTATAGTTGAAACTAACCTTTCCATTACCCTTACAAACTAGATTAGTTGTCTATTGATTCATTCATTCACTTTCTATTGCTTTAGGTAGATGAAAGATACAATCCCATGTAAAGAATGAGTTGTATGTCTTCCCTTTATCTAGAACAACAACTAGATCACTAGATTAGTTAGATTGCTATTTAGAGTGTTCCATTATGATATCCCTTTCCTCAAACATAGGAGAGAACTAACTACAAGTACTGTAGTTGAAACTAACCTTTCCATTACCCTTACAAACTAGATTAGTTGTCTATTGATTCATTCATTCACTTTCTATTGCTTTAGGTAGATGAAGATACAATCCCATGTAAAGAATGAGTTGTATGTCTTCCCTTTATCTAGAACAACAACTAGATCACTAGATTAGTTAGATTGCTATTTAGAGTGTTCCATTATGATATCCCTTTCCTCAAACATAGGAGAGAACTAACTACAAGTACTATAGTTGAAACTAACCTTTCCATTACCCTTACAAACTAGATTAGTTGTCTATTGATTCATTCATTCACTTTCTATTGCTTTAGGTAGATGAAAGATACAATCCCATGTAAAGAATGAGTTGTATGTCTTCCCTTTATCTAGAACAACAACTAGATCACTAGATTAGTTAGATTGCTATTTAGAGTGTTCCATTATGATATCCCTTTCCTCAAACATAGGAGAGAACTAACTACAAGTACTGTAGTTGAAACTAACCTTTCCATTACCCTTACAAACTAGATTAGTTGTCTATTGATTCATTCATTCACTTTCTATTGCTTTAGGTAGATGAAGATACAATCCCATGTAAAGAATGAGTTGTATGTCTTCCCTTTATCTAGAACAACAACTAGATCACTAGATTAGTTAGATTGCTATTTAGAGTGTTCCATTATGATATCCCTTTCCTCAAACATAGGAGAGAACTAACTACAAGTACTATAGTTGAAACTAACCTTTCCATTACCCTTACAAACTAGATTAGTTGTCTATTGATTCATTCATTCACTTTCTATTGCTTTAGGTAGATGAAAGATACAATCCCATGTAAAGAATGAGTTGTATGTCTTCCCTTTATCTAGAACAACAACTAGATCACTAGATTAGTTAGATTGCTATTTAGAGTGTTCCATTATGATATCCCTTTCCTCAAACATAGGAGAGAACTAACTACAAGTACTGTAGTTGAAACTAACCTTTCCATTACCCTTACAAACTAGATTAGTTGTCTATTGATTCATTCATTCACTTTCTATTGCTTTAGGTAGATGAAAGATACAATCCCATGTAAAGAATGAGTTGTATGTCTTCCCTTTATCTAGAACAACAACTAGATCACTAGATTAGTTAGATTGCTATTTAGAGTGTTCCATTATGATATCCCTTTCCTCAAACATAGGAGAGAACTAACTACAAGTACTGTAGTTGAAACTAACCTTTCCATTACCCTTACAAACTAGATTAGTTGTCTATTGATTCATTCATTCACTTTCTATTGCTTTAGGTAGATGAAGATACAATCCCATGTAAAGAATGAGTTGTATGTCTTCCCTTTATCTAGAACAACAACTAGATCACTAGATTAGTTAGATTGCTATTTAGAGTGTTCCATTATGATATCCCTTTCCTCAAACATAGGAGAGAACTAACTACAAGTACTATAGTTGAAACTAACCTTTCCATTACCCTTACAAACTAGATTAGTTGTCTATTGATTCATTCATTCACTTTCTATTGCTTTAGGTAGATGAAAGATACAATCCCATGTAAAGAATGAGTTGTATGTCTTCCCTTTATCTAGAACAACAACTAGATCACTAGATTAGTTAGATTGCTATTTAGAGTGTTCCATTATGATATCCATTTCCTCAAACATAGGAGAGAACTAACTACAAGTACTATAGTTGAAACTAACCTTTCCATTACCCTTACAAACTAGATTAGTTGTCTATTGATTCATTCATTCACTTTCTATTGCTTTAGGTAGATGAAAGATACAATCCCATGTAAAGAATGAGTTGTATGTCTTCCCTTTATCTAGAACAACAACTAGATCACTAGATTAGTTAGATTGCTATTTAGAGTGTTCCATTATGATATCCCTTTCCTCAAACATAGGAGAGAACTAACTACAAGTACTATAGTTGAAACTAACCTTTCCATTACCCTTACAAACTAGATTAGTTGTCTATTGATTCATTCATTCACTTTCTATTGCTTTAGGTAGATGAAAGATACAATCCCATGTAAAGAATGAGTTGTATGTCTTCCCTTTATCTAGAACAACAACTAGATCACTAGATTAGTTAGATTGCTATTTAGAGTGTTCCATTATGATATCCCTTTCCTCAAACATAGGAGAGAACTAACTACAAGTACTATAGTTGAAACTAACCTTTCCATTACCCTTACAAACTAGATTAGTTGTCTATTGATTCATTCATTCACTTTCTATTGCTTTAGGTAGATGAAAGATACAATCCCATGTAAAGAATGAGTTGTATGTCTTCCCTTTATCTAGAACAACAACTAGATCACTAGATTAGTTAGATTGCTATTTAGAGTGTTCCATTATGATATCCATTTCCTCAAACATAGGAGAGAACTAACTACAAGTACTGTAGTTGAAACTAACCTTTCCATTACCCTTACAAACTAGATTAGTTGTCTATTGATTCATTCATTCACTTTCTATTGCTTTAGGTAGATGAAAGATACAATCCCATGTAAAGAATGAGTTGTATGTCTTCCCTTTATCTAGAACAACAACTAGATCACTAGATTAGTTAGATTGCTATTTAGAGTGTTCCATTATGATATCCCTTTCCTCAAACATAGGAGAGAACTAACTACAAGTACTATAGTTGAAACTAACCTTTCCATTACCCTTACAAACTAGATTAGTTGTCTATTGATTCATTCATTCACTTTCTATTGCTTTAGGTAGATGAAGATACAATCCCATGTAAAGAATGAGTTGTATGTCTTCCCTTTATCTAGAACAACAACTAGATCACTAGATTAGTTAGATTGCTATTTAGAGTGTTCCATTATGATATCCCTTTCCTCAAACATAGGAGAGAACTAACTACAAGTACTATAGTTGAAACTAACCTTTCCATTACCCTTACAAACTAGATTAGTTGTCTATTGATTCATTCATTCACTTTCTATTGCTTTAGGTAGATGAAAGATACAATCCCATGTAAAGAATGAGTTGTATGTCTTCCCTTTATCTAGAACAACAACTAGATCACTAGATTAGTTAGATTGCTATTTAGAGTGTTCCATTATGATATCCCTTTCCTCAAACATAGGAGAGAACTAACTACAAGTACTGTAGTTGAAACTAACCTTTCCATTACCCTTACAAACTAGATTAGTTGTCTATTGATTCATTCATTCACTTTCTATTGCTTTAGGTAGATGAAAGATACAATCCCATGTAAAGAATGAGTTGTATGTCTTCCCTTTATCTAGAACAACAACTAGATCACTAGATTAGTTAGATTGCTATTTAGAGTGTTCCATTATGATATCCCTTTCCTCAAACATAGGAGAGAACTAACTACAAGTACTATAGTTGAAACTAACCTTTCCATTACCCTTACAAACTAGATTAGTTGTCTATTGATTCATTCATTCACTTTCTATTGCTTTAGGTAGATGAAAGATACAATCCCATGTAAAGAATGAGTTGTATGTCTTCCCTTTATCTAGAACAACAACTAGATCACTAGATTAGTTAGATTGCTATTTAGAGTGTTCCATTATGATATCCCTTTCCTCAAACATAGGAGAGAACTAACTACAAGTACTATAGTTGAAACTAACCTTTCCATTACCCTTACAAACTAGATTAGTTGTCTATTGATTCATTCATTCACTTTCTATTGCTTTAGGTAGATGAAAGATACAATCCCATGTAAAGAATGAGTTGTATGTCTTCCCTTTATCTAGAACAACAACTAGATCACTAGATTAGTTAGATTGCTATTTAGAGTGTTCCATTATGATATCCCTTTCCTCAAACATAGGAGAGAACTAACTACAAGTACTATAGTTGAAACTAACCTTTCCATTACCCTTACAAACTAGATTAGTTGTCTATTGATTCATTCATTCACTTTCTATTGCTTTAGGTAGATGAAAGATACAATCCCATGTAAAGAATGAGTTGTATGTCTTCCCTTTATCTAGAACAACAACTAGATCACTAGATTAGTTAGATTGCTATTTAGAGTGTTCCATTATGATATCCCTTTCCTCAAACATAGGAGAGAACTAACTACAAGTACTATAGTTGAAACTAACCTTTCCATTACCCTTACAAACTAGATTAGTTGTCTATTGATTCATTCATTCACTTTCTATTGCTTTAGGTAGATGAAAGATACAATCCCATGTAAAGAATGAGTTGTATGTCTTCCCTTTATCTAGAACAACAACTAGATCACTAGATTAGTTAGATTGCTATTTAGAGTGTTCCATTATGATATCCATTTCCTCAAACATAGGAGAGAACTAACTACAAGTACTGTAGTTGAAACTAACCTTTCCATTACCCTTACAAACTAGATTAGTTGTCTATTGATTCATTCATTCACTTTCTATTGCTTTAGGTAGATGAAGATACAATCCCATGTAAAGAATGAGTTGTATGTCTTCCCTTTATCTAGAACAACAACTAGATCACTAGATTAGTTAGATTGCTATTTAGAGTGTTCCATTATGATATCCCTTTCCTCAAACATAGGAGAGAACTAACTACAAGTACTATAGTTGAAACTAACCTTTCCATTACCCTTACAAACTAGATTAGTTGTCTATTGATTCATTCATTCACTTTCTATTGCTTTAGGTAGATGAAGATACAATCCCATGTAAAGAATGAGTTGTATGTCTTCCCTTTATCTAGAACAACAACTAGATCACTAGATTAGTTAGATTGCTATTTAGAGTGTTCCATTATGATATCCCTTTCCTCAAACATAGGAGAGAACTAACTACAAGTACTATAGTTGAAACTAACCTTTCCATTACCCTTACAAACTAGATTAGTTGTCTATTGATTCATTCATTCACTTTCTATTGCTTTAGGTAGATGAAAGATACAATCCCATGTAAAGAATGAGTTGTATGTCTTCCCTTTATCTAGAACAACAACTAGATCACTAGATTAGTTAGATTGCTATTTAGAGTGTTCCATTATGATATCCCTTTCCTCAAACATAGGAGAGAACTAACTACAAGTACTATAGTTGAAACTAACCTTTCCATTACCCTTACAAACTAGATTAGTTGTCTATTGATTCATTCATTCACTTTCTATTGCTTTAGGTAGATGAAAGATACAATCCCATGTAAAGAATGAGTTGTATGTCTTCCCTTTATCTAGAACAACAACTAGATCACTAGATTAGTTAGATTGCTATTTAGAGTGTTCCATTATGATATCCCTTTCCTCAAACATAGGAGAGAACTAACTACAAGTACTATAGTTGAAACTAACCTTTCCATTACCCTTACAAACTAGATTAGTTGTCTATTGATTCATTCATTCACTTTCTATTGCTTTAGGTAGATGAAGATACAATCCCATGTAAAGAATGAGTTGTATGTCTTCCCTTTATCTAGAACAACAACTAGATCACTAGATTAGTTAGATTGCTATTTAGAGTGTTCCATTATGATATCCCTTTCCTCAAACATAGGAGAGAACTAACTACAAGTACTATAGTTGAAACTAACCTTTCCATTACCCTTACAAACTAGATTAGTTGTCTATTGATTCATTCATTCACTTTCTATTGCTTTAGGTAGATGAAAGATACAATCCCATGTAAAGAATGAGTTGTATGTCTTCCCTTTATCTAGAACAACAACTAGATCACTAGATTAGTTAGATTGCTATTTAGAGTGTTCCATTATGATATCCCTTTCCTCAAACATAGGAGAGAACTAACTACAAGTACTGTAGTTGAAACTAACCTTTCCATTACCCTTACAAACTAGATTAGTTGTCTATTGATTCATTCATTCACTTTCTATTGCTTTAGGTAGATGAAAGATACAATCCCATGTAAAGAATGAGTTGTATGTCTTCCCTTTATCTAGAACAACAACTAGATCACTAGATTAGTTAGATTGCTATTTAGAGTGTTCCATTATGATATCCCTTTCCTCAAACATAGGAGAGAACTAACTACAAGTACTATAGTTGAAACTAACCTTTCCATTACCCTTACAAACTAGATTAGTTGTCTATTGATTCATTCATTCACTTTCTATTGCTTTAGGTAGATGAAAGATACAATCCCATGTAAAGAATGAGTTGTATGTCTTCCCTTTATCTAGAACAACAACTAGATCACTAGATTAGTTAGATTGCTATTTAGAGTGTTCCATTATGATATCCTTTCCTCAAACATAGGAGAGAACTAACTACAAGTACTATAGTTGAAACTAACCTTTCCATTACCCTTACAAACTAGATTAGTTGTCTATTGATTCATTCATTCACTTTCTATTGCTTTAGGTAGATGAAAGATACAATCCCATGTAAAGAATGAGTTGTATGTCTTCCCTTTATCTAGAACAACAACTAGATCACTAGATTAGTTAGATTGCTATTTAGAGTGTTCCATTATGATATCCTTTCCTCAAACATAGGAGAGAACTAACTACAAGTACTGTAGTTGAAACTAACCTTTCCATTACCCTTACAAACTAGATTAGTTGTCTATTGATTCATTCATTCACTTTCTATTGCTTTAGGTAGATGAAGATACAATCCCATGTAAAGAATGAGTTGTATGTCTTCCCTTTATCTAGAACAACAACTAGATCACTAGATTAGTTAGATTGCTATTTAGAGTGTTCCATTATGATATCCTTTCCTCAAACATAGGAGAGAACTAACTACAAGTACTATAGTTGAAACTAACCTTTCCATTACCCTTACAAACTAGATTAGTTGTCTATTGATTCATTCATTCACTTTCTATTGCTTTAGGTAGATGAAAGATACAATCCCATGTAAAGAATGAGTTGTATGTCTTCCCTTTATCTAGAACAACAACTAGATCACTAGATTAGTTAGATTGCTATTTAGAGTGTTCCATTATGATATCCATTTCCTCAAACATAGGAGAGAACTAACTACAAGTACTATAGTTGAAACTAACCTTTCCATTACCCTTACAAACTAGATTAGTTGTCTATTGATTCATTCATTCACTTTCTATTGCTTTAGGTAGATGAAGATACAATCCCATGTAAAGAATGAGTTGTATGTCTTCCCTTTATCTAGAACAACAACTAGATCACTAGATTAGTTAGATTGCTATTTAGAGTGTTCCATTATGATATCCATTTCCTCAAACATAGGAGAGAACTAACTACAAGTACTGTAGTTGAAACTAACCTTTCCATTACCCTTACAAACTAGATTAGTTGTCTATTGATTCATTCATTCACTTTCTATTGCTTTAGGTAGATGAAGATACAATCCCATGTAAAGAATGAGTTGTATGTCTTCCCTTTATCTAGAACAACAACTAGATCACTAGATTAGTTAGATTGCTATTTAGAGTGTTCCATTATGATATCCCTTTCCTCAAACATAGGAGAGAACTAACTACAAGTACTATAGTTGAAACTAACCTTTCCATTACCCTTACAAACTAGATTAGTTGTCTATTGATTCATTCATTCACTTTCTATTGCTTTAGGTAGATGAAGATACAATCCCATGTAAAGAATGAGTTGTATGTCTTCCCTTTATCTAGAACAACAACTAGATCACTAGATTAGTTAGATTGCTATTTAGAGTGTTCCATTATGATATCCCTTTCCTCAAACATAGGAGAGAACTAACTACAAGTACTGTAGTTGAAACTAACCTTTCCATTACCCTTACAAACTAGATTAGTTGTCTATTGATTCATTCATTCACTTTCTATTGCTTTAGGTAGATGAAGATACAATCCCATGTAAAGAATGAGTTGTATGTCTTCCCTTTATCTAGAACAACAACTAGATCACTAGATTAGTTAGATTGCTATTTAGAGTGTTCCATTATGATATCCTTTCCTCAAACATAGGAGAGAACTAACTACAAGTACTGTAGTTGAAACTAACCTTTCCATTACCCTTACAAACTAGATTAGTTGTCTATTGATTCATTCATTCACTTTCTATTGCTTTAGGTAGATGAAGATACAATCCCATGTAAAGAATGAGTTGTATGTCTTCCCTTTATCTAGAACAACAACTAGATCACTAGATTAGTTAGATTGCTATTTAGAGTGTTCCATTATGATATCCCTTTCCTCAAACATAGGAGAGAACTAACTACAAGTACTATAGTTGAAACTAACCTTTCCATTACCCTTACAAACTAGATTAGTTGTCTATTGATTCATTCATTCACTTTCTATTGCTTTAGGTAGATGAAGATACAATCCCATGTAAAGAATGAGTTGTATGTCTTCCCTTTATCTAGAACAACAACTAGATCACTAGATTAGTTAGATTGCTATTTAGAGTGTTCCATTATGATATCCCTTTCCTCAAACATAGGAGAGAACTAACTACAAGTACTATAGTTGAAACTAACCTTTCCATTACCCTTACAAACTAGATTAGTTGTCTATTGATTCATTCATTCACTTTCTATTGCTTTAGGTAGATGAAAGATACAATCCCATGTAAAGAATGAGTTGTATGTCTTCCCTTTATCTAGAACAACAACTAGATCACTAGATTAGTTAGATTGCTATTTAGAGTGTTCCATTATGATATCCATTTCCTCAAACATAGGAGAGAACTAACTACAAGTACTGTAGTTGAAACTAACCTTTCCATTACCCTTACAAACTAGATTAGTTGTCTATTGATTCATTCATTCACTTTCTATTGCTTTAGGTAGATGAAGATACAATCCCATGTAAAGAATGAGTTGTATGTCTTCCCTTTATCTAGAACAACAACTAGATCACTAGATTAGTTAGATTGCTATTTAGAGTGTTCCATTATGATATCCCTTTCCTCAAACATAGGAGAGAACTAACTACAAGTACTATAGTTGAAACTAACCTTTCCATTACCCTTACAAACTAGATTAGTTGTCTATTGATTCATTCATTCACTTTCTATTGCTTTAGGTAGATGAAGATACAATCCCATGTAAAGAATGAGTTGTATGTCTTCCCTTTATCTAGAACAACAACTAGATCACTAGATTAGTTAGATTGCTATTTAGAGTGTTCCATTATGATATCCCTTTCCTCAAACATAGGAGAGAACTAACTACAAGTACTGTAGTTGAAACTAACCTTTCCATTACCCTTACAAACTAGATTAGTTGTCTATTGATTCATTCATTCACTTTCTATTGCTTTAGGTAGATGAAGATACAATCCCATGTAAAGAATGAGTTGTATGTCTTCCCTTTATCTAGAACAACAACTAGATCACTAGATTAGTTAGATTGCTATTTAGAGTGTTCCATTATGATATCCCTTTCCTCAAACATAGGAGAGAACTAACTACAAGTACTATAGTTGAAACTAACCTTTCCATTACCCTTACAAACTAGATTAGTTGTCTATTGATTCATTCATTCACTTTCTATTGCTTTAGGTAGATGAAGATACAATCCCATGTAAAGAATGAGTTGTATGTCTTCCCTTTATCTAGAACAACAACTAGATCACTAGATTAGTTAGATTGCTATTTAGAGTGTTCCATTATGATATCCATTTCCTCAAACATAGGAGAGAACTAACTACAAGTACTGTAGTTGAAACTAACCTTTCCATTACCCTTACAAACTAGATTAGTTGTCTATTGATTCATTCATTCACTTTCTATTGCTTTAGGTAGATGAAAGATACAATCCCATGTAAAGAATGAGTTGTATGTCTTCCCTTTATCTAGAACAACAACTAGATCACTAGATTAGTTAGATTGCTATTTAGAGTGTTCCATTATGATATCCCTTTCCTCAAACATAGGAGAGAACTAACTACAAGTACTGTAGTTGAAACTAACCTTTCCATTACCCTTACAAACTAGATTAGTTGTCTATTGATTCATTCATTCACTTTCTATTGCTTTAGGTAGATGAAGATACAATCCCATGTAAAGAATGAGTTGTATGTCTTCCCTTTATCTAGAACAACAACTAGATCACTAGATTAGTTAGATTGCTATTTAGAGTGTTCCATTATGATATCCCTTTCCTCAAACATAGGAGAGAACTAACTACAAGTACTATAGTTGAAACTAACCTTTCCATTACCCTTACAAACTAGATTAGTTGTCTATTGATTCATTCATTCACTTTCTATTGCTTTAGGTAGATGAAAGATACAATCCCATGTAAAGAATGAGTTGTATGTCTTCCCTTTATCTAGAACAACAACTAGATCACTAGATTAGTTAGATTGCTATTTAGAGTGTTCCATTATGATATCCATTTCCTCAAACATAGGAGAGAACTAACTACAAGTACTGTAGTTGAAACTAACCTTTCCATTACCCTTACAAACTAGATTAGTTGTCTATTGATTCATTCATTCACTTTCTATTGCTTTAGGTAGATGAAGATACAATCCCATGTAAAGAATGAGTTGTATGTCTTCCCTTTATCTAGAACAACAACTAGATCACTAGATTAGTTAGATTGCTATTTAGAGTGTTCCATTATGATATCCCTTTCCTCAAACATAGGAGAGAACTAACTACAAGTACTGTAGTTGAAACTAACCTTTCCATTACCCTTACAAACTAGATTAGTTGTCTATTGATTCATTCATTCACTTTCTATTGCTTTAGGTAGATGAAGATACAATCCCATGTAAAGAATGAGTTGTATGTCTTCCCTTTATCTAGAACAACAACTAGATCACTAGATTAGTTAGATTGCTATTTAGAGTGTTCCATTATGATATCCCTTTCCTCAAACATAGGAGAGAACTAACTACAAGTACTGTAGTTGAAACTAACCTTTCCATTACCCTTACAAACTAGATTAGTTGTCTATTGATTCATTCATTCACTTTCTATTGCTTTAGGTAGATGAAGATACAATCCCATGTAAAGAATGAGTTGTATGTCTTCCCTTTATCTAGAACAACAACTAGATCACTAGATTAGTTAGATTGCTATTTAGAGTGTTCCATTATGATATCCCTTTCCTCAAACATAGGAGAGAACTAACTACAAGTACTGTAGTTGAAACTAACCTTTCCATTACCCTTACAAACTAGATTAGTTGTCTATTGATTCATTCATTCACTTTCTATTGCTTTAGGTAGATGAAGATACAATCCCATGTAAAGAATGAGTTGTATGTCTTCCCTTTATCTAGAACAACAACTAGATCACTAGATTAGTTAGATTGCTATTTAGAGTGTTCCATTATGATATCCCTTTCCTCAAACATAGGAGAGAACTAACTACAAGTACTATAGTTGAAACTAACCTTTCCATTACCCTTACAAACTAGATTAGTTGTCTATTGATTCATTCATTCACTTTCTATTGCTTTAGGTAGATGAAGATACAATCCCATGTAAAGAATGAGTTGTATGTCTTCCCTTTATCTAGAACAACAACTAGATCACTAGATTAGTTAGATTGCTATTTAGAGTGTTCCATTATGATATCCATTTCCTCAAACATAGGAGAGAACTAACTACAAGTACTGTAGTTGAAACTAACCTTTCCATTACCCTTACAAACTAGATTAGTTGTCTATTGATTCATTCATTCACTTTCTATTGCTTTAGGTAGATGAAGATACAATCCCATGTAAAGAATGAGTTGTATGTCTTCCCTTTATCTAGAACAACAACTAGATCACTAGATTAGTTAGATTGCTATTTAGAGTGTTCCATTATGATATCCTTTCCTCAAACATAGGAGAGAACTAACTACAAGTACTGTAGTTGAAACTAACCTTTCCATTACCCTTACAAACTAGATTAGTTGTCTATTGATTCATTCATTCACTTTCTATTGCTTTAGGTAGATGAAGATACAATCCCATGTAAAGAATGAGTTGTATGTCTTCCCTTTATCTAGAACAACAACTAGATCACTAGATTAGTTAGATTGCTATTTAGAGTGTTCCATTATGATATCCATTTCCTCAAACATAGGAGAGAACTAACTACAAGTACTGTAGTTGAAACTAACCTTTCCATTACCCTTACAAACTAGATTAGTTGTCTATTGATTCATTCATTCACTTTCTATTGCTTTAGGTAGATGAAGATACAATCCCATGTAAAGAATGAGTTGTATGTCTTCCCTTTATCTAGAACAACAACTAGATCACTAGATTAGTTAGATTGCTATTTAGAGTGTTCCATTATGATATCCCTTTCCTCAAACATAGGAGAGAACTAACTACAAGTACTATAGTTGAAACTAACCTTTCCATTACCCTTACAAACTAGATTAGTTGTCTATTGATTCATTCATTCACTTTCTATTGCTTTAGGTAGATGAAGATACAATCCCATGTAAAGAATGAGTTGTATGTCTTCCCTTTATCTAGAACAACAACTAGATCACTAGATTAGTTAGATTGCTATTTAGAGTGTTCCATTATGATATCCATTTCCTCAAACATAGGAGAGAACTAACTACAAGTACTGTAGTTGAAACTAACCTTTCCATTACCCTTACAAACTAGATTAGTTGTCTATTGATTCATTCATTCACTTTCTATTGCTTTAGGTAGATGAAGATACAATCCCATGTAAAGAATGAGTTGTATGTCTTCCCTTTATCTAGAACAACAACTAGATCACTAGATTAGTTAGATTGCTATTTAGAGTGTTCCATTATGATATCCTTTCCTCAAACATAGGAGAGAACTAACTACAAGTACTATAGTTGAAACTAACCTTTCCATTACCCTTACAAACTAGATTAGTTGTCTATTGATTCATTCATTCACTTTCTATTGCTTTAGGTAGATGAAAGATACAATCCCATGTAAAGAATGAGTTGTATGTCTTCCCTTTATCTAGAACAACAACTAGATCACTAGATTAGTTAGATTGCTATTTAGAGTGTTCCATTATGATATCCCTTTCCTCAAACATAGGAGAGAACTAACTACAAGTACTGTAGTTGAAACTAACCTTTCCATTACCCTTACAAACTAGATTAGTTGTCTATTGATTCATTCATTCACTTTCTATTGCTTTAGGTAGATGAAGATACAATCCCATGTAAAGAATGAGTTGTATGTCTTCCCTTTATCTAGAACAACAACTAGATCACTAGATTAGTTAGATTGCTATTTAGAGTGTTCCATTATGATATCCCTTTCCTCAAACATAGGAGAGAACTAACTACAAGTACTGTAGTTGAAACTAACCTTTCCATTACCCTTACAAACTAGATTAGTTGTCTATTGATTCATTCATTCACTTTCTATTGCTTTAGGTAGATGAAGATACAATCCCATGTAAAGAATGAGTTGTATGTCTTCCCTTTATCTAGAACAACAACTAGATCACTAGATTAGTTAGATTGCTATTTAGAGTGTTCCATTATGATATCCCTTTCCTCAAACATAGGAGAGAACTAACTACAAGTACTATAGTTGAAACTAACCTTTCCATTACCCTTACAAACTAGATTAGTTGTCTATTGATTCATTCATTCACTTTCTATTGCTTTAGGTAGATGAAGATACAATCCCATGTAAAGAATGAGTTGTATGTCTTCCCTTTATCTAGAACAACAACTAGATCACTAGATTAGTTAGATTGCTATTTAGAGTGTTCCATTATGATATCCATTTCCTCAAACATAGGAGAGAACTAACTACAAGTACTGTAGTTGAAACTAACCTTTCCATTACCCTTACAAACTAGATTAGTTGTCTATTGATTCATTCATTCACTTTCTATTGCTTTAGGTAGATGAAGATACAATCCCATGTAAAGAATGAGTTGTATGTCTTCCCTTTATCTAGAACAACAACTAGATCACTAGATTAGTTAGATTGCTATTTAGAGTGTTCCATTATGATATCCATTTCCTCAAACATAGGAGAGAACTAACTACAAGTACTGTAGTTGAAACTAACCTTTCCATTACCCTTACAAACTAGATTAGTTGTCTATTGATTCATTCATTCACTTTCTATTGCTTTAGGTAGATGAAGATACAATCCCATGTAAAGAATGAGTTGTATGTCTTCCCTTTATCTAGAACAACAACTAGATCACTAGATTAGTTAGATTGCTATTTAGAGTGTTCCATTATGATATCCCTTTCCTCAAACATAGGAGAGAACTAACTACAAGTACTATAGTTGAAACTAACCTTTCCATTACCCTTACAAACTAGATTAGTTGTCTATTGATTCATTCATTCACTTTCTATTGCTTTAGGTAGATGAAGATACAATCCCATGTAAAGAATGAGTTGTATGTCTTCCCTTTATCTAGAACAACAACTAGATCACTAGATTAGTTAGATTGCTATTTAGAGTGTTCCATTATGATATCCATTTCCTCAAACATAGGAGAGAACTAACTACAAGTACTGTAGTTGAAACTAACCTTTCCATTACCCTTACAAACTAGATTAGTTGTCTATTGATTCATTCATTCACTTTCTATTGCTTTAGGTAGATGAAGATACAATCCCATGTAAAGAATGAGTTGTATGTCTTCCCTTTATCTAGAACAACAACTAGATCACTAGATTAGTTAGATTGCTATTTAGAGTGTTCCATTATGATATCCCTTTCCTCAAACATAGGAGAGAACTAACTACAAGTACTGTAGTTGAAACTAACCTTTCCATTACCCTTACAAACTAGATTAGTTGTCTATTGATTCATTCATTCACTTTCTATTGCTTTAGGTAGATGAAGATACAATCCCATGTAAAGAATGAGTTGTATGTCTTCCCTTTATCTAGAACAACAACTAGATCACTAGATTAGTTAGATTGCTATTTAGAGTGTTCCATTATGATATCCCTTTCCTCAAACATAGGAGAGAACTAACTACAAGTACTGTAGTTGAAACTAACCTTTCCATTACCCTTACAAACTAGATTAGTTGTCTATTGATTCATTCATTCACTTTCTATTGCTTTAGGTAGATGAAGATACAATCCCATGTAAAGAATGAGTTGTATGTCTTCCCTTTATCTAGAACAACAACTAGATCACTAGATTAGTTAGATTGCTATTTAGAGTGTTCCATTACGATATCCATTTCCTCAAACATAGGAGAGAACTAACTACAAGTACTGTAGTTGAAACTAACCTTTCCATTACCCTTACAAACTAGATTAGATGTCTATTGATTCATTTATTCACTTTCTTTTACTTTAGGTAGATGAGGTACTATCCCAAGTAAAGAATGAGTTGTATGTCTTCCCTTTATCTAGAACAACAACTAGATCACTAGATTAGTTATATTTCTATTTAGAGTGTTCCATTATGATATAACTTTCCTCAAACATAGGAGAGAACTAACTACAAGTACAATAGACGAAACTAACCTTTCCATTATCCTTACAAACTAGATTAGTTTTCTATTGATTCGTTCATTCACTTTCTATTGCTTTAGGTAGATGAAAGATACAATCCCATGTAAAGAATGAGTTATATGTCTTCCCTTTATCTAGAACAACAACTAGATCACTAGATTAGTTAGATTGCTATTTAGAGTGTTCCATTATGATATCCATTTCCTCAAACATAGGAGAGAACTAACTACAAGTACTGTAGTTGAAACTAACCTTTCCATTACCCTTACAAACTAGATTAGTGTCTATTGATTCATTCATTCACTTTCTATTGCTTTAGGTAGATGAAGATACGATCCCAAGTAAAGAATGAGTTGTATGTCTTCCCTTTATCTAGAACAACAACTAGATCACTAGATTAGTTATATTGCTATTTAGAGTGTTCCATTATGATATAACTTTCCTCAAACATAGGAGAGAACTAACTACAAGTACAATAGACGAAACTAACTTTCCATTACCCTTACAAACTAGATTAGTTGTCTATTGATTCATTCATTCACTTTCTATTGCTTTAGGTAGATGAAAGATACAATCCCATGTAAGAATGAGTTGTATGTCTTCCCTTTATCTAGAACAACAACTAGATCACTAGATTAGTTAGATTGCTATTTAGAGTGTTCCATTATGATATCCATTTCCTCAAACATAGGAGAGAACTAACTACAAGTACTGTAGTTGAAACTAACCTTTCCATTACCCTTACAAACTAGATTAGTTGTCTATTGATTCATTCATTCACTTTCTATTGCTTTAGGTAGATGAAGATACAATCCCATGTAAAGAATGAGTTGTATGTCTTCCCTTTATCTAGAACAACAACTAGATCACTAGATTAGTTAGATTGCTATTTAGAGTGTTCCATTATGATATCCATTTCCTCAAACATAGGAGAGAACTAACTACAAGTACTGTAGTTGAAACTAACCTTTCCATTACCCTTACAAACTAGATTAGTTGTCTATTGATTCATTCATTCACTTTCTATTGCTTTAGGTAGATGAAGATACTATCCCAGTAAAGAATGAGTTGTATGTCTTCCCTTTATCTAGAACAACAACTAGATCACTAGATTAGTTATATTGCTATTTAGAGTGTTCCATTATGATATAACTTTCCTCAACATAGGAGAGAACTAACTACAAGTACATAGACGAAACTAACCTTTCCATTACCCTTACAAACTAGATTAGTTTCTATTGATTCGTTCATTCACTTTCTATTGCTTTAGGTAGATGAAAGATACAATCCATGTAAAGAATGAGTTATATGTCTTCCCTTTATCTAGAACAACAACTAGATCACTAGATTAGTTAGATTGCTATTTAGAGTGTTCCATTATGATATCCATTTCCTCAAACATAGGAGAGAACTAACTACAAGTACTGTAGTTGAAACTAACCTTTCCAGTACCCTTACAAACTAGATTAGTTGTTTATTGATTCATTCATTCAGTTTCTATTGCTTTAGGTAGATGAAGATACGATCCCAAGTAAAGAATGAGTTGTATGTCTTCCCTTTATCTAGAACAACAACTAGATCACTAGATTAGTTATATTGCTATTTAGAGTGTTCCATTATGATATCCCTTTCCTCAAACATAGGAGAGAACTAACTACAAGTACAATAGTACGAAACTAACCTTTCCATTACCCTTACAAATTAGTTGTCTATTGATTCATTCATTCACTTTCTATTGCTTTAGGTAGATGAACGATACAATCCCATGTAAGAATGAGTTTTATGTCTTCCCTTTATCTAGAACAACAACTAGATCACTAGATTAGTTAGATTGCTATTTAGAGTGTTCCATTACGATATCCATTTCCTCAAACATAGGAGAGAACTAACTACAAGTACTGTAGTTGTAACTAACCTTTCCATTACCCTTACAAACTTGATTAGTTGTCTATTGATTCATTCATTCACTTTCTATTGCTTTAGGTAGATGAAGATACGATCCCATGTAAAGAATGAGTTGTATGTCTTCCCTTTATCTAGAACAAAAACTAGATCACTAGATTAGTTAGATTGCTATTTAGAGTGTTCGATTATGATATCCCTTTCCTCAAACATAGGAGAGAACTAACTACAAGTACTGTAGTTGAACTAACCTTTCCATTACCCTTACAAACTAGATTAGTTGTCTATTGATTCATTCATTCACTTTCTATTGCTTTAGGTAGATGAAGATACGATCCCAAGTAAAGAATGAGTTGTATGTGTTCCCTTTATCTAGAACAACAACTAGATCACTAGATTAGTTATATTGCTATTTAGAGTGTTCCATTATGATATCCCTTTCCTCAAACATAGGAGAGAACTAACTACAAGTACAATAGACGAAACTAACCTTCCATTACCCTTACAAACTAGATTAGTTGTCTATTGATTCGTTCATTCACTTTCTATTGCTTTAGATAGATGAACGATACAATCCCATGTAAAGAATGAGTTGTATGTCTTCCCTTTATCTAGAACAACAACTAGATCACTAGATTAGTTAGATTGCTATTTAGAGTGTTCCATTACGATATCCATTTCCTCAAACATAGGAGAGAACTAACTACAAGTACTGTAGTTGAAACTAACCTTTCCATTACCCTTACAAACTAGATTAGATGTCTATTGATTCATTTATTCACTTTCTTTTGCTTTAGGTAGATGAAGGTACTATCCCAAGTAAAGAATGAGTTGTATGTCTTCCCTTTATCTAGAACAACAACTAGATCACTAGATTAGTTATATTTCTATTTAGAGTGTTCCATTATGATATAACTTTCCTCAACATAGGAGAGAACTAACTACAAGTACAATAGACTGAAACTAACCTTTCCATTATCCCTTACAAACTAGATTAGTTTTCTATTGATTCATTCATTCACTTTCTATTGCTTTAGGTAGATGAAAGATACAATCCCATGTAAAGAATGAGTTATATGTCTTCCCTTTATCTAGAACAACAACTAGATCACTAGATTAGTTAGATTGCTATTTAGAGTGTTCCATTATGATATCCATTTCCTCAAACATAGGAGAGAACTAACTACAAGTACTGTAGTTGAAACTAACCTTTCCAGTACCCTTACAAACTAGATTAGTTGTTTATTGATTCATTCATTCAGTTTCTATTGCTTTAGGTAGATGAAGATACGATCCCAAGTAAAGAATGAGTTGTATGTCTTCCCTTTATCTAGAACAACAACTAGATCACTAGATTAGTTATATTGCTATTTAGAGTGTTCCATTATGATATCCCTTTCCTCAAACATAGGAGAGAACTAACTACAAGTACAATAGACGAAACTAACCTTTCCATTACCCTTACAAATTAGTTGTCTATTGATTCATTCATTCACTTTCTATTGCTTTAGGTAGATGAACGATACAATCCCATGTAAAGAATGAGTTGTATGTCTTCCCTTATCTAGAACAACAACTAGATCACTAGATTAGTTAGATTGCTATTTAGAGTGTTCCATTACGATATCCATTTCCTCAAACATAGGAGAGAACTAACTACAAGTACTGTAGTTGTAACTAACCTTTCCATTACCCTTACAAACTTGATTAGTTGTCTATTGATTCATTCATTCACTTTCTATTGCTTTAGGTAGATGAAGATACGATCCCAAGTAAAGAATGAGTTGTATGTCTTCCCTTTATCTAGAACAACAACTAGATCACTAGATTAGTTAGATTGCTATTTAGAGTGTTCCATTATGATATCCATTTCCTCAAACATAGGAGAGAACTAACTACAAGTACTGTAGTTGAAACTAACCTTTCCATTACCCTTACAACTAGATTAGTTGTCTATTGATTCATTCATTCACTTTCTATTGCTTTAGGTAGATGAAAGATACAATCCCATGTAAAGAATGAGTTGTATGTCTTCCCTTTATCTAGAACAACAACTAGATCACTAGATTAGTTAGATTGCTATTTAGAGTGTTCCATTACGATATCCATTTCCTCAAACATAGGAGAGAACTAACTACAAGTACTGTAGTTGAAACTAACCTTTCCATTACCCTTACAAACTTGATTAGTTGTCTATTGATTCATTCATTCACTTTCTATTGCTTTAGGTAGATGAAGATACGATCCCATGTAAAGAATGAGTTGTATGTCTTCCCTTTATCTAGAACAACAACTAGATCACTAGATTAGTTATATTGCTATTTAGAGTGTTCCATTATGATATCCCTTTCCTCAAACATAGGAGAGAACTAACTACAAGTACAATAGATGAAACTAACCTTTCCATTACCCTTACAAACTAGATTAGTTGTCTATTGATTCATTCATTCACTTTCTATTGCTTTAGGTAGATGAACGATACAATCCCATGTAAAGAATGAGTTGTATGTCTTCCCTTTATCTAGAACAACAACTAGATCACTAGATTAGTTAGATTGCTATTTAGAGTGTTCCATTATGATATCCATTTCCTCAAACATAGGAGAGAACTAACTACAAGTACTGTAGTTGAAACTAACCTTTCCAGTACCCTTACAAACTAGATTAGTTGTCTATTGATTCATTCATTCACTTTCTATTGCTTTAGGTAGATGAAGATACGATCCCAAGTAAAGAATGAGTTGTATGTCTTCCCTTTATCTAGAACAACAACTAGATCACTAGATTAGTTATATTGCTATTTAGAGTGTTCCATTATGATATACCTTTCCTCAAACATAGGAGAGAACTAACTACAAGTACAATAGACGAAACTAACCTTTCCATTACCCTTACAACTATTAGTTGTCTATTGATTCATTCATTCACTTTCTATTGCTTTAGGTAGATGAAAGATACAATCCCATGTAAAGAATGAGTTTTATGTCTTCCCTTTATCTAGAACAATAACTAGATCACTAGATTAGTTAGATTGCTATTTAGAGTGTTCCATTACGATATCCATTTCCTCAAACATAGGAGAGAACTAACTACAAGTACTGTAGTTGTAACTAACCTTTCCATTACCCATACAAACTTGATTAGTTGTCTATTGATTCATTCATTCACTTTCTATTGCTTTAGGTAGATGAAGATACGATCCCATGTAAAGAATGAGTTGTATGTCTTCCCTTTATCTAGAACAACAACTAGATCACTAGATTAGTTAGATTGCTATTTAGAGTGTTCCATTATGATATCCCTTTCCTCAAACATAGGAGAGAACTAACTACAAGTACTGTAGTTGAAACTAACCTTTCCATTACCCTTACAAACTAGATTAGTTGTCTATTGATTCATTCATTCACTTTCTATTGCTTTAGGTAGATGAAGATACGATCCCATGTAAAGAATGAGTTGTATGTCTTCCCTTTATCTAGAACAACAACTAGATCACTAGATTAGTTATATTGCTATTTAGAGTGTTCCATTATGATATACCTTTCCTCAAACATAGGAGAGAACTAACTACAAGTACTATAGATGAAACTAACCTTTCCATTACCCTTACAAACTAGATTAGTTGTCTATTGATTCGTTCATTCACTTTCTATTGCTTTAGGTAGATGAAAGATACAATCCCATGTAAAGAATGAGTTGTATGTCTTCCCTTTATCTAGAACAACAACTAGATCACTAGATTAGTTAGATTGCTATTTAGAGTGTTCCATTATGATATCCATTTCCTCAAACATAGGAGAGAACTAACTACAAGTACTGTAGTTGAAACTAACCTTTCCATTACCCTTACAAACTAGATTAGTTGTCTATTGATTCATTTATTCACTTTCTATTGCTTTAGGTAGATGAAGATACGATCCCAAGTAAAGAATGAGTTGTATGTCTTCCCTTTATCTAGAACAACAACTAGATCACTAGATTAGTTATATTGCTATTTAGAGTGTTCCATTATGATATAACTTTCCTCAAACATAGGAGAGAACTAACTACAAGTACAATAGACGAAACTAACCTTTCCATTATCCCTTACAAACTAGATTAGTTTTCTATTGATTCATTCATTCACTTTCTATTGCTTTAGGTAGATGAAAGATACAATCCCATGTAAAGAATGAGTTGTATGTCTTCCCTTTATCTAGAACAACAACTAGATCACTAGATTAAGTTAGATTGCTATTTAGAGTGTTCCATTATGATATCCATTTCCTCAAACATAGGAGAGAACTAACTACAAGTACTGTAGTTGAAACTAACCTTTCCAGTACCCTTACAAACTAGATTAGTTGTTTATTGATTCATTCATTCAGTTTCTATTGCTTTAGGTAGATGAAGATACGATCCCAAGTAAAGAATGAGTTGTATGTCTTCCCTTTATCTAGAACAACAACTAGATCACTAGATTAGTTATATTGCTATTTAGAGTGTTCCATTATGATATCCCTTTCCTCAAACATAGGAGAGAACTAACTACAAGTACAATAGACGAAACTAACCTTTCCATTACCCTTACAAATTAGTTGTCTATTGATTCATTCATTCACTTTCTATTGCTTTAGGTAGATGAACGATACAATCCCATGTAAAGAATGAGTTGTATGTCTTCCCTTTATCTAGAACAACAACTAGATCACTAGATTAGTTAGATTGCTATTTAGAGTGTTCCATTACGATATCCATTTCCTCAAACATAGGAGAGAACTAACTACAAGTACTGTAGTTGTAACTAACCTTTCCATTACCCTTACAAACTTGATTAGTTGTCTATTGATTCATTCATTCACTTTCTATTGCTTTAGGTAGATGAAGATACGATCCCATGTAAAGAATGAGTTGTATGTCTTCCCTTTATCTAGAACAACAACTAGATCACTAGATTAGTTATATTGCTATTTAGAGTGTTCCATTATGACATAACTTTCCTCAAACATAGGAGAGAACTAACTACAAGTACTATAGATGAAACTAACCTTTCCATTACCCTTACAAACTAGATTAGTTTTCTATTGATTCGTTCATTCACTTTCTATTGCTTTAGGTAGATGAAAGATACAATCCTATGTAAAGAATGAGTTATATGTCTTCCCTTTATCTAGAACAACAACTAGATCACTAGATTAGTTAGATTGCTATTTAGAGTGTTCCATTATCATATCCATTTCCTCAAACATAGGAGAGAACTAACTACAAGTACTGTAGTTGAAACTAACCTTTCCAGTACCCTTACAAACTAGATTAGTTGTTTATTGATTCATTCATTCAGTTTCTATTGGTTTAGGTAGATGAAGATACGATCCCAAGTAAAGAATGAGTTGTATGTCTTCCCTTTATCTACAAATTTCTTTCAGTCAGGGAAAGTCGAAATTTCTCTCCTAAATTTTAGGAGATGCCCTAATTCTGCCGTTCCTGTATTCCGGCCACCAGTCTCCGACGGTGGCATTGTGACTCTCACGCGCCATACCAAGATCTTCCTCTCTTCAAGGGCTATCCACCAGTACCAAGTTTGCCCGTTTTGGACACCGGACGCGACCTGTACGTATTTTCCGATTTCGAGATGACCTAATTCTGCAGTCGCCGTTTTCCGACCGCCAGTCTCCTACGGTGGCTCCGCTGGTTACACGCGCCGGATATTTGGATTCCACTCTTCAAGGGCTTTCTATCGACACCAAGTACGCCTGATTTGGGTCTCGGACGCGCTCTGTGTGGTTTTCCGATCGATCTTTTATTTTTCTTCAAACCCTTCCATGGAGGTGGTTGCTCTATTCCCGGAGCTTTCTGCACTCAATGGCTCTCCGGCCACCATTAAACCATCGGCATCTTCCTTTGCAGAGGTGGTGGTCTCTTCCCCAAGGATTCATGCTGCTCCAAGGCCGAATGATCCTCCTGCTCATCAAACTATTCCGAACCGGCCATTGTGGGCTCTTCCGGGCCCGACTTTTGAGCCGGTTCGCAAAGGTACGACTCTTTCTGTTAAATTACATGATGATTTCTATAAGGAACAGATTACTAATTGCTCATCTACTTCGTTTATTGGGAGGTTGATTCTGCCCAAGGGCTCTACGCCTTGGAAATTTCATGATTTGCGTGAGGCTTTGAGAAAGCTTTGGAACACCGATGCCTGGTCTATGCTTTCGATCGGTTTGGGATATTTTGTTTTCCAGTTTTACTCTACTGTCACAAGGGACTCAATTTTGGGTTCGACAATTTGGAAGCTTTCGCCAGGGAATTTATATTTGCAGCCTTGGGTCCCTAATTTTGTTCCTGGCAAAACAATATCCACACGTGTGCGTGTTTGGGTACGTTTATATGGTCTGCTTTATGAGCATCATCACAATTCTGTTATTATGTCATTGGCAGCGGCTCTTGGTACTCCAATTCGGCTGGATAAGGCCTCGTTGGATCGTTGTTTTGGGAATTATGTTAAGGTTCTGGTGGAAGTTGATCTCTCACAACCTTTGGATTATCAGATTCAACTTGAAACTCCTGCAGGTGATATTTGGATTGAAGCTTTTTATGAGGAGCTGCCTGCGTTTTGTATTACTTGCCAAGCGGTTGGTCATGCAACTGAAGCTTGCAACAGGAACAAAGATACCGGGGCTCCCAGTTCCACTCCTTCATCTCCCCGTTCGGATAATGCTATGCCAGATTCTACAGCTGAAGTTGTTCATGCTTCTTCTCGTGCTAATATTGGTGGCGCTACAGCTTCTTCTACTCGTGTTGCAACTCCAGCAATTAGTAACGCCTCACCTAGTTCGAACATTGTCAGTATTCCTAGTTCCTCTACTTCGAGGGGTAATAATCCGGCCTCTACTGTTTCTGGCCGTACGCAGGCTGCTGGTCTGGTTTGGCGCCCTTCTTCTTCGACTTCGGCTGCTAATGCTTCTCGTTTTGTCCCTCGGCGAAATGTCCCCTTGCCCAAAAGGTCAGCACTTCCGGCTGTAAATGCGTTGGTGGAGAAGAATAGCTTTGCGGTGTTGGGTTCCATTTCGGAGGATGAGGCCCCAAGGGAGGAGGCTACCAATCTACCAACGTCTATTTTGTCTCGTGATACACAAGGCTCCCATCCTCCGGTGCAACTTGATCATGCGATTTCGGATTCTGCTGTTGATAACCTAGGGGAAAGGGGAGCGACCAGCTCACTGGTTGTGGGAGGCGAACCGCTCCCCACCCCAGGCGGTGCGCCCCATGCCTCCAGTACACTTCTTCCATCTCTGGACATGAGGGGCGGTTCGCCCCACGCGCCAGGCGTTGCGCCCCGTGCCTCCAGTGCCCATCTTCCATCTCTGGACGCTTTGAAAGCTATGGAAATTGTGGCGGGAGCTAAATGGGGTGAATTAGAAGATGATGATGATGTTAATCTGGATCTCACCAATCGGATTTTAGCTGGACATTCCCCTGCTCCTAAGCAAGTAGCTTCAGCGGGTTCCAAATGAATGCTCTCTTTTGGAATATTCGAGGTTTTGGGAACATTGATTCTCAGAACATGTTACGTCATCATGTACTATCTTTTCGTCCACGATGGCTTGCTTTAGTGGAGCCTAAGATTCCCTCCTCTCAAATTTCGGATTCTTTCTGGAGTTCTTTGGGTTTGCGGTTCCTTGGTGCAAATGTTCGCAATAATAGTTTACCTAACATCTGGGTTCTAGAGGAAACTTCTATTACGGGTTCCTCTATCATTTTCTCTTCTTCGCAATCTGTGGTTATTAAAGTTAATTGGTTGCATTGTGATTTCATTTTAGCTTTCATTCATGGTCATTCTGATTATATTTGTCGTCGAACTTTATGGCAGGATTTGTTGTCTATTCAAGGGCTTCCGGTGTGTTTACTTGGTGATTTTAATGCGGTCCTTGGGGCGCATGAACGCTCGGCTGGTAGCCCTTCCCGTGTTGAAACATGGGATTTTCAGTCCTTCATTAATGATGGTGATTTCCTGGATTTACCTAGTGTGGGACCTTTCTTCACCTGGTCTAATCATCGTTTCTCTCATGGTTATCTGGAAACTCGTATAGACCGTGTCCTAGCTACGCAAAGTTTTATTGACCTTTGGGAGGCGGTGAATGTTAAGGTGGGTTTAAGAGCTTGCTCTGATCATAGCCCCCTTTTCCTTGGTTGCTCTCCGTTGGGTGTTATCTCGAAGCCTCGCCCTTTTAGATTCCAGGTAATGTGGCTTTCACACAAAGCTTGTGAGGATTTAATAAAGCAATCTTGGAATTCGCCGTTGACTGCGATGGGGGCTTGTTCCTTGGTTCAGCGGAAGCTTAAGAGGCTGAAAACTTCTTTAAGGGAGTGGAATCTCACTGTTTTTGGTGATATTAAAGTTCGCATCACTGAGGCTAAGACTGAATTGGAGGGGATTCAACAACTTCTAGCTTCCTCTGATTCACCGCATGTTTTCCATGGTCAGGAGCTGGTGGCATTGCGTAAACTAAATGAGGTGTTGCATCAAGAATCAATTTTCTTGCGTCAAAAATGTCGAGCTTCTTGGCTCAAAGATGGTGACAGGAACACGAGCTTCTTTCATCGCTCTTTAAAGATTCGCCAAGGGAAGATGGGAATTTCTATTCTACGTATTGGGGAGGATTTGTCTCATGATGCGACAGCCATTAAGAATCATATTATTGCTTACTATGAGCAACTTTTTACGCAGAATCCAGCGGCTTCTAGTTCCTTCGATGGCTTGGAGGGTGTCATTCATCCGGTTATTACAAATGGGCAGAATCATCAGTTACTTATGGTCCCCACGGAGGAGGATATTCGCAATGTGGTGTTTGGTATGTCCCCGGATAGTGCTCCTGGTCCGGACGGCTTTGGTGGTCGTTTCTATCAGTCAATGTGGCATATCATTGGTCCTGAAACTTGTGCGGCGATTCGTGCTTTCTTTGTGCATGGTTCCTTCCCTTCCGGGCTAAATTCTAGCTTTGTCACTTTAATTCCAAAGGTGCAAGATGCGGTGCGCATTGAGGATTATCGCCCTATTGTTCTTGGCAATTTTTTGTACAAGATCATTACGAAGATTTTAGCGGACAGGTTAGGTCCTATTCTTTCTGCTACTCTTTCTTTCCATCAGTTTGGTTTTATCCCTGGAAGACGTATCCATGATTGTATGGCACTAGCCTCTGAAGGAGTTAATGGTCTTGGACGTAGATGCTCGAACGGGAACTTGATTTTAAAAGTTGACATTCGGAAAGCTTTTGACACTCTTCGCTGGTCTTTTCTTCTTCGAGTTCTGTCGCTTCTCGGTTTCTCTCCAACTTTTGTCGCTTGGATTGATTATTTGCTTCACTCTGCCAAGCTTTCTATTTTGATCAACGGGGCTCCTGAGGGATACTTTAGTTGTTCACAAGGAGTGCGTCAAGGGGACCCTTTATCCCCTTTGCTTTTTTGTGTGGCGGAAGAAGTTTTGAGCAAGATGATTGCAAGGGCAGCCAACTCAGGGGAGCTCTCTAGTCTTTTTCTTGGTCGAAATATTTCCTTTCCCTCTCATCTTTTATATGCAGATGATGTAATTGTTTTTTGTAGGGCGACACAAGCTAATTGCCGAGCTCTCCTTCGAATTTTCACACAATATGCAGCTTGGTCGGGCCAAGTCTTCAATCCCCAGAAGTCTCGGGCTTATTTTAGCACCTACATATCTCGTGCACGCCGTTTAAGGATGTGTAGATTATTGGGAATTGTGGAGGGTAGCCTTCCTTTCACTTATCTCGGCGTCCCTTTGTTCAGAGGAGCTCCTCGGGTTCGGCATCTCCAGGCACTTGCTGACTCTATAATCTCAAAGTTCAGCAAGTGGAAAGGTTCGTCCCTCTCTATGGCTGGTCGGGTTTGCCTTGTTCAATCTGTGATTCAGGGCGCCTTTGTTCATTCCATGATGATATATCGCTGGCCGGTCTCTTTACTTAAACGCATGGAAGCTAGCATAAGGAATTTTGTTTTCACGGGCAATATTCTTAAGAAAGCTATTGTTTCAGTCTCTTGGAAGAAGTGTTGTGCGCCCAAGCTGGAGGGCGGTTTGGGATTACGCTCTTTGTTTGCAGCAAATTTAAGCTATCTTGCAAGGCTCACGTGGGATATCTGGGTGGCTAAGATCCCTTACTTGGAGGTTTTTCGTCACAGGTTTCTTCGGGGCAGCCAGTTGCGCTCCTATGTTACTTCGTCTATCTGGTTCGGTTTTCGAGATTGTTTGCCTAAACTTGCTTCTTCCACTCGGTGGTTGGTTTCTCAAGGTTCTACCATTCGTTTTTGGCTTGATAACTGGCTAGGCTACATTATTGCTGACCGTGTAGGTATTCCGGATCACCTACGATCGCACTTTGAGTTCACAATAAGTGATTACTGGACTCCATTGGGTTGGTTAATTTCTGACTCGTTTAGGGCTGCCTTCCCAGCAGTTACTCAGGATGTTCTGGATTACCATCTTGCACCCATGGATTCTGACAAATGCATTTGGACTGAGACTTTGGATGGTGCGATTTCCTCAAAAGCTGCATATCATTTCTTTAGAGAGCATTATCCGGAAGCTACATGGGGCTCTTGGATTTGGTCTTCGTTTATCCCTCCTAGGCGTTCAACTATGGTTTGGAAAGCGGTTCATGGCTCTCTTCCAACTTGGGAGAAGCTCCAGACTCGTGGTTTCATTGGCCCCTCCGTTTGTATCTTTTGCTTTGCTGATTTAGATTGTCACCATCATTTCTTGGTTTCTTGTTCTTTTGCTATTATGATTTGGCAGCCTATTTTTGATTTATTTCAGGTGCCTTTTAGATGTTGCTCTAGCTTTGGTGAGTTTTTGTTATATGCTATGAGCTTCACTATTAGCCCGCAGGTTCTGTCGATTTGGAAGCTCACTTTTATCACCACCTGTTGGGCTTTGTGGACGGCCAGGAATCGGTTTCTGTTTGAGAACATAGTAATTTCCAAACATGCTATTCTTCTTTCGATCTGGAGTTTAGTTGGGGAGGCGGACTCTTTTTCTCTTGGAGTGATGTCCAACTCTCAGAGTGATCTTCAGGTTTTGCACTCTTTCCGTATTAAAGGCTGCCCTAGGAGGTTTCGGGATATCATTGAGGTGCGTTGGTATCCCCCAGGCCATGGTTGGGTTAAATGCAATACAGATGGGAGCTCTATGGGGGCGCCGGGTGACTCTACGGCAGCGGGAGTCTTTCGAGACTCGAGTGGTGTTGTTCTGGGGTGCTTTGTTCGTCACGTGGGCTGCCTTTTCGCATTTGAGGCTGAGTTAATTGCGTCTATGCATGCTATCTTGATTGCTTTCTCTCGTGGATGGCACCATTTATGGCTGGAATCTGACTCTAGCTATGTTGTCAATCTGCTCAGCACTCGTTCTTCGCAGGTTCCTTGGAAGTACAGAAATCAGTGGCTACAAATTCTGGAGTGTCTAAACGCTATGGAGTTCAAGGTCTCTCATATTTATAGGGAAGGCAATTCCGTTGCGGATGCTCTCTCCAATTTGGCGACGGATGGCTTTTGGGATACCGCTCCTGCTAGTGTTTGTAGTCTTGTATTTAGGGACATGTTTGGTCTTCCCTATTATAGGTTCCCGCAACATTAACGCTCAGGCACTCTTTTTCCCAGGCACGGGTTTTTCCCAATGGGTTTTTCCGTGATTGGGTTTTAACGAGGCCCGCGGTTGCAACCAAGCTACGTTCTCTAGTAGTTTGGGTTAGTTAGCATCTGTGAGTTTACGCTGTTCTTTGCTTTTGTATACTCTTTGTACTCTTTTCCCGTTTAATATATTTGCACCATTCATTCAAAAAAACAACAACAACTAGATCACTAGATTAGTTATATTGCTATTTAGAGTGTTCCATTATGATATCCCTTTCCTCAAACATAGGAGAGAAGTAACTACAAGTACAATAGACGAAACTAACCTTTCCATTACCCTTACAAACTAGATTAGTTGTCTATTGATTCATTCATTCACATTCTATTGCTTTAGGTAGATGAACGATACAATCCCATGTAAAGAATGAGTTGTATGTCTTCTCTTTATCTAGAACAACAACTAGATCACTAGATTAGTTAGATTGCTATTTAGAGTGTTCCATTACGATATCCATTTCCTCAAACATAGGAGAGAACTAACTACAAGTACTGTAGTTGTAACTAACCTTTCCATTACCCTTACAAACTTGATTAGTTGTCTATTGATTCATTCATTCACTTTCTATTGCTTTAGGTAGATGAAGATACGATCCCATGTAAAGAATGAGTTGTATGTCTTCCCTTTATCTAGAACAACAACTAGATCACTAGATTAGTTAGATTGCTATTTAGAGTGTTCCATTATGATATCCATTTCCTCAAACATAGGAGAGAACTAACTACAAGTACTGTAGTTGAAACTAACCTTTCCATTACCCTTACAAACTAGATTAGTTGTCTATTGATTCATTCATTCACTTTCTATTGCTTTAGGTAGATGAAGATACGATCCCATGTAAAGAATGAGTTGTATGTCTTCCCTTTATCTAGAACAACAACTAGATCACTAGATTAGTTATATTGCTATTTAGAGTGTTCCATTATGATATAACTTTCCTCAAACATAGGAGAGAACTAACTACAAGTACTATAGATGAAACTAACCTTTCCATTACCCTTACAAACTAGATTAGTTGTCTATTGATTCATTCATTCACTTTCTATTGCTTTAGGTAGATGAAAGATACAATCCCATGTAAAGAATGAGTTATATGTCTTCCCTTTATCTAGAACAACAACTAGATCACTAGATTAGTTAGATTGCTATTTAGAGTGTTCCATTATGATATCCATTTCCTCAAACATAGGAGAGAACTAACTACAAGTACTGTAGTTGAAACTAACCTTTCCAGTACCCTTACAAACTAGATTAGTTGTTTATTGATTCATTCATTCAGTTTCTATTGCTTTAGGTAGATGAAGATACGATCCCAAGTAAAGAATGAGTTGTATGTCTTCCCTTTATCTAGAACAACAACTAGATCACTAGATTAGTTATATTGCTATTTAGAGTGTTCCATTATGATATCCCTTTCCTCAAACATAGGAGAGAACTAACTACAAGTACAATAGACGAAACTAACCTTTCCATTACCCTTACAAACTAGATTAGTTGTCTATTGATTCATTCATTCACTTTCTATTGCTTTAGGTAGATGAACGATACAATCCCATGTAAAGAATGAGTTGTATGTCTTCCCTTTATCTAGAACAACAACTAGATCACTAGATTAGTTAGATTGCTATTTAGAGTGTTCCATTATGATATCCATTTCCTCAAACATAGGAGAGAACTAACTACAAGTACTGTAGTTGAAACTAACCTTTCCATTACCCTTACAAACTAGATTAGTTGTCTATTGATTCATTCATTCACTTTCTATTGCTTTAGGTAGATGAAGATACGATCCCATGTAAAGAATGAGTTGTATGTCTTCCCTTTATCTAGAACAACAACTAGATCACTAGATTAGTTAGATTGCTATTTAGAGTGTTCCATTATGATATCCCTTTCCTCAAACATAGGAGAGAACTAACTACAAGTACTATAGATGAAACTAACCTTTCCATTACCCTTACAAACTAGATTAGTTGTCTATTGATTCATTCATTCACTTTCTATTGCTTTAGGTAGATGAAAGATACAATCCCATGTAAAGAATGAGTTGTATGTCTTCCCTTTATCTAGAACAACAACTAGATCACTAGATTAGTTAGATTGCTATTTAGAGTGTTCCATTATGATATCCATTTCCTCAAACATAGGAGAGAACTAACTACAAGTACTGTAGTTGAAACTAACCTTTCCAGTACCCTTACAAACTAGATTAGTTGTTTATTGATTCATTCATTCACTTTCTATTGCTTTAGGTAGATGAAGATACGATCCCAAGTAAAGAATGAGTTGTATGTCTTCCCTTTATCTAGAACAACAACTAGATCACTAGATTAGTTATATTGCTATTTAGAGTGTTCCATTATGATATCCCTTTCCTCAAACATAGGAGAGAACTAACTACAAGTACAATAGACGAAACTAACCTTTCCATTACCCTTACAAACTAGATTAGTTGTCTATTGATTCATTCATTCACTTTCTATTGCTTTAGGTAGATGAACGATACAATCCCATGTAAAGAATGAGTTGTATGTCTTCCCTTTATCTAGAACAACAACTAGATCACTAGATTAGTTAGATTGCTATTTAGAGTGTTCCATTACGATATCCATTTCCTCAAACATAGGAGAGAACTAACTACAAGTACTGTAGTTGAAACTAACCTTTCCATTACCCTTACAAACTAGATTAGTTGTCTATTGATTCATTCATTCACTTTCTATTGCTTTAGGTAGATGAAGATACAATCCCATGTAAAGAATGAGTTGTATGTCTTCCCTTTATCTAGAACAACAACTAGATCACTAGATTAGTTAGATTGCTATTTAGAGTGTTCCATTATGATATCCATTTCCTCAAACATAGGAGAGAACTAACTACAAGTACTGTAGTTGAAACTAACCTTTCCATTACCCTTACAAACTAGATTAGTTGTCTATTGATTCATTCATTCACTTTCTATTGCTTTAGGTAGATGAAGATACGATCCCATGTAAAGAATGAGTTGTATGTCTTCCCTTTATCTAGAACAACAACTAGATCACTAGATTAGTTATATTGCTATTTAGAGTGTTCCATTATGATATCACTTTCCTCAAACATAGGAGAGAACTAACTACAAGTACTATAGATGAAACTAACCTTTCCATTACCCTTACAAACTAGATTAGTTGTCTATTGATTCATTCATTCACTTTCTATTGCTTTAGGTAGATGAAAGATACAATCCCATGTAAAGAATGAGTTGTATGTCTTCCCTTTATCTAGAACAACAACTAGATCACTAGATTAGTTAGATTGCTATTTAGAGTGTTCCATTATGATATCCATTTCCTCAAACATAGGAGAGAACTAACTACAAGTACTGTAGTTGAAACTAACCTTTCCAGTACCCTTACAAACTAGATTAGTTGTTTATTGATTCATTCATTCACTTTCTATTGCTTTAGGTAGATGAAGATACGATCCCAAGTAAAGAATGAGTTGTATGTCTTCCCTTTATCTAGAACAACAACTAGATCACTAGATTAGTTATATTGCTATTTAGAGTGTTCCATTATGATATCCCTTTCCTCAAACATAGGAGAGAACTAACTACAAGTACTATAGACTGAAACTAACCTTTCCATTACCCTTACAAACTAGATTAGTTGTCTATTGATTCATTCATTCACTTTCTATTGCTTTAGGTAGATGAACGATACAATCCCATGTAAAGAATGAGTTGTATGTCTTCCCTTTATCTAGAACAACAACTAGATCACTAGATTAGTTAGATTGCTATTTAGAGTGTTCCATTATGATATCCATTTCCTCAAACATAGGAGAGAACTAACTACAAGTACTGTAGTTGAAACTAACCTTTCCATTACCCTTACAAACTAGATTAGTTGTCTATTGATTCATTCATTCACTTTCTATTGCTTTAGGTAGATGAAGATACAATCCCATGTAAAGAATGAGTTGTATGTCTTCCCTTTATCTAGAACAACAACTAGATCACTAGATTAGTTAGATTGCTATTTAGAGTGTTCCATTATGATATCCCTTTCCTCAAACATAGGAGAGAACTAACTACAAGTACTATAGTTGAAACTAACCTTTCCATTACCCTTACAAACTAGATTAGTTGTCTATTGATTCATTCATTCACTTTCTATTGCTTTAGGTAGATGAAAGATACAATCCCATGTAAAGAATGAGTTGTATGTCTTCCCTTTATCTAGAACAACAACTAGATCACTAGATTAGTTAGATTGCTATTTAGAGTGTTCCATTATGATATCCATTTCCTCAAACATAGGAGAGAACTAACTACAAGTACTGTAGTTGAAACTAACCTTTCCATTACCCTTACAAACTAGATTAGTTGTCTATTGATTCATTCATTCACTTTCTATTGCTTTAGGTAGATGAAGATACGATCCCATGTAAAGAATGAGTTGTATGTCTTCCCTTTATCTAGAACAACAACTAGATCACTAGATTAGTTAGATTGCTATTTAGAGTGTTCCATTATGATATCCATTTCCTCAAACATAGGAGAGAACTAACTACAAGTACTATAGATGAAACTAACCTTTCCATTACCCTTACAAACTAGATTAGTTGTCTATTGATTCATTCATTCACTTTCTATTGCTTTAGGTAGATGAAAGATACAATCCCATGTAAAGAATGAGTTGTATGTCTTCCCTTTATCTAGAACAACAACTAGATCACTAGATTAGTTAGATTGCTATTTAGAGTGTTCCATTATGATATCCATTTCCTCAAACATAGGAGAGAACTAACTACAAGTACTGTAGTTGAAACTAACCTTTCCATTACCCTTACAAACTAGATTAGTTGTCTATTGATTCATTCATTCACTTTCTATTGCTTTAGGTAGATGAAGATACGATCCCATGTAAAGAATGAGTTGTATGTCTTCCCTTTATCTAGAACAACAACTAGATCACTAGATTAGTTATATTGCTATTTAGAGTGTTCCATTATGATATCCCTTTCCTCAAACATAGGAGAGAACTAACTACAAGTACTATAGATGAAACTAACCTTTCCATTACCCTTACAAACTAGATTAGTTGTCTATTGATTCATTCATTCACTTTCTATTGCTTTAGGTAGATGAAAGATACAATCCCATGTAAAGAATGAGTTGTATGTCTTCCCTTTATCTAGAACAACAACTAGATCACTAGATTAGTTAGATTGCTATTTAGAGTGTTCCATTATGATATCCATTTCCTCAAACATAGGAGAGAACTAACTACAAGTACTGTAGTTGAAACTAACCTTTCCATTACCCTTACAAACTAGATTAGTTGTCTATTGATTCATTCATTCACTTTCTATTGCTTTAGGTAGATGAAGATACGATCCCAAGTAAAGAATGAGTTGTATGTCTTCCCTTTATCTAGAACAACAACTAGATCACTAGATTAGTTAGATTGCTATTTAGAGTGTTCCATTATGATATCCCTTTCCTCAAACATAGGAGAGAACTAACTACAAGTACAATAGACGAAACTAACCTTTCCATTACCCTTACAAACTAGATTAGTTGTCTATTGATTCATTCATTCACTTTCTATTGCTTTAGGTAGATGAAAGATACAATCCCATGTAAAGAATGAGTTGTATGTCTTCCCTTTATCTAGAACAACAACTAGATCACTAGATTAGTTAGATTGCTATTTAGAGTGTTCCATTATGATATCCATTTCCTCAAACATAGGAGAGAACTAACTACAAGTACTGTAGTTGAAACTAACCTTTCCATTACCCTTACAAACTAGATTAGTTGTCTATTGATTCATTCATTCACTTTCTATTGCTTTAGGTAGATGAAGATACAATCCCATGTAAAGAATGAGTTGTATGTCTTCCCTTTATCTAGAACAACAACTAGATCACTAGATTAGTTAGATTGCTATTTAGAGTGTTCCATTATGATATCCATTTCCTCAAACATAGGAGAGAACTAACTACAAGTACTATAGATGAAACTAACCTTTCCATTACCCTTACAAACTAGATTAGTTGTCTATTGATTCATTCATTCACTTTCTATTGCTTTAGGTAGATGAAAGATACAATCCCATGTAAAGAATGAGTTGTATGTCTTCCCTTTATCTAGAACAACAACTAGATCACTAGATTAGTTAGATTGCTATTTAGAGTGTTCCATTATGATATCCATTTCCTCAAACATAGGAGAGAACTAACTACAAGTACTAGTAGTTGAAACTAACCTTTCCATTACCCTTACAAACTAGATTAGTTGTCTATTGATTCATTCATTCACTTTCTATTGCTTTAGGTAGATGAAGATACGATCCCATGTAAAGAATGAGTTGTATGTCTTCCCTTTATCTAGAACAACAACTAGATCACTAGATTAGTTATATTGCTATTTAGAGTGTTCCATTATGATATCCCTTTCCTCAAACATAGGAGAGAACTAACTACAAGTACTATAGATGAAACTAACCTTTCCATTACCCTTACAAACTAGATTAGTTGTCTATTGATTCATTCATTCACTTTCTATTGCTTTAGGTAGATGAAAGATACAATCCCATGTAAAGAATGAGTTGTATGTCTTCCCTTTATCTAGAACAACAACTAGATCACTAGATTAGTTAGATTGCTATTTAGAGTGTTCCATTATGATATCCATTTCCTCAAACATAGGAGAGAACTAACTACAAGTACTGTAGTTGAAACTAACCTTTCCATTACCCTTACAAACTAGATTAGTTGTCTATTGATTCATTCATTCACTTTCTATTGCTTTAGGTAGATGAAGATACGATCCCATGTAAAGAATGAGTTGTATGTCTTCCCTTTATCTAGAACAACAACTAGATCACTAGATTAGTTATATTGCTATTTAGAGTGTTCCATTATGATATCCCTTTCCTCAAACATAGGAGAGAACTAACTACAAGTACTATAGATGAAACTAACCTTTCCATTACCCTTACAAACTAGATTAGTTGTCTATTGATTCATTCATTCACTTTCTATTGCTTTAGGTAGATGAAGATACAATCCCATGTAAAGAATGAGTTGTATGTCTTCCCTTTATCTAGAACAACAACTAGATCACTAGATTAGTTAGATTGCTATTTAGAGTGTTCCATTATGATATCCATTTCCTCAAACATAGGAGAGAACTAACTACAAGTACTGTAGTTGAAACTAACCTTTCCATTACCCTTACAAACTAGATTAGTTGTCTATTGATTCATTCATTCACTTTCTATTGCTTTAGGTAGATGAAGATACAATCCCATGTAAAGAATGAGTTGTATGTCTTCCCTTTATCTAGAACAACAACTAGATCACTAGATTAGTTATATTGCTATTTAGAGTGTTCCATTATGATATCCCTTTCCTCAAACATAGGAGAGAACTAACTACAAGTACTATAGCTGAAACTAACCTTTCCATTACCCTTACAAACTAGATTAGTTGTCTATTGATTCATTCATTCACTTTCTATTGCTTTAGGTAGATGAAAGATACAATCCCATGTAAAGAATGAGTTGTATGTCTTCCCTTTATCTAGAACAACAACTAGATCACTAGATTAGTTAGATTGCTATTTAGAGTGTTCCATTATGATATCCATTTCCTCAAACATAGGAGAGAACTAACTACAAGTACTGTAGTTGAAACTAACCTTTCCATTACCCTTACAAACTAGATTAGTTGTCTATTGATTCATTCATTCACTTTCTATTGCTTTAGGTAGATGAAGATACGATCCCATGTAAAGAATGAGTTGTATGTCTTCCCTTTATCTAGAACAACAACTAGATCACTAGATTAGTTATATTGCTATTTAGAGTGTTCCATTATGATATCCCTTTCCTCAAACATAGGAGAGAACTAACTACAAGTACAATAGACGAAACTAACCTTTCCATTACCCTTACAAACTAGATTAGTTGTCTATTGATTCATTCATTCACTTTCTATTGCTTTAGGTAGATGAACGATACAATCCCATGTAAAGAATGAGTTGTATGTCTTCCCTTTATCTAGAACAACAACTAGATCACTAGATTAGTTAGATTGCTATTTAGAGTGTTCCATTACTGATATCCATTTCCTCAAACATAGGAGAGAACTAACTACAAGTACTGTAGTTGAAACTAACCTTTCCATTACCCTTACAAACTAGATTAGTTGTCTATTGATTCATTCATTCACTTTCTATTGCTTTAGGTAGATGAAGATACGATCCCATGTAAAGAATGAGTTGTATGTCTTCCCTTTATCTAGAACAACAACTAGATCACTAGATTAGTTATATTGCTATTTAGAGTGTTCCATTATGATATCCCTTTCCTCAAACATAGGAGAGAACTAACTACAAGTACTATAGATGAAACTAACCTTTCCATTACCCTTACAAACTAGATTAGTTGTCTATTGATTCATTCATTCACTTTCTATTGCTTTAGGTAGATGAAAGATACAATCCCATGTAAAGAATGAGTTGTATGTCTTCCCTTTATCTAGAACAACAACTAGATCACTAGATTAGTTAGATTGCTATTTAGAGTGTTCCATTATGATATCCATTTCCTCAAACATAGGAGAGAACTAACTACAAGTACTAGTAGTTGAAACTAACCTTTCCATTACCCTTACAAACTAGATTAGTTGTCTATTGATTCATTCATTCACTTTCTATTGCTTTAGGTAGATGAAGATACGATCCCATGTAAAGAATGAGTTGTATGTCTTCCCTTTATCTAGAACAACAACTAGATCACTAGATTAGTTATATTGCTATTTAGAGTGTTCCATTATGATATCCATTTCCTCAAACATAGGAGAGAACTAACTACAAGTACTATAGTTGAAACTAACCTTTCCATTACCCTTACAAACTAGATTAGTTGTCTATTGATTCATTCATTCACTTTCTATTGCTTTAGGTAGATGAAAGATACAATCCCATGTAAAGAATGAGTTGTATGTCTTCCCTTTATCTAGAACAACAACTAGATCACTAGATTAGTTAGATTGCTATTTAGAGTGTTCCATTATGATATCCATTTCCTCAAACATAGGAGAGAACTAACTACAAGTACTGTAGTTGAAACTAACCTTTCCATTACCCTTACAAACTAGATTAGTTGTCTATTGATTCATTCATTCACTTTCTATTGCTTTAGGTAGATGAAGATACGATCCCATGTAAAGAATGAGTTGTATGTCTTCCCTTTATCTAGAACAACAACTAGATCACTAGATTAGTTATATTGCTATTTAGAGTGTTCCATTATGATATCCCTTTCCTCAAACATAGGAGAGAACTAACTACAAGTACAATAGACTGAAACTAACCTTTCCATTACCCTTACAAACTAGATTAGTTGTCTATTGATTCATTCATTCACTTTCTATTGCTTTAGGTAGATGAAAGATACAATCCCATGTAAAGAATGAGTTGTATGTCTTCCCTTTATCTAGAACAACAACTAGATCACTAGATTAGTTAGATTGCTATTTAGAGTGTTCCATTATGATATCCATTTCCTCAAACATAGGAGAGAACTAACTACAAGTACTGTAGTTGAAACTAACCTTTCCATTACCCTTACAAACTAGATTAGTTGTCTATTGATTCATTCATTCACTTTCTATTGCTTTAGGTAGATGAAGATACGATCCCATGTAAAGAATGAGTTGTATGTCTTCCCTTTATCTAGAACAACAACTAGATCACTAGATTAGTTATATTGCTATTTAGAGTGTTCCATTATGATATCCCTTTCCTCAAACATAGGAGAGAACTAACTACAAGTACAATAGACTGAAACTAACCTTTCCATTACCCTTACAAACTAGATTAGTTGTCTATTGATTCATTCATTCACTTTCTATTGCTTTAGGTAGATGAACGATACAATCCCATGTAAAGAATGAGTTGTATGTCTTCCCTTTATCTAGAACAACAACTAGATCACTAGATTAGTTAGATTGCTATTTAGAGTGTTCCATTATGATATCCATTTCCTCAAACATAGGAGAGAACTAACTACAAGTACTGTAGTTGAAACTAACCTTTCCATTACCCTTACAAACTAGATTAGTTGTCTATTGATTCATTCATTCACTTTCTATTGCTTTAGGTAGATGAAGATACGATCCCATGTAAAGAATGAGTTGTATGTCTTCCCTTTATCTAGAACAACAACTAGATCACTAGATTAGTTAGATTGCTATTTAGAGTGTTCCATTATGATATCCATTTCCTCAAACATAGGAGAGAACTAACTACAAGTACTATAGATGAAACTAACCTTTCCATTACCCTTACAAACTAGATTAGTTGTCTATTGATTCATTCATTCACTTTCTATTGCTTTAGGTAGATGAAAGATACAATCCCATGTAAAGAATGAGTTGTATGTCTTCCCTTTATCTAGAACAACAACTAGATCACTAGATTAGTTAGATTGCTATTTAGAGTGTTCCATTATGATATCCATTTCCTCAAACATAGGAGAGAACTAACTACAAGTACTGTAGTTGAAACTAACCTTTCCATTACCCTTACAAACTAGATTAGTTGTCTATTGATTCATTCATTCACTTTCTATTGCTTTAGGTAGATGAAGATACGATCCCATGTAAAGAATGAGTTGTATGTCTTCCCTTTATCTAGAACAACAACTAGATCACTAGATTAGTTATATTGCTATTTAGAGTGTTCCATTATGATATCCCTTTCCTCAAACATAGGAGAGAACTAACTACAAGTACAATAGACTGAAACTAACCTTTCCATTACCCTTACAAACTAGATTAGTTGTCTATTGATTCATTCATTCACTTTCTATTGCTTTAGGTAGATGAAGATACAATCCCATGTAAAGAATGAGTTGTATGTCTTCCCTTTATCTAGAACAACAACTAGATCACTAGATTAGTTAGATTGCTATTTAGAGTGTTCCATTATGATATCCATTTCCTCAAACATAGGAGAGAACTAACTACAAGTACTGTAGTTGAAACTAACCTTTCCATTACCCTTACAAACTAGATTAGTTGTCTATTGATTCATTCATTCACTTTCTATTGCTTTAGGTAGATGAAGATACGATCCCATGTAAAGAATGAGTTGTATGTCTTCCCTTTATCTAGAACAACAACTAGATCACTAGATTAGTTAGATTGCTATTTAGAGTGTTCCATTATGATATCCCTTTCCTCAAACATAGGAGAGAACTAACTACAAGTACTATAGATGAAACTAACCTTTCCATTACCCTTACAAACTAGATTAGTTGTCTATTGATTCATTCATTCACTTTCTATTGCTTTAGGTAGATGAAGATACAATCCCATGTAAAGAATGAGTTGTATGTCTTCCCTTTATCTAGAACAACAACTAGATCACTAGATTAGTTAGATTGCTATTTAGAGTGTTCCATTATGATATCCATTTCCTCAAACATAGGAGAGAACTAACTACAAGTACTGTAGTTGAAACTAACCTTTCCATTACCCTTACAAACTAGATTAGTTGTCTATTGATTCATTCATTCACTTTCTATTGCTTTAGGTAGATGAAGATACAATCCCATGTAAAGAATGAGTTGTATGTCTTCCCTTTATCTAGAACAACAACTAGATCACTAGATTAGTTAGATTGCTATTTAGAGTGTTCCATTATGATATCCATTTCCTCAAACATAGGAGAGAACTAACTACAAGTACTGTAGTTGAAACTAACCTTTCCATT
Source organism: Plantago ovata (assembly GCA_028274465.1). Classification (NCBI taxonomy): domain Eukaryota; kingdom Viridiplantae; phylum Streptophyta; class Magnoliopsida; order Lamiales; family Plantaginaceae; genus Plantago; species Plantago ovata. The sequence goes on from CM051458.1 coordinate 25,728,926, forward strand.
ACCCTTACAAACTAGATTAGTTGTCTATTGATTCATTCATTCACTTTCTATTGCTTTAGGTAGATGAAGATACAATCCCATGTAAAGAATGAGTTGTATGTCTTCCCTTTATCTAGAACAACAACTAGATCACTAGATTAGTTAGATTGCTATTTAGAGTGTTCCATTATGATATCCATTTCCTCAAACATAGGAGAGAACTAACTACAAGTACTGTAGTTGAAACTAACCTTTCCATTACCCTTACAAACTAGATTAGTTGTCTATTGATTCATTCATTCACTTTCTATTGCTTTAGGTAGATGAAGATACGATCCCATGTAAAGAATGAGTTGTATGTCTTCCCTTTATCTAGAACAACAACTAGATCACTAGATTAGTTATATTGCTATTTAGAGTGTTCCATTATGATATCCCTTTCCTCAAACATAGGAGAGAACTAACTACAAGTACTATAGATGAAACTAACCTTTCCATTACCCTTACAAACTAGATTAGTTGTCTATTGATTCATTCATTCACTTTCTATTGCTTTAGGTAGATGAAGATACAATCCCATGTAAAGAATGAGTTGTATGTCTTCCCTTTATCTAGAACAACAACTAGATCACTAGATTAGTTAGATTGCTATTTAGAGTGTTCCATTATGATATCCATTTCCTCAAACATAGGAGAGAACTAACTACAAGTACTGTAGTTGAAACTAACCTTTCCATTACCCTTACAAACTAGATTAGTTGTCTATTGATTCATTCATTCACTTTCTATTGCTTTAGGTAGATGAAGATACGATCCCATGTAAAGAATGAGTTGTATGTCTTCCCTTTATCTAGAACAACAACTAGATCACTAGATTAGTTATATTGCTATTTAGAGTGTTCCATTATGATATCCCTTTCCTCAAACATAGGAGAGAACTAACTACAAGTACTATAGATGAAACTAACCTTTCCATTACCCTTACAAACTAGATTAGTTGTCTATTGATTCATTCATTCACTTTCTATTGCTTTAGGTAGATGAAAGATACAATCCCATGTAAAGAATGAGTTGTATGTCTTCCCTTTATCTAGAACAACAACTAGATCACTAGATTAGTTAGATTGCTATTTAGAGTGTTCCATTATGATATCCATTTCCTCAAACATAGGAGAGAACTAACTACAAGTACTGTAGTTGAAACTAACCTTTCCATTACCCTTACAAACTAGATTAGTTGTCTATTGATTCATTCATTCACTTTCTATTGCTTTAGGTAGATGAAGATACGATCCCATGTAAAGAATGAGTTGTATGTCTTCCCTTTATCTAGAACAACAACTAGATCACTAGATTAGTTATATTGCTATTTAGAGTGTTCCATTATGATATCCCTTTCCTCAAACATAGGAGAGAACTAACTACAAGTACAATAGACTGAAACTAACCTTTCCATTACCCTTACAAACTAGATTAGTTGTCTATTGATTCATTCATTCACTTTCTATTGCTTTAGGTAGATGAAGATACAATCCCATGTAAAGAATGAGTTGTATGTCTTCCCTTTATCTAGAACAACAACTAGATCACTAGATTAGTTAGATTGCTATTTAGAGTGTTCCATTATGATATCCATTTCCTCAAACATAGGAGAGAACTAACTACAAGTACTGTAGTTGAAACTAACCTTTCCATTACCCTTACAAACTAGATTAGTTGTCTATTGATTCATTCATTCACTTTCTATTGCTTTAGGTAGATGAAGATACAATCCCATGTAAAGAATGAGTTGTATGTCTTCCCTTTATCTAGAACAACAACTAGATCACTAGATTAGTTAGATTGCTATTTAGAGTGTTCCATTATGATATCCATTTCCTCAAACATAGGAGGAGAAACTAACTACAAGTAGTAGTTGAAAACTAACCTTTCCATTACCCTTACAAACTAGATTAGTTGTCTATTGATTCATTCATTCACTTTCTATTGCTTTAGGTAGATGAAGATACGATCCCATGTAAAGAATGAGTTGTATGTCTTCCCTTTATCTAGAACAACAACTAGATCACTAGATTAGTTATATTGCTATTTAGAGTGTTCCATTATGATATCCCTTTCCTCAAACATAGGAGAGAACTAACTACAAGTACTATAGATGAAACTAACCTTTCCATTACCCTACAAACTAGATTAGTTGTCTATTGATTCATTCATTCACTTTCTATTGCTTTAGGTAGATGAAAGATACAATCCCATGTAAAGAATGAGTTGTATGTCTTCCCTTTATCTAGAACAACAACTAGATCACTAGATTAGTTAGATTTTTGAGTAGTAGTATTTATATCCATTTCCTCAAAC
>CM051458.1:25731362-25752144 GCA_028274465.1 Plantago ovata
TTCCGTTGCTATTGGTCATGCAACAGGTAATTGTCGTAGAAATAAGGATAATGAGGCTCCAGTTCCAGACCATTATCTCCTCGTCCACGAGATATTGCCAATCCAGCTCCTACAATTCCGGTTGCTAACCAGCCGGTTATTAATATCACACCCCTGAGCGCATTCCAACTTCAGTCCCTTTCATGCGCCCTTCTTCTACGGTTGCGACCATTAATCGGACTGATGCTCTTGGTTTAGGCGGTTTGTCCCTCGCCGTAATGTGACTCTTCCTCGTCGTCCCGCTACACCGGCTGGTAACTCGTTGGTTGAGACGAATCGTTTTGCGTTGTTGGGTTCTAATGAGGGGGAGGATGAGCGTACTAGTAGTGATTCAGTGATATCTCTGCCAGATCCTACTACTCAGAGTCAGCATATTCCTATTGATGCTTCCGCCCAATTGGTTCACCATCTCAACCGTTGCAACGGTCTATTTCTGCAAATACAGATTCTTCAACAGAGGATAACGCGATTATGGATACACGTATCACTGATTCTGTTGAGTTACTTCGGGCACGCTCTCGTCCGCATGAGGTTCCCTCCAGTTCTTCTCCGGCTTTATCTCCTCCCTTGCAAGCCATGCAAGTTGCTGCCCGCGGTACTTGGGCTGATCTTGTGGAGCAAGATGAAGAACGTGCTCATGCTGATTCACCACGGTCTCACTCGGCCGTTAATCCCTCACATGGTTCTCAATGAATGTTCTTTTCTGGAACATTCGCGGGATTGGCAATCAGAGTTCTCAGAACATGTTTCGCCATCACATTCTCTCCTCTCGTCCACTCTGGGTTGCTATTGCGGAACCCAAAGTTAGCTTTGATTCAATAACATCTTCTTACTGGGCAGATCTAGGTTTGCGTTTAGTGGGATTTCATGATGCCATTGGTTTCCTTCCTAATATTTGGGTGCTGGAAAACGTCTCTCTCCCCCGTCTACAGTTCTCTTCACATCTCCACAGTTGATTGTTCTCCAGGTATCTCTTTTGCATCAATCTTTTATGTTATCCTTTGTGCATGCGAGTAATGATTATTTGGTGCGTCGAATGCTTTGGGAGGATATTTTGGCACTGCCGATTGCTCCTCTATGATTGTTGGTGATTTTAATTCTGTTTTGGGAGCTCATGAGCGATCTAATGGCACTCCACCAGTTCAGATCGAGGTACTTGAATTTACTGCTTTCTTGCATGCTAGTGAGTATGTAGAACCTGCTAGTTCTGGTGCTTTCTTTACTTGGTCGAATAAACGTTTCACGAATGGTTATCTGGAGACACGTATTGATCGTACTCTCGTCACTAACTCCTTTCTAGACTTATGGGACTCGTTATTTCACATGTGGGGATCAGGAACTGTTCTGATCATAGTCCCTTGTTGATTCGATGTGTTAAGGATCAGCTTGCTATTCCTAGACCTTTTCGCTTTCAAAACATGTGGCTCACTCATAGTTCTTTTGAGGATTTGGTTCGGAATTCATGGAATGCTCCTATCACTGCTTCTAGCTCCTTTGGCGTGGTTCAGAGCAAGTTAAAACGGCTTAAAAGTTGCCTCAGAACTTGGAATCTCACGGTTTTTGGGCATATTAAAGTGAAGCTTACTCAAGCTCGTCAACGAGTTGAGGATACAAGCACAGATTGCTGCTCACAATCCTGATGATGACGAGTACGCTTTGGAATGGGAGGCCTTATCAGAATACAATACAATACTTGACCAAGAAGCTGCTTTCTTAAGGCAAAGGTGCGAGCGGATTGGCTTCGTGATGGAGATAGGAACACAGCCTTCTTTCATCGCAAATTGAAAATTTCCAAAGGTCAAGGTAGTTTAACTTCTTTATTGATTGATGATATTGTCACTTCTGACCATCAGGAGATTCGAAGTCATATATTACATTATTATGAGGATTTATTCTCCAGGAATTCTGATCCAGCACCATCCTTTGAGGGCCTTGCTGATCTCTTTCCAAAGTTGGTGTCAACTTTGCAAAACGATGAACTAGTCCGTGTGCCAACTTTCGATGAAGTCCGGCATACGGTTTTTGGCATGTGCCCGGACAGTGCTCCCGTCCGGACGGTTTTGGGGGAAAGTTCTATCATTCGATGTGGCATATTGTGGGCAATGATGTTTCTAGCGCAATTCGCACTTTCTTCATCCATGGTCATTTCCCCGTGGGTTTAAATGCCAGTTTTGTCACGCTAATTCCCAAGCTTAAGGATGCCATTCGTATGAGGATTTTCGTCCTATAGTTCTTGGCAATTTTTTATATAAGGTGGTCTCAAAAATCCTCTCTGATCGGCTGGGCTTGATTCTCTCGGACTTGCTCTCTTTCACCAATTTGGTTTTGTGCCGGGTCGTCGTATACATGATTGCATTGCTCTGGCTTCAGAAGGTGTGAATAGCTTGAATTTGCGCCATCGGGATGGTAATATTGCTATCAAGTGGACATCAGGAAAGCCTTTGACACAGTTAACTGGGATTCTTGTTGGAAGCTTTACGCTGTATGGTTTCTCTCCTATCTTTGTGAATTGGGTGCGATTCATTCTGCATTCAGCTCGTCTCTCGGTCCTAGTCAACGGGGCTCCAGAAGGTTATTTCCAATGTTCGCAAGGGGTTCGTCAAGGGGATCCTCTATCCCCCCTTCTCTTTTGTGTAGCTGAGGAGGCCTTGAGTTGCTTGCTTTCACAGGCAACAAGTACAGGGACGTTATCTCCTTTATTCATTGGTCGTAATATTACCTTTCCTTCTCATTTACTTTATGCCGATGACGTTATAATCTTTTGCAGGGCTTCAGCTAGCAACTGTCGCACTATTCTGAGCATACTAAATCGTTACAAGGCTTGGTCCGGTCAACATTTTAACCCAAACAAGTCTAGAGTTATTTCAGCCCCTCCATTCCGGTTGCAAGGACTAGAAGGATGAGTCGTATACTAGGCATTTCACCCGGGAGCCTGCCTTTTGTTTATCTCGGGGTCCCTCTCTTCATTGGTGCTCCCCGCTCCAGGTTTTTACAGTCTATTGCTGATAGCATTCTGGCTCGTTTTGCGCGTTGGAAAGGATCATCTCTCTCCATGGCTGGGCGAATATGTCTAGTGCAATCGGTGATCCAAGGTGCGTTTGTTCATTCGATGATGATATATAGATGGCCAATCACGTTGCTTAAGAAGCTTGAGAGTCGAATCCGGAATTTTGTCTTCACTGGTGATATTCTTAAAAGGGGCTCGGTTTGTGTCTCTTGGACGAGGTGTTGTGTCCCTAAGTCTGAAGGTGGTCTAGGTCTTCGCTCTTTGGTAGCTGCTAACAAGGCTTTCCTTTCTAGACTTTGCTGGGACATTATTAATCGTAGGGAGCCTTATTTGGACATCTTTCTTTCTCGGTTTCTCTGTCAAGGGAGACATCGTCGTTATGTCAAATCTACAATCTGGTTTGGCTTTAAAGATTGTCATCCGGCACTTATGCAGAATTCCAAATGGCTAGTTGGAGCAGACTCACATGTGCTTTTTTGGCTTGATAATTGGTTGGGTTACTGTATTGCGGATAGGGTGGGGATCCCGGCTCACTTACGACATCACTTTCAGTTTTCTATTTCTGATTACACCACCAATGGGGTTTGGGATATTCTACCGGAGTTCTGTATGGCTTTCCCGGATGTGGCTAGAGACATTGCTAATTACACCTTAGCTCCTCCTCACTCTGATACCCGAATATGGATACCTTCATCAAATGGATCTGCTTCTAGTTCTATTTTCTATCAGCACTTTCGTCCGGAGTTTCCTGTGGTCACTTGGGGCGATTGGATTTGGGCACCTTACATACCACCTCGTCGCTCTGTCACACTTTGGCGGGCTATTCATGGTAAATTGCCTACACTGGATCACTTACGTCACAATGGCTTCATGGGACCGTCTTTTTGCGTGTTCTGTCGGTCTTCAGGTGAGGATATTGATCATATCTTTGTGCATTGTTGCTTCATTCAGGATATTTGGCACCGTATTTTGGATATCTTTCATCTCCAGATGCCCTCTATCTATAGCTTGAATGAACTGGTGCTTTTTGCCATGTCTCGGACATTTAGCTCCCAGGTTGGCTCCATTTGGCGTCTTGCTTTTGTCACCTTGATTTGGCTAATATGGTCTACCCGGAACAGGAGGATTTTTGATAATGTTCCTTTCTCACGACACTCCATTATTCTCTCTCTGAAGTCCTTGATACGGGAGCAACATCATTCTTTGAAAGGTTCTATGTTCAATACTCAGGAGGACCTTTTTACTCTTCATTCATTGGGTATACGTGGGCGTGCTAGGGGCAGCACCACTATAGTGGAGGTTCAATGGCATTCCCCGATGTGGGGTTGGATTAAATGCAATACAGACGGCAGTGCTATGGGGTCCCCGGGTGATGCTAAGCCGCGGGAGTTTTTCGTAATCATTTTGGGCATGTCCTTTGCTGTTTTGTCACACATATAGGTTGCGCCTTTGCCTATGAGGCTGAGTTTGTGGCAGCCATGACTGGCGTGGAGTTGGCTTGCCAACAGGGTTGGTATCGTCTTTGGCTTGAGACGGATTCTACCTACGTGGAGGGCCTTTTTCAGTCTCGTTCCACAACTGTTCCTTGGAAGTTTAGGAATCGATGGCTACGAGTTCTGGATCTCCTTCTTACTTTGGAGTTCAAAGTCTCACACATCTACCGTGAAGGGAATGGGGTGGCGGACACTCTTTCTAACTATCACTCGCATGGTGTATGGCTCCACCAGCTCGATGTTATTGCTCCTCAGGTTGCCAGAGATATGTCCGGGCAGCCTTACTATAGGATCACGCAGCTTTAACGCTCAGGCACTCTTTTCCCACCTGTAGGTTTTTCCCACAGGGTTTTACTATAGGTGGGTTTTAACGAGGCCCGCGGCTGCAACCAGGGATCACTTTCCCTGGGTTTTAGTTTTGCTTTGTCATCTTTTTCACTTAAGCCGTGTGTGGCTTTTTGTTATTGCTACTACATAAACGTTTTGTAATTTTCAACTTTTTTCAATATATGCTTTATTCATTCAAAAAAAAGAACAACAACTAGATCACTAGATTAGTTAGATTGCTATTTAGAGTGTTCCATTAATGATATCCATTTCTCAAACATAGGAGAGAACTAACTACAAGTACTGTAGTTGAAACTAACCTTTCCATTACCCTTACAAACTAGATTAGTTTTTTATTGATTCATTCATTCAGTTTCTATTGCTTTAGGTAGATGAAGATACGATCCCAGTAAAGAATGAGTTGTATGTCTTCCCTTTATCTAGAACAACACTAGATCACTAGATTAGTTATATTGCTATTTAGAGTGTTCCATTATGATATCCTTTCCTCAAACATAGGAGAGAACTAACTACAAGTACAATAGACGAAACTAACCTTTCCATTACCCTTACAGACTAGATTAGTTGTCTATTGATTCATTCATTCACTTTCTATTGATTTAGGTAGATGAACGATACAATCCCATGTAAAGAATGAGTTGTATGTCTTCCCTTTATCTAGAACAACAACTAGATCACTAGATTAGTTAGATTGCTATTTAGAGTGTTCCATTACGATATCCATTTCCTCAAACATAGGAGAGAACTAACTACAAGTACTGTAGTTGTAACTAACCTTTCCATTACCCTTACAAACTTGATTAGTTGTCTATTGATTCATTCATTCACTTTCTATTGCTTTAGGTAGATGAAGATACGATCCCATGTAAAGAATGAGTTGTATGTCTTCCCTTTATCTAGAACAACAACTAGATCACTAGATTAGTTAGATTGCTATTTAGAGTGTTCCATTATGATATCCCTTTCCTCAAACATAGGAGAGAACTAACTACAAGTACTATAGCTGAAACTAACCTTTCCATTACCCTTACAAACTAGATTAGTTGTCTATTGATTCATTCATTCACTTTCTATTGCTTTAGGTAGATGAAGATACGATCCCAGTAAAGAATGAGTTGTATGTCTTCCCTTTATCTAGAACAACAACTAGATCACTAGATTAGTTATATTGCTATTTAGAGTGTTCCATTATGATATCCTTTCCTCAAACATAGGAGAGAACTAACTACAAGTACTATAGCTGAAACTAACCTTTCCATTACCCTTACAAACTAGATTAGTTGTCTATTGATTCATTCATTCACTTTCTATTGCTTTAGGTAGATGAAAGATACAATCCCATGTAAAGAATGAGTTGTATGTCTTCCCTTTATCTAGAACAACAACTAGATCACTAGATTAGTTATATTGCTATTTAGAGTGTTCCATTATGATATCACTTTCCTCAAACATAGGAGAGAACTAACTACAAGTACTATAGCTGAAACTAACCTTTCCATTACCCTTACAAACTAGATTAGTTGTCTATTGATTCATTCATTCACTTTCTATTGCTTTAGGTAGATGAAAGATACAATCCCATGTAAAGAATGAGTTGTATGTCTTCCCTTTATCTAGAACAACAACTAGATCACTAGATTAGTTAGATTGCTATTTAGAGTGTTCCATTATGATATCCATTTCCTCAAACATAGGAGAGAACTAACTACAAGTACTGTAGTTGAAACTAACCTTTCCATTACCCTTACAAACTAGATTAGTTGTTTATTGATTCATTCATTCACTTTCTATTGCTTTAGGTAGATGAAGATACAATCCCATGTAAAGAATGAGTTGTATGTCTTCCCTTTATCTAGAACAACAACTAGATCACTAGATTAGTTAGATTGCTATTTAGAGTGTTCCATTATGATATCCCTTTCCTCAAACATAGGAGAGAACTAACTACAAGTACTATAGTTGAAACTAACCTTTCCATTACCCTTACAAACTAGATTAGTTGTCTATTGATTCATTCATTCACTTTCTATTGCTTTAGGTAGATGAAGATACGATCCCATGTAAAGAATGAGTTGTATGTCTTCCCTTTATCTAGAACAACAACTAGATCACTAGATTAGTTAGATTGCTATTTAGAGTGTTCCATTATGATATCCATTTCCTCAAACATAGGAGAGAACTAACTACAAGTACTGTAGTTGAAACTAACCTTTCCATTACCCTTACAAACTAGATTAGTTGTCTATTGATTCATTCATTCACTTTCTATTGCTTTAGGTAGATGAACGATACAATCCCATGTAAAGAATGAGTTGTATGTCTTCCCTTTATCTAGAACAACAACTAGATCACTAGATTAGTTAGATTGCTATTTAGAGTGTTCCATTATGATATCCATTTCCTCAAACATAGGAGAGAACTAACTACAAGTACTGTAGTTGAAACTAACCTTTCCATTACCCTTACAAACTAGATTAGTTGTCTATTGATTCATTCATTCACTTTCTATTGCTTTAGGTAGATGAAAGATACAATCCCATGTAAAGAATGAGTTGTATGTCTTCCCTTTATCTAGAACAACAACTAGATCACTAGATTAGTTAGATTGCTATTTAGAGTGTTCCATTATGATATCACTTTCCTCAAACATAGGAGAGAACTAACTACAAGTACTATAGATGAAACTAACCTTTCCATTACCCTTACAAACTAGATTAGTTGTCTATTGATTCATTCATTCACTTTCTATTGCTTTAGGTAGATGAAAGATACAATCCCATGTAAAGAATGAGTTGTATGTCTTCCCTTTATCTAGAACAACAACTAGATCACTAGATTAGTTAGATTGCTATTTAGAGTGTTCCATTATGATATCCATTTCCTCAAACATAGGAGAGAACTAACTACAAGTACTGTAGTTGAAACTAACCTTTCCATTACCCTTACAAACTAGATTAGTTGTCTATTGATTCATTCATTCACTTTCTATTGCTTTAGGTAGATGAAGATACAATCCATGTAAAGAATGAGTTGTATGTCTTCCCTTTTATCTAGAACAACAACTAGATCACTAGATTAGTTAGATTGCTATTTAGAGTGTTCCATTATGATATCCCTTTCCTCAAACATAGGAGAGAACTAACTACAAGTACAATAGATGAAACTAACCTTTCCATTACCCTTACAAACTAGATTAGTTGTCTATTGATTCATTCATTCACTTTCTATTGCTTTAGGTAGATGAAAGATACAATCCCATGTAAAGAATGAGTTGTATGTCTTCCCTTTATCTAGAACAACAACTAGATCACTAGATTAGTTAGATTGCTATTTAGAGTGTTCCATTACGATATCCATTTCCTCAAACATAGGAGAGAACTAACTACAAGTACTGTAGTTGAAACTAACCTTTCCATTACCCTTACAAACTAGATTAGTTGTCTATTGATTCATTCATTCACTTCTATTGCTTTAGGTAGATGAAGATACGATCCCATGTAAAGAATGAGTTGTATGTCTTCCCTTATCTAGAACAACAACTAGATCACTAGATTAGTTATATTGCTATTTAGAGTGTTCCATTATGATATCCCTTTCCTCAAACATAGGAGAGAACTAACTACAAGTACTATAGATGAAACTAACCTTTCCATTACCCTTACAAACTAGATTAGTTGTCTATTGATTCATTCATTCACTTTCTATTGCTTTAGGTAGATGAAAGATACAATCCCATGTAAAGAATGAGTTGTATGTCTTCCCTTTATCAAGAACAACAACTAGATCACTAGATTAGTTAGATTGCTATTTAGAGTGTTCCATTATGATATCCATTTCCTCAAACATAGGAGAGAACTAACTACAAGTACTGTAGTTGAAACTAACCTTTCCAGTACCCTTACAAACTAGATTAGTTGTCTATTGATTCATTCATTCACTTTCTATTGCTTTAGGTAGATGAAGATACGATCCCAAGTAAAGAATGAGTTGTATGTCTTCCCTTTATCTAGAACAACAACTAGATCACTAGATTAGTTAGATTGCTATTTAGAGTGTTCATTATGATATCCCTTTCCTCAAACATAGGAGAGAACTAACTACAAGTACTATAGATGAAACTAACCTTTCCATTACCCTTACAAACTAGATTAGTTGTCTATTGATTCATTCATTCACTTTCTATTGCTTTAGGTAGATGAACGATACGATCCAAGTAAAGAATGAGTTGTATGTCTTCCCTTTATCTAGAACAACAACTAGATCACTAGATTAGTTAGATTGCTATTTAGAGTGTTCCATTACGATATCCATTTCCTCAAACATAGGAGAGAACTAACTACAAGTACTGTAGTTGAAACTAACCTTTCCATTACCCTTACAAACTAGATTAGTTGTCTATTGATTCATTCATTCACTTTCTATTGCTTTAGGTAGATGAAAGATACAATCCCATGTAAAGAATGAGTTGTATGTCTTCCCTTTATCTAGAACAACAACTAGATCACTAGATTAGTTAGATTGCTATTTAGAGTGTTCCATTATGATATCCATTTCCTCAAACATAGGAGAGAACTAACTACAAGTACTGTAGTTGAAACTAACCTTTCCATTACCCTTACAACTAGATTAGTTTTCTATTGATTCATTCATTCACTTTCTATTGCTTTAGGTAGATGAAAGATACGATCCCAATGTAAAGAATGAGTTTATGTCTTCCCTTTATCTAGAACAACAACTAGATCACTAGATTAGTTAGATTGCTATTTAGAGTGTTCCATTTGATATACCTTTCCTCAAACATAGGAGAGAACTAACTACAAGTACTATAGCTGAAACTAACCTTTCCATTACCCTTACAAACTAGATTAGTTGTCTATTGATTCATTCATTCACTTTCTATTGCTTTAGGTAGATGAAGATACGATCCCATGTAAAGAATGAGTTGTATGTCTTCCCTTTATCTAGAACAACAACTAGATCACTAGATTAGTTATATTGCTATTTAGAGTGTTCCATTATGATATCCCTTTCCTCAAACATAGGAGAGAACTAACTACAAGTACAATAGACTGAAACTAACCTTTCCATTACCCTTACAACTAGATTAGTTGTCTATTGATTCATTCATTCACTTTCTATTGCTTTAGGTAGATGAAGATACAATCCCATGTAAAGAATGAGTTGTATGTCTTCCCTTTATCTAGAACAACAACTAGATCACTAGATTAGTTAGATTGCTATTTAGAGTGTTCCATTATGATATCCATTTCCTCAAACATAGGAGAGAACTAACTACAAGTACTGTAGTTGAAACTAACCTTTCCATTACCCTTACAAACTAGATTAGTTGTCTATTGATTCATTCATTCACTTTCTATTGCTTTAGGTAGATGAAAGATACAATCCCATGTAAAGAATGAGTGTATGTCTTCCCTTTATCTAGAACAACAACTAGATCACTAGATTAGTTAGATTGCTATTTAGAGTGTTCCATTATGATATCCATTTCCTCAAACATAGGAGAGAACTAACTACAAGTACTGTAGTTGAAACTAACCTTTCCATTACCCTTACAAACTAGATTAGTTGTCTATTGATTCATTCATTCACTTTCTATTGCTTTAGGTAGATGAAAGATACAATCCCATGTAAAGAATGAGTTGTATGTCTTCCCTTTATCTAGAACAACAACTAGATCACTAGATTAGTTAGATTGCTATTTAGAGTGTTCCATTATGATATCCCTTTCCTCAAACATAGGAGAGAACTAACTACAAGTACTATAGTTGAAACTAACCTTTCCATTACCCTTACAAACTAGATTAGTTGTCTATTGATTCATTCATTCACTTTCTATTGCTTTAGGTAGATGAAAGATACAATCCCATGTAAAGAATGAGTTGTATGTCTTCCCTTTATCTAGAACAACAACTAGATCACTAGATTAGTTAGATTGCTATTTAGAGTGTTCCATTATGATATCCATTTCCTCAAACATAGGAGAGAACTAACTACAAGTACTATAGTTGAAACTAACCTTTCCATTACCCTTACAAACTAGATTAGTTGTCTATTGATTCATTCATTCACTTTCTATTGCTTTAGGTAGATGAAGATACAATCCCATGTAAAGAATGAGTTGTATGTCTTCCCTTTATCTAGAACAACAACTAGATCACTAGATTAGTTAGATTGCTATTTAGAGTGTTCCATTATGATATCCCTTTCCTCAAACATAGGAGAGAACTAACTACAAGTACTATAGTTGAAACTAACCTTTCCATTACCCTTACAAACTAGATTAGTTGTCTATTGATTCATTCATTCACTTTCTATTGCTTTAGGTAGATGAAGATACAATCCCATGTAAAGAATGAGTTGTATGTCTTCCCTTTATCTAGAACAACAACTAGATCACTAGATTAGTTAGATTGCTATTTAGAGTGTTCCATTATGATATCCATTTCCTCAAACATAGGAGAGAACTAACTACAAGTACTATAGTTGAAACTAACCTTTCCATTACCCTTACAAACTAGATTAGTTGTCTATTGATTCATTCATTCACTTTCTATTGCTTTAGGTAGATGAAAGATACAATCCCATGTAAAGAATGAGTTGTATGTCTTCCCTTTATCTAGAACAACAACTAGATCACTAGATTAGTTAGATTGCTATTTAGAGTGTTCCATTATGATATCCATTTCCTCAAACATAGGAGAGAACTAACTACAAGTACTGTAGTTGAAACTAACCTTTCCATTACCCTTACAAACTAGATTAGTTGTCTATTGATTCATTCATTCACTTTCTATTGCTTTAGGTAGATGAAGATACAATCCCATGTAAAGAATGAGTTGTATGTCTTCCCTTTATCTAGAACAACAACTAGATCACTAGATTAGTTAGATTGCTATTTAGAGTGTTCCATTATGATATCCCTTTCCTCAAACATAGGAGAGAACTAACTACAAGTACTATAGTGAAACTAACCTTTCCATTACCCTTACAAACTAGATTAGTTGTCTATTGATTCATTCATTCACTTTCTATTGCTTTAGGTAGATGAAAGATACAATCCCATGTAAAGAATGAGTTGTATGTCTTCCCTTTATCTAGAACAACAACTAGATCACTAGATTAGTTAGATTGCTATTTAGAGTGTTCCATTATGATATCCATTTCCTCAAACATAGGAGAGAACTAACTACAAGTACTGTAGTTGAAACTAACCTTTCCATTACCCTTACAAACTAGATTAGTTGTCTATTGATTCATTCATTCACTTTCTATTGCTTTAGGTAGATGAAGATACAATCCCATGTAAAGAATGAGTTGTATGTCTTCCCTTTATCTAGAACAACAACTAGATCACTAGATTAGTTAGATTGCTATTTAGAGTGTTCCATTATGATATCCCTTTCCTCAAACATAGGAGAGAACTAACTACAAGTACTATAGTTGAAACTAACCTTTCCATTACCCTTACAAACTAGATTAGTTGTCTATTGATTCATTCATTCACTTTCTATTGCTTTAGGTAGATGAAAGATACAATCCCATGTAAAGAATGAGTTGTATGTCTTCCCTTTATCTAGAACAACAACTAGATCACTAGATTAGTTAGATTGCTATTTAGAGTGTTCCATTATGATATCCCTTTCCTCAAACATAGGAGAGAACTAACTACAAGTACTGTAGTTGAAACTAACCTTTCCATTACCCTTACAAACTAGATTAGTTGTCTATTGATTCATTCATTCACTTTCTATTGCTTTAGGTAGATGAAAGATACAATCCCATGTAAAGAATGAGTTGTATGTCTTCCCTTTATCTAGAACAACAACTAGATCACTAGATTAGTTAGATTGCTATTTAGAGTGTTCCATTATGATATCCCTTTCCTCAAACATAGGAGAGAACTAACTACAAGTACTGTAGTTGAAACTAACCTTTCCATTACCCTTACAAACTAGATTAGTTGTCTATTGATTCATTCATTCACTTTCTATTGCTTTAGGTAGATGAAGATACAATCCCATGTAAAGAATGAGTTGTATGTCTTCCCTTTATCTAGAACAACAACTAGATCACTAGATTAGTTAGATTGCTATTTAGAGTGTTCCATTATGATATCCCTTTCCTCAAACATAGGAGAGAACTAACTACAAGTACTATAGTTGAAACTAACCTTTCCATTACCCTTACAAACTAGATTAGTTGTCTATTGATTCATTCATTCACTTTCTATTGCTTTAGGTAGATGAAAGATACAATCCCATGTAAAGAATGAGTTGTATGTCTTCCCTTTATCTAGAACAACAACTAGATCACTAGATTAGTTAGATTGCTATTTAGAGTGTTCCATTATGATATCCCTTTCCTCAAACATAGGAGAGAACTAACTACAAGTACTATAGTTGAAACTAACCTTTCCATTACCCTTACAAACTAGATTAGTTGTCTATTGATTCATTCATTCACTTTCTATTGCTTTAGGTAGATGAAGATACAATCCCATGTAAAGAATGAGTTGTATGTCTTCCCTTTATCTAGAACAACAACTAGATCACTAGATTAGTTAGATTGCTATTTAGAGTGTTCCATTATGATATCCATTTCCTCAAACATAGGAGAGAACTAACTACAAGTACTGTAGTTGAAACTAACCTTTCCATTACCCTTACAAACTAGATTAGTTGTCTATTGATTCATTCATTCACTTTCTATTGCTTTAGGTAGATGAAAGATACAATCCCATGTAAAGAATGAGTTGTATGTCTTCCCTTTATCTAGAACAACAACTAGATCACTAGATTAGTTAGATTGCTATTTAGAGTGTTCCATTATGATATCCATTTCCTCAAACATAGGAGAGAACTAACTACAAGTACTGTAGTTGAAACTAACCTTTCCATTACCCTTACAAACTAGATTAGTTGTCTATTGATTCATTCATTCACTTTCTATTGCTTTAGGTAGATGAAGATACAATCCCATGTAAAGAATGAGTTGTATGTCTTCCCTTTATCTAGAACAACAACTAGATCACTAGATTAGTTAGATTGCTATTTAGAGTGTTCCATTATGATATCCATTTCCTCAAACATAGGAGAGAACTAACTACAAGTACTGTAGTTGAAACTAACCTTTCCATTACCCTTACAAACTAGATTAGTTGTCTATTGATTCATTCATTCACTTTCTATTGCTTTAGGTAGATGAAATACAATCCCATGTAAAGAATGAGTTGTATGTCTTCCCTTTATCTAGAACAACAACTAGATCACTAGATTAGTTAGATTGCTATTTAGAGTGTTCCATTATGATATCCCTTTCCTCAAACATAGGAGAGAACTAACTACAAGTACTGTAGTTGAAACTAACCTTTCCATTACCCTTACAAACTAGATTAGTTGTCTATTGATTCATTCATTCACTTTCTATTGCTTTAGGTAGATGAAGATACAATCCCATGTAAAGAATGAGTTGTATGTCTTCCCTTTATCTAGAACAACAACTAGATCACTAGATTAGTTAGATTGCTATTTAGAGTGTTCCATTATGATATCCCTTTCCTCAAACATAGGAGAGAACTAACTACAAGTACTGTAGTTGAAACTAACCTTTCCATTACCCTTACAAACTAGATTAGTTGTCTATTGATTCATTCATTCACTTTCTATTGCTTTAGGTAGATGAAAGATACAATCCCATGTAAAGAATGAGTTGTATGTCTTCCCTTTATCTAGAACAACAACTAGATCACTAGATTAGTTAGATTGCTATTTAGAGTGTTCCATTATGATATCCATTTCCTCAAACATAGGAGAGAACTAACTACAAGTACTGTAGTTGAAACTAACCTTTCCATTACCCTTACAAACTAGATTAGTTGTCTATTGATTCATTCATTCACTTTCTATTGCTTTAGGTAGATGAAGATACAATCCCATGTAAAGAATGAGTTGTATGTCTTCCCTTTATCTAGAACAACAACTAGATCACTAGATTAGTTAGATTGCTATTTAGAGTGTTCCATTATGATATCCCTTTCCTCAAACATAGGAGAGAACTAACTACAAGTACTATAGTTGAAACTAACCTTTCCATTACCCTTACAAACTAGATTAGTTGTCTATTGATTCATTCATTCACTTTCTATTGCTTTAGGTAGATGAAGATACAATCCCATGTAAAGAATGAGTTGTATGTCTTCCCTTTATCTAGAACAACAACTAGATCACTAGATTAGTTAGATTGCTATTTAGAGTGTTCCATTATGATATCCATTTCCTCAAACATAGGAGAGAACTAACTACAAGTACTGTAGTTGAAACTAACCTTTCCATTACCCTTACAAACTAGATTAGTTGTCTATTGATTCATTCATTCACTTTCTATTGCTTTAGGTAGATGAAGATACAATCCCATGTAAAGAATGAGTTGTATGTCTTCCCTTTATCTAGAACAACAACTAGATCACTAGATTAGTTAGATTGCTATTTAGAGTGTTCCATTATGATATCCCTTTCCTCAAACATAGGAGAGAACTAACTACAAGTACTATAGTTGAAACTAACCTTTCCATTACCCTTACAAACTAGATTAGTTGTCTATTGATTCATTCATTCACTTTCTATTGCTTTAGGTAGATGAAGATACAATCCCATGTAAAGAATGAGTTGTATGTCTTCCCTTTATCTAGAACAACAACTAGATCACTAGATTAGTTAGATTGCTATTTAGAGTGTTCCATTATGATATCCCTTTCCTCAAACATAGGAGAGAACTAACTACAAGTACTATAGTTGAAACTAACCTTTCCATTACCCTTACAAACTAGATTAGTTGTCTATTGATTCATTCATTCACTTTCTATTGCTTTAGGTAGATGAAAGATACAATCCCATGTAAAGAATGAGTTGTATGTCTTCCCTTTATCTAGAACAACAACTAGATCACTAGATTAGTTAGATTGCTATTTAGAGTGTTCCATTATGATATCCATTTCCTCAAACATAGGAGAGAACTAACTACAAGTACTGTAGTTGAAACTAACCTTTCCATTACCCTTACAAACTAGATTAGTTGTCTATTGATTCATTCATTCACTTTCTATTGCTTTAGGTAGATGAAGATACAATCCCATGTAAAGAATGAGTTGTATGTCTTCCCTTTATCTAGAACAACAACTAGATCACTAGATTAGTTAGATTGCTATTTAGAGTGTTCCATTATGATATCCCTTTCCTCAAACATAGGAGAGAACTAACTACAAGTACTATAGTTGAAACTAACCTTTCCATTACCCTTACAAACTAGATTAGTTGTCTATTGATTCATTCATTCACTTTCTATTGCTTTAGGTAGATGAAAGATACAATCCCATGTAAAGAATGAGTTGTATGTCTTCCCTTTATCTAGAACAACAACTAGATCACTAGATTAGTTAGATTGCTATTTAGAGTGTTCCATTATGATATCCATTTCCTCAAACATAGGAGAGAACTAACTACAAGTACTGTAGTTGAAACTAACCTTTCCATTACCCTTACAAACTAGATTAGTTGTCTATTGATTCATTCATTCACTTTCTATTGCTTTAGGTAGATGAAGATACAATCCCATGTAAAGAATGAGTTGTATGTCTTCCCTTTATCTAGAACAACAACTAGATCACTAGATTAGTTAGATTGCTATTTAGAGTGTTCCATTATGATATCCCTTTCCTCAAACATAGGAGAGAACTAACTACAAGTACTATAGTGAAACTAACCTTTCCATTACCCTTACAAACTAGATTAGTTGTCTATTGATTCATTCATTCACTTTCTATTGCTTTAGGTAGATGAAAGATACAATCCCATGTAAAGAATGAGTTGTATGTCTTCCCTTTATCTAGAACAACAACTAGATCACTAGATTAGTTAGATTGCTATTTAGAGTGTTCCATTATGATATCCATTTCCTCAAACATAGGAGAGAACTAACTACAAGTACTGTAGTTGAAACTAACCTTTCCATTACCCTTACAAACTAGATTAGTTGTCTATTGATTCATTCATTCACTTTCTATTGCTTTAGGTAGATGAAAGATACAATCCCATGTAAAGAATGAGTTGTATGTCTTCCCTTTATCTAGAACAACAACTAGATCACTAGATTAGTTAGATTGCTATTTAGAGTGTTCCATTATGATATCCCTTTCCTCAAACATAGGAGAGAACTAACTACAAGTACTATAGTTGAAACTAACCTTTCCATTACCCTTACAAACTAGATTAGTTGTCTATTGATTCATTCATTCACTTTCTATTGCTTTAGGTAGATGAAGATACAATCCCATGTAAAGAATGAGTTGTATGTCTTCCCTTTATCTAGAACAACAACTAGATCACTAGATTAGTTAGATTGCTATTTAGAGTGTTCCATTATGATATCCATTTCCTCAAACATAGGAGAGAACTAACTACAAGTACTGTAGTTGAAACTAACCTTTCCATTACCCTTACAAACTAGATTAGTTGTCTATTGATTCATTCATTCACTTTCTATTGCTTTAGGTAGATGAAGATACAATCCCATGTAAAGAATGAGTTGTATGTCTTCCCTTTATCTAGAACAACAACTAGATCACTAGATTAGTTAGATTGCTATTTAGAGTGTTCCATTATGATATCCATTTCCTCAAACATAGGAGAGAACTAACTACAAGTACTATAGCTGAAACTAACCTTTCCATTACCCTTACAAACTAGATTAGTTGTCTATTGATTCATTCATTCACTTTCTATTGCTTTAGGTAGATGAAAGATACAATCCCATGTAAAGAATGAGTTGTATGTCTTCCCTTTATCTAGAACAACAACTAGATCACTAGATTAGTTAGATTGCTATTTAGAGTGTTCCATTATGATATCCCTTTCCTCAAACATAGGAGAGAACTAACTACAAGTACTATAGCTGAAACTAACCTTTCCATTACCCTTACAAACTAGATTAGTTGTCTATTGATTCATTCATTCACTTTCTATTGCTTTAGGTAGATGAAAGATACAATCCCATGTAATGATGAGTTGTATCTTCCCTTATCTAGAACAACAACTAGATCCTCTTGACGCTAGGATCTATTCTTTCGAATTTGCTTTCTTATCATCAGTTTGTGTTTATTCTTGGAGAAGAATTCATGACTGCATTGCTTTGGCGTCTGAAGGTGTCAATAGTTTGGGTCTCCGTTGTATGGATGGGAACAGGTTATTAAGATCGATTCGTAAGGCTTTCGATACTTTAAACTGGGATTTTCTGCTTGAGGGTTACGGATTATGAATTTCAGACTCCTTTATAGCTTGGGTGCGATTCATTCTTCATTCTGCTAGACTTTCTGTTCTGATCAATGGTGCACCGGAAGGCTATTCAGTTGCTCTCAAGGGGTTCGTCAAGGAGATCCTCTATCACCGTTACTTTTCTGTTTGGCCGAAGAGATCTTCAGTCGATTACTCACTCATTCGGCCTCATAGGGGAGTTGTCTCCTTTATTTCTCGGTCGTAACATTACTTCCCCTCACATTTACTTTACGCCGATGATGTAATTGTTTTTTGCAGAGCTTCACCGTCGAACTGCAGGACTTTATTGAAGATACTTAGATGCTATAAGGATTGGTCCGGACAAAGCTACAACCCTGCCAAATCCGGGTTTACTTTAGTTCTTGTATTACGCCAGCTCGCACTCGCCGTTTGGGTCGCATCTTGGCATTGGAACAGGTTCCTTACCTTTCTCGTACCTTGGTGTTCCGCTTTTGTGGGTGTTCCAAGAAGGCGCCTTTACAGGTATTGCGGATGGGATTATAGCCAAATTTGCTAGATGGAAAGGTTCTTCTTTGTCTATGGCAGGCCGTATATGTCTTGTGCACTCTGTTATTCAAGGTGCGTTTGTTCATTCAATGATGGTTTATAGATGGCCAAAGTATCTTCTTCGCTTTGTAGAAAGTAGAATGCGGAACTTTGTCTTCACGGGTGATATTCTCAAGATTGGCACCATTCGGGTCTCTTGGAAGCGTTGTTGTGCGCCTAAGGGTGAAGGGGGTTTGGGTCTTCGCTCAATGGTCGCTGCCAATATTCATTCCTCTCTCGGTTACCTGGGATGTTTTGAATCAAAAGCGCCCTATATGAGTATTTTGCTTGATCGCTTTTTCTCCATGGTCAATTACGGAGTTATGTTCGTTCTTCGATTTGGTTTGGTTTTAAGGATAGCTATCCTGCTCTTATCAATGGGTCTCGCTGGTTGGTTGGGAGCAACTCACAGATTCGCTTTGGCTTGATAATTGGCTGGGTTACTGCATTGCGGATAGAATTGAGATACTCATCTTAGGCATCATTTTGATTTCGCCATCTCTGACTATGTGACGAATGATAGCTGGGATCTCATTCCAGAATTTGTTGCGGCATATCCGGAGGTTGCTTATGATATCTTCAATTACCAGTTAGCTCCTGCTGGGGAGGACACAAGAATCTGGACTTCTTCTAGAGATGGCACTACTTCTAGTGCAATTTTCTATCAGCATCTACGCCCATCCTTCCCTACGGTTAATTGGGGAGACTGGATTTGGTCCTCTTACATTCCTCCTCGACGTTCTATCACTACTTGGAAAGCTATCCAAAACAAGCTCCTACCCTGATAATCTTCGCACTATGGGTTTATGGGACCTTCGATTTGTATTTTCTGCATGTCTAATGAAGAGGATATGGACCACATGTTGGTGAGATGTACATTTACCCATACTATTTGGTTGCGTATATTTTGATATTTTTCATTTGACTATGCCAGATTTTAATGGGTTCCACGAGTTGGTGTTATTTGCGATGGCCAGACGATTCAGTACACAGGTTTCTGCTCTATGGGACTAGTGTTTGTTACCTTGGTGTGGATTTTATGGTCTACTCGCAACCGCTGGATTTTTGAGAACAAGCAGTTCTCTATTTCCTCCGTTCTCCATAGGCTATTGCGCACGGTTCATGAGCAAGGCAACCTTCTAAAGGTACGATGTATAATTCTGTGGATGATCTTATGACTTTGCATACTTTTGGCATTACAGGTTGCTCTAGACCTCCTCCCGTGATTAAAGAGGTTCACTGGATTCCGCCTTCAAGTGGATGGATTAAATGCAACACCGATGGTAGTGCTAAAGGTGCTCCGGCGATGCTATTGCAGCTGGGGTTTTTAGGGATGCCTTCGGTGTGGGTGAAGGGTTGTTTTGTGCAACATTTGGGTCGTCTTTTTGCTTTTGAAGCCGAGTTGGCAGCCGTGATGTATGCCATTGAGATTGCGGTTTTACACGGCTGGAATAAGCTTTGGCTGAGACGGATTCAGCCTATGTCGAAGGCTTTTGCTCACTCGCTCCAAAAATGTTCCTGGCAGTTTCGAAATCGTTGGTTGAGGGTTCTCGCGCTGTTGGGACTTTTGATTTCAAGATCACGCATATCTATAGGGAAGGCATGCAGTAGCAGATACTCTTCTAATCACCATACCGATGGTTATTGGCCTCATCAAATTGATTGTATTGTGGATCAGGTGCTCAGAGATGCTTCGGGCAGCCTTATTTTCGTTTCATGCAGCACTAACACTCAGGCACTCTTCCCATCTGTAGGTTTTTCCCACTGGGTTTTTCTATGGATGGGTTTTAACGAGGCCCGTGGTTGCAACCAGGAATTTTCTTTTCCTGGGTTAGTTTTCTGTGTACATTAGATTTGTCTTTGTATTCTTGTTTGCATCTACGTCCGCATGTGGGCTGTAGATTGGTCTCTGACATTCTGTTATTTTTATACAAGCGCGGTTTATTTAAAAAAAACACACAACTAGATCACTAGATAGTTAGATTGCTATTTAGAGTGTTCCA